>LR738709.1:540115511-540315333 GCA_902687465.1 Secale cereale | reverse complement strand
GGGGGAATGTTGGTGGATGCCACCAACCGACGGGCCCGGGGAGAGGACTAGGCGCGCGCGTCCGTCTCGTGTCCGCGCCGACGCAAATCCGGCGTAAAATTGGGTCTGAAATGGGTCGCCCGCGGACGAAAAACGAACGCGCGTCCGTTTGGGTCGACGCGTTGGGCCGCCACTTTTGTCCACGCCGACCCAAACGAAGCGGGTGGACGAAATCGGTCGCCCATTAAAGTTGCTCTTAGCCGTTCATTTGTTACACTGCGTGAATTCCACTGTCTTAATTGATCCAACGGTTGATGTTTTCCGGATTCGCGCTGTACGGACGCGCCACAGCGCTGCCAATCTGGAGCTTCTGTCACGGACGAGGTGTTCGCCTGCAACCAAAGCGGTCTACTGCATTGAAGAATTAAATATTCTGGCAACAGTACTCCCTCCATTCCACAATGTAGTGCTTCCTTTATCCTCGTGCTTCAACTTTGACCGTAAATTTAACTAACGAGACCGTCTGCGGCGGGAGCAAAAGTTATACCAATGAATTCGTATTCAAAAGAAGTTTTCAATCATGTAATTTTTTTCTCCCGCCGCAGTCGGTCTCGTGGGTTAAATTTATGGTCAAAGTTGGACCTCGGGAAGCGCGGGCACACTATATTTCGGAACGGAGGGAGTATTTACATGTGCAGTCTGGAACGATCTAGACAAGTACATGTACGTAGAGGCTAGCAGCCTATAGTACTCCCTCTTAAGGAGCCCAACTCTAGCTAGAGAATAAGAGGATTAGGTTTTGGCAGGATGCGAGGTGCCAGCTTATTAAGCACGAGAGTCGTAAGATCCCGGTTATAGAAGAAGAGTAGGCCAATCCCAATCTTAGGCTGCAACAAACAAGGAAATTCCTGTCATCAAATCGGCCTGATCCCCAAAAGGAAATCGCAATCCAAAATCCCTATATACGATATACGATAGATTCCGGGCACCTTGCTACATGACACTTGTCTCGCATTGCATTACTGACTGCTTCTTCTTCTGATTTCTTTTCTTTGATGATGCCCTTGTCCCAAAGAGAGTTCTTCAGCTGAAGAGTACTTTGGCACCCTAGAACACATCTCCCTCTGGATGAAGCCAACAGGTCTCAGACAAGAGTAGTATATGTGGCTTCATCGAAAACTATTAGCCAAAATCCAAATAAAATGCATCATAGACCCAGCATCATCCTTCACTGGGAACTACTATCAAAGTTACAATTTGCAACTATACAAGGCCATTAACACCAATCGAGATAAAATTAATGAGGTTTGCCTCGTACTAGCAACCGAGGACATTAATACCCTATGCATGCATGCGGGAGTTAGGCTGCCCGTAATGGGAGTATCATATGTAGTATCATGCATGCCAACTAGGCAATTTTGATGATGGGGCATAGAATTAAATGAAGAGAGAGGGGGTTGAGTATCATATTATGATACCGTATCATATTAAATGATGTGCTAATATGTGTCATGCATGGCAATAAATGACTATCATATGATACTAAGGCTACTTCCAATGCATTGGTGCTAACATGAGGTGCTAAGCACAATAAAAACTTTAGCAACTAAAGCCCCCAATGCATGGGTGCTTAACTTGTTGGTGCTAAGCATGCTTCATTTAATGATTTTGCAACTAAAGTTTTTCATGCATTGGTGGGATTCTTCCATTTAAGTCTTTTGCCTAGGTTCTCGCGCTTAGCATTGTTTCTTTCTGGGGTCACCACACTCATCTCTCTCCTCTTAATTACCTTGCCACATCAGACTTTTTGCCTACATAGCAGCCTTAGCACCTGTACAAGGTGGAGCATTGGGAGGGGCCTAAGGCCTATGCCAATGCACCGTTTCTTAACACGATATCATAGGTGTAATAATTATTTAAGATATAATTAGTCCAATGCATTGTTTCTTATGGGTTGTATCTACATTTAATGATTTGGGGCTCATGCATGCATACGATTGGGCTAGAACCATTTTTTGCCTATGGCCACGTGCAAGAGTTGTATCTTAGCTAAGCTACAACCTCACTCTCTTTCTTCATTAACTAACATGCCACATAAGCAAATTGCCTATGAAACCGCACTAAGAAACTAGCATTGGCACAGGCCTAACATATGATACTATGCACTACGGATGTAGTATCATACACTAGTATCATGTGCATGATACTAGCATATGATACTCTCCATTACAACCAGCCTTAAAGGTTGGTTTGCATGCACCGCATTAATCAACCAATCAGGAATAAGAAAGTTGTATTGTTGTGTGTTGGAAAGAAAATTATGCATTAATTAACATGTCAAGCGAGGAGAAAAGACTAATTTTCAGAAGCTATTAATTTCTACCTTGGTACCTGTAATATGGGTTCGTGACCTTGTATACAAAAATGAAGGGAGTACTACAGTAGCAGTTTACGTCTCACGGAGTGCTACATGCATGGAAGCATTTCTTACTTTTGTCAAAAGTAGTGTGATGTGTGCTGTAGAAAAGAGTGTGCACATTTTTTTTGCAGGTGAAGAAAAGAGTGTATACATGGCAATATTGCTAGTCACTGAGAGAAATATTTAAAAAAAACAGTAGAATTTTTTATTTAAATTTTACTTTATTTTTCTTAATAGGTTGTTAAGTTATTTAACACGTTATGAGGTCAAGGATGCACAAAGGAAATAGATTTTATAAGAAACCTCTGACTAAAAGAAGTGAAAATTACTGCATCAAACTAATTTACTCTATATTTCAAATTTGAATTTAAAAAATAAATGATTTCACAAACATGTCACTAACAATAACATTACTCTTAAAAAAATGTATGCTTTATCTAAAGCATTCTGTGTATAACAATTCGTTGTGCTACTGTTGTTTGATGTGAAGAGCAAGAAAAAAATTCATGAGTTCCCACTCGAAAATACAAATGTACTTTTGAAAATTGCATGATATTTTAAACATAAGATAGGCAATTTAGTTTTGCATTAAATGATTTAGTATTTTCATTATTGATGATAATCTAACGTGCAAAGCACGTACAAATTACTAGTATTTTTAATCCCTCATGTTTGAGGAGGTACCTTTTGAGATATCGTTCATCTGACTAGAAGAATGTCCTCGCAAAGGAAAATCGGATTAGAAGAATGCCACTTGAAGAAAAGCTCATGTGCCTCCCATTGGCGCCGCTGCCGGTTCGCCCTGTCTCCCGTGGCCTTAGGGCCATGGCAGCATGTCTCCGTCTCGCTTCAGTGCTTCTAGTCATCGCTAGTTGGTCTATCGGTTTGGATGTAATTTTTATTATTTTTGGGTGTTCGTTGTACTATCATAATTGAAAATGAATAGAACGAAAGTTTTCTCGAAAAAAGAAGAAGAATGTTACTCGATCCATTCCACATGGAACATCATAGCATACCCCGCAAGAAAAAAAAAAGATCATGGCATGAATAAGGGCATTCGACCCAGAGGCGAGACTAACTAGACATGCATTGCTGCTCGTCAAGACCTATGAACATGAGGCAGTCACTACCATCAGTCCAGCATTTTCCTTCGCGCACGTCCCAGCAACTCCGGCGTTTCTCACCATACACTCGCTCTAGCTCTATACAGATTACAGGCAAACACGACCGACACGCACGTATCCGCCCGAAGACAGTCATGGCGGCAGAAAGGGACGGCGATGGTCATGGTGGGGAGGCCAACGTACGCCTTCTCTCGGGCAAGAAAGCAGGAGGGGCGCCGGCTGCGCGAGAAACGTCGGGTACCGCTGCCCCGGCATCACCACCGTCAGGTCCGCCGCCGCCGCCACCGCCTCCATCTGCAAATGCAGTGCAAAAAATAGATAATCATCAGGGATTGATTCAGTTCAGGTGAGACAGCAACGCGCCCGTACGCACGTAGTCATGCAGCTACTGCAGACACGAGCGCGACACGACGGGTACGTCCTCTTATCGCCACTGACACGGTGCACGTGAACCGGACGCACGGCCACGCATGAGCAGAGCACAAGGAAAGCAGCTCGCGGAAGCCAGAATCTTTCTTTAATCACCTTGGGCGGAGGCGCGAGCTTCTCCGGCGAGCCGTGGTCGCGCGGGTGCCGGCCGGGGTGCGGCGGCCCGGCGCGGACGTCGCCGTCGCTGTTGTCGCTGCCGCCGTGGGAGCCCCGGGAGGCCGCCCAGCCGGGCTTGATGAGGTGCTCGAAGATGGCCATGAGGAGGAACATGGCGATGAGGATGGCGGTGGCGGCGAAGCCGAAGGAGATGGCGCTGGCGTTGGTGGAGGAGCCGAGGTCCTTCATGGAGGAGGCGCCGTCGTCCCGCGCGTCGCCCGACGGGGTGGCCGCGTCCCCCATCCACGGCCTTGACTGCTGCCCCGCGAAGCTGCTCATGGCGATCGAGCTAGCCGACCGATCACTCGCTCGCCCAGCTCTTCCGTGATCTTGGTTCGGTTCTTCAGTTGTGCTCCACCGCGCGCCTAGGCAGGGGAAATGCAGGCACCAAACACGGCTGAGTTCACCATGCCCTTCCTTATCTGCTCACCATGCGCATGTGACGCCCCTGAAGACGTATCACGTTCTACATGTGAAGAGGCAGAAAATTATAAGAAACTGGCGGCACGGCTGGTACCTTCCACTCTATAGCATTTGTTTTTTGCGTAAGCAAGATTTGGTTGGATAAACACTCTGGTGTGGCAATCCGAACCAACCAGGAGTCCAGAATTGGCAACTGCAATGCCATCACACCACGCACACGCACACGAATCACACTGCTATGGAAGAAGCTAAAATGCAGAGTATCCTGTTTCTGTCTCTCATCAAGTCAAGAATAAAGCTGAAAAGCATACAGAAAAAAGGGGAAGAGCTGGAAGCAGAAGGACGGAGTGAAACCCAAGTAGAGCCTCTAGAAGCAAGTACTCATTCTTGAACCCCGGGGAGTCTGGAACGCCCAAATTGCAGGCAAAAGAAGCTCACCTTTAGTGGTACCTCCTCCCTGCAGCAGCCAAGAAGAGAAGAGAAGAAGCATCAACTGCCTGTTCTCGAGCCAAATGCAAGAACCCTACAAGACCGAGGAGCGATATAGCTTGGATATAGCGCGTCTCTCTCCCTCTGCTTAAAAGGGAGGAGATCTCACTTGGGCAATGGTGGTGGTGGGGAGGGGAGGAGTGGTCAAGAGGGGGAGGAACAAAAGGAAAAGCTGGGAGAACAAAAAGAGCGTGGGCGGGCTTGGGGGCTGCCCACCTTCCTCTACAGAGATTCAACAGCCTGATGATGCATGAGACTGGTGAGAGAGGGCCTGCAAGAACGGTGCAGAAAAATAATCACAGAATCATGTTTGGGCTGGGCACCTCAAATCAAAGCAGCGGCTCCTCATCCCCATGCACATCAACCACATGACCCTACGACCATTGTAGATTGATTTGCAGTAGAGCAGGGAGGGTGTGGAGAGAGAGCAGAGCAGAGGAGGAAATGATACAAAGGAGGGCCAAGGAAAAGGCAAAGCTAGCTAGAGAAAGGGAAAGGGTAGAAATGAAAAAAAGCAGGGCATGAAAAGAAGAGTAGACGGAGGGTCTGGGCGAGTGTCAGGATCCCCAATCAGATTTTGAAAGTCAGTGTCAATAATGGGCGCGCGTCAGGCGGCTCAGGTAAGATGGCAGAACTTCACTGCTCCTGCCCGTTTCTATCTACCCAGCACCGCATCTTCACATGTGAACCGTGATGCGACACGACACGAGGAGCAATTCACAAAGTGATTTCGTGCTTGTTCAGAAATTGGCAAGACATATAGGAAGGGGAGAGAACCAAGGAGATGAGATGAGAGGAATGGGGGAAGCAAAGCACATCCCTTTGCTTGCATTGGGAAAAAGAAAGCCCAAGGGAGAATTTGTTTGTTGCTATGGGGAAGCAAGAATATTACTCTATTTTGCAAGCGAATGTATGTGTGGTGTGCGGACGACAGGGAGGCATGGCCTTTTGAGGCTCCAAGGCAGCAGGGGTCCTACTGCTCTACTGCAACCACATGAGCATTGTACACACACCCTCTCTCTCTCCCTTTGCATTGGACATTGTACACTCCGTTGTACAGGCTACTCTGCTCTCCATCTGAATCTACTCCAGCAGCATCAGATGGTGTACTGATTTCCAAGATAAGCGCAGCACCGCATGGTCTAATTATCATCATCAGCGTGTGTCTTTGATCATGTATACATATATCTAACTACAAATTGAGCGTTTTAAGCCACTCTATGGCGCAATGCCACTGGCCTGTTCCAGCATGATGCGTCAGTGTGCATGGGTACAACGCAAGATAGGCTGTCCGCTGCGCGCAAAGGGACATGGCATGAGCGTGGCCACCTGGGCTGCCACATGGGACGGAGTACCCGTCCCCAACATGCCATTTAACTATGTCTGAGGAAGTAATTGTCTGGTACCCCAGGCACCCAACTCCTAACCAACATTCAACTAAATTTTGGATAACATGTAGGGAAGCCAGTACACATATTTAAAAATCCAAATCTGGCTCTAGCCAGTTTGATAGTATGTTTTCTCCTGGGCAGCGTACGTGCTCTCCCAAGTCTTGGTCTTCGACTCTTCGTTCTTGAGTTCCGAGGAAGAACTGTGCAGTAAGATATTGTAGTATACTCCTTGGAGCCCATGCGTTCAGGTGCGCCAAACCGCGCATAGGATCCTCCCGGCAGGCAGCGGATCCGCCAAAAAGCTGCGTCAATCACCGGCGGAGCGGCTGAATCCACCCGTCTTCCCCCGCTTTTCCGCATGGTAGTCTGCACTGCGACGATCGTATCGCGGTAGAATCATCATCAGTGTATCTACAACGGATGCGCTGTGTCTACCAGTAGTAAAGTGAGTACTGTACTAGTACATTGACATGTACTATGATTGCCACGGCGACCCGGGGGATGTTCAGCTGGTGACTGATGATTAGCATCCGTGGAGTGAAATTACGTACCTTCCTTGTGACTGACAGCATTATTTTCCCCCGTGCAGACTTGCTTTCTCCTGCCCCCTCTCCCTGAACAACATCAAGCCTATCCCGGATAGAATAAGGGGAGGCCATTGTGCAATCTCATAAATCTTGCCTCCAGAGCGAGTAATTGCAGGGACAATCAAAGTGCATTGTCCACTAGTACGTGCTAAAAACGTTTGCACTCCGTGCTTTGGCTGGCGATCCAGGAGGAGGAGGACAAGGGCGTCGACGACGACGATTTGTTTAGTGCCACTGACTGGCTCTCGACAGCATACATACATACGCGTCCGTGCGTCTGCAATCCCCTGACCAGTTTCGCCAGCTTCTTGGGACTGTCGATCCCGCGCAGTGCAAGTATACGTACCATAGACTGGATCATTGGGAAGCCACGGCATGGAAGAAAGGAACCCAATTGTTAAAAGCAAATCTTGATCTGGACTTCATGCTCCAGCTTTATGCTGCACCGATGCTCCACACAAGCAATCCTCCACAGAAAATTGAAAGGAAAACAAAAACACAAGCAAAATGAGGTGATTTTGATGGAGAAGGGGAAAAGGGAGAAGGTTCTCGACAGATAAGATGGGGATTTATATATAACAATCTCGATATAACAATGATGGCCCAAAGGCGAGGGGCATGACAGACGGGACGTGCTGGGGAAAAGCCTAGACCGGATGGAGCCAGGGGGAGATTAAAGAACGAAATGTCACACGGAGGGGCAGGGGCGGAGAGAGTTAGCAGCAGACAGCAGGATTAGACTGGATCGGTTGGGCATTGAATCGGCTCTGAATTCAGCAGACCCGATCATGTCTCTGGTGTCAAACCGACGATGATTAGATCTATCTGCTGCTAATGCTAGCTGCTAGTGTAGCTGATATAGAGTTAGCTAGCCAGGATGTGAGATGCCAGAATATGGCAACGGGGGAAGAGGGCGGGGCCCCGTGCCTGTCGCGCGCTGTTTTTGCCTTTCACGGGGAGCCGGAGATGAGCCGCCGAGGACCATGTGCCGGGGCTGGCCGTGCTCCCCTCGGTGCAGGATTGTGGAGAAAATCAGAAAAGAGACGAAAACAAAAGGAGCGTGAAAGCGAAATGGCGGCAACGATGCATGCATGCATGGAATAGTTTGGGCGAAAGTGTCCACCTTGGATGAATTCGGGCACCGTTGCTCGTCGAGGCGGTGTGGTCTGGTCTTGGAAGTAGAACGTGAGAAACTTGGCACAAATGAGAGGTGCACACTACAAGTATGTTGTTCTTGAGGCTAGAAGCAAGACAGTCGATATGTCCGAGTGGTTAAGGAGACAGACTCGAAATCTGTTGGGCTTTGCCTGCGCAGGTTCGAATCCTGCTGTCGACGATATTTGTTTTTGTTTTCTCGCTTACCCTTCCTTTCTGCCCGAATTCCATTGGACTAGGACCGTTCCTCTGCTTCCACACCATTGCAAATAAATGCCTTACTCCGCGTGTTAAATTTATATTAAATCAAACTTTGCAAAGTCTGACCTAATTTATATTAAAAAATATCAACATATATAATATCAAATATATATATACTATGAAATTACATTCATATTGAATCTAACAATATTGATTTGACAATATAAATGTTGATGTTTATTTTTATAAATTTGGTCAAAGTAGAGATACTTTGACTTCAGACAAAACTTATACATAGACTAAAAAGGACCGGAGGGAGTATAATGAGCGTCTTTTTTTTTTTTGCAGATGACGTAAGATAAATGCTATGACGGATAAGAAAAATCAGCACATACATAAGAGATGATCTTTCGAAAATTGCTTTTGGAGCTCGGTCTCCATGAAGGCCGTTTTTCAAAAACTCAAAATTCATATTCTTTTACATTTCAAAAAACAATCTGGAAAGAAATACATACATACATGAAGGCATAACACACACATGTGTGTGGATTTAAAGGACGAAATACGTTCAACTGAGGGATGTGCAAAAAAGACAAATTTATGACTTTTCAACACATGATACTATTCGTCCCAAAAGTCCACAAACTTGTTCATTTTGCATAGATCGCATCTCAAGGTATTTCATTTTGAAATTTAAAACACATACACATCACTTCCTTGTGTACTTGTACAAATTTTTTTATATTTTTTAACCAAAAGGTGTAAATTTTGATTTTTTTTTTCTAAAAAATTGACCTCCATGGAGGCCGAGCTCCAGAATGACGTTCTCATGATCTTTTGGCAACAATACTCTCACCACCTGTATATTTATTAGAGATAAGACTAAATGATAACACATTATACATCATTTTTTTGTCTTAAATATACAAGAACGATTTACGATAAGAATATCTTATCAATAATTGTACATGCTAAGAGCATCTCTAGCAGACCCCTTAAAATTGCAAACTGTAAAACTAGAATACGGGTCGGAGAAAAAATTCATGTTAAGTGTTCATTTTAGCTACGCCCGAACAGATACTTTAAAACAAACTGTAAAACTAGGATAAAGAGTTCCTTCCTCCAGTCCGGCTGCCGCCGCCCCTTCCCTCAGCCGGCCGCGCCAACCCCGTCGGTCGTGCCCCGTCAGCCGTCGGCCGTGCCCCATCCCCGTCGGCCGCGCCCATGACCACGCCGGCCGCGCCCCGTCGCCTCCGCCGCGCACGCCGGCCGAGCCGTGCCCCTTTGCGTGTTGGGGAACGTAGTATTTTAAAATTTTCCTACGATCACGCAAGATCTATCTACCAGATGCATAGCAACGAGAGGGGAGAGTGTGTCTACGTACCCTCGTAGACCGGGAGCGGAAGCGTCAAGTGACGCGGTTGATGTTGTCGAACTTCTTCGCGATCCAACCGATCAAGCACCGAACGTACGGCACCTCCGCGTTCAGCACACGTTCAGCTTGATGACGTCCCACGAGCTCTTGATCCAGTTGAGCTTCACGGGAGAGTTTCGTCAGCACGACGGCGTGGTGACGGATATGATGTGTTCACCGGCGCAGGGCTTCGCCTAAGCTCCGCGACGGTACGACCGAGGTGTGATTCTGTGGAGGGGGGCACCGCACACGGCTAAAACAATTCAACTTGTGTGTCTTTGGGTGCCCCCTGCCCCCGTATATAAAGGAGCAAGGGAGGAGGGCCGGCCAACTCCCTATGGTGCGGCTAGGGAAGGAATCCTACTAGGAATAGGATTGCAATCCTATTCCTAGTAGGAATCACCAAAGAAGGAAGAGATGGAGTAGGAAAAGGAAGAGGTGGCGCCTCCCACCAATCCTAGTCCAACTAGGAACTAGGTGGGGCGCCGGCCAGCCCTATGGGCTGCCTCTCTCCTTTCCACAAGGCCCATTATGGACCATCCCCCTTCGTAGGAGGTTCCGGTAACCCCCTCCGGCAATCCCGATAAATCCGAAACTTTTCCGGTATACTTCCGGTGTCCGAATATAGCCGTCCAATATATCAATCTTTATGTCTCGGACATTCCGAGACTCCTCGTCATGTCCGTGATCTCATCCGGGACTCCGAACTACCTTCGGTACATCAATACTCATAAACTCATAATACCGATCGTCATCAAACGTTAAGCGTGCGGACCCTACGGGTTCGAGAACTATGTAGACATGACCGAGACTCATCTCCGGTCAATAACCAATAGCGGAACCTGGATGTTCATATTGGCTCCTACATATTCTACGAAGATCTTTTATGGGTCAGAACCGCATAACAACATACGTTGTTCCTTTTGTCAAACGGTATGTTACTTGCCCGAGATTCGATCGTCGGTATCTCTATACCTAGTTCAATCTCGTTACCGGCAAGTCTCTTTACTCGTTCCGTAACACATCATCTCGTGACTAACTCATTAGTCTTTTGCTTGCAAGGCTTATTGTGATGTGTGTTACCGAGAGGGCCCAGAGATACCTCTCCGACACTCGGAGTGACAAATCCTAATCTTGTTCTATGCCAACACCACGAATACTTTCGGAGACACCTGTAGAGCATCTTTATGATCAGCCAGTTACGTTGTGACGTTTGATAGCACACAAGGTGTTCCTACGGTATTCGGGAGTTGCATAATCTCATAGTCATAGGAACATGTATAAGTCATGAAGAAAGCAATAGCAGTTAAACTAAACGATCATAGTGCTATGCTAACAGATGGGTCTTGTCCATCACATCATTCTCCTAATGATGTGATCCCGTTGATCAAATGACAACTCATGTCTATGGCTAGGAAACATAACCATCTTTGATCAATGAGCTAGTCTAGTAGAGGCATACTAGGGACATACTGTTTTTTCTATGTATTCACACATGTATTAAGTTTCCGGTTAATACAATTCTAGCATGCATAATAAACATTTATCATGATATAAGGAAATAAATAATAACTTTATTATTGCCTCTAGGTCATATTTCCTTCAGTCTCCCACTTGCACTAGAGTCAATAATCTAGCTCACATCGCCATGTGATTTAATACCGATAGTTCACATCGTTATGTGACCAACACCCAAAGGGTTTACTAGAGTCAATAATCTAGTTCACATCGCTATGTGATTAATACCCAAGAGTAATAAGGTGTGATCATGTTTTGCTTGTGAGAGAAGTTTTGTCAACGGGTCTGTCATATACAGATCCCTATGTATTTCGCAAATTTCTATGTCTACAATGCTCTGCATGGAGCTACTCTAGCTAATTGCTCCCACTTTCAATATGCATCCAGATTGATACTTAGAGTTATCTGGATTTAGTGTCAAAGCTTGCATCGGCGTAACCCTTTACGACGAACTCTTTATCACCTCCATAATCGAGAAATATTTCCTTAGTCATCCAATTACTAAGGATAATTTTGACCGATGTACAGTGATCTACTCCTGGATCACTATTGTACCTCCTTGTCAAACTCTTGGCAAGGTACACAACGTGTTTTGTACACAGCATGGCATACTTTATAGAACCTATGGCTGATGCATAGGGAATGACTTTCATTCTCTCTATATTTTTCTGTCGTGGTCTCGCTTTGAGTCTTACTCAACTTCACACCTTACAAATCAGGCAAGAACTTCTTCTTTGACTGATCCATTTTGAACTTACTTCAAAATCTTATCAAGGTATGTACTCATTGAAAGTCTTATCAAGCGTCTTGATCTATATAGATTCTTGATGCTCAATATGTAAGCAGCTTCACCGAGGTCTCTCTTTGAAAAATTCTTTTCAAACACTCTTTTATGCTTTCCAGAAAATTCTACATCATTTCTGATCGACAATATGTCATTCACATATATTTATCAGAAAGGTTGTAGTGCTCCCACTCACTTCTTGTAAATACAGGCTTCTCCAAAAAGTCTGTATAAAACCATATGCTTTGATCACCTCATCAAAGCGTATATTCCAACTCCGAGATGCTTGCACCAGTCCATAGATGGATCGCTGGAGTTTGCATACTTTGTTAGCACCTTTTGGATCGACAAAACCTTCTGGTTGCATCATATACAACTCTTCTTTGAGATATCCATTTAGGAATGCAGTTTTGACATCCATTTGCCAGATTTCATAATCATAAAATGCGGCAATTGCTAACATGATTCGGACAGACTTAAGCATCGCTACAGGTGAGAAAGTCTCATCGTAGTCAACTCCTTGAACTTGTCGAAAACCTTTCGCAACAAGTCGAGCTTTGTAAACAGTAATATTACCGTCTGCGTCGGTCTTCCTCTTGAAGATCCATTTATTTTCGATGGCTTGCCGATCATCGGGCAAGTCAACCAAAGTCCACACTTTGTTCTCATACATGGATCCCATCTCAGATTTCATGGCTTCAAGCCATTTTGCGGAATCTGGACTCATCATCGCTTCCTCATAGTTCGTAGGTTCATCATGGTCTAGTAACATGATTTCCAGAACTGGGTTGCCGTACCACTCTGGTGCGGAACGTACTCTGGTTGATCTACGACGTTCAGTAGAAACTTGATCCGAAGTTTCATGATCATTATCATTAACTTCCTCACTAATTGGTGTAGGAATCACTGGAACAATTTCCTGTGATGTACTACTTTCCAATCCGGGAGAAGGTACAATTACCTCATCAAGTTCTACTTTCCTCCCACTCACTTCTTTCGAGAGAAACTCTTTTTCTAGAAAGGATCCGTTTTTAGCAACGAATATTTTGCCTTCGGATCTGTGATAGAAGGTGTACCCAACAGTCTCTTTTGGGTATCCTATGAAGATTTACTTCTCCGGTTTGGGTTCGAGCTTATCATGTTGAAACTTTTTCACATAAGCATCGCAGTCCCAAACTTTAAGAAACAACAACTTTGGTTTCTTGCCAAACCACAGTTCTTAAGGCGTTGTCTCAACGGATTCAGATGAAGCCCTTATTTAACGTGAATGCAGCTGTCTCTAATGCATGACCCAAAACGATAGTGGTTATCGGTAAGAGACATCATAGATCGCACCATATCCAATAAAGTACGGTTACGACGTTCGGACACACCATTACGCTGTGGTGTTCCAGGTGGCGTGAGTTGTGAAACTATTCCACATTGTTTCAAATGAATACCAAAACTCGTAACTCAAATATTCTCCTCCACGATCAGATCGTAGAAACTTTATTTTCTTGTTACGATGATTCTCTACTTCACTCTGAAATTCTTTGAACTTTTCAAATGTTTCAGACTTGTGTTTCATTAAGTAGATATACCTATATCTGCTCAAATCATCAGTGAAGGTCAGAAAATAACGATACCCGCCGCGAGCATCAACACTCATTGGTCCACATACATCAGTATGTATGATTTCCAACAAATCTGTTGCTCGCTCCATAGTTCCGGAGAACGGAGTTTTAGTCATCTTGCCCATGAGGCATGGTTCGCAAGCACCAAGTGATTCATAATCAAGTGATTCCAAAAGTCCATCATTATGGAGTTTCTTCATGTGTTTTACACCAATATGACCTAAACGGCAGTGCCACAAATAAGTTGCACTATCATTATTAACCTTGCATCTTTTGGCTTCAATATTATGAATATGTGTATCACACGATCGAGATCCAACAAACTATTTTCATTGTGTGTATGACCATAGAAGGTTTTATTCATGTAAACAGAACAACAATTATTCTCTAACTTACATGAATAACCGTATTGCAATAAACATGATCAAATCACATTCATGCTCAACACAAACACCAAATAACACTTATTTAGGTTCAACACTAATCCCGAAAGTATAGGGAGTGTGCGATGATGATCATATCAATCTTGGAATTGCTTCCAATACACATCGTCACTTCATCCTTTAACTTAGTTTATGTTCATTATGCAACTCCCACTTCGAGTTACTACTCTTTAGCAACTGAACCAATATCAAATACCGAGGGGTTGCTATGAACACTAGTAAAATACACATCAATAATCTGTATATCAAATATACCTTTGTTCACTTTGCCATCCTTCTTATCCGCCAAGTATCTAGGGCAGTTCCACTTTTAGTGACCATTTCCTTTGCAGTATAAGCACTTGTTTCAGGCTTGAGTTTAGCTTTGGGTTTCTCCACGGGAGTGACAACTTGCTTGTCATTCTTCTTGAAGTTCCCTTTCTATCCCTTTGCCCTTTACTTGAAACAAGTGGTCTTGTTAACCATCAACACTTGATGCTCTTTCTTGATTTCTACCTTCGCCGATTTCAGCATCGCGAAGAGCTTGGGAATTACTTTCGTCATCCCTTGCATATTATTGTTCATCACGAAGTTCTACTAACTTGATGATAGTGACTAGAGAACTTTGTCAATTACTATCATATCTGGAAGATTAACTCCCACTTGATTAAAGTAATTGTAGTACCCAGACAATCTGAGCACATGCTCACTGGTTGAGCTATTCTCCTCCATCTTGTAGGCAAAGTACTGTCAGAGGTTTTATACCTCTCGACACGGGCATGAGTATGAAATACTAATTTCAACTCTTGGGACATCTTATATGCTCCGTGGCGTTCAAAACGTTTTTGAAGTCCCGATTCTAAGCCGTAAAGTATGGTGCACTAAACTATCAAGTAGTCATCATATCGAGCTTTTGTCAAAACGTTCATAACGTCTGCATCTGCTCCTGCAATAGGTCTGTCACCTAGCGGTGCGTCAAGGACATAATTCTTCTGTGCATCAATGAGGATAATCCTCAGATCACGGAACAATTCCGTATCATTGCTACTAACATCTTTCAACTTGGTTTTCTCTACGAACATATGAAAAATAAACGGGGAGCAACATCGCGAGCTATTGATCTACAACATAGATATGCTAATACTACCAGGACTAAGTTCATGATAAATTAAAGTTCAATTAATCATATTACTTAAGAACTCCCACTTAGATAGACATCCCTCTGGTCATCTAAATGATCACGTGATCCAAATCAACTAAACCATGTCCGATCATCACGTGAGATGGAGTAGTTTCAATGGTGAACATCTTATGTTGATCATATCTACTATATGATTCACGCTCGACCTTTCGGTCTCCAGTGTTCCGAGGCCATATCTGTATATGCTAGGCTCGTCAAGTTTAACCCGAGTATTCTGCGTGTGCAAAACTGGCTTACACCCGTTGTATTTGAACGCAGAGCTTATCACACCCGATCATCACGTGGTGTCTCGGCACGACGAACTTTCGCAACGGTGCCTACTCAGGGAGAACACTTATACCTTGAAATTTAGTAAGGGATCATCTTATAATGCTACCGTCGTTCTAAGCAAAATAAGAAGCATAATAAGATAAACATCACATGCAATCAAAATATGTGACATGATATGGCCATCATCATCTTGTGCTTATGATCTCCATCTTCAAAGCACCATCATGATCACCTTCGTCACCGGCTTGACACCTTGATCTTCATCGTAGCATCGTTGTCGTCTCGCCAACTATTGCTTCCACGACTATCGCTACCGCTTAGTGATAAAGTAAAGCAATTACATGACGATTGCATTTCATACAATAAAGCGACAATCATATGGCTCCTGCCAGTTGCCGATAACTTTACAAAACATGATCATCTCATACAAAACCGTATAACTCATCATGTCTTGACCATATCACATCACAACATGCCCTGCAAAAACAAGTTAGACGTCCTCTACTTTGTTTGTTGCAAGTTTTACGTGGCTGCTACGGGCTTTAGCAAGAACCGTTCTTACCTACGCATACAAAACCACAACGATGTTTCGTCAAGTATGTGCTGTTTTAACCTTCACAAGGACCGGGCGTAGTCACACTTGATTCAGCTAAAGTGAGAGAGACAGACACCCGCCAGTCACCTTTAAGCAACGAGTGCTCGTAACGGTGAAACCAGTCTCGCGTAAGCGTACGCGTAATGTCGGTCCGGGCCGCTTCATCTCACAATACCGCCGAAGCAAAGTATGACATGCTGGTAAGCAGTATGACTAGTATCGTCCACAATCTCATTGTGTTCTACTCGTGCATATCATCTACGCATAGACCTGGCTCATGATGCCACTGTTGGGGAACGTAGTATTTTAAAATTTTCCTACGATCACGCAAGATCTATCTATCAGATGCATAGCAACGAGAGGGAAGAGTGTGTCTACGTACCCTCGTAGACCGGGAGCGGAAGCGTCAAGTGACGCGGTTGATGTTGTCGAACTTCTTCGCGATCCAACCGATCAAGCACCGAACGTACGGCACCTCCGCGTTCAGCACACGTTCAGCTTGATGACGTCCCACGAGCTCTTGATCCAGTTGAGCTTCATGGGAGAGTTTCGTCAGCACGACGGCGTGGTGACGGATATGATGTATTCACCGGCGCAGGGCTTCGCCTAAGCTCCGCGACGGTATGACCGAGGTGTGTTTCTGTGGAGGGGGGCACCGCACACGGCTAAAACAATTCAACTTGTGTGTCTTTGGGTGCCCCCCTGCCCCCGTATATAAAGGAGCAAGGGAGGGAGGCCGGCCAACTCCTCCTGGTGCGGCTAGGGAAGGAGTCCTACTAGGAATAGGATTGCAATCCTATTCCTAGTAGGATTCACCAAAAGAAAGAAGAGGGAAAGGAATAGGAGAGGTGGCGCCCCCCCCCCCCCCAATCCTAGTCCAACTAGGAACCCTAGGTGGGGGCGCCGGCCAGCCCTATGGGCTGCCTCTCTCTTTCCCTTTAGGCCCACTATGGACCATCCCCTCTCGTAGGGGGTTCCGGTAACCCCCTCCGGCAATCCCGATAAATCCGAAACTTTTCCGGTATACTTCCGGTGTCCGAATATAGCCGTCCAATATATCAATCTTTATGTCTCGGACATTCCGAGACTCCTCGTCATGTCCGTGATCTCATCCGGGACTCCGAACTACCTTCGGTACATCAATACTCATAAACTCATAATACCGATCGTCATCAAACGTTAAGCGTGCGGACCCTACGGGTTCGAGAACTATGTAGACATGACCGAGACTCATCTCCGGTCAATAACCAATAGCGGAACCTGGATGTTCATATTGGCTCCTACATATTCTACGAAGATCTTTTATGGGTCAGAACCGCATAACAACATACGTTGTTCCTTTTGTCAAACGGTATGTTACTTGCCCGAGATTCGATCGTCGGTATCTCTATACCTAGTTCAATCTCGTTACCGGCAAGTCTCTTTACTCGTTCCGTAACACATCATCTCGTGACTAACTCATTAGTCTTTTGCTTGCAAGGCTTATTGTGATGTGTGTTACCGAGAGGGCCCAGAGATACCTCTCCGACACTCGGAGTGACAAATCCTAATCTTGATCTATGCAAACACCACGAATACTTTCGGAGACACCTGTAGAGCATCTTTATGATCACCCAGTTACGTTGTGACGTTTGATAGCACACAAGGTGTTCCTACGGTATTCGGGAGTTGCATAATCTCATAGTCATAGGAACATGTATAAGTCATGAAGAAAGCAATAGCAGTTAAACTAAACGATCATAGTGCTATGCTAACGGATGGGTCTTGTCCATCACATCATTCTCCTAATGATGTGATCCCGTTGATCAAATGACAACTCATGTCTATGGCTAGGAAACATAACCATCTTTGATCAATGAGCTAGTCTAGTAGAGGCATACTAGGGACATACTGTTTTGTCTATGTATTCACACATGTATTAAGTTTCCGGTTAATACAATTCTAGCATGAATAATAAACATTTATCATGATATAAGGAAATAAATAATAACTTTATTATTGCCTCTAGGGCATATTTCCTTCATTGCGTGCCGAGCCGTGAGGATTCCGGTGGCCAGGCTGAGGTCATGGGAGGCCACAGCGATGTCGATCTCGTCCAATTCGAACCGGCGGCGACCGATTGTGGCGTCTAGCGACTTTTTTCGGTGTGCGGTGATGAATTCTGGTGAGTTTAGGACGTATTCCTGCAAATACGTGGTGGCGTGTTTGCTCCTACGAGGTTTGACCGGTATACGGGGCTCCTTCGGTTTGGCCTTCCAACCTCCAAATTTAAGGGTTTCGGGTGTGCATTTTGGGTGGCCCTTAAAAAAATTACGGGTTGGACCACTTTTACGGTTTCTGTACTGGACACCTTTTTTGACCAAAATTGTAAAACACAAAAATTATAACGATTTGACCATTTATACGGGGCCTGCTAAAGATGCTCTTAGAACATTAAAACTTGCCTATAAAAACTAGCCCATCAGATAAACGGGCATTCCCCGCATGTGACATGTCTGGTGTGAGCAAACTCACGGCGCTCTGCATCACGTTGTCGGCCTCCTACATAGAGGGGAGGGGGAGCGCCCGACTGAGTCCGCACAGTAACGAAGCAAGGACGTAGCAAACATTTGGTCACTGTAGCGAAGCACTATCTGCAGCAACCAATGTTATGGAGCGTTCGGGTGGACTCCTCGCCTGGAGTTGAGGAGTTGAGAAGCTGGAGGGCTACCGAACACGCCCTCTCAGTTTTGGTGAAGCTCCAGATTTCCAACTCCACAACTCCAACAAATTTGCACGTAGCAAATCGCCAGCTTCTCTCCCGTAACTCCAGGAGTTGGATCGTTCGGGTGGACTCCTCGCCTGGAGTTGAGGAGTTGAGAAGCTGGAGGGCTACCGAACACGCCTTTACTATAGTGTTTTTTTCTTCAAAAATTGCTTTTTCTAGAAAAGAAAATGAATATTTCAAATTTAGATTTTTTTTATTTCAGTACATTTTTTCAATTATGTGAAGAACACAATAACATTTTTAAAAGTTTGAGTGCTTTTAGAAAACCAAGAACATTTAAAAATTCACAAAAAAATTATATGATTTCCAAAAATGGATATAATTTTTAAATGAATTGTCCTAATTTACAAACATTTTGGGTAAAATGCAACATTTTTCCCAGATTGACAAACGTTTTTCAAATTTATGAATATTATATGAAAAGCCAAAAAATAGTGAGGTTTTGATAAAAGAAACAAAAAAATAAAAAACTAGTTAAAATAAAATCGGATCTCACTCCTTCTAAAAAGGGAGAGCTCCTATCATAGGCTCGCTAGCGTCGAACCGACTAGCTTCCGCGCAGGACGCGCTATCTGATGTCGCTGTTAAAATAATTTTGGCCGGCCCATTCGGGGCATAACAGCGAGCCGCTGTTAAAATAGCAAAAAACAGATGTCTGATCCAAGAATCGAACTCACCACTGACACTGCTGTAGTTTAGTGATTACTTGGCCGCGCAAATATTTAAGAACAAAATGCAGTGTCTGATCAATTTTATTTTGCAAAAACAAATCATCCATTAAACATTTTTGTGATATACGCTGAAAAATTGTTAAATACACTGAACATTCTTGTGATCTACGATTTTTTTTAAATACACATTGAGCATTCTTTTGATATAGGCTGAACAATTTCTAAGTACACAATGAACATTTTTTTAAATATGTTGAACATTTCCTTAATACATGCCGAACATTTTGGTAATGTACGATGAACATCTTTTTAATACATGATGAACATTATTAATGCATGGTGAACTTTTTCATAATAGCACTGAACATTTTTCTTAATATACGATAGACATTTTTATAATAAATGATGAACTTTATATATACCACACAAAAAAGAGAAGTAAAAAAGATGAAAGAAGAAGAAAATGAAAATAGAAAATAACAAAAAACGGAAGGAAAAAGGAATCAAAACAAAAAACCAGATTAAACACTGAAAACCGAAAAAAACATTGGAAAAACCGGAATACTTCCAAAAAAGTGTCTGCTTTTTTATGTCTGCTTTTCTGTATACACATTGTACATTTATATGTACTTCCAAAAAAGTTGTACGTGTTTAATATTCCCGAAATACTTTATTGACATATTTTTAAAATACATGCTTTCAAACATTTTTTCCGAATACATGTTAGTAACATTTTTCAGATAGACATTGCAACTATTTTTGAGTGATACAAAATATCGATACAAGTGAGTGATATTTTCTTACATTGTATAAAGATTTTTGGAAATGCCACAAGCATATTATGAAACTCGTGAACATTTCCTCACAAGTAACATACGTTTTTATGAATAAGATAAAACATTATTTGAATTATGCAAACAAAAAATAGTAGTTTTTTTAATGTCACGTATATTATTTTGAAACAGATGAACATTTTGGAAATGCTACATACTTTTTATTTAATGGACAATCATTTCTATAATTTCAGTGAACATTCTGCTTACATTGCAGGAACTTTTTAAAATGTGTGTTGAACACCATAGAAATTAAGTAATTATTCTTTTTGTAGTATATGCATTTAGTTTTTAATAAAGTATAAAAAATAAAAATAAAAAGACAAGTGTTATATCACGTGACGAACAGAAGCGCCTAATGGACCGGCCGAATACCAAATCATAGTAGGTGAAACGAGCAACTATCTTGCATAATGCGAGGCATAGTCGCGACCATGCAGGGCAGGCAAATCCGGGAGCAACTAATCAAGGGTGTACCCCTTGCGGGAGCCCTGCAAAGGTCAATTTGGTGGGCTGACAATGCACTACTTGGTATGCTCTCAGCAGCCGTTTGCGTGTTTTAGATGTTTCTTTTATACACGTTTTTGGCGCTCCCTCGGCATTATTTTTATTTTGTCTATACACGTCCGCGTGTTTTAGATGTATTTTGTTTTCGTTTTTTAGGCCTTTTGGTTTTTGCACGCTTTTCTCTAGATTTTGAAGTAAAAAATATCTAAAAAAAATAATTTCTTTTGCTTTCATGGGAGGCACATATTTGTTTCTCGTCAAGGCGTGGATTTTCTTCCACGAGCCTCTCAAAAAAAAAAGGAACAAAACACTTTTTGTTTCTTCCACGGGAGGCACATATTTGGTTCCACGAGAGGAACGTTGTTCCTTTTGAAAAATTAAAAAGAATAAGTTAGTTTCTTTCAGGATAGGGACATATTTACTTCTCGTGAAGGCACAAATTAGCTTCCACCAATGCCTCTTGGAAAAGGAAAAAATATTGCCTTTTCATTTCTTTTTTGCTTCTAACGCGAAGCAAAGATTTCCTTCTCGTGTAGGTACATATTTGCTTGTGTGAGAGGCGCAACTGATAGGCGAAAATCATGTTTTTTCTTCCGTGAGAAGAAGAGATTTGCTTCTCGTTAAGGTACAAATTTGCTTCCGCAAGAGGCTCGGAAAGAGGGAAAAGGTGAAGAAGAAGAAAAACATGCTTCCAACTCGTTTTTTTTCTTCTGTTTTTTGTTTTTTTCGTGAAAAAGGGTATACAACACCTATTAACATGGGTTTTAATTTTAGAGACCCTGACGCGAGAAATTCAACAGTAAAGCGGGCCGGAATTTAGACGCGCGATTTAAGAGATAAAACATCTGAATAAACGAATCTATGTAAAAAAAGAGGAAATATTTCTGGTCACGGCAGTGGTGCAAATGCGGTGCACTACTTGTCCATCCCTTAAAAGGTGGAAGTGCTTTGCAAGGGGTACCTTGTAATTAGTGATCTCGAGCAAGTCCTTGTTTTCTTCTTCAGAATCTCACAAAGCTTTATTACAGTATTTCAATGTATACAAGAATAAACACAAGGTCGCCAAGATCACCAAGCCAAACATGACAAGTTGACCACCCAATGATGATACCATGGATCTAGGGTAGGGTCACAGGCCTGACCTAGGTACCCTCCCTAAGGTCACTGCCATAAGATCAAGGACACTCGAAGGATGATAGAAGATACCGACTGATATGGCCAAAGAGAGCAGTTCACTCGACCATATACCCCACTCGGATATCCTAATTCCATTCGACAGAACTAAGTCACTCGATCGTGCAAGAAACCACTCGACGTACAGAAGGTCTACGGTCTCACAAGGCTGGCAACGGTCGGGCATTCACTCCACACTAATGATGTCCTTTACTGCTCTTTATTACAGGCGTTATCAGTAACGTCCTGCTTTTATGTACATTGCACCCTCTGTAATGTGGGGCGGCTCGGGTCATGGCGCACTCTATATAAGCCACCCCCTCCTCCACAAGGGTTCGCACCCCTGTAACCCACACATACATCTACATTCCAGTCGATAGCCTCCGGGTACCGAGACGTAGGGCTGTTACTTCTTTCGAGAAGGGCCTGAACTCGTAAAACTCACGCGTACAACCTTGTCGTAGCTAGGACCTTACCTCCTCCTATGTACCCCCTACTCTCACTGTCAGGCCTAGTACCACGACAGTTGGCGTCCACCATGGGGCAGGTGTCTTAGCGACTTCCGGTGAGGTTGCAAGTTTTCTCCGATCTCCATCATCATGGTTTCCGACGGTGGTCTGGCATTGGGCCGCGAGATCCGACTCGGCGCGCTCATTTTCATCGCCGACGACTCTGCCTGGCTCCAGGAGGCCCCTCTCGACGTTGAGGCACTACCCGTCCGCGGGGCAGTGCACTTCTGCGCGAGTGCTTGTGGCGTCCTTCTCCGGCAGCCGTCGACCCAGTATCGGTCATCTCACTCGTCGTCTGCACTCCCCGCTGCACGCCGTCGCAAGCGATCCGGTCGGTCGCGGCTCCAGCAGTGGGTGAAGCACGCAGTGGCTCGCCAGTCGGCCACCCCCAAGTCGCGGCCATCGAGCCCGACGAGTACCACTACGGGCCGGTCGACTGGCTCCATAGACACGCTTTTCGAGTGCGGGAGCAGTGACCCCGCGGGAGAGGTCCTCATGGTTGGCTCTCGGCGCAGTCTACCTGGGTACCCTCGCGGCGATAACGTCGGCAACGACGATGGTCAGTCATACGACCACGATGGGTATGTACCCGAGCCTCTCATTGCCGAGCAAAGAGAAGAGCTGTGTCGCCGTAACAAAGAAGCGCTATATACCATGGCCGAGCGCGCGCGTCTGGAGAACCTTCAGCGTTCACTCGACGATTGAGCCCGTCGACTGATTCCCGAATCCAGTCGACGTCCACGACAGTTGTTCCCTCGCGAGCCCCAGGTATTCTGCACTCGATTTAGAATCTCGCAGCTGCGGCCCGCATCCCGGAGTCGATCCAGCCGTCTCAGTCGGAGGCTGGAAGAGGCGTGCAACAGAATCGGGCGCTGCTCCGAACAGCTGGTGAGCAAAATGCAGCCGTGTCCCAGTCACGCAACAGGATTCATAGCAGATCGGTGGCAGCGGACACCGTCTGGTCGGCCCATAGCCCAAGATTGCCCCCGCGGCGTGAGGGCCGTGGACCCTGTCAAGAGCAACACCCGGGTCGTAATTATGATTAGTATGACCATCGACTCGGTCACAATGACCGCCGTCGAGTGCCTACGCCCCCTCCGGGGAGCGGATCGTACTCACCCCGGCGACATGATGGCAGTCGCCCGCATGGTGACGAGCGAAGGATCCCCATGGATCCCCGAGGACCTGGCTTTGATGCAAGATCGATTCTTGTACAAGGCCTGGTCGACAGGAATCGGGCGCACCGAGAAGGACATGATAGAGATCGTCCGAGCGGCAGTAGAGCATACGTCTCTGGGCCTGAATGTTTCAGCAACGCCATCAGGGCTGCAGAGATTCCCCCAATTCAGGTTGGCAGCAGGAGTGAGCAAGTTCACCGGTGAGTCGAAGCTAGATACTTGGCTAGAGGATTACCGAGTGGCCGTGCAAATTGGTGGTGGCAACGATGATGTGGCCATGAAGCATCCCCCCTGATGTTAGGAGGCTCGGCCAGAGCTTGGCTGAATCAGTTGGCCCCCGGTAGCATTTTCAGCTGGGGGGAGTTGGCCCGAGTGTTTGTCAGGACCTTTGAGGGCACTTGCAAACGGCCCGCCGGACTGGCAGAATTACAACACCGCGTCCGGAACCGAATGAAACTTTGAGAGATTACATTCAGAGGTGGACCACTCTGCATCATACAGTGGAGAATGTGTCCGAGCATTAGGCAGTCTGCGCCTTTAAAGAGGGCATACGGTACAGAGAGCTCAATCTGAAATTCGGTCGGACATGAGATATGTCTCTGACTCGGATGATGGAGATAGTCGGTCGGTATGCTAACGGAGAAGAAGCGGATCGACTTCGTAGTGGCAAGAAACCAGTCGCCCAAGATGATGGAAATTCCAATTGGAAACCAAAGCGCAAAGCAGAGCCCGCAGCTCCAGGAGAGGCGGCAGTCGTAAACCAAGGGAAGAACAAAGGGAAACCTAAAGTTCCTTGGATCCCAAAGAAAGTGAAAGATCAAGCGGGAAATGATTTGCTTGATTTGTCGTGTCCTATACACACAAAGAAGGATGAAGAGGGGAATTTTATTTACCCCAAACATACCACTCGACAGTGTCAACTCTTGATTCAGAACTTCCAGAAGGACCAACCCAATGAGAAAGAGAAGGAACCTGAGGAGAGTGAAGACAAAGAAGGGGATGGAGGTTACCCCCAAATCAACTCCACCTTGATGATATTTTTTGATGTTGAGAGCAAGAGTCGACTGAAAGTCATCAACAGAGAAGTCAACATGGTTGGTCCGGCAACGACGGTGTACTTGAAGTGGTCTAAGACTCCCATTACATTCGACCAATCCGACCACCCCGCACACATTGCTACCCCTGGGCAGCAAGCGTTGGTGGTCGACCCAGTTGTTGATGGTACGCGTTTGACCAAGGTTTTGAGGGATGGCGGCAGTGGTCTGAATATCCTATACGCAGAAACCCTCCGGGGGATGGGCATTCCGATGTCCAAGCTGAGTGAGAACAACATGAGGTTCCACGGAGTCATCCCCGGAAAGAAAGCTGACTCACTCGGTCAGATCGTTCTTGATGTGGTTTTCGGTGATTCGACCAATTACCGAAAGGAAAAGTTGACGTTTGAGGTAGTGGACTTTCACAGTGCTTACCATGCCATCCTGGGCAGACCTGCCTATGCCCGTTTCATGGCTCGACCGTGCTATGTGTACCTCAAACTGAAGATGCTAGGGCCCAAGGGCGTGATCACTGTCACCAAATATCGGCGGAAAGCAGAAGAGTGTTTCCAGAAAGGCTCGAAAATTGGTGATGAACAGATGGCGGCAGTAGAGATGGAAGAGTACCAGAAGAATGCAGATCCGAGTGATTTATTGCGCGCCAAGAAACATGCTTCCGAGTCAGCGTTTTAGTCGGCTGGAGAGACGAAGCCCGTGCATATTCATCCTACCGACCCTAATGCCGCTCCGACTCACATCTCAACAACACTCGACATCAAATAGGAAGAAGCGCTCATCCGGTTCCTCTGTGAGAACTGGGACATCTTTGCATGGAAACCATCCGACATGCTAGGTGATACGTCTCCAACGTATCTATATTTTTTTATTGTTACATGCTATTATATATTCATGTTTATGGGCTTTATTATACACTTTTATATTATTTTTGGGACTAACCTACTAACCCAAGGCCCATTGCAAATTGCTATTTTTTTTGCCTATTTCAGGGTTTCGCAGAAAAGGAATATCAAACGGAGTCCAAACGGAATGAAACCTTCGGGAGAGGTATTTTTGGAACCGTATCTACCCAGAAGACTTGGATTCACGCAATGGAACGAAGGAGGTGGCCACGAGGGTCCAGGGCGCGCCCCCACCCTCGTGGGCCCCCTCTGGCTCCCCCGATGCCCTCCTTCCTCCTATATATATATATATATATATATATATATATATATATATATATATATATATATCCATATACCCTGAAAACATCGAGGCAACAGAAAAAAACCTAATTCCACCGCCGCAACCTTCTGTTCCCGTGAGATCCCATTTTGGGGCCGGTTCTGGAGCTCCGCCGGAGGGGGAATCTACCATGGAGTGCTTCTACATCAACACCATAGCCTCACCCATGAGTTGTGAGTAGTTTACCACAGACCTTTGTGTCGGGGGAAACTGTCCGCCACGAACACCTATGGGACCGGAGCCCCTTTGTCTGTGCGGTACGAGGGCGGAGGGAGCCCGAAGAGCAGATCGTAGCGAGCACGCGGGCAGTTTTACCCAGGTTCGGGCCGCGGTAGACGCGTAAAACCCTACTCCTGCTTGGTTGTGTATTAAGTTTGGAGAGCTCGGGAGCTTGAAGAAGCAGCTACACCGAGCGTGAGAGTGATCTAGGTTCCGAACCCCCTCCACGTTGTGCATGGGCCTCCTTTTATAGTGCAAGGGGTCACCGACAGGTGTCAACGTAGAAGAAAGGGGTAAAAAAGTAAAAGAGGTGGTAGTTGTAACAGTGCGGGAACAGTGGAGCTACAGTGCAGAACAGTGGTCTATACCTACTTAGACAGTGGGGGACAAGGGCATTCAATGCCCGTCGCCGTCGACCCCAAAAGCTCCCGCCCTTGCGTCTCCGTCTGCCACGGCGATGGATCCACCACCGTGGAGTGCCACCGTGTCCCCCAGGCTGCACAGCCATCCGCCACGCGTCCCTGGATAGGCCCCAGGGCGACGCGTGGGCCGATGAGCTGGAGCGCGGGCACACAGCGCAGCCTCCCCGGCAAGCACCTTGCCGGGGCCTTGATCTTGCCGGGCCCGGGAGCTTGCCGCTCCTCGGGCCCTTGCCGGGGCGCATATAGCGCCGTGGCGTGTCTTCTAGTCTTCCTGGCAAGCTCCTCTTGCCAGGGCCTTGTGCTGGTGAGGTAGTCTTGAGCCTGGTACGGCCTTCCCGGCAAGCTCCTCTTGCCGGGGTCTCGATCTTCTGTCTTGTATACTTTGTTTTTGAATGGCTTAATAAAGGAGCAGGAAGGTCTCCGGCGAGCACGTGGTGAACCCTGCCGCGGGAAGCTGCAACTGCCCGTGCACAAGTTGAGGTACTGAGGTACCCCTACCTTAGTACACCGACAGGAGCCCCCGGGCCTGGGCCACACACGGTGCCGAGCGCTGTTGGGCCAGGCCCAAAAACAGTGCACGGGCACCCGCGGCCCGCGGCGCGCCGAATCCACTTCCGTATCCGCCGC
The DNA here is from genome assembly GCA_902687465.1 of Secale cereale. Taxonomy (NCBI): domain Eukaryota; kingdom Viridiplantae; phylum Streptophyta; class Magnoliopsida; order Poales; family Poaceae; genus Secale; species Secale cereale. The sequence continues at coordinate 540,287,981 of LR738709.1, read as the reverse complement.
ATCCCCCTGTAACGGCACGCGTCGATTGCGGCGTCGTGGGATGGGACGTGCCCACGATCTCTTAATGGAAAGGGCGAAACGCCCCCCACTCCCCCATAAAAGCAGAGGAAGCGGGCGCGGTTCCCCCCCTTGCGCTTTCATTGCATCGTCTTCTTCCTCCTCCAGAGATCTCTCTTGCGCTCTGCCACCACACCTCCGCCGCCGCCGAGCTTTTCGTCCCCCTCCTTCCGCCGCGTCCGCCATGGCCCCAAAGACCGACAAGGCGAAGGCGAAGAAGTCCAAGAGGGAGAAGTCGGAGCAAGCGGCGAAGCTCGCCGCGTATCGGAAGCAGCATCTCGTCTTCCCGCCGAGGCTCGGCGCGCGGGAGCTCTGGAACAAGTACTACTTGTTCTGGTCCAAGGAAACCAAGGCGCACCCCCGCACGCGAGCGTATCCGGCCGCCGCCAAGGACAGCTACCCCGGCGGGTACTACTTCTTCGCAGCTTTCTTTCACTGCGGTCTGTGTCCTCCTTTCTCGAATTTCTTCTGTGATGTCATGCACACCTACGGCCTCCATCTCCTTGACTTCACCCCCAACGCCATCCTCACCATGGCGGTTTTCGCACACATGTGCGAAAACTTCATAGGGATACAGCCCAATGTAGCGCTTTTTAGGCACTTTTTCACTCCTAGAGCAGAGGCCGACGCCCCCCTCTCCGGAGGAATTTCTTGGGTTTTTCGTCTGAATAAGAAGGGATCTTACTTGCCGGGAGAGCTCCGCGGCAAGTGGGAGGAGTGGCGCGCGGAGTGGTGCTGGGTCGTCGAAGACCAGCCGCAAGCTTTCACCGCGCCGCGCACAACGCCCATCGTGCGCGGCAGGGACTGGAGCGAGTTAGACTCGGACGACATCAAGCTCGACATCGCCCTCGTCCGTATTCTTCGTCTTCGGGTGGCACAGCTGTCCGTTGCTGAGGTGGGCGCAGACTTCCTTCGCCGCCGCATCGCCCCTCTCCAAGACAGGAAGAGGCCGGCCTGGGAGTACGGCGGCCCGGCGGACATAATGAGGCTGCGCCCCGGGCTCAACTTCAACTTCACGACGCTCGAGCTGAGAGGGATGGTCCGGGAACTCTTCAAGTATGACCCGGCACACCCTGAGTGGTTCCGAGCTCCCCGGGGAGTAGTGCCGCTCTGCGTCAGCACGGTCCGGGATCGTATCCTCGCCATGATGCCCGCATGCGATTCGCACGGCGTGGACCGCACGTGGATTGCGCCCAAGCCCATCGACGTCCTCAACTTCTACGACAACCTCGTGGAGGTGGCGAAGAACAAGAACGACGTCAAGGAGCACACGCGGGACACCACCGACCAGGAGATTGCCTATATGGCTTCTCGGGCTGAGGAGGCCGCTGCAGCCGCAGCGGCAGGAGACTTCGGGTACACGCCTGCTGAGGCAGAGGCTGCGGACGCGTCCAGCCAGGCGGAAGAGGCGGAGATCCGCAGACTGCTGCAGCTCCCTCCCGACGCGCTCGCCGGGGTCCCCTCGCTGAGGCACTCCGGGATCCACGGAATCGTGGCCGAGGCCGCGGCAATGGAGGGTGCCGCCGGAGGGAACAGAGGCGCCGCGAGGAGCGGAGGCGCCGGAGGGAGCGGAGGTGCCAAGGGAAAAGAGGCCGCAACGCAGGGCGCTGGGCCCAGCGAGCCGGCCGGGGAAGAGGAGGAGGAGGAGGCCGAGGACTCCGGCGGATCTACGGAGCTCTACGCCGACGACCTCTCCTCGTCGGAGAGCTCCCCGCCCCCGGCAAGCCCAAGGCAGTCTCCACCGAAGTGTCTCCGCAAGACGGCGACGGGAGAGAGGGCGCAAGCGCCCCGGCAACAACCAGCTCGCCGGGCAGCTCCCCGGGGGAGCCAAGCTGCGCCAAGGGCGACCGGCGCACCAGCCACAGCAGAGGCGGCCCGCGCGCGGGCTACGACGGAGGCGTCTCGCAGGCCGGCGCCGAGCCGACAGGGGTCTTCTCGGAGCGGAGCAGCGGCTCCGCCCGCTCCCCGGGCTCCGTCTACCACAGGGGCTGGGTCTTCGCAGCCCCCAGCCCCCGGGACCGCCAAGCGCCCGAGGGAATCTTCATCTTCCGCTCCTCGCGCCGACGCGCCCACGGTGGAGTACGACTTCTCCGCCCTGAGCGAGGACGACGAGGAGGACCAGGAGTAAGGATCCAGGATCTTACACCTTCTCGAGTTTTGTCTTGATTACTGTTGATGCTGACTTTGTTTGCTGCTTTGATTTCAGGACCTTGGTTCAGCGCGCGGCGAAGAAGGCCAAGGCGCCTGTGGTCGAGGCCGCGGAAGACTCAGCCGCCGCGGCAACAGGAGGTGTGCCGGAGCCGAGCCTGCCGGACCCGAGCGCTGCTCCGAGGAGCAGCCCCCAGCGCAGCCCCCAGCGTAAGTCTGGGGTCTATTCTTTCGATTGTCGGGGTACGCCTGAGGATTTCGTCTTCTTTCATCATCTTGATGTTTCTTATCTTGATTTGTGCAGAGGTGGAGCCACAGCGGGAAGAGCGCCCGGAGACCGTCGTCGAGGAGCCGCAGGCCCCGCCGTCCCCGCCAAGGCAGAACTCTCCGGCAAGGGAGAGTGCTCCGCCAAGGGCGGGTACTCCGCCAAGGCAAAGTACCCCGCCAAGGGCGAGCAGCCCGGCGAGGGCGGCCACTCCGCCAAGGCCGAGCTCCCCGGCGAGGGAGCCCGCCGCTGAGGACGTCCGCCAAGGTATGTCTTATAGTTTGTCTTCTTGGCTTCATCCCTTTTTGGATATTTGCTTGAATCTTGAACTTCTTTTCCTTCTTCTTCTTTTTAGATCCTCCTCCTCCCGAGCCGATGGAGACTGAGGTCATCAACATCGAGGACGAGGAGGGCGCGCAGGGCGGCGGCGGCGACGTCCCTGTCGTTGAGGACGCGTCGAGAGCCGCTGAGCCGGCCGCGCAGGAGACCGCTCCGGCTGCGGACGCAGCGGCCGGGGAGGGGGACGGCGACCGCACCGCCGACCCGGAGGCGGCGGGAGCATCAGATGCTGCGCCGGCCGCTGACCCCTCCGCCAGCAAGGAGCAGGGCTACTACCTTGAGGCCCCCAACGGCGTCTTCATCCAGATGCCTTGGGGGTCTTCATCGTGAGCTCCCGCGGAGGGCGAGGCGTTTGACGGAGAAGTCCTCGCCTCCGCAGGTCTGAAGATCGTCGAGGCGCCCGGCGGGAGCGAAGGGCCCGAGGAGGAGAAGCTGCTCCACCAACTCCTGGCCCTTTACCGGGCCAGGCAGGCGAAGCTCGCCTCCCGGGAAGCCCTTGCCGCCAAGGCCGCCGCGGAGATGGAGAAGCGCGCGGCAGAGCTCAGCGCCGCCAACCAGGCGGCCCTCCGCGAGGTGGCGGAGGAGCGCGAGCGTCTCGCCGGCGAGTACCAAGAATGGGTGCTGGAGAAGGCCGAAGCTGAGGAACAGTAGCGGCTCGCCGGGGTGGAGCTGTCCCGGCGAGAAGGAGAGCTCGCGCAGCGGAAGGTCGAGCTCGACTCCCATGAGGAGGACCTTGCCGCTCGCGAGACGGCCCTTGGCGGGGAATTGAAGGAGGCGAAAGCCGCCGCGGTTGCCGCGGAAAACGCCAAGAAGGAGCTTGCCGCCAAGGTCGTGCAGCTGGAGAAGGCGCTGAAGGTGAGCGCGGAGAAGGTTGCCGCGCTCATCACGGAGCGCGAGAAGGACGCCCACACAAATTCAGAGCTCCAGGTGAGCCTTTCTAAGAGGGGCGACGAGTTGAAGGCCGCCAAGGACTCCATCGAGGACTTGGAGTTGAAGGTCACTACTCTGAAGGATTCGCTCGACGCTGCCCGGGCTCAGGAGACCAAGCTGAAGGAGGAACTCCGCAAGGAGCGGACCTTGGTGGACAGCGTCAACAAAGCATCCGAGCTCTTCCACCATACTATTGAGGTATGGACCGAAGACTTGGTATCTTCTGCGTCAAACATTGACCAGGAGCTGCTGGCGCTGAAGGTCGAACATCTCATCTACTCCCCGGATCCGGATCTCCCGCACAGCGCCAAGCTCAGCCTCTTCTTCAGAGGGATCGCGCCGGCCCTTGCAGGTCTCCGGAACCAAATCCCCGCGCAGCTGGCCGAGGAGTCGCGCCTGCTCTGCGCGGGAACTCTGGAGCGGGTGCTGACGAAGATCGTGTACCGCAATCCGGGGATCAATCTCACCAACGTTCTTCGCAGCTTGCCGGCTGATGCGAACACGGAGGCCCTGAAGGAGCAGGTCGCCCACATCATCGCCAAGGTGGCTAAGATTTCCAGGAAGGAGGGCGACCGCGTAGATTAGGCCTCCATTATCTTTATCTTTATCTTTGTTGCTGCACATGATGCCATGAACTCATTAGTCCATTGTGACAAGTTATCCTTTGTAAGATATTTATCTTATTTTGATCAATCAGTGCAATGTTATCTTCCTTGTTCCAACCCTTGACTTTGTATGTTTTTCACCCTACGCTCCCGGGGAGCTTGCCGGCAAGGGGCCTTTGCCGCGAGCGCTGAGTGTTGTACTCTAAGCAGCCTGCTGGCTAAGGTCTTACCGGCAAGCAACCTCGCCGCGGCTAGTCGCAACGCACTTAGCTTGCTGAGCGTACTCGGAAACGAAGCAAGGGCGCGACACTTGTCGCAGCTCACTTAGATCGTTGAGCGAACTCGGAAGCAGGATAAGGGTGCGGCAAGCTACGGGTAGGTTCCTCCGCGCACAGGTTTTCCATACAAAGTGTGATTGTTCAAGGAAGACAACTAAAATTTAAAATTTGAACTGGTCAAATTCTAACAACTTAGCTTTCATGTATTGCTTGCTTTCCGGTAAGGCTTTTCTTTCTTGAACAACACTTGGTTCCTCCTCGATCTCCTTCCCCCCCGGCAAACTTGTGCGCGAGGAACGTTCCTTCTGCTTAAGAGGAAAGAAAAGGGAGAGGGAAACAAGTATATGGCCTTTCGGCGTGCTAATGCTTACCGGATGTGTGTATCGCACAAGTTGCCAAATAACACATGCAAATAGCAAAGAAAAGCATGGAAAAGGCAAATAGCGCAAAACACCAAATCTTTACTGATGCACGGGGTCTGCGCCCGGCTTTGTACAAAGGGTTACATGCAACAGCGGCAAAGCTTGTACAAAAGGTGGTTGCCGGAGCGGATCACGGCAACCGCGCCTTATGGGTGAAACTTACGAAGATGCTCTATGTTCCAGGAGTTGCTCACCGGTAAGCCTTCTTCGGTCTCGAGGCGGACAGCGCCGGGCCTCGTGACTTGTCTCACCCGATAAGGGCCTTCCCACTTTGGCGTCAACTTGTTGGAATTCTTGGCGGACTGAACACGCCGAAGAACAAGGTCGCCTTCCTCGAGACTCCTGGCCTTGACCTTGCGGCTATGGTAGCGACGCAAGGCTTGCTGGTATTGAGCAGCTCGTACAGCAGCCTGGAGACGTCCCTCCTCGAGGAGCAACGCGTCATCTTGCCGCAGTTGCTCTTGCTCGAGCTCATCATAGGCGAGCACTCGAGGAGATCCGTATACGAGTTCCGTGGGGAGAACTGCCTCTGCTCCATAGACTAGAGCAAAGGGTGTCTGTCCGGTGGCTCGACTTGGTGTCGTTCTGATTGACCAAAGAGCCGCCGGTAGCTCCTCTATCCAATTTCTTCCGCACTTGCGCAGCCTGTCAAAGGTCCTTGTCTTGAGTCCGCGCAGCACTTCAGCATTTGCCCTTTCCGCTTGACCGTTGCTCCTTGGGTGAGCAACAGAAGCGAAACAGACCTTGGCGCCAAGGTCTTGGACGTACTGCATGAAGGTGCGACTAGTGAATTGTGTACCGTTGTCGGTGATGATCCTGTTAGGGACCCCGAAACGGCAAACAATTGACCTGAAGAACCTGACTGCTGACTGTGCTGTCACCTTTCTCACCGGCTCCACTTCTGGCCACTTTGTGAACTTGTCGATTGCAACGTACAAGTACTCAAAGCCCCCGACGGCTCGGGGGAAGGGGCCGAGGATATCGAGCCCCCAGACTGAGAAGGGCCAGGACAAAGGGATGGTTTGGAGAGCTTGAGCTGGCTGATGAATCTGCTTCGCATGGAACTGGCACGCTTCACACTTGGTTACTAGTGCATTTGCATCTTGGAGGGCTTCTTGCCAAAAGAACCCTTGCCGGAAAGCTTTCCCGGCAAGCGCCCTTGCGCCAATGTGGTGGCCGCATATGCCTCCGTGTATTTCCGCCAACAGCTTCTGTCCATCTTCCCTGGAGATGCACTTCAGTCTGACACCATTGAGTCTTCTTCTGTACAGCTCGTTATCCACGAACTGGTACATACTCGACTGCCTGGTTATCTTCTCTATTTCTTCTGGGTCGTCGGGAAGTTCTCCAGTTTGAAGAAAACGGACAATCTGCTGTGCCCATGCCGGGGCCTGGGGCTCGGCGGCAAGGACTAAAGGCTCGAGGGCCGCTGCGGGAACCTCAGCTTCTACGGCGAGGACCTCTGGTTCTGCCGGAGCTGAAGGTCCCCCGGCAAGCTCGCCGGGGCGAGGCTTGTCGGGAACGCTTGCTTCAACTGTACAGACCCGAGGATCTGCAGGAGCAAACTGTTCCTCAGCGTTGTGGTCGTTGATCTTGGGGACCTTGGCGGCGGTTTCTGGAAGATCCGCCGGCAAGTAGTCGCCGGAGACCAACTTTCTCTTCTTGGACTGCCCAACTGATGGTGTAACGGATGGCTGAGTCAGCTTGAGCAAAAAGGTCCCTGGTTCCACAGGTAACTTCATCGAAGCACACTTTGAAAGGCCGTCTGCAATTTCATTTTGAGCTCTTGGGACGTGCTCCATCTGCAGACCTTCAAAGTGCTCCTCAAGCTTCCTCACTTCATCGACATAAGCTTCCATCAAAGGGCTCTGATAGATCTTGTTGACTTGCCGGACCACCAACTGAGAATCTCCCCGCACAATCAGCTTCCTGATCCCAAGTTCGGCCGCAATCCTGAGGCCGGCAAGCAAGCCTTCATATTCTGCGGTGTTGTTTGTCGCTTGCTCCCTGGGAAAGTGCATCTGGATAACATATTTGAGGTGCTCTCCGGTGGGCGCGATGAGAACCACGCCAGCACCGGCGCCTTGCAGCGAGAAGGCACCGTCAAAATACATTACCCATTCACTTGTCGCTTCTTGTACGGGTACACTTGTTTCTTGAACTTCTTCATCGGGCGTTGGGGTCCACTCAGCTATGAACTCTGCCAAAGCTCTACTCTGTATGGTTGAAGTGCTTTCAAACTTGAGTCCAAAGCTCGACAGCTCCAGTGCCCACTCAACGATCCTGCCTGTCGCTTCTGGGTTGTGCAATATCCTCTTCAGCGGAAAGCGAGTGACCACTGTTATCTCATGGGCTTGGAAGTAATGGCGCAGCTTTCTCGAGGCCATGAGGAGGCCGAAAAGCAACTTTTGCACACCAGAGTACCTTGATCTAGCCCCCTGGAGAAGGGAACTCACAAAATACACTGGTCGCTGCACCATCTTCTTCCGCACCTCACCTTGTTCCTGCGCAGAGTCTTCCTTGCCGGTGCCAGAGCTTGCCGGAGCAGCCCCCTGTTTGTCGCTGGATTCGCTTGCCGGTGGTGCTGACTCCTCGTCGGACTCCCTCTCCGCTACTAACGCAGCACTGACCACCTGGTTGGTTGCCGCTAAGTATAGCAACAACTTTTCCTGTGGTCTAGGTGCGACAAGTATTGGAGTGGAGGACAGGTACCGTTTCAAATCTTGCAGCGCCGCCTCCGCTTCCGGAGTCCACTTCATGGGACCTGCCTTCTTCAAAATTTTGAAGAAAGGTAGGGCGCGTTCTGCAGACTTTGAAATGAACCTACTGAGGGCAGCCACACAACCTGCAAGCCTTCTGACATCCTTGACGCGCTTTGGGGCCTCTATCTGCTCAATGGCTTTAATCTTGTCGGGATTGGCTTCAATCCCCCTCTGTGATACAAAGAACCCGAGAAGCTTGCCGGATGGGACTCCAAAGACGCACTTCTCGGGGTTCAGCTTGAGCTGTATTCTGCGCAGGTTCTGAAACGTCTCCTCCAAATCTTGGATCAGGGTTTCCTTGCTCTTGCTCTTCACCACGATGTCATCCATGTAAGCCTCTACATTTCTGTGGATCTGTGGCTCAAAAGCAGTGTATACTATCCTTGCAAAGGTTGAGCCTGCATTCTTCAACCCAAATGGCATGCGTATGAAGCAATAAGTGCCACACGGGGTGATAAATGCAGTCTTCTCTTCATCTTCCTTGGCCATGAAAATCTGATGATAGCCTGAGTATGCATCAAGAAAGCAGAGTAGCTCACATCCGGCAGTGGAGTCAACAATTTGGTCAATGCGCGGCAAAGGGAATGGATCCTTGGGACATGCTTTATTCACATCGGTGAAGTCTATACACAGTCTCCATTTCCCGTTGGCCTTGCGCATGACGACTGGATTTGCCAACCACGTCGGATGGATCACACCTCTAACTAGGCCTGCTGCCTCTAGCTTCTTGATTTCTTCGTTGATAAACTCTTGGCGCTCCACGGCTTGCTTCCTCACTTTCTGCTTGATGGGCCGCGCATGAGGACAGACAGCAAGCTTGTGCTCAATTACCTTCCTGGGAACACCGGGGATGTCAGATGGTTGCCAGGCAAACACATCGACATTCGCCCGCAGGAAGGCAACGAGCGCGCTTTCCTATTTGCTGTCGAGGGTGGCACTGATGGTGAAGGTACCACCAGTGCCGTCCTCCTTGGCGGACACCTTCTTGGTTGCCGGAGGAGCAGCCATTCCTTTCTTACTCTTGCCGGTGGAGCTCGATGGAACGTCCTCGACGGCAGCGCAGCACTCCGAAGAGGTGCGGTTGCCGGAGTGGGTCCCAGAGCACTTGCCGGACTTGGTCTTCGTCTTCTTCCCCCCGGGAGCTTCAGCGGCAAGAGTATCCTTTTCGGCCGCAGCTGCCTCATCCCGGTAGATCTTGTCGGCGTAGACAAGCGCATCCTTCTTGTCGCCGTGGACAGTGATGACGCTTATCGGCCCCGGCATCTTGAGTACATTATAAGCATAATGGGAAGCTGCCATGAACTTGGCGAGGGCAGGACGGCCAAGTATTCCATTGTAGGGCAACGGAATATCGGCAACGTCGAAAGTGATGCGCTCAGTTCTGAAGTTGAGCTCCCCGCCAAAGGTCACCGGCAGAGTGATCTTTCCCTTGGGCTTGCTCCTTCCCGGGTTGATTCCTTGGAATGAACCGGTTTCTTCGAGCTCGCCATCTGGAATCTGGAGTTTCTTGATCACAGCAGAGGAGATCAAGTTCAGCCCGGCCCCGCCGTCAACCAACATTTTGGTGACCTTGAGGTTGCGGATGGTGGGAGAAACCAGCATCGGCAAGCACCCGACCGCAGTGGTGCGGTCGGGGTGATCCTCAAGATCAAAAACGATGGGCGTGCTGGACCATTTGAGGAGCCTGCGCGACTCCACGGGCGGCTCTGCTGCATTCACCTCACGCACCCACTGCTTGAGCTGGCGGTGGGAGGTGTGCAGAGAGGCGCCACCGTCGACGCATAGGACCTCCGTGGCCTTCTGGAACTCCTGCTCGCTGTTATCCTCGTCCTCCATGTCTTCATCGTCGTCCTCTTCGTCCTTGTCGCGGCCCCGGGGAGGTCGATCTCCTTGCCGCTGCTTGGCCTTGCCGCGGCGTCCTCCCCGGCCGTTGAACGGCCGCTTCTTGCTTGTCTCCTCCCTGCCACCTTGGGCCTTCTCCTTGTCGCGCCTCTCGTACTCAGCCTTCTGCTGCTCGACGAGATATTCGACACGCTTGCAGTTGGAGAGATCGTGACCCTTGGTGCGGTGGATCTTACAGTATTGCTTGTCGGAGCTTCCCGGCTTGTCGGCCGCCGCTACAGGGGCAGGCTCCTTGCCGGAGCCGCCAGCCTGCGTTTGCTTGGCGGGGGCCTCCTTGCCGGGCTTCTCGACGGCAAGCACCTCTTTCTTGCCCTTCCTTCTGTTGTTCCGCCGCCGGCTCTTCTTTGCCGGGGCGGCGTCGTCGCTGTCGCTTCCTCCTGCGCCAGCATCTTCCCCGGGGAGTCTTCTCCCCTCTTCTGCGCGTGCGCACTTGTCAGCAAGAGCATAGAGCTCGCTGACATCCCGAATCTTGGTCATCGCCATTTCCTCACGCATGCGGCGGTTACGCACGTTCTGGTGGAACGCGCTGATAACCGCGGCAGGGTGGACATCAGGGATGTTGTGCTGCACACGGCTGAAGCGTTGGATGTACTTGCGCAGGGTTTCGCCTTCCTTCTGGGCCAAGATGTGGAGATCGCTCTCCTGGCCGTGGGGTTTGTGGCCGCCGGTGAAGGCGCCAACAAACTGGTGGCAAAGGTCGGCCCAAGAAGAGATAGAACCTTCCGGCAAGTGCATAAGCCACGAACGGACGTTCGGCTTTAGCACGAGCGGGAAGTAGTTCGCCAAGATCTTCTCGTCGCGCCCCCCGGCAGCTTGCACTGCGATGGTATAGACGCTGAGGAATTCCGAGGGGTGCGTCTTGCCGTCGTACTTCTCCGGTACGTCGGGCTTAAAATTCTTCATGCTGGGCCACTGGACGCGCCGCAGCTCGCGGGTGAACGCAGGGCAGCCTGCCGCGTACGGCAAGTCGCCTGGCTCACCGGGCGCGTGCGCGTCGACAGTGTTCCCAGCTCTCTTGTCTGATTGTCGCCGAGCTTCTCGGCGGCGCTCGATTGTGGTCCGAGCGTCTTCTTCTCGCCGGTCGTCGAGGACTTGGCGCTGGTCCCGACGGGCCCGCGGGTCCGACGAGGCTGTGGAGCCGTCGCCGGCGTTATTCCGGCGGGGCGGCGTCTTCTGCTTCTGCGGCGGGGAGTGCACGCTTGTCGCACCCCCGGCGGTCTTGTCGCCGTCGGCCTTCATCTTCTCAGCTTGCCGCGGCCGCGAGGCCGACGGCTGCTGTGGAGAATCGTTGTTGGCGAAGGCGATCAGGCTCTGGATGGTGGCCCTCCAGTCTTCGGCCTTGTCTGCCGCTGGAGGGAAATCGAGGAGCAGTTGCGCTCTTGCGAGCGCTTCTGCCGGAGTGGAGGGGAACGCGGGCGAGCGGTGCGAGGAGCGGGATACGCTCGGACTTCTAACGACGTTAGAAGGAGCGGGGTCCCGCGCCGGCGCCTTCGCTTTGCTTGTGCCTGGACGAGGGTCCGGGGCGTCCCGCAAGCCTCCGGTTTGGCCTTGCCCCAACAAGCGGATGCCACCTCCCGTGACATGGCGCTGCTGGGTCGTTGTGTGCTGAGAGGGACGCGGCGCGTCCACGGAGACCGAGGTTCGGTCGTCCGTCCTGTTCTTGGATCTGGTGGCGCCGTGAGTGTCCTCGCCGGCGACCACCCTTCCGACGGCGTCTCCCCCGCCCACCGTTGGCTCTGGTGGCGGCGGGTGAGACGCAGACGGGCCTCCGACCTCCGAAGCCTTCTTCTTCGGGGCCATGGAGTTGTTGCTGGCGAAGTTGACGAATTCGGAGAGGTTGATGAAGAATGCGCCCGCGCGAACGCCGGATCAGGTTCGCACAACCTCGACGCCCCCTACTTGGCGCGCCAAAGATGTCGGGGGAAACTGTCCGCCACGAACACCTATGGGACCGGAGCCCCTTTGTCTGTGCGGTACGAGGGCGGAGGGAGCCCGAAGAGCAGATCGTAGCGAGCACGCGGGCAGTTTTACCCAGGTTCGGGCCGCGGTAGACGCGTAAAACCCTACTCCTGCTTGGTTGTGTATTAAGTTTGGAGAGCTCGGGAGCTTGAAGAAGCAGCTACACCGAGCGTGAGAGTGATCTAGGTTCCGAACCCCCTCCACGTTGTGCATGGGCCTCCTTTTATAGTGCAAGGGGTCACCGACAGGTGTCAACGTAGGAGAAAGGGGTAAAAAAGTAAAAGAGGTGGTAGTTGTAACAGTGCGGGAACAGTGGAGCTACAGTGCAGAACAGTGGTCTATACCTACTTAGACAGTGGGGGACAAGGGCATTCAATGCCCGTCGCCGTCGACCCCAAAAGCTCCCGCCCTTGCGTCTCCGTCTGCCACGGCGATGGATCCACCACCGTGGAGTGCCACCGTGTCCCCCAGGCTGCACAGCCATCCGCCACGCGTCCCTGGATAGGCCCCAGGGCGACGCGTGGGCCGATGAGCTGGAGCGCGGGCACACAGCGCAGCCTCCCCGGCAAGCACCTTGCCGGGGCCTTGATCTTGCCGGGCCCGGGAGCTTGCCGCTCCTCGGGCCCTTGCCGGGGCGCATATAGCGCCGTGGCGTGTCTTCTAGTCTTCCTGGCAAGCTCCTCTTGCCAGGGCCTTGTGCTGGTGAGGTAGTCTTGAGCCTGGTACGGCCTTCCCGGCAAGCTCCTCTTGCCGGGGTCTCGATCTTCTGTCTTGTATACTTTGTTTTTGAATGGCTTAATAAAGGAGCAGGAAGGTCTCCGGCGAGCACGTGGTGAACCCTGCCGCGGGAAGCTGCAACTGCCCGTGCACAAGTTGGGGTACTGAGGTACCCCTACCTTAGTACACCGACACTTTGGGTCCATAATTATTAGCTAGATGGCTTCTTCTCTCTTTTTGGATCGCAATACAAAGTTCTCCTCGATCTTCGTGGAGATCTATTTGATGTAATCTTTTTGCGATGTTTTTGTCGAGTTCCGATGAATTGTGGGTTTATGATCAAGATTATCTATGAACAATATTTGATTATTTTCTGAAATCTTTTATGTATGATTATAATATCCTTGCAAGGCTATTCAAATTATTGGTTTGGTTTGGCCTAGTAGATCTATAGTTCTTGCAATGGGAGAAGTGCTTGGCTTTGGGTTCAATCTTGCGGCGTCCTTTCCTAGTGACAGCAGGGGCAACAAGGCACGTATTGTATTGTTGCAATTGAGGATAAAAAGATGGGGTTTATATCATATTGCTTGAGTTTATCCATCTACATCATGTCATCTTTCTTAAAGCATTACTGTGTTCTTATGAACTTAATACTCTAGATGCATGCTGGATAGTGATCGATGTGTGGAGTAATAGTAGTAGATGCAAAATCGTTTCAGTCTACTTGTCACGGACGTGATGCCTATATATAATGATCATGCCTAGATATTCTCATAACTATGTGCTTTTGTATCAATTGCTCGACAGTAATTTGTTTACCCACCGTAGAATTCTGCTATCATGAGAGAAGCCACTAGTGAAACCTATGGCCCCTGGGTCTAATCTCAACATATAAATCTTCCATCTACTTTACTTTGCTTTATTAACTTTCTATTCTTATATAAAAAATACCAAAAATATTATACTATCCTATCTATCAGATCTCACTTCCGTAAGTGACCGTAAAAGGATTGACAACCCCTTATCGCGTTGGCTGCGAAGTTCTTATTTGTTTGTGCATGTGCGAGGGACTCGTGTGTGGTGTCCTACTGGATTGATACCTTGGTTCTCAAAAACTGAGGGAAATACTTACGCTACTGTGCTGCATCACCCTTTCCTCTTCGAGGGAATACAATGCAAGCTCGAGAAGTAGCAAGAAGAATTTCTGGCGCCGTTGCCGGGGAGGCTTACGCAAAAGTCATTGATACGTCTCCAACAAATCTACTTTTCCAAACACTTTTGCCCTTGTTTTGGACTCTAACTTGCATGATTTTGATGGAACTAACCCGGACTGACGCTGTTTTCAGCAGAATTGCCACGGTGTTATTTTTGTGCAGAAATAAAAAGTTCTCGGAATGACCAGAAAATCCACAAAGAATTATTCTAGAAAATATAAAAAATATCTGCGGAAAGATCCAGAGCAGGGGGCCCACACCCTGTCCACGAGGGTGGGAGGCGCGCCCCCCTGCCTCATGGGCCCTGTGATGCTCCACCCACGTACCCCTGGACTCCATATATTCACTTTCGGGGAGAAAAAAATCAGAGAGAAAGAATTATCGTGTTTTACGATACGGAGCCGCTGCCAAGTCTCTCTCGGGAGGTCTGATCTGGAGTCTGTTCGGGGCTCCGGAGAGTGGAGATCGTCGCCATCGTCATCATCAACCTTCCTCCATCACTAATTCCATGATGCTCACCGCCGTGCGTGAGTAATTCCATCGTAGGCTTGCTGGATGGTGATGGGTTGGATGAGATTTACCATGTAATCGAGTTAGTTTTGTTAGGGTTTGATCCCTAGTATCCACTATGTTTTGAGATTGATGTTGCTATGACTTTGCTATGCTTAATGCTTGTCACTAGGGCCTGAGTGCCATGATTTCAGATCTGAACCTATTATGTTTTCATGAATATATGTGTGTTCTTGATCCTATCTTGCAAGTCTATAGTCACCTACTATGTGTTATGATCCGGCAACCCCGAAGTGACAATAATCGGGACCACTCCCGGTGATGACCGTAGTTTGAGGAGTTCATGTATTCACTATGTGTTAATGCTTTGGTCCGGTACTCTATTAAAAGGAGGCCTTAATATGCCTTAGTTTCCACTAGGACCCCGCTGCCACGGGAGGGTAGGACAAAAGATGTCATGCAAGTTCTTTTCCATAAGCACGTATGACTATATTCAGAATACATGCCTACATTACATTGGTGAACTGAAGCTAGTTCTGTGTCACCCTAGGTTATAACTTCTACATGATGAATTGCATCCGACATAATTCCCCATCACCGATCCAATGCATACGAGCTTTTCACATATTGCTTGTTGCTTATTTACTTTTCCGTTGCCACTGTTACAAAAACTACAAAAACACTACCGTTACTTTTATTCCTGTTACCGCTATCTCCATATTACTTTGCTACTAAACTACCTTGCTGCAGATACTAAGTTTCCAGGTGCGGTTGAATTGACAACTCAGCTGCTAATACTTAAGAGTGTTCTTTGGCTCCCCTTGTGTCGAATCAATAAATTTGGGTTGAATACTTTACCCTCGAAAACTGTTGCGATCCCCTACACTTGTGGGTTATCAAGACAATTTTCTGGCGCCGTTGCCGGGGAGCATAGCTATATTCTTTAATTCACTTGGGATTTATATCTGTTGATCACTATGAAGAACTTGAAGGACTCAAAAACCAAGATCTTTCCCTCAACTACGAGGGGAGGTATGGAACTGCCATCTAGCTCTGCACTTGATTCTCCTTCTGTTATGAGTAAATTTGGGACACCTACTCCTGCTATTGAATCTGATATGTCGTATGTTCTTGATGATGCCACTTCTGCTATGTATGATGAAACTACTTCTATGTCTGATAATACTGTGCCACTAGGTGAATTTCTAGATGAACAAACTGCTAAGGTTATGGAGAATGCAAATATTGAAACTGATAATATTTATGAAAGTGATGATGAAGCTTCTCCCCCTAGATATGAATTGCCTGTTGTTCCTGAGGGTTATGTTATGGATGAAGAAACTGCTAGAGACTTTCTTGCTTGCAACTATAGATATGATCTTAAGAAATTATTAGCTAAGCTGAAAGAAAAGTCCTTGAATGCTAGAATGAAACATGACCCTGCTTTTGCTACTTCACCTATCTTTGTTACCGATAAGGATTATAATTTCTCTGTTGATCCTGAGTTAATTACGTTGGTTGAATCTGATCCTTTCCATGGCTATGAGTCTGAAACTATTGTGGCACATCTTACTAAGTTGAATGATCTAGCCACCCTGTTTACCAACGATGAAAAGATTCGTTATTACTATATCCTTAAGTTGTTTCCGTTCTCGTTAAAGGGTGATGCTAAGACTTGGTTTAATTCTCTTGATCCTGGTTGTGTGCGTAGTCCCTAGGATATGATGTATTAATTCTCTGCTAAATATGTTTCCGCTCATAAGAAACAAGCTACCTTACGGGAAATATATAACTTTGTGCAAATTGAAGAAGAGAGTCTCCCACAAGCTTTGGGGAGGCTTCTCCAATTACTTAATGCTTTGCCTGATCATCCTCTTCAAAGGAATGATATACCTGATGTCTTTTATAATGGACTAACCGATGCTTCCAGAGACCACCTGGATAGTTGTGCTGGTTGTGTTTTCATGGAAAGAACAGTTGATCAAGCTGAATTACTATTGAATAATATGCTGGCCAATGAAAATAATTGGACACTTCCTGAACCAACACCTAAGCCAACTTCGAAGAAAAGAGGTGTTCTATTTCTCAGTCATGAAGATATGCAAGAGGCAAAGAAATCTATGAAAGAAAAAGGTATTAAAGCTGAAGATGTTAAGAATTTACCACCTATTGAAGAAATACATGGTCTTGATAACCCGACACAGGTAGTAAAGGTAAATTCTCTTTATAGATTTTATGAAGGTGATATTCCTCGTTATAAGTCTACTAGCCAATGCTTAGATGAATTTGATAATTTTATTGTGAAGCAAGAAAACTTCAATGCTTATGTTGGTAGAAAATTGCAACGCAATGCTTATATGATTGAACGCTTGAGTGATTATATTTCTAGAGTTAAAGGTGAACTGAAACTCATTAGTATACATGCTTCTATGGTTACCACTCAAGTAGAACAAGTACTTAAGGCTCAAAATGATTTGCTCAATGAATTAAATAGTAAGAATAATGATAATGCCATTAGAGTTGTGACTAGAGGTGGCAGAATGACTCAGGAACCTCTGTATCCTGAAGGCCACCCTAAGAGAATTGAGCAAGATTCTCAGAGAACTAATTTAGATGCACCTAATTCTTCTAAGAAGAAGAAAAAGAAAAATGATAGGACTTTGCATGCTTCTAGTGAACCTATAGCTGACACACCTGAGAATCCCAATCATATCTATGTTTCTGATGCTGAGACACAATCTGGTAATGAACATGAACCTAGTGATAATGTAAATGATGATGTTCATGATGATGCTCAACCTAGCAATGATAATGATGTAGAGATTGAACCTGCTGTTGATCTTGATAACCCACAATCAAAGAATCAACGTTATGATAAGAGAGACTTTGTTGCTAAGAAGCAAAGTAGGGAAAGAGAACCATGGGTTCAGAAACCCATGCCTTTTCCTCCGAAACCATCCAAGAAAAAGGATGATGAGGATTTCGAGTGCTTTGCTGAAATGATTATACCTATCTTTTTGCGTATGCGTTTGACTGATGTGCTTAAAACAAATCCATATGCTAAGTATATGAAAGGTATTATTACCAATAAAAGAAAGATACATGAAGTAGAAATTTCCATCATGCTTGCCAATTACACTTTTAAAGGTGGAATACCTAAGAAACTAGGAGATCCAGGAGTACCTACTATACCTTGCTCCATCAAAAGAAACTATGTTAAAACTGCTTTATGTGATCTTGGAGCCGGTGTTAGTGTTATGCCTCTTTCTTTATATCGTAGACTTGACTTGAGTAAGTTGACACCTACTGAAATATCTTTGCAAATGGCTGATAAATCAACTGCCATACCTGTCGGTATTTGTGAGGATGTGCCTGTTGTGGTTGCAAATGTTACTATTTTAACGGACTTTGTTGTACTTGATATTCCCGAGGATGATAATATGTCTATTATCCTTGGTAGACCCTTTCTGAATACTGCAGGGGCTGTTATTGATTGCAACAAAGGCAATTTCACTTTTTATGTCAATGGTAATGAGCATACGGTACACTTTCCGAGGAAACAACCTCAGGTCCACAGTATCAGTTATATTGGAAAATTTCAAACATTACTATTGGAGGTTTTGAATTTCCTCTTCCTACTGTCAAGAAGACATATGATATTCTTATTGTTGGGGACATACATATCCCCATTGAGGTAACTTAGTGTTATTCGAAAATTCTCCGGTTTCATGTTATTCGGAAAGAGTTTACTAACAAGACCTGATCAACCTTGTTAATGGATTCCTTTTGATGAGCATGAAATAGGTGAATCTAGATAGCACAACCTTCCGTATCCCCCTTTGACTTTCTGTTAATTAGGATAAATAAAGCAAAAATAGTATTTTCTGTCTGTTTCCAGACTTATCCGTGCAATAAAAAAATACCCCGAAAATAAAAGTTCTTCAAATGCCATGAAAATTAAATATGAATTTTTCTAGAATATTTGAGAATATATGGCACATAAGACACAACGAGGGGAGCCAGCACCCAGCCACGAGGGTCCAGGGCGCGCCCACCCTCACAGGGCGCGCCCCCCCCCCCTGCCTCGTGGGTCCCACATGGCCCCTTCCACTTATTCTTGCACCCATACCCTTCTTCTTCCTCCCCAAAAAATCACCAACCAGCTCAAGCACGAGTTCTAGTTCATCTTGCTGCCATTTTCGATCTCCTTGCTCAAAGCACCATTCACCAAACTGTTTGGGGAGATTGTTCCTTGGTATGTGACTCCTCCATTGGTCCAATTAGTTTTTGTTCTAGTGATTTATTTATTGCAATTTTTTGCTGCTGTGGTGACCTTGTTCTTGAGCTTGCATGTCAAATTTCTTTGGTCCCAAGTAGTTCTAATGCATGATATAGTCTCTAGGCACTGGTAGGAGTTGTTGCTATCAATCTTGTTGAGTTTGGTTAACTTTTATTGTGAGTTACTAAATTTTTTAGAAATTTTCGGAGGAGGAAAATGATAAAGAGATTGTTGAGGGGCTCCTCCAGTAAAAGTTCAGAGGATAAGAAGAAGGAAGAAAATAAGAAGCCCAAATATAATTTTCTTCGCATGGCGGAAGTTCGGACGTGTGAATGGCCTTGTAATGAGTTCATGAGAGCCGCGGGATTTACGAAGACTTTTATTATTTGGCAAACAATGCAGGCCTCACCGTCTTCCTTCACGACCAGCGTGAATAGTATCTCTGACTCACTAATATTTTGACACAAAATTTTCATTTTCATGCTAAGAAAACACCACCTAAAGTGGAGTTTCGTTTTTATGATGAGGTTAAGGAAATGTCATTCTTTGAGTTTTGTGAAGTATGCAAGATGCCCTTTGAAGGTAGACTTGATGAACCACGTCGTGAAGACGTTGAAGGGTTTATTGACATGATAGCTGTAGGGGAAACTAGACAAGTCTCAGGGGCAAGAATTACTAGTATACATTTCCCTGTTCTACGCTACTTTGCTTTATTTGCTAGTAGATGTTTAATTGGTTAGAGGAATAGTGGGAATCTTAGTGCCCCTGATATTGTCATTTTGCGCCATGCTTTTTTTCGAGACACAACTTTTAGCTTGGGTGCCTTCGTTGCTAAACGACTGAGTTTGAACCGCTCAAAGGGCCCCGTCTTTGGAGGCATCTTTGCTTCTCGCCTTGGTGAACATTTTAGAATACCTATTAGGCATCATGAGAAGGAAGAAAAATTGCTTGCCCCTATTTATCTAGATTACAAGAGCATGATAGCACATGATTTTATTGTTAAAGACAAGGATAGGTTGCTTAATTATAAATTAAGGTTTGATGAAAAATATTGTGAGATTGTTACCTTGCCTGCACCAACTCTGTTTGATCTGTCTACAGGCATATATCTTGTTACATCAGATGCTTTCTACAAGCACCAGAGCCAGGCATGAGCTTCAGAGCCTGAGCCGGAGCCACCACTTGATCCTTACCGTCAGTATGTTTATGGGTGGGATCTGGATGAGCTTGCCAACCAGTGGCACCCAGAGGACACATCTCAGTACACTGGAGGGAGTAGCTTCGATCCGTGGCCATAGACCAACTTAGGCCAAAAGCCTAAGCTTGGGGAAGTACGTGTTTCTCACCGACTTTACATTCTTGCTCACACACTTATCCTAGTTGTCGGCTCTCACACTCTTTCATTGTACCATCCATGCTTAGTTTCAATTCTTTTTCTTAGTATTTTTCTCGTGTGTTAGAAAACCCTTAAGAAAAACAAAAACAAAATATTAGTCGTAGCTTTTAGCTAGTTTACTTTCCTTGCTTGTAGCAGCTGCAATTAAAAGAAAACCCAAAAAGATTTCTCGTTCTTCTTTTGCTTGTTGGGAGCTTTCCCATGTAAATAGTTTATTTTCTTTTCTTTGCGGGTCAAGAGTAGAAGACCATGACTAAAATGCTTAGTGGCTCTCATATGCTTTATTGTTGATTTAACCTTGAGCCATATTACCTTGTCTTCTCTCTTGTATTAAATGCTTGCAGATTCCAGCTTAGTCCAATGCCCGTGCACTATTATTATTATCCACACCGTTCAGACGTGCGAGTGAAAGGCATTAAGGATGATATATGATGAACTAATTGAGACGAGAAAAGCTGGTATGAACTCGACCTCTCTTGTTTTGTAAATATGATAGCTCATCGTTCCTGATTCAGCTCGTTATGAATGAAACATGCTTGCAATGACAACTAGAGATCATAGCTGCTTATGCCATGCTTAATTAGCTGAGAGTTTATAATGGTATATCTTGCATGCCAACATGATATTAAAATGGTGGTGATGTGGTATGATAGGGTGGTATCCTCCTTTGAACGATTCAAGTGGTCTAACTTGGCACATGTTCACGCATGTAGTTGAAACAAATCAACATAGCCTCCACGATATTTATGTTCATGGTGATTTATATCCTACTCATGCTTGCATTCACTGTTGATTAATTTTAATGCATGTTCATGACTGTTGTCGCTCTCTAGCTGGTCGCTTCCCAGTCTCTTTCTAGCCTTCACCTGTACTAAGCGGGAATACTGCTTGTGCATCCACTTCCATAAACCCCAAAGTTGTTCCATATGAGTCCACCATACCTTCCTATATGCGGTATTTACCTGCCGTTCCAAGTAAATTTGTATGTGCCAAACTCTAAACCTTCAAATGAAATTGAGTTTTGTATGCTCGAACAACTCATGTATGAACTAGGGCTGTCTATATCTTCCATGCTAGGTGGGTTATTCTCATGATGAGTGGACTCCACTCATCATTCATGAGAAAATGGCTGGTAACCGGGATGCCCAGTCCCATGCTCAAAATCATAATAATTAAACAAAACTCCCCTAGGGCTATTGTTGGTTTGGACGGTACCCGTTGTTTCGGACCAGCCGTGGAGTGTGCTTGTTGGTGGTTGGGGGAGTATAATCTTTACCATTCTGTTTGAGAACCGCCTATAATGTGCGTAGTATGGAAGATATCGAGATTCTTGGTTGTTATGTTGACAATGACAGTATACCGCTCAAAATGTTATTCATCTCTATTTAAAAGTCGAGCTCTGGCACCTCTACAAATCCCTGCTTCCCTCTGCGAAGGGCCTATCTATTTACTTTTATGCCGAGTCATCATTCTCTTATAAAAGAGCACCAGTAGGAGATCACCTCTATCATTTGCATGTATTACTATTAATCTACATTGAGTATGATCATGACTGGATCTCTTTTACCATGAATTACAATGTCTAGCCAGTCCTTGATCCTTAAAAGTGCTCCGCATTTATGTTTTGCGGTCTCAGAAAGGGCTAGCGAGATACCATCTTGTTATATCATATCATGATTGTTTTGAGAAAGTGTTGTCATCCGAGGTTTATTATTATTGCTCGCTAGTTGATTATGCCATTGATGTGAGTAGACATGAGACTTGAAAGTTATTGTGAATGTGGTTAGTTCATGATCTTGCTGAAAACCTGAATGCTGGCTTACATATTTGCAACAACAAGAGCAACAAGAGTTTGACAAAGTTTTTCTTTATCACTTTCAGTTTATCAACTGAATTGCTTGAGGACAAGCAAAGGTTTAATCTTGGGGGAGTTGATACGTCTCCAACGTATCTACTTTTCCAAACACTTTTGCCCTTGTTTTGGACTCTAACTTGCATGATTTGGATGGAACTAACCCGGACTGACACTGTTTTTAGCAAAATTGCCATGGTGTTGTTTTTGTGCAGAAATAAAAAGTTCTCGGAATGACCTGAAAATCCACGAAGAATTATTCTGGAAGATATAAAAAATATCTGCGGAAAGATCCAGAGCAGGGGGCCCGCACCCTGTCCACGAGGGTGGGGGGCGCGCCCCCTCCCCCTGGGCGCACCCCACTGCCTCACGGGCCCCCTGATGCTCCACTGATGTACCCCCAGACTCCATATATTCACTTTCGGGGAGAAAAAATCAGAGAGAAATAATTATCGCGTATTACGATACGGAGCCGCCGCCAAGCCCTAATCTCTCTCAGGAGGTCTGATCTGGAGTCCGTTCGGGGCTCCGGAGAGTGGAGATCGTCACCATCATCATCATCATCAACCTTCCTCCATCACCAATTCAATGATGCTCACCGCCGTGCGTGAGTAATTCCATCGTAGGCTTGCTGGACGGCGATGGGTTGGATGAGATTTACCACGTAACCGTGTTAGTTTTGTTAGGGTTTGATCCCTAGTATCCACTATGTTTTGAGATTGATGTTGTTATGACTTTGCTATGCTTAATTCTTGTCACTAGGGCCCGAGTGCCATGATTTCAGATCTGAACCTATTATGTTTTTATGAATATATGTGTGTTCTTGATCCTATCTTGCAAGTCTATAGTCACCTACTATGTGTTATGATCCGGCAACCCCGAAGTGACAATAATCGGGACCACTCCCAGTGATGACCGTAGTTTGAGGAGTCCATGTATTCACTATGTGTTAATGCTTTGGTCCGGTACTCTATTAAAAGGAGGCCTTAATATCCCTTAGTTTCCACTAGGACCCCGCTGCCACGGGAGGGTAGGACAAAAGATGTCATGCAAGTTCTTTTCCATAAGCACGTATGACTATATTCGGAATACATGCCTACATTACATTGATGAACTGGAGTTAGTTTTGTGTCACCCTAGGTTATAACTTCTACATGATGAATTGAATCCGACATAATTCCCCATCACCGATCCAATGCCTACGAGCTTTTCACATATTGCTTGTTGCTTATTTACTTTTCCGTTCCCACTATTACAAAAACTACAAAAATAGTACCGTTACTTTTATTGCTGTTACCGCTATCTCCATATTACTTTGCTACTAAACTATCTTGCAGCAGATACTAAGTTTCCAGGTGTGGTTGAATTAACAACTCAGCTGCTAATACTTAAGAGTATTCTTTGGCTCCCCTTGTGTCGAATCAATAAATTTGGGTTGAATACTTTACCCTCGAAAACTGTTGCGATCCCCTACACTTGTGGGTTATCAGTCATATACCAAGTACCTATCATAAACCCTTATCCTTCGCATTACATTATTTGCCTCATTTTCTTCTCCCCCACTTCACCCTTGCCGTTTTATTCGCCTTTCTTTTTCTGTGTGTTTACCGTTCACTTTTGCTTCGCCATCATGGCTAGCACGCCTATCATTATCAATACTCACGAGAGTGAGGTTCTTAATTTTAAACAAAGGGAGGAAGAAAATCTAAAAGATGCCTGGTATAGAATTTGCAATGCTCTAAATATATCTACTAGGAAGCTTTCCACTTCCGTGCTTCTTCACAATTTTCATGTTGGCATAACTCCGTGGAATAGATATATTCTCGATACCATTACCGAAGGGAATTTCTTGGGTAGCCGTACTTTCGATTCTTATAATGCCATGACAGAATTGTTTGGGCCACCACCTCTTTTGGTTAATGGAACTGTTTTAACCCTAGAACATGTTATGCAAAGGCTTGAAATTATTGAAAACAAAGTTGCTACTGTAGAGTTGGTTGAGAGTTTGGATAGGAAGATCCACAACCAAATTACCCAATATGGATCCAAGGTAGGAGTTATTCTGATTTTTTTTAAAGAAAAAGAACCCATAGTTAAAGAGAAAATAGATCAAGATTCCACTAGAATCGATAAACTTGAGGATATTATCACTAATGTAGGGTCTGCTATTTCTGCTATGAAAACTACTTCGAATCCCTCTACCACTAAATTGGCCAAGTTATTGTATGTTCCTAAAAATAAGGGTGAATCATCTAGTAAGGAAATTGCGGATCTCAAATCTATAAGTGTTCATCCCAACTTTCTCACTTTCGCTAGGGAACCTTTTGCCGCAAATGAATTTCTTGATTTCTTGCCTAGAAGTTTGATTATCAATAGGAATAAAGAAGTTCCAAAGAATTATAAGTGCTTAATTGAAGAATTGCCTACCAAAGATGGCAATACCTAGATCTATTCTTGTATCGTGCCTAGCTAGGGGCGTTAAATGATAACGCTTGTTGGGAGGCAACCCAATTTTATTTTCTTTGTTTTTGCTTCTGTTTATGAATAAATATTGCATCTAGCTTCTGTTTAGATGTGGTTTTGCGTTTTAATTAGTGTTTGTGCCAAGTAGAACCTTTGGGAAGACTTGTGTGAAGTTTATATGATCATGCTGTAAAAAACAGAAAATTTAGCGCTCACGAGTTTGGATGTAATCTTTTACTGGAGAGTGCTATTTAGCTGATTCTTTTTACAGATGATTAATAGACAAATCCCTCACGTTTACCAATTTATTTCAAATTTGTTGGAGTTACAGAAGTATTCGAAAGTTACAGATTACTACAGACTGTTCTGTTTTTGACAGATTCTGTTTTTCGTGTGTTGTTGCTTATTTTCATGCATCTATGAGTAGTATTGGGGAATATGAATCATAGAGAAGTTGGAGTACAGTAGGTTTAACACCAATATAAACAAATAATGAGTTCATTACAGTACCTTTGAGTGGTGGTTTGTTTTCTTATACTAACGGAGCTCACGAGATTTTTGGCTAAGTTTTGTGTTGTGAAGTTTTCAAGTTTTGAGTATGGCTTTGATGGACTATGGAACAAAGAGGGGCAAGAGCCTGAGCTTGGGGATGCCCAAGGCACCCCAAGTTAAAATTCAAGGACAACCAAAAGCCTAAGCTTGGGGATGCCCCGGGAAGGCATCCCCTCTTTCGTCTTCATCTATGGGTAACTATACTCGGGACTATATTTTTATTCACCACATGATATGTGTTTTGGTTGGAGCGTCAAGTATGATTTGAGTCTTTGCTTTTTAGTTAGACACAATCATCCTTGATGGACACACCTTTTGAGAGAGATATATATGGTTTAGAATTTATTATAATACTCTAAGTGCTTCACTTATATCTTTTGAGCTAGATAGTTTTGCTCTAGTGCTTCGCTTATATCTTTTAGAGCACGGTGGTGGTTTTATTTTGTAAAAATTGTTGATATCTCATGCTTCACTTATATCCTTTTGAGAGTCTTTTAGAATAGCATGGTAATGTGCTTTGGTTATAAAACTAGTCTCAATATGATAAGCATCCAAGATGAATATAGTAAAAACTTTCATATAAAGTGCATTGAATCTGATGAGAAGTTTGATACTTGATGATTGTTTTCAAATATGAGGATGGTGATATTAGAGTCATGCTAGTGGAGTAATTTTGAATTTGAGAAATACTTGTATTAAAGTTTGTGATTCCCGTACCATGCACATATAGTGAACCGCTATGTGACGAACTTAGAGAATGAGGTATTTATTGAGTGTCATCCTTTGTGTGGAGGTCGGGATCGCGCGATGGTTAACTCCTACCAACCGTTCCCCTAGGAGCATGCTTTGAATACTTTGTTTTGATGACTCGTAGATTTTAGCAATAAGTATATGAGTTCTTTATGACTAATGTTGAGTCCATGGATTATACGCACTCTCACCCTTCCACCGTTGCTAGCCTCTCTTGTACCGCGCAACTTTCGCCGGTACCATACACCCACCATATACCTTCCTCAAAACAGCCACCATACCTACCTATCATGGCATTTCCGTAGCCATTCTGAGATATATTGCCATGCAACTTTCCACCATTCCGCTCATATGACATGTTTCATCATCATTCACATAGAGTCATATTTTGTTCTAGCTTCGAGTTGTAATCTTTGAGTTGTAAGTCAATAAAAGTGTGATGATCTTCATTATTAGAGCATTGTCCCATGTGAGGAAAGGCCAAAAAAAAGAGATGGCCCTAATAAATAAATAAAATATAGAGAGGGGCTAAATAAAAAAATAACAAAAAAAAGAGAGAATGCCCCTCCACAAAAAATGAGACAAAAGAGAGAAGGGACAATGATACTATCCTTTTACACACTTGTGCTTCAAAGTAGCACCATGATCTTCATGATAGAGAGTCTCTTGTTTTGTCACTTTCATATACTAGTGGGAATTTTCATTACAGAACTTGGCTTCTATATTCCAACGACGGGCTTCCTCAAATGCCCTAGGTCTTCATGAGCAAGCAAGTTGGATGCACACCCACTTAGTTTCTTTTTATGAGCTTTCATACACTTATAGCTCTAGTGCATCCTTTGCATGGCAATCCCTACTCACTCACATTGATATCTATTGATGGGCATCTCCATATCCCATTGATACGCCTAGTTGATGTGAGACTATCTTCCTCCTTTTTGTCTTCTCCACAACCACCACTCTATTCCACCTATAGTGCTATATCCATGGATCACGCTCATGTATTGCGTGAAAGTTGAAAGGTTTAAAAAAATTGAGTATGAAAACAATTGCTTGGAAGAAACTGGGGTTGTGCATGATAGAATATTTTGTGTGATGAAGAGGGAGCATAGCCAGACTATATGATTTTATAGGGTTAACTTTCTTTGGCCATGTTATTTTGAGAAGACATGATTGCTTTGTTAGTATGCTTGAAGTATTATTATTTATATGTCAACATAAAATTTTATCTTGAATCCTTCGGATCTGAACATTCATGCCACAATAAAGAAATTACATTGAGAATTATGCTAGTTAGCATTCCACATCAAAAATTCTGTTTTTACCACTTACCTACTCGAGGACGAGCAGGAATTAAGCTTGGGGATGCTTGATACGTCTCCAACATATCTATAATTTTTTATCGTTCCATTCTATTATATATTCAGTTTTGGATGTTTATGCGCTTTATTATACACTTTTATATTATTTTTGGGACTAACCTACTAACCCAAGGCCGAGTGCAAATTGCTATTTTTTTGCCTATTTCAGGGTTTCGCAGAAAAGGAATATCAAACGGAATGAAACCTTCGGCAGAGTTATTTTTGGAACCGTATCTACCCAGAAGAGTTGGAGTACACGCGAGGGAGCGAAGGAGGTGGCCACGAGGGTCTAGGGCACGCCCCCACCCTCGTGGGCCCCCTCTGGCTCCCCCAATGCCCTCCTTCCTCCTATATATATATATCCATATACCCTGAAAACATCGAGGCAACAGAAAAAATCGTAATTCCACTGCCGCAACCTTCTGTTCCCGTGAGATCCCATCTTGGGGCCTGTTCTGGAGCTCCGCCGGAGGGGGGATATACCACAGAGTGCTTCTACATCAACACCATAGCCTCACCCATGAGTTGTGAGTAGTTAACCACAGACCTTCGGGTCCATAGTTATTAGCTAGATGGCTTCTTCTCTCTTTTTGGATCTCAATACAAAGTTCTCCTCGATCTTCGTGGAGATCTATTTGATGTAATATTTTTGCGGTGTGTTTGTCGAGATCCAATGAATTGTGGGTTTATGATCAAGATTATCTATGAACAATATTTGATTCTTTTCTGAAATATTTTATGTATGATTATATTATCCTTACAAGTCTCTTCGAATTATTGGTTTGGTTTGGCCTACTAGATCTATAGTTCTTGCAATGGGAGAAGTGCTTGGCTTTGGGTTCAATCTTGCGGTGTCCTTTCCCAGTGACAGCAGGGGCAGCAAGGCACGTATTGTATTGTTGCCATCGAGGATAAAAAGATGGGGTTTATATCATATTGCTTGAGTTTATCCCTCTACATCATGTCATCTTGCTTAAAGCATTACTCTGTTCTTATGAACTTAATACTCTAGATGCATGCTGGATAGCGGTCGATGTGTGGAGTAATAGTAGTAGATGCAGAATCATTTCGGTCTACTTGTCACGGACGTGATGCCTATATATAATGATCATGCCTAGATATTCTCATAACTATGCGCTTTTCTATCAATTGCTCGACAGTAATTTGTTTACCCACCGTAGAATTCTGCTATCATGAGAGAAGCCACTAGTGAAACCTATGGCCCCCGGGTCTATTCTCAACATATAAATCCTCCATCTAATTTACTTTGCTTTATTTACTTTCTGTTCTTATATCAAAAAATACCAAATATATTATACTATCCTATCTATCAGATCTCACTTTCGTAAGTGACCGTAAAGGGATTGACAACCCCTGATCGCGTTGGCTGCGAAGTTCTTATTTGTTTATGCAGGTGCGAGGGACTCGCGTGTGGTCTCCTACTGGATTGATACCTTGGTTCTCAAAAACCGAGGGAAATACTTAAGCTACTGTGCTGCATCACCCTTTCCTCTTCGAGGGTATACAACGCAAGCATCAATCCAGTACTGTGCTGCATCACCCTTGTATTCCCTCGAAGAGGAAAGGGTGATGCAGCACAATAGCGTAAGTATTTCCCTCAGTTTTTGAGAACCAAGGTATCAATCCAGTAGGAGACCACGCGCGAGTCCCTCGCACCTGCACAAACAAATAAGAACTTCGCAGCCAATGCGATAAGGGGTTGTCAATCGCTTCACGGTCACTTACGAAAGTGAGATCTGATAGATAGGATAGTATAATATTTTTGGTATTTTTGATATAAGAACAGAAAGTAAATAAAGCAAAGTAATGTAGATGAAAGATTAATATGTTGAGAATAGACCCGGGGGCCATCGGTTTCACTAGTGGCTTCTCTCATGATAGCAGAATTCTACGGTGGGTGAACAAATTACTATCGAGCAATTGATAGAAAAGTGCATCGTTATTGGAATATCTAGGCATGATCATTATATATAGGCATCACGTCCGTGACAAATAGACCAAAACGATTCTGCATCTACTACTATTACTCCACACATCGACCGCTATCCAGCATGCATCTAGAGTATTAAGTTCATAAGAACAGAGTAATGCTTTAAGCAAGATGACATGATGTAGAGGGATAAACTCAATCAATATGATATAAACCCCATCTTTTTATCCTCGATGGCAACAATACAATACGTGCATTGCTGCCCCTACTGTCACTGGGAAAGGACACCGCAAGATTGAACCCAAAGCCAAGCACTTCTCCCATTGCAAGAACTATAGATCTAGTTGGCCAAACCAAACCAAATATTCGAAGAGACTTGCAAGGATATTATAATCATAGATAAAAGATTTCAGAAAAGAATCAAATATTGTTCATAGATAATCTTGATCCTAAACCCACAATTCATCGGATCTCGACAAACACATCGCAAAAAGATTACTTCGAATAGTGCTCCTCGAAGATCGAGGAGAACATTGTATTGAGATCCAAAAAGAGAGAAGAAGCCATCTAGCTAATAACTATGGACCCGAAGGTCTGTGGTAAACTACTCACAACTCATTGGTGAGGCTATGGCGTTGATATAGAAGCACTCCGTGATGGATCCCCCCTCCGGTGGAGCTCCGAAACAGGCCCCAAGATGGGATCTCATGGGAACAGAAGGTTGCGGCGGTGGAATGAGGGTTTTGTCTGTTGCCTCGATGCTTTCAGGGTACATGGATATATATAGGAGGAAGGAGGGCATCGGGGGAGCCAGAGGGGGCCCACGAGGGTGGGGGCGCGCCTAGGGGGAGGGGCGCGCCCTGGACCCTCGTGGCCACCTCCATTGTTCCCTTGCGTGTACTCCAAGTCTTCTGAGTAGATACGGTTCCAAAAATAAATCTCCCGAAGGTTTCATTCCGTTTGGACTCGTTTGATATTCCTTTTTTGCGAAACCCTGAAATAGGCAAAAAAACAGCAATTTGCACTGGGCCTTGGGTTAGTAGGTTAGTCCTAAAAATAATATAAAAGTGTATAATATAGCCCATTATACATCCAAAAAATAATATATAATAGCATGGAACAATCAAAAATTATAGATACGTTGGAGACGTATCAAGCATCCCCAAGCTTAATTCCTGCTCGTCCTCGAGTAGGCAAATGATAAAAACAGAATTTTTGATGTGGAATGCTAACTAACATAAGTCTCAATGCAATTCTCTTTGTCGTGGCATGAATGTTCAGATCCGAAAGATTCAAGATAAAAGTTCATATTGACATAATAATAATAATAATACTTCAAGCATATTAACAAAGCAATCATGTCTTCTCAAAATAACATGGCCAAAGAAAGTTCATCCCTACAAAATCATATAGTTAGGCTATGCTCCATCTTCGTCACACAAAATATTCCAATCATGCACAACCCCGATTTCAGCCAAGCACTTGTTTCATACTTTAATTTTTTCAAACTCTTTCAACTTTCACGCAATACATGAGCGTGAGCCATGGACATAGCACTATGTGAAATAGAGTGGTGGTTGTGGAGAAGACAAAAAGAGGAAGATGGTCTCACATCAACTAGGCATATCAATGGGCTATGGAGATGCCCATCAATAGATATCAATGTGAGTGAGTAGGGATTGCCATGCAATGGATGCACTAGAGCTATAAATGTATGAAAGAACAACAAAAGAAACTAAGTGGGTGTGCATCCAACTTGCTTGCTCACGAAGACCTAGGGCATTTGAGGAAGCCCATCGTTGGAATATACAAGCCAAGTTCTATAATGAAAATTCCCACTAGTATATGAAAGTGACTAAACAAGAGACTCTCTATCATGAAGATCATGGTGCTACTTTGAAGCACAAGTGTGGAAAAAGATAGTAGCATTGTCCCTTATTTCTTTTTCTTTTTCTTTTTTCCTTTTCTTTTTCCCCTTTTTTTGGGCCTTTGTTTTTTTCTTTGGCCTTTCCTTTTTTTCTTCTTTGGGACAATGCTCTAATAATGATGATCATTGATGTCTACTACGCAACTTTCTTCTTGTAGACGTTGTTGGGCCTCCAAGTGCAGAGGTTTGTAGGACAGTAGCAAATTTCCCTCAAGTGGATGACCTAAGGTTTATCAATCCGTGGGAGGCGTAGGATGAAGATGGTCTCTCTCAAACAACCCCGCAACCAAATACCAAAGAGTCTCTTGTGTCCCCAACACACCCAATACAATGGTAAATTGTATAGGTGCACTAGTTCGGCGAAGAGATGGTGATACAAGTGCAATATGGATGGTAGATATAGGTTTTTGTAATAAGAAAATATAAAAACAGCAAGGTAGCAAGTGGTAAAAGTGAACATAAACGGTATTGCAATGATAACGGATAACATAACTGGATCATACTTTCACTAGTGCAAGTTCTCTCAACAATAATAACATAACTGGATGATATAACTATCCCTCAACATGCAGCAAAGAGTCACTCCAAAGTAACTAATAGAAGAGAACAAACGAAGAGATTATGGTAGGGTACGAAACCACCTCAAAGTTATTCTTTCCGATCAATCTATTCAAGAGTCCGTAGTAAAATAACACGAAGCTATTCTTTCCGTTCAATATATCACAGAGTTCGTACTAGAATAACACCTTAAGATACAAATCAACCAAAACCCTAATGTCACCTAGATACTTCATTGTCACCTCAAGTATCCGTGGGCATGATTATATGATATGCATCACACAATCTCAGATTCATCTATTCAACCAACACAAAGTACTTCAAAGAGTGCCCCAAAGTTTCTATTGGAGAGTCAAGACGGAAACGTGTGCCAACCCCTATTCATAGATTCCCAAGGTCACGGAACCCGCAAGTTGGTCACCAAAACATACATCATGTGGATCACGTGATATCCCATTGTCACCACAGATAAGCACATGCAAGACATACATCAAGTGTTCTCAAATCGTTAAACACTCAATCCGATAAGATAACTTCAAAGGGAAAACTCAATCCATTACAAGAAGATAGAGGGGGAGAAGCATCATAAGATCCAACTATAATAGCAAAGCTCGTGATACATCAAGATCATGCCATCTCAAGAACACGAGAGAGAGAGAGATCAAACACATAGCTACGGGTACATACCCTCAACCCCAAGGGTGAACTACTCCTCCCTCGTCATGGAGAGCGCCGGGATGATGTTGATGGCCACCGGAGAGGGATTCCCACCCTCCGGCGGGGAACGAAGGCCACGGAGTCCCGGCTCCGCCTCCACTCCACGGCGCCGGCGAGGAGGTCCGGCGCGAGGCTCCTCGACGTGAGCAACCCCACAGAGCCCATGCGCGCGACGAGGAGAGCTGCCAGGTGATTCCGCATCCCCATGCAGGGGCTCGCGGCCCCCCTGGCCCGCAGCGCCAAGACTGCACGCCACAGGAGGTGGTGGCGCCAGCACCCCAAGAACCAGCGCCGCAGGCGCAGGGGGCACCTGCGATCATGAGTGTGGCTGGGTGTCGCGCCCTAGCTCTTGAGCTACGGCGCCTCGTTTGGCCCGACAAGTTCAAGTCGGACCTGCCTCCGCGCTACGACGGCACCACCGACCCCACGAAGTTCCTCCAACTCTACGAGCTCAGCATCGAGGCGTCCAACGGCACCGAGCAGGTCATGGCGAACTGGTTCCCCATGGCTCTCAAAGATGGCGCACGCTCATGGCTCCTGAACCTCCCCGTGGGATCCATCTCCTCCTAGGAAGAGCTTCGCGAGCGTTTTGTCGCCAACTTCCAAGGCACCCGCGATCGCGCCTCGACACCTGCCGATCTGCGCCGCGTGAGGCAGCAGCCGGGAGAGACCCTGCAAAAGTACATCCAACGCTTCAACACCATGCGCCTCTGGATCCCTAGGGTCTCGGACGAGGCCATCATCTCGGCGTTCTCCGATGGTGTCCGCGACATCAAGATGAGGGAGGAGCTCTCCATTCACGAGGACCTGTGCACAGCCCTCGAGATGTTCAAGCTCGCGGCAAAGTGCGCCAGGGCGGAAGAAGGACGCCTCTCCCTCCAGGAGCTGCCTGAGGCGGAGGCGGACGACAAGAAGACCAAGGACAAGGGATCAAAGCGCAAGGGACCCGCCGTGCTGGCTGCGGAGCCAGAAGTGAAGCGTGGATGCGGCTACGATGACCTCCCGAGAGACAACTGACCGTACTGCGTCTTCCACAACATCCACAGCCACAACACTAACGACTGCCAGGAGCTCAGGGCGATGCGCGGCGGGCAGCGCCCTGAGCGCGACAACCGCGGCTACGGCCGTGGAGGAGGCCGAGGTGGAGGACGTTGGGACGGCAAGAAATCACGCCGGGGGTGGCGCGAATAGCCTCGTGAAGACCACTGGCACGGGCAGCCTCGTGACGCCCCTGGCGCGACCAGCCTCGTGAGGGTCGCCCTCAGGGCAATGCAGGCCTGCCTCCGCTGCCGCCACCGCCAAGAAGGAACGATGACGACCGCCAGGGAGACGGAGCAGGGGGATTCCAGGAGCCGCGTGCAGTTGCATGCATCTTGGGAGGAGCCCATGCTCCGGCTTCCCATCGCATCTTGAAGCAGTTTTCCCGTGAGGTGAATGCGGCACTTCCCAGGCCTGACACCGCGCGCAACCTCAGGTGGACCAAGCAAGTCATCGCCTTCGACCCCAAGGACCAGCTCAAGTGCACTGCGGCCCCAGGCGCCCTCCCGATGCTCCGCACCCCGACCATCAGCAACGTCCTCGTGACCAAGACCCTCATCGACGGCGTAGCATGACTCAACGTCCTCTCTGTCTAGACTTTCGAGACGCTCCAAGTTCCCTACGATCAGCTCCACCCAACCAAGCCATTCTACGGAGTCACGGATGGCTCCACGCTCCCGATGGGGCAGGTCCGCCTCCCCGTCACTTTTGGTGACCGAGACAACTACCACACCGAGCTCATCGACTTCGACGTCGCCAACATCCATCTCCCGTACAACGCCATCCTTGGATATCCAGCCCTCGCCAAGTTCATGGTGACAACCCATCACGGCTACAACATCCTCAAGATGCCCGGGAGCGGCGGAGTCATCCCGATCGCCTCCGACGAGAAGGAAGCGGTGCGTTCCCTGGAGCATGCCTACCAGACCGCGGCAGTCGAATGCTTCGATG
This sequence comes from Secale cereale, assembly GCA_902687465.1. Lineage (NCBI taxonomy): Eukaryota > Viridiplantae > Streptophyta > Magnoliopsida > Poales > Poaceae > Secale > Secale cereale. The sequence continues at coordinate 540,254,078 of LR738709.1, read as the reverse complement.
AGGATGGAGCCGTCCTCGCCCTGCAGACCGCCCCAAGAAGAAGAAGAACCTGCCCGCCAACGGACCTCAGGACGCAGGGGCTCCTGACGGCCCGGCCTCAGGACTCGCGCCTGCTGACGAGGCACCCTCCACCCTCGCATAGGGGGGCGTGCTCGACGGCCCTCTCGTGACGGGCTCGGGGGCTCTCCTCTGGAGTGTCTCCGGACTGACCGGCGTCTCGAGGGAGGTTTTCGAGCACCACCTGCAAGCGTGTCTTGACGCGTGTTTTTGTGAGCCCAGCGTGAACCGCTCAGCGCTGGGGGCTCAGGACTTCATCAACCAAGTTACCGAGGAACTTCAGTACGCAAGACTCTTCCGCGGTGGGCGTAACTGCACAACCCCAAGTTCACCTGCTCGCAGCACGAGCGACCGCTTCCTTGTCTGTGTTGACATCGCGGGTCTCAACCGAGCCGCCTCTCAGGAGCCCTTCTGGCTGACGGCGGTCGGCCGGAGGAGGGCCCTCCCCTGCAGCTACGTCCGCACACTCTTCGGCTTCCGCAACGCAGCTTCCATGTTCCAGCATCTCGCGCAGTAGGCCTTGGGGGCTCGGGAGGCTCAGTGGCAGGCGGTCTGGGCGGAGCAAGAACCGGACCCGCGCGACCACTGAGAGCCTCCGGAGCCCCTGGGCCTCAGGAGCCCGACGATCCTCAGGAGCGACCCACATGGCTCGCGTCTTCAGCTACCCAACTCTTCTTCGACAAGTATCAGGTGACGCTTCAGGTATTCAATCGAGGGCGCCCCTTGGGCTGCATCATCCTCGGACTGCTGGGGGATGTTCCCCCGCAGTTGTCTCCCTTTTTGCATAATCAAGGCTAGTTGTTTCTTTCCATTCGCATTATCTGCATGCTTGGCGTCCTCACCGCCACTAAGGTCATGAGCCCTTGTGAGCCCACTCGCGACCGCCCCATGATTAAGGACTGGCACGGCGTCTGTGCTTGGGTCCGTCCCTGCAGCGTTGCTAAACCCAAGGGCTGAGCTCTGTCTCGCGAGCCATTCCTGTGACATCACCTCCCATGGTCCTTGGTGCCTTGTTCTCGCATGGGCTAATCGTGGATGGGTAAGTAGGGGCCCGTGGCGGGTGCCTCGCTCACGCGGGAACCGCGCGCCGATTGTTTTTCTTTTGGATCGTTGCATGAGAAGACTGGGCACGATGTCTGTGTTCGGGTCCGTCCCTGCAGCGTCGACAAATCCATCGGCTGAGCTCTGTCTCGCGAGCCATTCTCGTGACGTCACCTCCTGGGGTCGCTGGTGCTGCGGCCTTCTCTTGCGATACCCTCTAGAGATGCACTTGGTGCAGGTCGACACAACACCTCTCTTTTCACATTTTGCAGAAGAAGACTCACGCGCAACCCGCCTCAGGGTAGGGTCTCGTGAGTATGCGTAAGCTTACGAGAACTTCCTCAGAGTCGTTCAGCTCATCCTGAGGAGGGCCCATATACACCTTGGCTGTCCTACCGTGCAAGCCACGTGTCAAGACGCGACTGTACATGCCCCGGACTCTCTCCTGGTGGGAGGCTCCCTCCCACGGTCCAGTGGAAGTACCAAGCCCCGCGTTGGCAGATCCAACCGAGGAGCGGTTATGCCCACGAACAAGTGGAAGCACCAAGCTCCGCGCTGGCCGCTACGACCGAGGCGCGGGTATGCCCACTCTCCGCGCAAGTGTGGTAGCTCTATGCTCCACGCTAGTTATAAACAACTGAGGGCGGCCCCAGTGGTTGCACCAACCCTAGGGAGCTTTCCAGCTCACGACGCTCATAGCTCCTCCTTGGATGGGTGTCGCGAGGGGGTCTAGGCACGGGGGCTATGCTCAGGTCACGCCTGGCAGACGCCACCCTACCAGGTGCCCAGACACCTGGCCTTATCGCGCCCCCATCCCAGGCGAAGGCTCGTGGGCAAGGTATGGTGCTCGTTCTCCTTCATGAGAGCCGTTCGTACATCAAAGGGGACCCCTGGGCATCGCGACCCAGGGGCCTAACTAGCCACGTAGCCCCTCATCCCTTGAGTCTAGTTATGACGATAACCCCGGTCACCCGGAGGGCTCAATGGAGATCGAGGTATGCACGGGGTTGGGCCCTGCCGACGCAGAACGCAAACGGGATCGCTTGAACGTCAAGGGGGACCCCTGGGCATCACAACCCAGGGGCCTCACTAGGCACGTAGCCCCTCATCCCTTGAGTCTAGTTATTACGATAACCCCGGTCACCCGGAGGGCTCAATGGCGATCGAGGTATGCGCGGGGTTGGGCCCTGCCGACGCAGAGCACCTAAGCAAACATGAAAGGAAGTAAGCATGGAAATCATCTAGCTATTACAATAATACCAAGTTTTTCAAATTCAAACAAAGTTCTTACGCCTCCCTGAGGCACTCGCACTTCTCTCTCTGGACAGGAACATATCAGGCATTACTAAGCGCATCATCACCGGTCTCCACCTCCTCGGCTGCGGTAGCAGCGGCCCGGAGGAACGCCTCCACTAGCTCCGTGACCCTTGCCCCCAGGGCCTCGGAGCGACCACCGTCGCCTCCTCGTGAAGACAGCTGGACATAGAACCTCGCCTCGAAGGAAGGGTAATAGAAAATCAAGTGCCACCACCACCTGACCACACGGGAACGCTAAGATAAATTTTCAACGCCGCATCTACTCGCGTATCTACACCTCCATCCACTATAGTCGTGAATCCGCTGAGGCATGAAAAGCCTTCCCGACGGACCGGTGGGCGGTTTCCTGCACGCCAGGAGGGACCTCCTGAGCATCGCACCTCGGGGGCTCTTACCGGACCCTGGATCACTCACCTCCTGGCCTTGACCACGACATCGCGACCTGGTGTACCAGCGCAAGCTGAGGCTTGTCTGGGGAGTGGGTCTCGTAGGCGTATGGCCCTAAACTACCACGGGGACAGAAGGAAGGGAAAGTCATGCTTTAACAAAGGGTCTCATGAAGGACATACGTTTATAACGCCAGGTAATAACAATAGTATTACAAGAATCTACAAGCCCTCATGGAGCCTTCCATGATATCCCGCAGGAACTAAGCTAAGAAGGTCACTCTCGAGGAATGCGACTTGAACTCCTTCAACGACGACGGCGCCGGGAGGACACCGTCTCCCTCCGGCGATAGGAACGGTGACTTGGCGGCTCGTAGCTCTCGTCGGAGCTCGAGGCCGTCTCAGGGGTAGCGTAACCGCTACCAGAAGAGTCGGAGGCACAACCAATGGCGAGCGCCTCGCTGCCCTGACGGCATGAGAATGGTCGCCGGCGAGCCCGTTCTCCGCGCCACACAACAGCCGGCGACCGTCTGCCCTGAAGACTTTGAAGGTCATCGTGCCCATCCTATCCAGCGCAAAATGAAGAATGTGCCTCCCGACGGGAGAACAGGCGCGGCGCACCACACCCCAACCCCAGGTCATGAAGACCTGGCTAGAGGATATCACCTCCACGTCGGCATACGAAGGAGGAAGGCGGCACCCCTCGTGCCTCAGCTGCATCGTCACCCAGCCGCGAGCCGGGAGCACCTTCCTCAGGAACGGAGGAAGAAGGATCCATGAATGCGGAGGGGCCCTCGCCCACACGATGAACTCGCGGGCATCATCCTCGGAATGGGATGGCAGCAGGGCGTGAGGAGTCGCCCGTCTCTCCGGGCAGCTGATGGTGCCATCCCTGTCGCCGTCCTCGCTTTGTCTGCCTACCGCTGGAGCATACAAGGGAAGCGGCAATCCTGCGGCGCCCGCGTGCACCATGTGCGGGCGTCTGACGGCCTCAGGGACGCACTCGGAGAACTATGGCGCCTCTTCTTCGGGGGGAGCTGCTCAGGCTCTACCATCGGGCTCTTCCCCTTCTGCACGGCCGAGAACCTGCGAATCGGCGCCATGGAAGCCCTTGGAGTAGTGGAAGCAGCAAGGATCGGTCTGCAACAGTCGAGCGAGAGGCGTGGTGCCTCACCCCCTGTTATAGACCAAGAATATCAACCAACTACCACTCATGCGCAGCCATAATGGCCCCGCCGCCCGCACCAAGGAGTTGTCAAGTTGCACGATTGCCAAGACTGAGTGGGAAGCGGAGTCGCTTACGTACCATCCAACCATCACGCGCCGGCCTGGCCCGCAGCCTTTTTGGGCCCCCTCACTCCGTCCTCGGCTAAGGCTTCGCCCCGAAGCCAACTCCGCGCGCGCCTTGGGCCCCGGGGCTACTGTCGGCGTCCTTGGAACCAGTGTACCCAGACTTGCCTGTTTGCGGGCCGCGACACACTCCTAGAAGCGGCCTGGTATGGCCCAGCTGATCGACCAGCCATCCAAGACCCTCGCGAGGGGGATAAGCCTCACGAGGAGAACGACGTCAAGACCCCCTCAGGAGCGGCCTCGGCAAGGTGCTCCGGAAGTGCGGAGAATCCAAGGCCAAGCTTGCCTCAGGAGGAGGCAGTGATGTGATCAGTGACGCACCACGCCAGCGGGTGCCAGCGTCCGCCAGCGGCGCAGTTGCCATTTCGGTGCAAAGGGTACAGCGCAGCCGCGGGTTCCCGAGGAGCAGGACAAAGGTTTCCTCTTTGGTGTAACAAGACCGAAGGCCGCAAGGACGACAAGGAGGATGTCACCGTCGAGCCCACCACCGCGTCACCGCCTGATCCTTTTGCAGGCGAAGATCGCTTTTGTCAGGATAGGAACGTCCTTGTGTTCCCGCTCAAAAATGGCCGTTGTGGGATCCCTTCCCGCCTAAACATTTCGAGGGAAGAGGACCCTGGCCGACTATATAAGTAGCTAGAACCCCCACCATAAGGACAGGTCGAACCAAGCCTAGCCAAGTAGGACAGATCCATACACTCTGCCACCACGCAAGGAGCAAGAACACTTGCCTCCTGACCCTCCTGAGCTTACCTCCTGAGCTCAGGAACACTGTACTAGCTCATATTCCAGCCCTCCCGAGGCTAATCCACCAAAGCAGGAAGTAGGGTCTTACACCACACGGTGGCCTGAACCTGGGTAAACTCTTGCGTGTTCTATCTGTTGTTTGCTTGAATCTCTTCACCGACGAGGGCGAGGCGCTAGGTAGACGCGAGTGGGAGAGATCTTCATTCACACCCCTGTGTTTGAAATTCTTGGGTTTTGCGGAGCCCTAAATCCGACAGTTCCCACTCATCATAAAGCTTTCTAGGGATAAAAACTTCTAATTCAAGTTTTTCTTCATAAGATTGCATCAAAGCATCAACTATGTGTTTGGTAAAAGCTTTATTTTGACTATAAGTATGCGGAGAATTTAGTACGGATTGCAACATGGAAATACAATCTATTAAAGAGCAATTATCATAATTGAATCCCTTGAAATTCAAAATAGTGAGTTCATCACTATGCAAAGTTTTAATCTCTTCAATCCCACTTTAAACAATTTTAGCATCAAGATCTAAAAACTCTGAATCATTGGGACGCCTTTCAACTAAAGTAGACTCATCTCCAGTTCCATCTTTATCAAGATTCATACTAGAAAACAAGGATCTAATAGGAGACACATCAATAACTTCCAGATCTTCATCTTTATTTTCATGATAACTGGAAGAACACGCTTTCATAAAGCAATCCTTTTTAGCACCCATCCTAGCGGTTCTTTCTTTGCATTCATCAATGTAAATTATCATGGCTTTGAGAGACTCATTGATATCATGCTTCGGTGGAATAGATCTAAGTTTCAAAGAATCAACATCAAGAGTTATACTATCCACGTTTCTAGCCAATTCATCAATCTTAAGCAAATTTTCTTCAAGCATATCATTGAAATTATTTTGTGAATTCATAAACTCTTTAACACTAGTTTCAAATTCAGAGGGAATCTTACCAAAATTTCCATAAGAGTTATTGTAGGAATTACCATAATTATTAGAGGAATAACTAGGAAAAAGCCTTGGATTAAAGTTTCCTCTATAAGCATTGTTACCAAAATTATTCCTACCAACAAAATTCACATCCAAAGATTCATTGTTATTTTCAATCAACGTAGATAAAGGCATATCATTAGGATCAGAAGAAGCACTCTTAGTAGCTAATAATTTCATAAGTTCATCCATCTTTCCACTCAAAACACTAATCTCTTCAATAGCATGCACTTTTTTTACTAGTAGATCTCTCGGTGTGCCATTGAGAATAGTTAACCATAATATTATCTAGGAGTTTGGTAGCTTCTCCTATGGTAGTTTCCATGAAAGTGCCTCCCGCGGCCGAATCTAAAAGATTTCTAGAAGCAAAATTCAAGGCAGCATAAAAGTTTTGTATAATCATCCATAAGTTCAAACCATGTGTAGGACAATTACGTATCACTATTTTCATTCTCTCCCAAGCTTGTGCAACATCCTCATGATCTAGTTGCTTAAAATTCATAATATCGTTTCTAAGAGAGATAATCTTAGCGTGAGGAAAATACTTAGAGATAAAAGCATCTTTGCACTTATTCCAAGAATCAATACTATTTCCAGGCAAAGAGAAAAAACAAGTTTTAGCACGATCTCTAAGTGAAAAAGGAAATAGCTTCAATTTAACAATATCATTATTCGTATCCCTCTTCTTTTTCATATCAAACAAATCAACAAAGTTGTTCAGATGAGTAGCGACATCTTCACTAGGAAGGCCAGAAAATTGATCTTTCATGAAAAGATTCAACAGAGCAGCATTGATCTCACAAGATTCAGCGTCGGTAATAGGAGCAATAGGCATGCTAATAAAATCATTATTGTTGGTGTTGGAAAAGTCACACAATTTGGCATTGTTTTGAGCCATAGTGACAAGCAAGCAATCCAACACACAAGCAAACAAGAGACAAGTGAACAGTAACCACACGGAAAAAGAAGGGCGAATATATTGGCAAGGGTGAAGTGGGGGAGAGGAAAACGAGTGGCAAATAAATGTAATGTGAAGGATAAGGGTTTGTGATAGGTACTTGGTATATGACTTTTGCGTAAGCCTCCCCGGCAACGGCACCAGAAATTCTTTTTGCTACTTCTCGAGCTTGCATTGTATTCCCTCGAAGAGGAAAGGGTGATGCAGCACAGTAGCGTAAGTATTTCCCTCAGTTTTTTAGAACCAAGGTATCAATCCAGTAGGAGACCACGCGCGAGTCCCTCGCACCCGCACAAACAAATAAGAACTTTGCAGCCAACGCGATAAGGGGTTGTCAATCCCTTCACGGTCACTTACGAAAGTGAGATCTGATAGATAGGATAGTATATTTTTTTTTGGTATTTTTGATATAAGAACAGAAAGTAAATAAAGCAAACTAAAGAAGATGAAAGATTATTATGTTGAGAATAGACCCGGGGGCCATATGTTTCACTAGTGGCTTCTCTAGCAGAATTCTACGATGGGTGAACAAATTACTGTCGAGCAATTGATAGAAAAGTGCATAGTTATGAGAATATCTTGGCATGATCATTATATATAGGCATCACGTCTGTGACAAGTAGACTGAAACGATTCTGCATCTACTACTATTACTCCACACATCGATCGCTATCCAACATGCATCTAGAGTATTAAGTTCATAAGAACAGAGTAATGCTTTAAGCAAGATGACATGATTTAGAGGGATAAACTCAAGCAATATGATATAAACCCCATCTTTTTATCCTTGATAGCAACAATACAATACGTGCCTTGCTACCCCTGCTGTCACTGGGAAAGGACACCGCAAGATTGAACCCAAAGCCAAGCACTTCTCCCATTGCAAGAACTATAGATCTAGTTGGCCAAACCAAACCAATAATTCAAAAAGACTTGCAAGGATATTATAATCATACGTAATAGATTTCAGAAAAGAATCAAATATTGTTCATAGATAATCTTGATCATGAACCCACAATTCATCGAATCTCGACAAACACACCGCAAAAAGATTACATCGAATAGATCTCCTCGAAGATCGAGGAGAACTTTGTATTGAGATCCAAAAAGAGAGAAGAAGCCATCTAGCTAATAACTATGGACCCGAAGGTCTGTGGTAAACTACTCACAACTCATTCGCGAGGCTATGGCGTTGATGTAGAAGAACTCTGTGATGGATCCCCCCTCCGGCGGAGCTCCGGAACAGGCCCCAAGATGGGATCTCATGGGAGCAGAAGGTTGCGGCGGTGGAATTACGCTTTTCTCTATTGCCTCGATGTTGTCAGGGTACATGGATATATATAGGAGGAAGGAGGGCATCGAGGGAGCCAAAGGGGGCCCACGAGGGTGGGGGCGCGCCCAGGGGAGGGGCGCGCCCTGGACCCTCGTGGCCACCTCCTTCGTTCCCTCGCGTGTAGTCCAAGTCTTCTGGGTAGATATGGTTCCAAAATTAACTCTCCTGAAGGTTTCATTTCGTTTGGACTCGTTTGATATTCCTTTTCTGCGAAACCCCGAAATAGGCAAAAAAGCAGCAATTTGCACTTGGCCTTGGGTTAGTAGGTTAGTCCCAAAAATAATGTAAAAGTGTATAATAAAGCTCATTAAACATCCAAAACAGAATATATAATAGCATGGAACAATAAAAAATTATAGATACGTTGGAGACGTATCAGTCCTCTCGGACCATCCTTGCCAAAGCATACCAAGCCGGATTCTACTGGCCACGTGCGAATGAGATGGCGAAAGATATAGTCGACAAATGCAAGGGTTGTCAGTTCCACTCGAACATGTCTCACAAACCTACGTCTACCTTGAAGACTATCCCGTTGGTCTAGCCGTTCGCTGGTTGGGGATTAGACATGGTTGGGCCCTTCAAGACTGGCAGAAGTGGCTTCACTCATTTGCTTGTGGCAGTCGACAAGTTTACCAAATGGATCGAAGCCAAGCCCATCAAGAACCTCGGATCAAGCACCGCCGTCAGCTTCATCAAAGAATTGATAGCATCATCACAGATAATGGCTCCAACTTTGATTTGGATGAATTCAGGGCATTGTGCACTTCCCAGGGTACTCGAGTCGAGTACGCATCCGTTGCACATCCGCAGCCGAATGGGCAGGCAAAAAGGGCAAACGGCTTGATCCTTCAAGGATTGAAACCATGGATGATGCGTGATCTCAAGCATGCCGCTGGAGCTTGGGTAACTGAACTACCATCTGTTTTGTGGGGACTGAGAACAACTCCGAACCGGTCAACTGATCGGACCCCCTTCTTCATGCTTTATGGTGCTGAGGCCGTACTTTCGAGTGACTTACTGCACAACCCCCGCAGGTAGAACTCATCTTAGAAGCTGAAGCTGAACAAGCTCGCCAAGATGCAGTCGACCTCCTGGAGGAGGAGCGCGAGATGGCTCTAATCCACTCGACCATATACCAGCAGGACCTGCGCCAATTCCACGCCCGCAATGTCCGAGACCGAGCAGTCTAGGAAGGAGATCTTGTGCTCCGAGAGCGTCAGAAACGACCTCTCAAGCTTGCTCCGGCCTGGGAGGGCCCCTTAATCATCACCAAAGTGCTCCACAACAGGGCGTACCACCTCTACAACATGGCCAAGAAAATAGACGAGCCACGCTCATGGAAAGCGGATCTGCTCCGCCGCTTTTACACTTGAAGCACTCGAACGGACGAGTTGTAATAAGAATCCTTCGGTTCACTTTTCAAAGACAAGTTTGTGGCAATATCATAATGATTGATGTTCCAAAGACACATGTACTCAAATCCCCCAGTGGGTGGCTTAACCGCGAATCCGATTCGCCTAAGTTTCAAAAACACACCGAGTGAAGAGCAACCCTCTCACTCGGGGACTTAGCTGCGACCCCGTAATCGCCTAAGTTTCAAAAACACTCGGAGTGAAGAGCAACCTCTCACTCGGGGGCTTAGTTGCGACCCCATAATCACCTAAGTTACAAAAATACTCCGGGTGAAGAGCGACCCTCTCACTCGAGAACTTAGCTGCGACAAAAATACTCCGAGTGTAGAGCGGCCCTCTCACTCGGGGACTTGGTAGCACTCCGAGCTATGCCACAAGTACAATGTACCTTGTCTCTCCGTGCTAAGCCACAAGTACAATGTACCTTGGCTCTCCGAGCGACGCCACAAGTATAGTATACTTTGGCTTTCCGAGCTGCGCCACAAGTACAATGTACCTTGGCTCTCCAAGTTGCGCCATAAGTTCAATGTCCATTCGGAACCAAGAGATCCAAAAGCATCAGAAGCAAAGCAAATGTATTCCAAAGGGAATCATGTTCGGATAAAACCCACAAGGTTTGGGCAGAAGTACACGGACGTCCAGCCCGAAAGAGTTTAACGGTTACAAAATCACTCGGCATTCCGAGGCAAATTGAATTGGGACATAAAGTTTGTTCACTCCTCAGGAGGAGGAGGGCTTGCAGGCGCGACATATTCGTCCAGGTCGATTCCGTCAGCGATGCGAGTGGCGGCGTCAAGGAAAGTCTCCATGAATGACTGAAATTGAAGCTTTTTGGTATTGGCAACCTTGAGAGCAGCCAACCTTTCTTCCTTCACCTCCTTGCAATGCACACGAACCAGAGACAACGCCACGTCAGCACCACACAGAGCGGATGACTTCTTGCGTTCATGCACTCGACCGGGAATCTCATTGAGCCGATTCATCAGAGACTCGAGGTCGTTCTCGAGCACCATCCCCCGCCAGAGCGCCGTGTCGATCCGCGACATGATCGCCTTCTGCTGTGCACGATAACCGGTGGCGCTGGTAATGTGACGCCCGGGTAATCAAGCTATAGTAAACCTCTGCTATTGATGCCACGTCACCACGATTGCTGTTGCTAATCTCGCGTTAGTTCGGAACCGATTCAAATTCAAATTAAAAATCAAGCAAACAATAAAAGATTTCAAATATTAAAACTAAAATGTTCGGAGTGAACCAAATAATGCATAATCAATTATGGTGGAGAAACCACATTTTTATCAAGTGTTTGAATGTCCTAAAAACACTTAAAACAATAGCCAAAGAATTAATTAAATGCCTTTTACGCTAAAGAAATATTAAGCTATTTTATTTAGTTGCCCAAACTTATGTGGGGGGTAGCATATTTATTAACACTAAACTAGGGACTACTTTTTATGATTTATAAAACAAAAACAAAGGGGAACTAAAATAAAACAGAAAAGGATAACTGTAAAAATCAACAAAACAAAAACAAAAAAGAAAACCACCTGGCCCACTGGGTCACGGCCCAGCAGGTCACCACACGCCAGGCCGGCCCACATGCCATGCCTATACCCCCCCACTAACCTAACCGCACATCGCCCACCCCCACTCCCCACGATCCCCACCCTCTCCCTCCAGCGCCGCCACAGGAGGAGGGCGCTCGATCCCCTCCTCCCGTCTCCCCGCCCCGACCAAAGTTGGAGCCGAACGCCGCCCCCAGCGTCGCCCGTCTCCACCGACCCCGCCTCTCACGCGCCGACGTTGACCAGCGCCTCCTATCGCCACTGCTGCACCGCTTTACCCGACGGCGATGGCCTTCCCCGACGCCGTGCCTGACCCGCCGGCCACAGAGGCCCCCGTGCACGCACCGCTTCCACCCCGCCGCTCCTCACATCGACCTCGCGCCGCCCTCTGCTCTGCCTCGTGCCTGCCGGCCCGTCCAGCCGCCGGACCTCGCCGGCAAGGTTCCTCCGGCGTCCCCGATCCCTCTCTGCAACGATGTGAGCATCCGGCTCCTCCCTGACCTCTCCCCTTTCTCTACCTCGCCCCATTGTTCGGTTGCAGTCAAGCCACGTCGTCACCGCCGTCCGCCGTCGCCGTCGTGGTCACCTCCGTCCGTCTTCGCACGAACAGCTCGCCCCACTACACGCTCGGCGCCGCGCAGGTTCTGTGGGTGGTCGCAGACGACCATTTGGTCGCCGGGACACGATCCAGCGTCTTACTGCCGCCCCTGTAGATCACCGCCGGCGCTGCTCTGTTTAAAACGGCCCTGTCTAAATGACAGGTGGGCTCGGCCTTTTAGTGTTAGCACTAATTAAATTGGAATAGTAGACACTGGTGTTTGGGCCCCCTCCAAGTTATTAATCTTCTAAAAATGCACCTAACGCTAACTGTGACTATGACACGTAGGGCCAACTCGTTAATTAATTAGTTTGGTTAATTAAAACTTTGTTAATAAAATTGACTCACTGACAGTGTGGCCCCACCCTTAAGTTAATCTAATTAAATGTTAAAACTCTGTTAGATTAGACTCTGTCACTTACAGCAGGTCCCCACCTACCAGTTTGACTTGTCAAACGTTGACTCAGTCAATGCTGACTGGGTTGCTGACTAGGCAGCCCTTGGACCCACATGCCAGCCTCTGCTGACTGGGTGCTGATTGGGCAGTTGACCTAGTCAACTGGGTCCACATGTCATCCCCTGTTGCACATTTCTGGGTACACTTCTGTGTACCACTTCTGTGTACCCACAACATTTAGTATTTAATATAATTTCGAATTAAATTAATATTAATAATTTATAAAATGATTTAAAACTTCAAAAATTAATATAAAATAATCCATAACTCGGATGAAAATACTTTGTACATGAAAGTTGCTCAGAACGACGAGACGAATCCGATTACGCAGTCCGTTCACTCACCACACGTCCCTAGCATAGCGAACCTACAACTGTCCCCCTCCGTTTCACCTGTCCAAAAATACCTAACACCGGGAATACTTTCTCGGATGTTTTCCTCTCGACCTGTATCACCGAGCACTGCGTTAGGTCACACGTAGCACCACGTATTTCCATGTTATGCTTTGTGATGCTATTGTTTGCTCTGTTATTTATTTGTTTCCCCTTCGTTGCTTATTTTCGGTAGACTCCGATATTGTGATAGACCCCGAAACCATTGATGCTTCGTTGTTCGACTACGGCTACGCTTCCGAAGATTCCTTTCGTTTGCAGGGCTTCCAGGCAAGCCCCCCCTTTGATCACCAGATATCGCCTATTCTTCTGTCTACTGCTTGCATTAGAGTAGTGTAGCATGTTACTGTTCGGTTACTCCTATTCTGCTGCATAGCCTGTCATTGTTGCTACAACTGTTGATACTTTACCTGCCATCCTAATGCTTAGTATAGGATGCTAGTACTCCATCAGTGGCCCTACACCCTTGTCCGTCTGCCCTGCTATTCTATCGGGCCGTGATCACTTGGGTGTGATCACGGGTATTAACTGCATACACTTTACATGACACATGATGTGACTAAAGTCGGGTCGGCTCTTTGAGTACCCGTAAGTGATTCGATGTGGGGGCTGAAAGGACAGGTGGCTCCATCCAGGTAGTGGTGGGCCTGAGTTCCTGACGGCCCCCGAGTGGATCTTTGTGGCGGAGCGACAGGGCAGGTTGAGACACCCAGTGGAGAGGTGGCCTGGCCCTGGTCGTTGTCCGCGGTTATTTTCATAATAACACGCTTAACGAGTTTGGATATTTGATCTGAGTCTGGCCGTTGGCCTATACGCACTAACCAGCTACGTGGGAATAGTTATGGGTACTCGACGTTGTGGTATCAGCCGAAGCCTTCTTGACGTCAGCGATTGAGCGGCGCGCGCCGGGTTGGACCGCGTAACGTAACTTCCTTAGTAATGGAGGTTACTAGGTCTGCTCAACGGCCGCGTACGCAACGTGCAGGTGTGCGTTGGGCGATGGGCCCGGACCCTTGCGCGCCTAGGACTTAGACCGGCGTGCTGACCTCTCTGCTGTGCTTAGGTAGGGCTGCGACGTGTTGATCTTCCGAGGCCGGGCATGACCCTGGAAAGTGTGTCCGGCCAAATGGGATTAAGCGTGCTGGGTTATGTGGTGCACCCCTACAAGGAAGTTAATCTATTCGAATAGCCGTGTCCCTCGGTAAAAGGACGACCCGGAGTTGTATTCCGACCTCATGACAACTAGAACCGGATACTTAATAAAACACACCCTTACCAGTGCCAGATACAACTCGGTGGTTGCTCTCTCACAGGGTGATGTGCGGGAGGATCGCCGAGTAGGATTATGCTATACGATGTTACTTGGTGAACTTACCATCTATTCCCTTCTACTGCTGCAAGACGGAGGCTGCCAGAAGCGAGGATACTTGTTACTTTCCAGCTACCCTCTTCTACTGCTGCAAGATGGAGGTGGCCAGAAGCGTAGTCTTCGTTTGGATTAGCTATCCCCCTCTTATTCTGGCATTCTGCAGTTCAGTCCACAGATATTACCCCTTTACTCAGATATCTTTGCATATGTAGTATAGATCCTTGCTTGCGAGTACTTTGGATGAGTAGTCACAGTTGCGTTTCTCCCCCTGTTCCCCCTTTCTTCCTTTCTTCTCGGATGATACAACCAGGTGGTGGAGTCCAGGAGCCAGATGATCCCGAGGATGTTTCTACATGGAGTTCGGCTTCGAGGAGTAGTTAGGAAGTCCCAGGCAGGAGGCCTTGCCTTTTCGATCATTGCTACTTTTGTGCTAGCCTTCTTAAGGCAAACTTGTTTAACTTATGTCTGTACTCAGATATTATTGCTTCCGCTGACTCTTGTGTTTTCGAGCTTTTGTATTCGAGCCCTCGAGGCCCGTGGCTTGTAATATAAAGCTTGTATTATTTTAATTTGTGTCTAGAGTTGTGTTGTGATATCTTCCAATGAGTCCCTGATCTTGGTCGTACACATTTGCGTGCATGATTAGTGTACGGTCAAATCGGGGGCGTCACAAGTTGGTATCAGAGCCGACTGCCTGTAGGAATCCCCCTTTCCAACTCCTTGGCCGAAGTTGTGTCTAGTCTTTAAAAAACAAATTTACTAACTTGTTGTGTGGCTTACGGGTCCACAACACCAATGGGTGGTATTAGGATCTTTTATTCCTCGTCTATGCTTTGGGACTCTGACCTCTCTTCTATTCGGGTTAAAAGATTTTACTAACTCGGACTCTAGGTTCTCGTAACTATTTCTCCCGGAGAGCCCTCATTCCGGAAGATCACCTACTTCGTTAGAAGATTCTGAGGATATCCCTCAATGTTTTCCCGAGACCCTTGTGCTCATCGCCTTTGCAATTCACTGCCACCGATATATCCCTATGGATATCTGTGTGTATTTGTCATTCTCATGATCGTTCCTCGTCGCTCTTGTTGTTACAAGATGCCTCGAAATATTCTCCGTTGTCCTGAGAATCCTTTCAGTTTACTGGCCTGCAGTTTTATTTTGCGTGAAAACCCTTACGGTTATTTCCTCACATTTATCGAGGATCAGTGCTTCTCAATTGTTCATGTGTCTCGCAAAATTCTTCGGAATACTTTCGATCTTTCGAAAATCCTCTGCAACCTGTTACTCTTGAAATTCTTTCCTGCTTGCATTATGGTTAATTCCATATGACTAGTAGTCTTCGTTAACATCCCTTGTCCTGGCCGTTTTGAGCCTACTGATTCAATGTGTGTGTATGCACGCAGTCATCGGGTTATCCTTTTTGAAATTATCTTTCCGACTCAGACGCCATTCCGGACATGAGTTGGTTCTCGGCAATTCAAACCTTAATTGATTGTCCAACTAAGTGTTTCAACTTATCCATCCTTAATCAGAGCGTCTGCTTCTGATCCTGTGTTTTGGAAACCATAATTTCTTTCTATTTAAGCATCAGACTAATCAGGTGATTCTTGAATGTGATGCCTCTGCATTCTTTCTTCCTCTGCGTGAGTACTGGTACTCACATCAACTCCGTAGTGGATTACCCGATCCGTGGTTGGATTGTTAACCGACAGTGTCCTTCATATTCAAGCACCTTGTGAGTTCTTCCCCTGATACATAATGCCTTTGGTAAATTGTATCCTCCGCTTGGCCAACCATGCTCTGCTTTCGAGCTTGTGTTTTTAGTTTTGAAACTTGTGGTATATGTTACTAAGATGCCCCATGGGTTGAACCTATGCCTTCACCTAATCCGTGAGAACCTGGAAGTTTTCACAAGTCATACTCTTCCGGTGTTCTACCAAATAAAATTCCAACACTACAGTTTTATCAAAGCGAGAGGTGAATGAAATGATATGCATTAAAGAAGTGGGAGTCGACCTTGAACTTTGTGTTCATGCCCATGAATATGATGTAGACCATCTCGGAAGCTTCTTGCAAGGTGATTTTTCACCTAAATAATTCTTTCGGTGTCAATAAATTTGATCCCTTGCAGTTATGGTTCCGACCATGTTGTCCTTATTCAATATATCTGGAATGAATCCATTCCAGGCCTCGTCAATTTTTGACAAGGTTACAGTATCTACTGTCATAGGTCAATGACCTAGTTCAACTTCTATCGTGTTCTACCTTCGAGTTTTACCCTCTGATATCTCGAGGATATCATGCCTTTGCACTACACCTTTTGAACTTTTGATGAAGTAATACCTTTGCTTGTCGTAATCACTCTACGGGTTCTAGGTTGCCGTCAACCGAGGACACCGTTTAGTAAATCAAATCCGCGCTAAAAATTCAACACCCCTAGTAGATGTTACTGGGAAATTTTTAAACTCAATCTAGTTTTATTCTTAGACTATCGGGTACATCCCTTGTCTAGCTATCTTTGACTGTGCTACCTCGTCCTTCTTTGGTGCACGAATTATTCAGAGATTGAGATCAACTTACGTCGAGCTTTCAACATCTGGTTGCTTGTTCAGTAAGGCAACTTTGATTCTGAGCTTGCATCTTTTATATTGATCCATTAACTTGCCACTTCGTCATTCCCTTGCTTGTTGCCGTTGTTGTTTGATTGCATCCTCTTGAAACCTCCCGGCAAATGTGTTGGATCACTTTCAACACTTTGACTTCTTCCGAGATGTCAACTGTGTTCATGATGAGGAATACTCTCCTTGCCCTTGATGGTTTTTAGTATCACCAGCAACACCCTTGACTTCCTTTCATCGCGGACTTGTCCACATTATGAATATAGCTTGCTCTTCAGCTAGTGTTGTGTTCTGCATTGAAGTATTACTGTCTTTATGTCGAAAATGTTGTGGGGATTGCTCCACCTCTTAGAAATTCTCGGTATGATGATACTTCTCACCATCACCATTCTTCCTTGGTCCCCGTGTTGTTTTTAACCGGGATACCAATATGCTAACGATGCTACTTGAGTTATGTACTTCTAGCAACCCTATTGCTTTGAAGATAACGATCGACAGTTCGTTCTTGGACTGTTGGTTATTGAATCGTCACTCTAACATTGATCTTGCTGCCTAAGGACATGTTTCGGGCACACCTTTCAACTAATGATTAATGGTGTATGTTTTCCTCGAGCATACAACATTATATCATTTGAATTGATAAGTGTCGTCTTCTTGTTCACATTATTGTGGAAATCCCTCCGTTTGGAACTCTCGATGAATTGTCGCTGAGCCCATCAGCCACCGCTTCATCCTCTCCTTAGTTTAATGATGAACTATTGTTTCGGGAACCCGCTCCCATAGTTCATTCCCGAGAATCTTGCAATGTCATTTCGACGATTTGTGTTGCACCTTTTCTTCTCGAACATCGTGAGTCTGAGGTATCATGACACCAATCAGATCTGAATCTCGGTCAGATATGATGGTTGGGGCAACCTTCCAGGAGTTATAATGTTGGTCCATTAATGACCCGGTAATATGATGTCATGCCTGGCACCCCTGGCTGGAGGACCTATCATTATAATTTCTTTTGCAAGTATAATCATTCTTCAGGAGGAAATTGTAAGACTTACTTTATAAGTTGCTCCTGATGAATCCTTTGTGTATCCAAGTCCGACCTTTGCTTCAATACCATGTCAATGCTATCTCGAAGCATGTCTGTGGTACTACGATTCTCAACAAGAGCATTTGAAGCGCGATGATAAATGTTTCTTGGTTAGTTATCCAAACACCGTTGTATGGGTAACATCTTGATTAATCCTTGCCTCCTTATCCGAATGGTTGGGTACTTGCTCTCCTACCCTGTATGCCATGTTCTTCTTCTCTATGGGAAGGATATACTCCTAATAATTGCGTGTAATCTCAAATTTCCTTTCCATTTGTTTGTTTAACCTTTCTTTGATCTAGATATAATATAAGCAGTAATAATTTTCTGCTTATGTAAACACCTTGGTGTACAACTCTGTCAGTAAGACCCTGTTAATATTGTTGATAACATTCCAGTAACCACCGATGGAAGAAAACTTTGCCTACCGGTCCGCCTCGTTTCAACGAGCAAGAAAATGGTTCTCTTCGTCCCCCGTCCTTGGTACCGACATTGTTGCCAACTTAGCTGACAGACTATCCTCTGACATGCCTTGCGTTCTGTGCAAGATGTCATCACCCTTCCTACTTTCAATCCACATGGTGGGCCCATAACCCACAGGTCCACTGGATCGAAACCTGACTCTTCTTTACAACTCGGATGCTAACGTATCCTTTGCACCTGGCTTCGTATGTGATTCATTCTATACCATTATTTGACCTGGAATCAAACACCATGTTATTTTTGTTGTTCAAGCTCCCATTCCAGCTTCTATCTAGGCATCAAATGATTGCCTACACATTTAAAAATTTGGTACCACCATATATTGCACTCAACGAATTCACTGAAATACAACTAAAGGGGTACCTCGTGTATTTCCCATTGAGTTCACCGTCAGATGCCCAGCTTTGTGGAGATGCGTTCTTCCGGAGTTTTTCCCCCTGGTCGCATTCGTAGGGCGATGGAGATCCCGAAGAAAAGATGACGACTTGATCACGATGACTTGAAGCAGAGAAATGAATACATCAACGAAAGGCATCAACCTCTTCGAAAGGGCAGCCAAGACCGAGAGAACTCGTTAGGTTTTCGCTACCAGCACCCCCCCTTACTCCACCGCTTAATCTCGGGACGAGATTTCTTGTAGTGGAGGAGAATTGTGACGCCCGGGTAATCAAGCTACAGTAAACCTCTGCTATTGATGCCACGACACCACGATTGCTGTTGCTAATCTCGCGTTAGTTCGGAACCGATTCAAATTCAAATTAAAAATCAAGCAAACAATAAAATATTTCAAATATTAAAACTAAAATGTTCGGAGTGAACCAAATAATGCATAATCAATTATGGTGGAGAAACCGATTTTTATCAAGTGTTTGAATGTCCTAAAAACACTTAAAACAATAGCCAAACAATTAATTAAATGCCTTTTACGATAAAGAAATATTAAGCTATTTTATTTAGTTGCCCAAACTTATGTGGGGGGTAGCATATTTATTAACACTAAACTAGGGACTACTTTTTATGATTTATAAAACAAAAACAAAGGGGAACTAAAATAAAACAGAAAAGGATAACTGTAAAAATCAACAAAACAAAAACAAAAAGAAAACCACCTGGCCCACTGGGTCACGGCCCAGCAGGTCACCACACCGCCAGGCCGGCCCATGCGCCATGCCTATACCCCCCCACTAACCTAACCGCACATCGCCCACCCCCACTCCCCACGATCCCGCCCTCTCCCTCCAGCGCCGCCACAGGAGGAGGGCGCTCGATCCCCTCCTCCCCTCTCCCCGCCCCGACCAAACTTGGAGCCGAACGCCGCCCCCAGCGTCGCCCGTCTCCGCCGACCCCTCCTCTCATGCGCCGACGTTGACCAGCGCCTCCCATTGCCGCCGCTGCCCCGCTTTACCCGACGGCGATGGCCTTCCCCGACGTCGTGCCTGACCCGCCGGCCACAGAGGCCCCCGTGCACCAACCGCTTCCGCCCCGCCGCTCCTCATATCGACCTCGCGCTGCCCTCTGCTCTGCCTCGTGCCTGCCGGCCCGTCCAGCCACCGGACCTCGCCGGCAAGGTTCCTCCGACGTCCCCGATCCCTCTCTGCAACGATGTGAGCATCCGGCTCCTCCCTGACCTCTCCCGTTCCTCTCCCTCGCCCCGTAGTTCGGTTGCAGTCAAGCCACGTCGTCACCGCCGTCCGACGTCGCAGTCGTGGTCACCTCCATCCGTCTTCGCACGAACAGCTCGCCCCACTACACACTCGGCGCCGCGCAGGTTCTGTGGGTGGTCGCAGACGACCATTTGGTCGCCGGGACAGGATCCAGCGTCTTGCTGCCGCCCCTGTAGATCACCGCCGGCGCTGCTCTGTTTAAAACGGCCCTGTCTAAATGACAGGTGGACTCGGCCTTTTAGTGTTAGCACTAATTAAATTGGAATAGTAGACACTGGTGTTTGGGCCCCCTCCTAGTTATTAATCTTCTAAAAATGCACCTAATGCTAACTGTGACTATGACACGTAGGGCCAACTCGTTAATTAATTAGTTTGGTTAAATAAAACTTTGTTAATAAAATTGACTCACTGACAGTGTGGCCCCACCTTTAAGTTAATGTAATTAAATGTTAAAACTCTGTTAGATTAGACTCTGTCACTTTGATACGTCTCAAACGTATCTACTTTTCCAAACACTTTTGATATTGTTTTGGCCTCATTCTTGCATGATTTGGACTAAACTAACCCGGACTGACGCTGTTTTCAGCAGAGCTGCCTGTATGGTTTATTTGTGTGCAGGAAAACGGATTTTTAAGTATCTCAGAAAAATCCACGAAAAATCACAGAAAATCCACGCACCCGAAGGAACCAGGAGCCAGAAGTGGGGCCAGAGGGGGGCCAGGGGGTGCCCAGGCGCCCTGTGGGCGCCCCCCCTGGGCCACGCCGGGGGGTCGCCTGGGTGGGGCCCATACCCCCTGGTGCCCTACTTTGCCTCGTATTTTTACTCCCGACGCAGAAACCCCAGATCAGAAGTTCTTTTCGCAGTTTTCCGTCGCGGAGCCGGCGCCACCCTCTGTTCTTCCTCGGGAGGGCTAATATGGAGGCTGAATTGGCCTCCGGAGAGGGGAGATCGTCGCCATCGTCATCACCATCACCACTCCATCATCCCTCCATGACTTCTCCCTCCATGTGTGAGTAATTCCCCTGCTGTAGGCGAAGGGGATGGTAGGGATTAGATGAGTTAGATCATGTAATAGTTTATCAGATCATTGGGGCATGTTGCCTATCATCTACTATGGTGTTTATCATCTTTGCTTCAACTTGTTATTCTTAATGCTTGACACTTAGGGCCCGAGTGCCATGATTTCAGATCTGAACCATATGTGTTTGTATGAATATATTTGTGTTCGTGATCCTATCTATGAGTTGTTTGCACCTGTTACGGTTCGGAACCGGCGATCCCAAAAGTGAGAGCTTGGGACACCAAAGGGGATGGTCCGTAGTTTGAGGATTACATGTATCCATTGAGTTCATTGCTTTGTTCCGGTGCTCTTTGACAGGAGCACCTTAATATCCATAAGTTCCTTTTGGCCCCGTTCATAGCGGGAAGGTAGGACAAAAGATGTTGTGCAAGTTCTTATTGCAAGCACGTACAACTACCTATGGAATACATGCCTAATGTTTAATATTTGCCTAGATGATCATTACTTTTCTATGTGCCGTGCCCCAAGTTAGAATCTATCTCATCCATGCGGCGCCCAACCATCCATCTCCCTAGCCTACAGTGTTTTAAACCTTGCTTGTCACTAGTTGCTACTTTTGCCATTTACTACTGCTATTTACTTTTTGCTATTACTTTTACTATCACTACCATCACTATCATATCACTGTTACCACTTATCTTTTGTTGCAAATAAGTATATTTCAGGTGCGGTTGAATTGACAACTCAACTGTCAAAGCTTATAAATACTCTTTGGCTCCCCGTGTGTCAAATCAATAAATTGGGTTATTCTTACCCGCGAAGACTATCTCGATCCCTTACGGTTGAGGGTTATCAAGTACCGTTTTCTGGCGCCGTTGCCGGGGAGCATAGCAATATTTACAAGTCTACTTGAGGTATCCTACCTCCTGCACTTTATCCACTATGGGTAAGAAAGGAGACCCCAAGGTTTCGATCTTACTATCCACTACAAGAAGAGGTACTGCTCTGAGCACTAGTGCTACGCTTGATTCACCTTCCGTTATGAGTAAGTTTGCCTCACCACCACCACATGATGCTCCTACTGAATCTCTTACTATGTCTGATACTCTTGATGATGCTTCTACTACTTTTGATGATATTAGTTCGCTTGGTTATGCTCTTGAGAAACAAATTGCTGCTGCTGCAAAAAAATCTGGAATTGAACTTCCTGTTACTCGCTACCCTATTGGTGAAACTTATGATTATCCTGATTTGAGTAAACTCAAGGAGAGTCTCCTTGATGATGATTACTATATATTAGATGAAGATTTATGCAGGGAACTGACAGAGTTTTCCGGCTCTGACCCTGAAGCTATTAAGAAACTGTTTGAAAAACACTCTTTGAAGAACAAAACCGTTCCTAATCCTGAATTTTCTACATCTCCTATATGCATTGATGATCCTGATTATAATTTCTCTGTTGATCTTTCACTTATACCTATGGTTGAAGCTGACCCCTTTTATGGCAGAGAAAATGATGATGCTATTGCACACCTGACTAAACTCGGTGAGTTGGGTAGCCTGTTTACCACAGATGAAAATATACGATACTTTTATGTGACCAAGCTTCTTCCTTTCTCGTTGAAGGAAGGTGCTAAAGCATGGTATGATTCACTCCCATGCGGTTCCATTAAGAGTCCTCAGGACTTAGCTCACTCTTTTGTTGATAAGTACTTTCCTGCTCACATGCAACATGCTGCTTTACAAAGAATTTATAACTTTAAACAGTTGCAGAATGAGTCCCTCCCTAAAGCTTGGGGGAGGTACTGCGGTCTGATTCGGGCTAGACCAGGACGTGAAATCCCTAAGAATGAATTAATCGATATATTCTATGCTGGTCTGACTGATGAATCCAGGTCCTATTTGGACAGTTGTGCTGGTTGTGTTTTCAGGAAAAGAACACCGGACGATGCAGAAGATCTGATGGACAGGATTGCCAAAAACCATGAAGATTGGTCCGTCCCTGAACCACCTCCACCAACAAAGAAGAGGGTCATGTTTGTTCTAAGCCCCGAGGATATGCGAGAAGCAAAGAAGTCTATTAAAGAGAAAGGTATTAAAGCTGAAGACGTAAAGAATCTACCCCCTATTGAGAAGCTGTGTGAGCCTACCACTCACCCTCCTATGGTAGAGGTACACTCTCTTTTAGATTTCAACGCAAGTGACATCCCTCATGGTAAGCCTCCTGATCAATGTTTAGATGAGTTTGATAATTTTATTATGAAACATAATCATTTTAATGAGAGGATAGAAAGTCAGTTGCATGATAATTCCCTTGCTATCAAAAGACTGCTTGATGTTTTAGATAGAACAGTTAATGATGTTCAATGTCTTGTGAAGCATTTTCATATGGTTCAAACTCAGCTTGATCAAATTTCTAATGTGCAAAGAGATTTGCTTGCTAACAATGCCAAACAAGATAATTTGCAGGCTTTCGGGATTAAAACCCGAGGAGGAACTAGCACTCAAGATCCTCTCTACCCAGAGGGTCATCCGAGGAGAATCGAGCAAGATTCTCAAATGCAGGAAGAAGAAATTGTTGTCTCTCCAAAGAAGAAGAAGAAACATAAAGAGACTGACAATTCTAACGATCCTATTGCAGGTGAAGAACCAACTATTGATCCCAACAGTGTATCTATCTCCGATGCTGAGACTGAAGACGGTGCTGAACCTGAAGGTAATGATAATGAGAAGAATGATCTGCCTGAACTTCGAGAAGAAGAAGCACCTGACAAACGTAAGAGGTACACTAAAGAAGACTTCATCGCAATAAAACATGGGAAGGAGAAAGAACCATGGGTACAGAAACCCATGCCCTTTCCAAGTAAGTCAATCAAATCCAAAGAAGAAGAGCATTATAATAAGTTTTGTGAGTGGATTAAACCTCTTTTTCTTCAAACCCCTTTGACTGATGCTATTAAGTTACTTCCTTATTCAAAATATATGAAAGATATTGTCACTAACAAAAGAAAAGTTCCTAATGATGCAATATCTACTATGCTTGCTAACTACTCTTTCAGTGGCAAGATTCCTGAGAAGCTCGGTGATCCAGGTATACCCACCATTCCTTGCTCCATAAAGAATAATTATGTCAAAACTGCTTTATGTGATCTTGGAGCAGGAGTGAGTGTTATGCCTCTCTCTCTTTGCGAGAGGCTTTGTTTAGAGAAACTAATTCCTACAGATATCTCCCTTCAGATGGCTGACAAGTCAACCGCTGTTCCAATAGGTATTTGTGAGGATGTTCCCGTAGAAGTTGCTAATTGTTTGATTCTTACTGATTTTGTTGTGCTTGACATGCCCGAGGATGGGAGCATGTCCATTATTCTTGGTAGACCTTTCCTTAACACCACAGGTGCTATTATTGATTGCAATAAAGGGAAGGTTACCTTCCATGTGAATGATAAAGAACACACGGTATATTTTCCGAAGAAGACCGACAGGAGGCATGCCCTCAACTCTATAGAGAATATCGAGACCGTGAAGATTGGAGAATGGGACTGTCCACTACATGTGCCTCACAAATATAAAACTATCATGGTGGGGACAATGTCCATCAAAGTAAAGGTTCAGTGATTACTTCGTAAGAGGTGAGACTTTTTGCTCTATATATCGCTTGTTTGTTGGTAAGACTTGATCAACCTTACTAGTAAACATGTTTTATATGGATAAAAAGTTGAGCTTGTTATGTTTTCACTTGTTTTTAGTTTTGTCCTACTTGTTGTACCAAGTATTTATGTTTTTGAAGCTTCACAATACTACGAACTGCTTCAAATTTTCAGAGCGTTTCGCAGCTTTTTGAACTTCGAAAAATTTTCAACAGTGAAGTTTTCAGAAAAATTATAATAAAAATTTCCACGACGGGAGAGACCCAGAAAGTCCTGGGGCCAGCCAGGGGGGACCACCAGTGGCCCAGGCGGCCAGCTGGCGCGGCCCAGCCCCTGGCCGCGCCCATAGGGCGCCTGGGGCCCACAGGGCCCCCCTCCAGGTATGTCTTCTTCCTCCCTCTCTCTCTTTCTCCAAAAACGCGAGTTCTGCTCTTGTTCTTGTGTTCTTGCTGTTCTTGGGGGCGATTCTTCGATCTCTCTCTACAGCCCATCATTTGAGCTGAAATTTTGAGCAAATACTCCCTGGTATGTGACTCCTCCACCCCTCCAATTAGATTTTTGATTGGTGGCTTCATTTGTGAGTATTTAGTAGTTCTTGGTGCCGTATAGATGAGCTTGCATGCATATGTAGAAAGTTATTTTTCAAGTTTTGATGCAAGTTTATGCCTTGGGCAAGTGAGTTGAGTAGTTTGCCTTAGCTCACTTTGTTTTAATCCTCGTTTTTGTAAATTGTAAAAAATTTCAGAAATGAGGTTGTTAGGAAGGGCAAAAGGATGGCTTGAGAAGAGGAGGCCCGCACACTCCGATCGAGTTACTAGAGCCGCAGCTTCACCATCGACTGCCAGGGTGAGCTATAATGAAGATCATGTGCCCCTGGAGTTGTTGGAAGATACAAGTCCAGCACGTGCGATGACATTTCCATGTGATGAATTCATGGAAGCTGCGGGAATCAAGGATGAGTTTTATAATCTTTGTGCTAATGCAGGTTTGACATGGCTCGTCACAAGCCGTGTTACTCAGTATCAAAAACTCACCTCCAGTTTCATTAACAGTTTTAGATATAACCCTGATTCAGGTGCTATTGAGTTTAAAATTTATAATGAGCTTATCACCATGACTTTGGGGAACTTTTGTGAAATAATAGGTGTGCCGAATGTTGGGAGGACGGCTAGGATGGCCACTCAGCCCTCCGAGCTAAAAACCGTCATCAACTCTCTCTGCAGCATGGGTACGAGCGATATTCATCGGTCGAAGATCTCCAACATCTTATTTCCTCACCTCAGGTATTTTGCATATTATATTGCTAGAGGGGTGTTAGCTCGTGACAACACGAGCAACATTTCTGCTCCGGATATTGCTATCCTGGCAGCAGCCCTCTCAGGGAGGTCTGATTATAATCTGGGTGCCTTAATTGCGCGACGCCTTGCTATGAACGGTAACAAGGGGGACTTATATGGTGGCGTTTATGCCACACTTATCTTAGAGCATCTTGGAGGCACCCCACACCGTGATGATACTCCTTTTACTTATTTAAGCTTTGATCTTGATGCTATGAAAAGGCATAAGTTTGTTACCATGGGTTCTGAGCTTGATAATCTTATTTATATCTTGCGTTTCAGAACTGCCACGGAACGCGAGATCCGTCTACCTGCACCTCTCTTGTTTGATTTTTCTCGCAGGAACGGATGGTCCTTTGATGTTGTTCAGTTCGATGAGTTCATGGTCCAGCATCAGTTTCATAACCCCATGGAGGGGGTTGTGCCCGACGAGGAGAGGCACGGTGAGATACCACATTTTCAGGAAGAGACCGCCACCGAGTTTGGTGAAGGTTCTTCCTCTGTTTGGTGTTCGGAACCTTCCTCGTGGGAGACTCCGAGGAGTTCGGTGTACGCGCCAGCATCCTTCTACGACCCTTGGACTCACCACCATACCCCTGGAGCAGGAGGCTCCTGGGGGCAGTAGCTGCTACCAACTTAGGCCAAAAGCCTAAGCTTGGGGGTGTACGTGCCCTTCTCACTTTTCCATTGTATTATCTGTTTTATTCGCTTTGATCTTTTCGAAGTTTTTGCCCGTTCTTCTTTGTTTCTCTCTTTGCAAAAACAACAAAAAGATTTTCTCTTTCTTTTGCTTTTATTCAACCTTTGAAAAAACCAAAAAGATTTCCTTTCTCTCTTTAGTTTGCTTTGTTTTCAGAGATCAGCTCGAGTCCGTGATGGCATTTAATTACATTTCCTACGTTCGATCGTGCAAGTGACAAGCAGTAATGACGAAGATCGACTGAAGGGGAGCAATAAGGAAGACCGGTATGAACTCTTTTTGTTTCTACTTTTGTACATATGCCTGTACTTATGATCTAGAGACCAGCTTGTAGCGACATAGTGCTATGTTTACAATGCTCTTCCAGTGATTCATGCTTTCCTTGTGGCTAGTCTCGAAAAACTAGAGTATATAATGTGTTATTGAAATGATCCACATGCATTGCACTGTTCATAGTCTGGTATACTAAGGTTGTATTTCCCTTTAGAGAATTTTTGGATTGACTTGGCACATGCTTACACATGTTTAAGACTAAAAAGTCTACTCTGCCTTGATGACCTTTGAGTTTTAGAATAGTTATATCACTTTCATGCCCGATTCAATGTTGCTTTGTCGCTCTGCATGATTATGGCCGTTATTGCTCTCTAGTTGGTCGCTTCCTAGTCTTTTGCTAAACCTCCACCTGTACTAAGCGGACTGACAGCTTGTGCATCCAAACCCTTTAGACCTGTTATGCCATATGAGTCCACTATACCTTCCTATACATGGTATTTACCTGCCATCCCTAACGAAGACTTTCGTGTACCATCTCGAAATTATTCAAAAGCAATTCTCTTTTGTGCCTATGTTTTAGCTCATGAGGAAGTAGTAGTTAATTCATGATCTTTTTAAGTTGGACAAGTTTCACCCCTGGATTGCATGTATAATGTGCAACCCCTAATATGAAAAGGAACTGGCATAGAGTGCGCCCGGCTCAGAAAAGATAATACAACAAACAAACCCTCCTTCATGCTTTGTTCATGAGAAATCAGAAAACTTTGGCAATGATAAACAAAGGAGATTAAGAGGATGTGATCGTCCTCATGCGGGAGCTGTTCCTCGAGACTTGTCCACTCAAAAAGTGATTGAGTTATCTGCTAGCATTCGTTGACGAAATATGCACTTCTCAAAACATGTTTACTTCCATTTTTAAAACCAAGAGCTCTGGTACATGTTTAGTTTTTGTTTCCGATCACGGGTTTTCAACTTTGCCAACAAAAGCCACGGTTCGAGAGTCTTCACCTTCTTTCTTCAAAGCACCAACTAGGAGAGCATAATTGTCATTCTGACTTTAATGTGCATTGTCCCAAAGTATTACATTGTCTTCTGCATACTTGTGATATGATTTATTCTGAAATTCTTAGTTCTAGTCTCCTTTAAAACTCTGGAGGAGTTTCTGCATTTATGTTTTGCTTCACTCATGGAGGCTAGCGAGATACCACCCTAGTATGCTCAAGCTATGTGCAATGTAATCTTGTCTTGATTTTCAGTAATATATTATTTACTTTTAAGTATTTGTGACTGGTCACTTGAAAGAAGGATTGCTCCTTGCATTGTCCTCATAAGTACTGTTTCAATACTTGCTAAACTCTTTTCGTAGTACATGCTTATATACATCTAATGAAGCAAAAGAGTTTGTCAAAGTTTTCTTTGTCGCGTCCAGTTCGTTGAACTGAATTGCTTGAGGACAAGAAATATGCTAAGCTTGGGGGAGTTGATACGTCTCAAACGTATCTACTTTTCCAAACACTTTTGATATTGTTTTGGCCTCATTCTTGCATGATTTGGACTAAACTAACCCGGACTGACGCTGTTTTCAGCAGAGCTGCCTGTATGGTTTATTTGTGTGCAGGAAAACGGATTTTTAAGTATCTCAGAAAAATCCACGAAAAATCACAGAAAATCCATGCACCCGAAGGAACCAGGAGCCAGAAGTGGGGCCAGAGGGGGGCCAGGGGGTGCCCAGGCGCCCTGTGGGCGCCCCCCCTGGGCCGCGCCGGGGGGTCGCCTGGGTGGGGCCCACACCCCCTGGTGCCCTACTTTGCCTCGTATTTTTACTCCCGACGCACAAACCCCAGATCAGAAGTTCTTTTCGCAGTTTTCCGTCGCGGAGCCGACGCCACCCTCTGTTCTTCCTCGGGAGGGCTAATCTGGAGGTTGAATTGGCCTCCGGAGAGGGGAGATCGTCGCCATCGTCATCACCATCACCACTCCATCATCCCTCCATGACTTCTCCCTCCATGTGTGAGTAATTCCCCTGGTGTAGGCGAAGGGGATGGTAGGGATTGGATGAGTTAGATCATGTAATAGTTTATCAGATCGTTGGGGGCATGTTGCCTATCATCTACTATGGTGTTTATCATCTTTGCTTCAACTTGTTATTCTTAATGCTTGACACTTAGGGCCCGAGTGCCATGATTTCAGATCTGAACCATATGTGTTTGTATGAATATATTTGTGTTCGTGATCCTATCTATGAGTTGTTTGCACCTGTTACGGTTCGGAACCGGCGATGCCAAAAGTGACAGCTTGGGACACCAAAGGGGATGGTCCGTAGTTTGAGGATTGCATGTATCCATTGAGTTCATTGCTTTGTTCCGGTGCTCTTTGACAGGAGCACCTTAATATCCATAAGTTCCTTTTGGCCCCGTTCGTAGCGGGATGGTAGGACAAAAGATGTTGTGCAAGTTCTTATTGCAAGCACGTACAACTACCTATGGGATACATGCCTAATGTTTGATATTTGCCTAGATGATCATTACTTTTCCGTGTGCAGTGCCCCAAGTTAGAATCTATCTCATCCATGCAGCGCCCAACCATCCATCTCCCTAGCCTACAGTGTTTTAAAACTTGCTTGTCACTAGTTGCTACTTTTGCCATTTACTACTGCTATTTACTTTTTGCTATTACTTTTACTATCACTACCATCACTATCATATCACTGTTACCACTTATCTTTTGTTGCAAATAAGTATATTTCAGGTGCGGTTGAATTGACAACTCAACTGTCAAAGCTTATAAATACTCTTTGGCTCCCCGTGTGTCGAATCAATAAATTGGGTTATTCTTACCCGCGAAGACTATCTCGATCCCTTACGGTTGAGGGTTATCACACTTACAGCAGGTCCCCACCTACCAGTTTGACTTGTCAAACGTTGACTCAGTCAATGCTGACTGGGTTGCTGACTAGGCAGCCCTTGGACCCATATGCCAGCCTCTGCTGACTGGGTGCTGACTGGGCAGTTGACCTAGTCAACTGGGTCCACATGTCATCCCCTGTTGCACATTTCTGGGTACACTTCTGTGTACCCACAACATTTAGTATTTAATATAATTTTGAATTAAATTAATATTAATAATTTATAAAATGATTTAAAACTTCAAAAATTAATATAAAATAATCCGTAACTCGGATGAAAATACTTTGTACATGAAAGTTGCTCAGAACGACGAGACGAATCCGATTACGCGGTCCGTTCACTCACCACACGTCCCTAGAATAGCGAACCTACAACTCTCCCCCTCCGTTTCACCTGTCCGAAAATACCTAACACCGGGAATACTTTCTCGGATGTTTTCCTCTCGACCTGTATCACCGAGCACTACGTTAGGTCACACGTAGCACCGCGTATTTCCATGTTATGCTTTGTGATGCTCTTGTTTGCTCTCTTATTTATTTGTTTCCCCTTCGTTGCTTATTTTCGGTAGACTCCGATACTGTGATAGACCCCGAAACCATTGATGCTTCGGTGTTCGACTACGTCTACGCTTCCGAATATTCCTTTCATCTGCAGGGCTTCCAGGCAAGCCCCCCCTTTGATCACCAGATATCGCCTATTCTTCTCTCTACTGCTTGCATTAGAGTAGTGTAGCATGTTACTGTTCGGTTACTCCTATTCTGTTGCATAGCCTGTCATTGTTGCTACAACTGTTGATACTTTACCTGCCATCCTAATGCTTAGTATAGGATGCTAGTACTCCATCAGTGGCCCTACACCCTTGTCCGTCTGCCCTGCTATTCTATCGGGCCGTGATCACTTGGGTGTGATCACGGGTATTAACTGCATACACTTTACATGACACATGATGTGACTAAAGTCGGGTCGGCTCTTTGAGTACCCGCAAGTGATTCGATGTGGGGGCTGAAAGGACAGGTGGCTCCATCCAGGTAGTGGTGGGCCTGAGTTCCTGACGGCCCCCGAGTGGATCTTTGTGGCGGAGCGACAGGGCAGGTTGAGACACCCAGTGTAGAGGTGGCTTGGACCGCGTAACATAACTTCCTTAGTAATTGAGGTTACTAGGTCTGCTCACCGGCCGCGTACGCAACGTACAGGTGTGCGTTGGGCGATGGGCCCGGACCCCTGCGCGCCTAGGACTTAGACCGGCGTGCTGACCTCTCTGCTGTGCTTAGGTAGGGCTGCGACGTGTTGATCTTCCGAGGCCGGGCATGACCCTGGAAAGTGTGTCCGGCCAAATGGGATCAAGCGTGCTGGGTTATGTGGTGCACCCCTGCAGGGAAGTTAATCTATTCGAATAGCCATGTCCCTCGGTAAAAGGACGACCCAGAGTTGTATTCCGACCTCATGATAACTAGAACCGGATACTTAATAAAACACACCCTTATCAGTGCCAGATACAACTCGGTGGTTGCTCTCTCACAGGGTGATGTGCGGGAGGATCGCTGAGTAGGATTATGCTATATGATGTTACTTGGTGAACTTACCATCTATTCCCTTCTACTGCTACAAGACGGAGGCTGCCAGAAGCGAGGATACTTGTTACTTTCCAGCTACCCTCTTCTACTGCTGCAAGATGGAGGTGGCCAGAAACGTAGTCTTCGTTTGGATTAGCTATCCCCCTCTTATTCTGGCATTCTGCAGTTCAGTCCACAAATATTACCCCTTTACTCAGATATCTTTGCATATGTAGTATAGATCCTTTCTTGCGAGTACTTTGGATGAGTGCTCACGGTTGCGTTTCTCCCCCTTTTCCCCCTTTCTTCCTTTCTTCTCGGATGATACAACCAGGTGGTGGAGTCCAGGAGCCAGATGATCCCGAGGATGTTTCTACATGGAGTTCGGCTTCGAGGAGTAGTTAGGAAGTCCCAGGCAGGAGGCCTTGCCTTTTCGATCATTGCTACTTTTGTGCTAGCCTTCTTAAGGCAAACTTGTTTAACTTATGTCTGTACTCATATATTATTGCTTCCGCTGACTCTAGTGTTTTCGAGCTTTTGTATTCGAGCCCTCGAGGCCCCTGGCTTGTAATATAAAGCTTGTATTATTTTAATTTGTGTCTAGAGTTGTGTTGTGATATCTTCCAGTGAGTCCCTGATCTTGGTCGTACACATTTGCGTGCATGATTAGTGTACGGTCAAATCGAGGGCGTCACAGGAAAGGCGAGATTCCAGTCTCAAGACGTTCATCAAAGCCTCATCCTTGACAAGAGAATTGGCACGATCCATACCCGTCTCGATCCGTCCGGTCTCTTCCTCAAAGTTTTGGCAGAATTCTGCACATACAGAGATATGATGAGTCGACAATTATGATTCAGTCAGACAAAGGAAGATACCTTCGAGCATGAGGAACATCTTTTTGGCAAGATCCCCCAGATAAGTCTCCAACCCGTCCCTCTTCTGCTAGAGGTCTCCAACCTTGTTATCCAGAGCCAGCTTGTCCCTCTTCAGTCGCGTCACTTCTCTATTGGCCTTGTCAAGGGCGGTCTTCAGTTTAGCATTTTCCTCTTCCAACTTGCCAACTGAAGCCAGCTTCTGTTCAGCAAGTTCGGTTTTCTCATGCGCCTTCTGCTGCGCCGCCGCCAAGTCAAGATCCTTCTGCTCCAAGGCTACCTTCATTTGATCTACAAGAGATAATGATGGACAAATGAGCCCGAGGATATCCGTGTTCCACTGGACACATTCCTTTAAATATAGTCGACAAGTTCTGTATCTTTCATACTAGATGCTTCATCTTTAGCTTTCTGCAAGTTCTCCCTGGCAGTACCAGATCAAGATTGAGTTGGATCTGCTTCTTCTCGAGATTCGTGAACTGAGCTCCGAACTCACAAGATTTCTAAAGTCAACAAAAAAGACAAATCAGTCGACAAGGATAAAGACAGTCGTTTCCACTTGGAGAGGTGCTGAAAGCAAAGTGTTACGCCAAAAGAGTTCTAAGACTACTGCCGAGTCAAACACTCAACAGTAGCCTTAGGGACTACACCCAGTGGGTGCACTTGGTGTGCCCCCACTGGTTCCCACTTGACTTGATCCGTCCTGTACGAGTGGAAGAAGTAAAGAAAGAGAAAGAGCTGCAAATTGTTCTTAGACCATAGCCGACTGCCAGCAGTCGACCATGATCTCGGGGACTACACCCAGTGGGTGCACTTGGCGTGCCCCCAATGGTTCCCACTCGACTCGATCCGTTAAGTACGAGTGGAAGAAGTACAAAAGCCGACAACAATGTCAGTTCTCAGACCATAGCCGATTGCCCGCAATCGACCATGGACTCGGGGACTACACCCAGTGGGTGCACTCTACATGTCCCTACTGGTCCAATCGACACAATCGGACCGATTGGATTACAAGACTTATATAGCAGAATCCAGAACACCCAGTGGGTGGAATATCATCTTATGAACAAAGCAGCGGTTTTCAGGTGGAATATCATCTGACAAACAAACCAGCGGTTTTCAGATAAAATATATTAACAGAATAACAGTCAGTCGGAAAAGAATCACCTGGACATTGGTCCGAAGGGCAAAACTTGCATTATAAGCAGTCATGCTGGCCTCGTATGCAGCCTTCATCTGCTCCATCATCAGACCTGCTTGACGAACGACTTCCTTAGCTGCGAACACGGGGTCCTTCGGGACCTTATGAGTAGCAAAGAGTGAAGACGACGAGGCAGTCGGAGCAGCCAGAGGATCTGAAGCTTGGGGCTGCACAGACGAGGCAGAGACTTGGACAGTCGGTGTAGAAGGACGAGCAGTCGACAAAGGAATGGCAAAAGAAACCGTGGCCCTGGCCGTGTCTCCTTGTTGCCGAGCGTCTGAACCGGCAGGCATCTTCTAGCCTCTCCTCCCTGTGTTCCTCCGAGGCACTTCTACATACTCATCATCATCATCCGACAACTCGTTAACATTTGGTGGTGTGTTAAACATTCGACCAAAGAGAACGCTTAGTCGATTGACAAAGTGGCGAACAAAAGTAAAGACATTATCAAAGAACTATACCTGCACTGGATGTGGCCATGTCCGCAGTCTCCTCGTCGTTGTGGCCCTTGTGAATCTCCATAGAGGTCCCAGAAGCGGCAGCGCTGAAGATTTCAGAGCACACTCTGTCAAACAGATAAGTGAATCGGCAAGATGCATCAGATTTCTTGAACAAGAGAAGAACAGCAAAGAATGACCCTCATGTGGAAGCAATCGGAACGGCCACCTTGATCTTGGGCAGGGCCTTCCGAGGCTTAGAAGTAGCAACCTTGGGCTGCTACGGGGCCTTCTCAGTCGATCAGGGGAAGTCGTCCGAGAGCATTTTTGTACCTGGGAACTGGAGTGATCTGTCTTGGCGCGCACGCTGTCTAGATCGTGGGTCAGCTTAGAGGACCTCTCGTTGCGAGGTGGTGACTCGACGTCTACATCACTGCTCGAGTCCTCGCTCTCCTCATCGGTCTCCTCGTCACACTTCCACTCGGTGACCTCGCTAACGCCCTCCACCCCTGATACGTCTCCAATGTATCTATAATTTTTTTTATTGTTCCATGCTATTATATTATCCATCTTGGATGTTTTATATGCATTTATATGCTATTTTATATGATTTTTGGGACTAACCTATTAACCTAGAGCCCAGTGCCAGTTTTTGTTGTTTCCTTGTTTTTGAGTTTTAGAGAAAAGGAATACCAAACGGAGTCCAATTGACGTGCCAATTTTTGATGATTTTTTATGGACCAAAAGAATCCCTCGGAGTAAAAGAGTTGGGCCAGAAGAGTCCCAAGCCATCAACGAGGGTGGAGGGCGCACCCTACCCCCCTAGGCGTGTGCCTCTATCTCGTGGATGACTCAGAGACCCCCCTGATGTGGGACCAACGCCAAAAATTCCTATAAATATAGAAACCCCCGAAAAGAAACATAGATCAGGAGTTTCGCCGCCGCAAGCCTCTGTAGCCACCAAAAACTAATCTAGACCCGTTCCGGCAACCTGACGGAGGGGGGAATCCCTCTCCGGTGGCCATCTTCATCATCCCGGTGCTCACCATGACGAGGAGGGAGTAGTTCACCCTCGGGGCTGATGGTATGTACCAGTAGCTATGTGTTTGATCTCTCTCTCTCTCTCTCTCTCTCTCTCTCTCTCTCGTGTTCTTGAGATGGCACGATCTTGATGTATCACGAGCTTTGCTATTATAGTTGGATCTTGTGATGCTTCTCCCCCTCTATCTTCTTGTAATGGATTGAGTTTTCCCTTTGAAGTTATCATATCGGATTGAGTCTTTATGGATTTGAGAACACTTTATGTATGTCTTGCGTGGGATACCCGTGGTGACAATGGGGTATTCTATCGATTCACTTGATGTATGTTTTGGTGATCAACTTGCGGGTTCAGTGACCTTGTGAACTTATGCATAGGGGTTGGCACACGCTTTCGTCTTGATTCTCCGGTAGAAACTTTGGGGCACTCTATGAAGTTCTTTGTGTTGGTTGAATAGATGAATGTGAGATTGTGTGATGCATATCGTATAATCATGCCCACAGATACTTGAGGTGACAATGGAGTATCTAGGTGACATTAGGGTTTTAGTTGATGTGTGTCTTAAGGTGTTATTCTAGTACGAACTCTAGGATATATCGAACGGAAAGAATAGCTTCGTGTTATTTTACTACGGACTCTTGAATAGATCGATCAGAAAGAATAACTTTGAGGTGGTTTCGTACCCTACAATAATCTCTTCGTTTGTTCTCCGCTATTAGTGACTTTGGGGTGACTCTTTGTTCCATATTGAGGGATAGTTATATGATCCAGTTATGTTATCATTGTAGAGAGAACTTGCACTAGTGAAAGTATGAACCCTAGGCCTTATTTCTAAGCATTGCATTACCGTTTGTGCTCACTTTTATCATTAGTTACCTTGCTATTTTTATATTTTCGGATTACAAATACCTATATCTACCATCCATATTGCACTTGTATCACCATCTCTTCGCCGAACTAGTGCACCTATACAATTTGCCATTGTATTGGGTGTGTTGGGGACACAAGAGACTCTTTGTTATTTGGTTGCAGTGTTGTTTGAGAGAGACCATCTTCATCCTACGCCTTCCACGGATTGATAAATGTTAGGTCATCCACTTGAGGGAAATTTTCTACTGTCCTACAAACCTCCGCACTTGGAGGCCCAACAACGTCCACAAGAAGAAGGTTGCATAGTAGACTTCAAGCAATTTCTGGCGCCGTTGCCGGGGAGGTGAGTGCTTGAAGGTATATCTTTAGATCTTGCAATTGAATCTTTTAGTTTCTTGTTTTATCACTAGTTTAGTTTATAAAAGAAAACTACAAAAAAATTGAATTGAGGTTGCCTCATATGCTTCATCTTTTTAATGTCTTCCGTGAAAATGATGGAAATGAAAATTGTGCCCAAGTACTAGAAGAAGAATGCATTAAAATGTTTGGCAATAAATACTTGAATGATGAGCATGATTGCAATGTTGTTAGTGTGAATCCTTTGAATATCCATGATGCTAATGATATGCAAAGCCACAAGCTTGGGGATTCTATGTTTGATGAAGATGATATTTTTAGTCCCCCAAGTTTTGATGAGAATATTTATTATGATGAAAGCATGCCTCCTATTTATAATGATTATATTGATGAAAGTGGGTTTGGAGGAGTGTCAACTTTAGGAAGTAATGATCCCACTATTTTGGAGGGTGTTGAATCATATTGTGATAATTATGGAAGTGGATTTGGAGAGGTCATGACTTTATTTAGTGATGAATCCACTATTTCGGAAGATGTTCCAATTGATTATGAGAACAGAGTTGCTATCTATGATTATTATTGTGATGACTTGTATGCTATTAAGAATAATGATAACCATGAAACTTGTCATCATGATTTTAGTTTTCAATTGGATTATGCCTCATATGATAATTATTTTGTTGAGTTTGCTCCCACTATTATTCATGAGAAGAAATTCGCTTATGTGGAGAGTAATAAAATTTATATGCTTGGGGATCATGAAAATAATGCTTTATGTGATGGTTATATTGTTGAATTCATTCATGATGCTACTGAAATTTATTATGAAGGAGGAACATATGCTTGTAGGAGTTGCAATAATATCAAGTTTCCTCTCTATGTGCTTAAAATCTTGAAGTTATGCTCGTTTTCCCTTCCTATGCTAGTTGATTCTTGCTCCCATAAATTGTTTGCTCACTAAATCCCTATGCATAGGAAGCGGGTTAGACTTAAATGTGTTAGTCGTATTCTTCATGATGCTCTGTTTATGTTTCAATTCTTATCTTTTATGCGAGCATCATTGAAATCATTATGCCTAGCTAAAAAGGCATTACAGAAAAGCGCTTGTTGGGAGACAACCCAATATTTACCCTTACTGTTTTTGTGTGTTCACATGATTAAGCTACTGTAGTGATCATGTTTTATAGCTTTAGCTTCAATAAAGTGCTAAGTAGAACCTTTGCGAGGACTTGGGTGAAAGTTAATGTGATCTTGCTGTAAAAAACAGAAACTTTGCGCTCACCAGATTAGCTACCATTTTGAATTGATTATTTTTTCAGAAGATTAATAGACAAATTCCTCACGTCCACCAATTTATTTCAGATATTTTTTAGTTACAAAAATATTCGAAACTTACAGATTGCTACATATTGTTCTGTTTTTGACATATTATGTTTCCATTGTGTTGTTTGCTTATTTTGATGAATCTACGAGTAGTATCGGAGGGTATGAACCATAGAGAAGTTGGAATACAGTAGATATTACACCAATATGAATTTAGAATGAGTTCACAATAGTACCAAAAGTGGTGATTTATATTCTTTCACTAACGGAGCTTACGAGTTTTCTGTTGAGTTTTGTGTTGTGAAGTTTTCAAGTTTTGGGTAAAGATTCGATGGACTATGGAATAAGGAGTGGCAAGAGCCTAAGCTTGGGGATGGCCAAGTCACCCCAAGGTAATATTCAAGGATAACCAAGAGCCTAAGCTTGGGGATGCCCCGGAAGGCATCCCCTGAAAGTGCGTTATATCGACTGAGGAATTTGCGGGTGAGGAAATTCCTTAGCGAAGAACTACTTGCAGCAGAATAAGTACTCAAAAGTAAACATAGCAGAATGCAAGCATGGTCATCATGATGAAATGAAGACAAGCACATAGTACAGAAAGCGTAAACACAGGATAACACAGGATGAAGACAAACAAACTGAAGAAATTGAACTGAGGAAATTGAGAAAGTCAAAGTCAAAGTCTTCGAACAGATATGAACAACCACACAACACAGTTATGAGGAAATGAAAGAGTTGAGGAAATAGAACCAGTAAGCTTGGTGAAGACAATGATTTGGTAGACCAGTTCCAACTGTTGTCTCAGTTGTACGTCTGGTTAGGGCGGCTAGGTATTTAAACCTGAGGACACACAGTCCCGGACACCCAGTCCTGAACACGCAATCCAGGACACTCGGTCCTCACCGTATTCCCCTTGAGCTAAGGTCACACAGACCTCGCCCAATCACTCGTGGTAAGTCTTCAGGCGACTTCCAAACCTTCACAGACTCGGTCACTCGGCAATCCACAATTCCTCTTGGATGCTCTAGACCATGACGCCTAACCGTCTGGAAGAAGCACAGTCTTCAAAGGTAACAAGCGTCGGATCCACGCAGGATCAATCTCTTCAGTGATGCTCAATCACTTTTGGGTTTGTAGGTGTTTGGGTTTTGTTTTGGGTTTTTCCTCACTTGATGATTTTCACTCAAAGTCCTCTGAGGATGGGTTGCTCTTATGACAAGTGTCAATTTCTCTCGGAGCAGCCAACCAGCTAGTGGTTGTAGGGGGCGGCTATTTTTAGCCTAGGGAGCAGCCCGACATGATAAGACATAAATGCCCTTAAATGATATGACCGTAAGGTGGATAAGATATTTTGGGACAGCTGGCGCATAGCATAACAACGGTCGGAAATTGAGCTCTCAAATTCCTCAGGGCTATCATGTTCCTCACTGTGTAGGCAATCCACACTGGCGAATTCCTAACTCCTTAGTCAGAACAAATTCCTCAGAGACCAGAAGAACTTCGTCTCTGTCACTAAAGAATATGACTAAACTGTATGAGATTTCCAATGGCTTCACTTGAAGGGATTGGTAGGTGTAGGATTTTGAGTTGAGCATCACATGGAAAATTTTCCTTAGTTGTTCCTCGACCCCCTTTAATAGTACGGTGTTTCCTATGACTCAAGAAAGAGAAAATGAAACTATGAAAACAAAAGTGTTCATGCTTCATGTTCCTCAAATGAGTACCAAGTCTTCAAGGTCACACCAATTTCTTCACTTTCAAAGTCTTCAGAAAGTCTTCAGGAATCCAAAGTCTTCATTCGAAGAACTTCATTTTTAGGGGTTGACTTCCTGTGTAAATATCAAACTCCTCATAGACTTATAGACATGTGTACACTCATAAACACATTAGTCCCTTATCCTATAAGTCTTCAATACACCAAAATCACTAAGGGGCACTAGATGCACTTACAATCTCCCCCTTTTTGGTGATTGATGACAATATAGGTTAAGTTTTCAACGGGGATAAACACATGAAGTGTAAATACTAATATTGAGAAGTTTGATTGCAAGATATAGAAGAACTCCCCCTGAAGATGTGCATAGTGAGGAATTTTCTTTTGAAGCAATGCACACTTGAAGAGTAGAATCATGGAGATCTCCCCCTATATCTTGTAATTCATACACGCATTTGACATATAATATGAAGAACTTGAAATGCATGATGAAATATGGTGATTGATGTAATTCAGCATGCGTGCATAAACATTAATGAGGAATAAGCATGCAGAAAACCACAACAAAAGTATCAGGCCACCATAGAGTTCAAGTTTACAACTCGATCCAGCAAAGTCATCAGAAGAACGAGAGTTATAACTTAGCAAAAAAACGCCCATATAAATAGACCCGCTTGAAGATTAACTCAAATTTCTCCCCCTTTGTCATCGAATGACCAAAAGGATCGAAACTGAGGACTAACGCCCCTGAAGAATCTCAAGTTGATGAAGGAGCGCCAGCGATGTTGGGGTCGTTGGTTGATGTAGGGCCTGCCGCAATGTCGTCCAAGTCTTCATACTCGTCGGTGTCGCGCGATGAAGAATAGGAGCTGGCCACCAAGGAAGTAACCTTGACCTTCTTGTATTTCTTCGGTGGAGGAGCAGACCAGTCAAAATCTTCCTTGAGACCCATTTTCTTCAGATCTTCTTCGCTATAAATGTGAGACGGAACAACCCAGGTACGGTTGAAGGTTTCATGGAGGTAGTAATGGTTTTTCTTCACTGCATTGTGGGTAGCAGTCATGTTGTGAAGAATTGAACCAAACTGACACTTGACCCATTTGTGATTGTGATCAACCTTCTGGTGAAGACTAAGGAGAAGCTCAC
The DNA here is from genome assembly GCA_902687465.1 of Secale cereale. Taxonomy (NCBI): domain Eukaryota; kingdom Viridiplantae; phylum Streptophyta; class Magnoliopsida; order Poales; family Poaceae; genus Secale; species Secale cereale. Next base: position 540,213,855 of record LR738709.1, on the reverse strand, counting down.
GATCAGTCAACACCCTGGGAGCTGTGCCTTGAGGATTTTTCTTGGGTGCGTTGGCGGCAGAGTCATGGGTGGCAGAGTCATCACTGGTGGAGTAGGATGCAGCTTTGCGAAATTGACCATCCAATAGACGAATGCCTTCATCAATAACAGCAGAAGCATTGCCCTTGTCATCAGCTGAGGAAAATGTCCATTTGAGGACTTCAATCGGGGGCAAGTAGCTTCAATGGTTCAGTGTATCAGCTTTGTAGTTGAGTGAAGACCTTGTTCTGATGAATCTCATAATCCATGGAGCATAAGGCTTCAACTCAAACGGTGACATTGCGACATTGGCCAGAGTCCTCATGAAGAAATCATGGAAGTTGACGGGGACGCCATGAATGATATTGAATAGCATATTCTTCATTATACCAATGACTTCTTCTTCATTCGAGTCGTGGACCTTGATAGGACTCAATGTCTTCGTCAGAATGTGATAGACAGTCTGAGGCACATATATCAATTCCTTCACGAGGAATTTTGTTCTTGGGGCCTGACCTGGCTTCAATGGCTTCATCAACACTTGCATATAGTGATTTGTAAGCTCAGGCTCTTGGTACATGCAACGAGCAGCTTCAAGGGGAGGACTAAGAGGCAAAGCATGAAGCAATTCAGTAGCTGGTGCCTTGTAGTGAGTATTTTCAGTCATCCAGTTCAGCACCCATGAATTCACATCTTCAGAGTCTCCGGTGATGTGTAGCGTTGCAAAGAATTGAAGAATGAGTTCTTCATTCCAATCACAGATGTCAGTGCAGAAAGTTAACAGTCCAGCGTCGTGAAGAACACTGAGGACTGGCACGAAGCACGGCAGAGATTCCATATCCATGTGAGGAATGTTCTCATGATCGAAGACTTTGTCTTTGTTGAACAACACTGAGAAATAAAAATTGGCCTGGCTGATAGTCCAGAAACGCCTCTTGCTAATGCGAGCAGAGTCATAGGGTTGTAATCAGTGAAGAACACGTGCTCGCCGAAGAAATCAGTAATCTTGAATTTTTGCTTCCTTGAGAATGGATCATTTGCTTGGGTTGAGGAGTGTCAGTCAGTTGCATCACAACCTTAGGAATAGCAATCTCAGGTTCTTCGGGTTGAGGAATTTCTGGTTCCTCTTCAGTGGCAGTCTGTGTCTTCAATGATTCAGCAGCAGCAGTTTCTTCAGCACTAGGGTTTGGAATGTCTTCATGTACAGATGGAGTGGGGTGAGTTTCTTCAGAGCCCAATGGAACACTATGTGCTGGGGACTGAGGGATTTGTTGCAATGGCGTGAACAGAGGGGATTTGGGATGCTGACTATAGCAAAAATCATCATTCATCAATGGAGTAGTACTCCCAATGTCCATGTCAGAATTTTGTTCATCCAATTCATCAATGCCAGCCTCTTCAGCAGTGAACTGAGGCATAGGCAAGGAGACAATTGGTGTTGAAGGGATTGCATCCACTTCAATTTCTTCATCCATCTGCTCTGAGGAAGCATCAAAGGGAATGTGTTCATCGGATTCACTTGGAATCACATAATCTTCATCAAAAGGAACAAGGTCCTTTGATGGCATGGTTGAGATAGGAGCAACATCAATTAGGTTGTCAAATGAGCTAGTCAATGGCTTCATCTTCTTCGGGGCTGAAGAATCTGATGAAGTTGATGCCTTCCTTTTCTTCACAGTTGCACGCTCTGCAACCTTGGTCTTCTTCACATCTGATGTAGATGGAAGGATTGGAGTTGGAGTAGGCGCAGGAGGAGCAGAGGAAAGTGGTTGAATTTCTTCAGGTACAACTGTTGCAGTTGCCCTGACTTCTTCATTTTCTTCAGGCACAACCTTTGAAGCTTCAGTTGTCCTGACATTTTATTTAGGCGCAACACTAGAGGTTGCCCTGGCAATTTCTTCAGCAGCTGGAATGCAGTTGTCAGCATTCTCATTTTCTTCAGCAGCCTGAATTTCTTCAGCAGTGCTGGCATGTTCTTCTGTAGACTGAACAGATGCTTCAGCCTGAGGAATCTCAATGTGCGTTGGAGGTGCAACATTTGAAGAAAATCCTTGTGTCAAATTCACAAATCTGACTTTGGCTCCCATCCAGTTTGCACGATATGAGTCAAATTCATCGCTGAGAGCTTTGATTTCGCCCTGAATCTTTACAAGTTCATCAGTTTTCATATTGACAACATTCTTCTTCAGGTAGCGCTCTTTCTTGTACTCCGCTTTCTTCGTCTGCATGGCCTTTTCAAATTTCCACTTTTCTTCGCCTATGAAGATGGTCAGCATGTGACTTTGGCCAGGAGTCAGATTGAAGTCAGGCGTAGGAGTGTTGGGATCCTTGTGCCAGAGATCAGTGAAGTCGAGGATCAACTTTGGATCCAACAGCAGAGGCACATTGCTTCCTTTGGATCTAGCGGCCTTGACTTGTCTGTCTCTGATGATTTTGACTAGTTCCTCATCATCAGCTTCGTCATCATCACACGGCACTTGGAAGGCGACTTGCTTCTTGTGAGGACTTGGGCGAGAACCTTGTCCAGCAGTGGCCTTTTTCTTCAGCAGAGAGGGGCCAGCTGAGGAACTTGGAGCAGCTGAGGAACTTGCAGAGGCTCCCGAGGCAATAGATATGCCAGAAGTCCTTTGGCATGTGGCGAGATGCACTGGTGCAGCGGATCTGGTTGGAGCAGTTGAAGACTTTGGCGGAGGAGCTGAGGACTTTGGAGGAGCAGGAGCAGTTTGAGGAGTTGGCCGTGAGGGCTTTGAGGAATCTGGCCGTGAGGGCATTGCTGAGGAACTTGGCCTTGAGGGCATTGAAGGTGGAGCACTTGTCTTATGCGCAGGCTTCTTTACCATGGCCTTCTTCGGCTTGCTAGCGGAGCCTCAGCAGTGGCTTCGTTGAATTTCCTCACTACTTCTTTTGCTTGTTTGGCCAACTTGGCCTAGCGCTTGGCCCATTCATCAGGATAATCCTCACCGACCTTGAGGATAGTGGGATCTGCTACTTGGCCAGGTGCCAATGGAGGTCTTGGGCATGGAGGATTGAGTGCGAATTTCTTCATGTACTTGGGAGTTACATACCTGTACTCCCTACACTCTCTTGCCCATCTCCTCTCTATCCTCTGTATGCGCACCTTGCGTTGATTTTTGTCCTCTTTTCCAAACTTGGCCTCATCAGGAGTGCAGTAATTCGCATATATGTCATCAGGGATTTCAAAAGCAGTATTAACCTCAGGCCTGTTTCCTCCCTTTTGTGGCTTCTTTCCATCAACCATTTTCTTCAGATGAGGAATTTGAACAATGGAATTCTCTGAAGAAGTATGCAACTTTTCTTTGAGGCACGCTGCAAATGAGTTAAGTTGATGAGAACCTAGTGATTCAGCAGCGGACATGAGTACCTGTGAACAGAGTATAGTTGCGAGGAATTTGGAGAGGTCATATGTGTTCTCAACAGGTTTTGTAAAAAGAACAGGTTTGAGGAAATTGACCAAATGAGTCTTGAAGAATTTCACTAAGCGTTCTTTGTCTTAGGTTCCAGAGTTGTATAGATTGAGAATCCACACAATTGAGGAATCTTGAAGAAAAACATAGCTTAGAGAAATGAATCAAGAACAGATGACATGTGAGGTGTTTAGTGCGTGAAGATTTGAGAAAAACACCTTTGAGGATTTTGTAGGAAACATTTGAATCAAAGAGGGCAGTAAAAGTAACTTTTAATTACCCTAGATGAAGAACACGACGAACTGGGAAGTGGAGATGTGAAGTTCATCAGTGCAGATCTTCCACGCCTTAACTTGGCTGAGGAAGACAGCTACGGCGGCGGCAGAGTGAAGAAATTCGTGGCTGGCGCGAGTACGACGGCGACGAGGTCGAGGCAGTGAAGCTCTCCCTCACCGGCGACGATGAAAGTAGCGGCGGCGCTAGGGTTTGAGAAGCTCGAGTGGGAGAGAGATCAGCGGAGTAAAAAGAGAAGTGAGGAAGGGGAGGGGTATTTATAGCCACGGTGAAAAACTATTTTCCCGAAGAAATTGGACGAATGTGCCCCTAACCCTTCTCATTTGCTTGACATGTGTCACCCACGTACTGAGAAGAGGAGATCGTGTGAGATCGTGGGTGAATAGATAAGTATTATCGTGGGATGCGGAACGATTTGAGCGGCAAAACCAAAAAAATTGGATAAGATAAGTTTTAATGTTGCATTCGCAAATTCTTCAGCTGTCAAGGACACAGTGAAGATTTTGAACGAGTTTCAAATAGAACGCACATGAAGAATTTGTGAATAAAATGGGTTGAGTTTAGCATAGAGGGGAAAGGGTCCGATCACATTCACTTAGCAGGAAAAATAACTTGAAGAATTAGCAATAAGTGAATGTTGTAGAGGACATAAACTCATATATATATATATAGCCAATGAAGAAAAATGACGGAAAAGGTGAAGACAATGCAAATTTGAAGAACAAGAACAACTGAGGAATTTCAAAACAAAAAAAAACTCAAATTGAAGATTTTCAACTTTGGTGGTGGCGTGGCCCACCGTATAAGAATGATGATTTCAGACACCGCGTACAATTGTCGTAGGGTTCTGAGAATCAAATTCTTCATTAATTTCTTCACACTTAGAGTGTTATTCTTATTTGATTGAAGAAAAACATTTCTTCATGGTTGCACATCTAAGTCATCAATTTTGCATAAGTGTTAGGATGAGTGTCCTATTCAAAGAACATTCGAAGATTCTAAGATATTTAGTTCACACCGCAACTTGCTAAATCTCTTCTCATCCAAGGGCTTTGTGAAGATATCGGCTAGCTGTTCTTCAGTCTTCACATGCTCAATAGAAATGTCTCCCTTCAACACATGATCACGAAGAAAATGATAACGAATCTGAATGTGATTTGTCTTCGAGTGCTGAACTGGGTTGTGAGCAATCTTGATGGCACTCTCATTGTCACATAAGAGAGACACATTCTTCACGTTGATGCCATAGTCCTTGAGAGTTTGCTTCATCCACATCAATTGAGCACAGCAAGAACCAGCAGCAATGTACTCAGCTTCAGCAGTAGACAATGATACGCAGTTCTGTTTCTTCAAAGTGCAACAGACCAAAGATCTTCCGAGGCAATGACATGTACCAGATGTTGACTTGCAGTCCACACGATCACCAGCATAGTCAAAGTCTAAATATCGAATGAGATCAAAAGCCGAGCCCTTGGGGTACCATAATCCAAGTGTTGGTGTGTGAGCTAGATATCGAAGAATATGTTTCACAGCTTTATGGTGTGATTCCTTCGGTGTAGCTTGAAATTGGCACACATGCAAACACTAAGCATTATATCTAGCCTAGATGCACATAAGTACAATAAAGAACCAATCATGGAGCGCTATACCTTATGATCGAAGTCAATACCATTTTCATCAGTGCACAGATGTCCATTTGTGGGCATAGGAATTTTGACGCCTTTGCAATCTTGCATGCCGAATTTCCTCAGTACATCATTGAGGTATTTCTCCTGAGATATGAATATGCCATTGCGTTGTTGATGAATTTGAAGACCTAAGAAGAATTTCAGTTCTCCCATCATAGACATTTGATATTCTTCACTCATCATATAGGCAAATTCATCACACGCCCGAGGGGCCTGCTTGAGGCCATAGAGGGCCTTATTGAGTCTGAAGACTTTGTCAGGTTTTTTTGGATCTTCAAAACCTGGGGGTTGAGCAACATATACTTCTTACTCAAGCTTGCCATTGAGGAATGCACTTTTCACATCCATTTGATAGAGAGTGATATCATGATGGTCAGCATAAGCAAGTAATATGCGAATAGCCTCAAGTCTAGCAACAGGTGCAAAATTTTCATAGAAATCAATTCCTTCAACCTGTGTGCAGCCTTGAGCTACAAGTCGTGCCTTATTCCTTACGACAAGGCCATTTTCATCTTGCTTGTTGCAGTAGATCCACTTTGTGCCAATGATATTGTGCTTGCGAGGATCTGGACGTTTGACCAGTTCCCAGACGTTGTTGAGCTCGAATTGATGTAATTCTTCTTGCATAGCTTGCATCCACTCAGGCTCCATAAATGATTCATCTACCTTAGTGGGCTCTGTGATAGAGACAAAAGCAAAGTGCCCACAAAAGTTAGATAAATTTGAAGCTCTTGAGCGTGTGAGAGGACCTGGTGCTTCAATGTCATCGATGATTTTCTCAATCTGCACTTCGTTTGCAACGCTGCTACTTCTCGAGCTTGCATTGTATTCCCTCGAAGAGGAAAGGGAGATGCAGCACAGTAGCGTAAGTATTTCCCTCAGTTTTTGAGAACCAAGGTATCAATCCAGTAGGAGACCACACGCAAGTCCCTCGCACCTGCACAAACAAATAAGAACTTCGCAGCCAACGCGATAAGGGGTTGTCAATCCCTTTACGGTCACTTACGAAAGTGAGATCTGATAGAGATGATAGTTTGATATTTTTGGTATTTTTGATTATAAGAACAAAAAGTAAAAGCGGAAAAAGTAAAGTAGGTGTAGATTAATATGTTGAGAATAGACCCAGGGGCCATAGTGTTCTCTAGTGGCTTCTCTCATTATAGCGATATTCTACGGTGGGTAAAGAAATTACTGTCGAGCAATTGATAGAAAAGCAAATAATTATGAGACTATCTAGGCATGATCATTATATATAGGCATCACGTCCGATACAAGTAGACCGAAACGATTCTGCATCTACTACTATTACTCCACACATCGACCGCTATCCAGCATGCATCTAGTGTATTGAGTTCATAAGAACAGAGTAACGCCTTAAGCAAGATGACATGATGTAGAGGGATAAACTCAAACTTAGTGATATAAACCCCATCTTTTTATCCTCGATGGCAACAATACAATACGTGCCTTGCTGCCCCTACTGTCACTGGGAAAGGACACCGCAAGATTGAACCTAAAGCCAAGCACTTCTCCCATTGCAAGAACTATAGAACTAGTAGGTCAAACCAAACCAATAATTCGAAGAGACTTGCAAGGATATTATAATCATACATAAAGAGTTCAGAGAGGAACCAAATATTTCTCATAGATAATCTTGATCATAAACCCACAATTCATCGGATCTCGACAAACACACCGCAAAAAGATATTACATCAAATAGATCTCCTCGAAGACCGAGGAGAACTTTGTATTGAGATCCAAAGAGAGAGAAGAAACCATCTAGATACTAGCTATGGACCCGAAGGTCTATGGTAAACTACCCACAACTCATGGTGAGGCGATGATGATGATGTAGAAGCGCTCCATGGAAGATCCCCCCTCCGGTGGAGCTCTGGAACAGGCCCCAAGATGGGATCTCATGGGAACAGAAGGTTGCGGCGGTGGAACTAGGGTTTTCTCTGTTGTTCTGATGGTTTCAGGGTACATAGGCATATATAGGAGGAAGGAGGGCACCGGGGGCCAAACGTGGGGCCCACGAGGCAGGGGCGCGCCCTATAAGGGGGCACGCCCCCACCCTCGTGGGCACCACGTAAGCCCTACTCCGTGGTTCTCAAGTCTCCCGTGCGTGATTTTCTCCAAAAATATCTCTCTCGAAGGTTTCATTCTGTTTGGACTCCGTTTGATATTCATTTTCTGCAAAACCCCGAAACAGGCAAAAAACAGCAATCTGGACTGGGCCTTTGGGTTAGTAGGTTAGTCCCAAAAATAATATAAAAGTGTATGACAAAGCCCATTAAACATCCAAAACATCATAAATAATAGCATGGAATAATAAAAAATTATAGATACGTTGGAGACGTATCAAACGCGAGGATGAGCTGGTTGTCATCGAGGAATTTTATCAACATTTCCTTTAGCACCATTTTCTTCAGAATTTTCTTCAGGTGCATTAGCTCGACGTTCTTCACGTTCTGGAATGAATTCTTTAGCAGATTCTTCGGTCGAAATGACATCCTCAGTAGCCTTGAACTTGATAGTTTCCTCAGGTGCTGGTTCATCTATCACGGAAGGTATGTTCTCTCTTTGCGAGCCATTAGTTTCATCGAACCACACATCTACAGTTTCAACAACCTTGTGAAGAACGTTGTTGAAGACTCTGTAGGTGTGCGAGTCCTTTCCATAACCAAGCATAAACCCTTCATGTGCTTTCGGTGCAAATTTTGAGTTGTGGTGAGGATCTCTAATCCAACATTCAGCACCGAAGACTTTGAAATAACTCACATTGGGTTTCTTGTCAGTGAGGAGTTCATAGGTAGTCTTCTTGAAGAATTTGTGAAGATATACTCTGTTGATGATGTGGCACGCATTATCAATTGCATCAATCCCGAGACGACGAGGCATTTTGTATTCATCAAGCATAGTGCGAGCCATCTCAGCAAGAGTCTTGTTCTTGCGCTCCATGACGCCATTCTACTGAGGAGTATAAGGAGGAGATAACTCATGAGTAATACCAAGTTCATCAAGATCAGAATTCTTGAACTCAGTTCCATTGTCACTTCTGATGTGCTTGATCTTCACGCCAAAGTTGGTTGAAGCCCTCGAGGAAAATCGTTTGAAGACTTCCTACACTTCATGTTTGTAAGTAACAATGTGTACCCATGTGTATCGAGAGTAATCATCAACAATAACAAGGCCATATTGAGATGCATCATTTGAAAATGTAGAATAATTGTTAGGACCGAAGATATCCATGTGAAGCAATTCAAATGGTCGAGTAGTAGTCATGATAGTCTTCGTTGGATGCTTGGCCTTTGTCATCTTTCCAGATTCACAGGCTCCGCATAAGTGATCCTTGAGGAATTTGACATTCTCAATGCCAATGACGTGCTTCTTCTTCGCAAGCATGTGCAAATTCCTCATGCCTGCATGACCAAGTCGTCGATGCCATAGCCAGCCTTCTGAAGCTTTTGCAAGTAGACACACAGCTGGTTGAGGTACTGTAGAGAAATCAACAATATACAAGTCTCCTCTCCTAAATCCTTCAAAGACTTTGGAATTGTCAGATTCCATGACCACAACACAACGATACTTGCCAAAGACTACAACCATATCAAGATCGCAAAGCATTGAGACAGACATGAGGTTGTATCCTAAGGACTCGACAAGCATGCCTTTGTCCATGTGTCGATCCTTTGAGATCGGGACCTTACCTAGACCCAATACCTGACTTTTGCCTTTGTCAGCGAAGATGATATGCTTCAGATGAGATGGAGATAAGGGAGCATCCATCAATAGATTCTTGTCACCAGTCATGTGATTTGTACATCCACTATCGAGGACCCACTCACTGGCTTTGGGTTGATCATCCTGCAGATGAATTAGTGCAACTTACAAACTCATATACTTCATTAGTGAAGAATATGACATCAATTCATCAGATCTATTTCATCAAGCAATGCAACAGATAAAGTTGTATGAGGATGTGATAAATGAGAGTTCATTTCTTCATGATTAGCCTGCGTCCTTTCAGGCAGTCTTCAGGTGTCCAGCAAATTCGTCAGAAGTTTGAGCACGTCTGGAGACCCGACCCTGCAGAAGAGATTAGTTCTTTTTCTTCACCACCCACATCTGAAGGGGTGGCAAAGAGTTCATCACTCTGCGAGCTCCATACGAGAAAGGTGGCATAGAAGCCAGTCCATTTCGTTTCACATAAGAGTAGTTAGGATAAGCATATGAATAAGCAAAGAAATTATTCGAGGACTTATGAACATAATGGTTAGAAGAATAATGCTCATATTCATAGCCCTTAGCTCTTCCCTGCGAAACAGAGTTGTTAGCACAATGATATTCATATGAGGACTTTGATCCTTTTGAGGAATTTGATCCACGTGAGGAATTTGGTCCGTATGAGGACTTGGATCCATGTGAAGAATTTGGTCCATATGAAGAATTTGATCTGGGGTTCCTATTCTTCACAGGAGGTGTCATGAGGACATTCACTTGAAGACTTTCAAGGCACCTTTTGGGAACCCAAATTTTCTTCATAGGGGAACCATTCCTGCAGTTAGTGCCAACATATTTAGCAAATACTTCACCATTCTGATTTTTGAACAGTTTATAGTTGGAGTCAAATGACTCATTAGAAGAATGAGGAGATTCACATGTAAAGCCAGATAAATTCGATCGATCAACTGGAGGTCCCTTTGCAGCAACCCATGAGGTTTTGGGGTACTGCTCAGGCTTCCAATATGTACCATCAGCATTAAGTTTCCTCTAGAAGGCAATACCCTCTTTCCTAGGGTTCCTGTTGAGGATATGCTTTTTAAGCACATCACAAAGAGTCTGATGCCCTTTGAGGCTTTTGTACATGCCTGTCATGTACAATTCCTTCACCCCTGCATCATTAGTGATACTAGCAATGTCCTCAGATGAGGAATTAGTGATAGCAGAAATAGTTGAAGAATTTGTAGCATTAGAAGCTTTTGAACATTCAGGTGAAGAATTAGCAGATTCACGTTCAATGCATTTCAAGCATGGAGGAACAAATTCTTCCTGAGAAGCGCTGATTTGTTGAGCAAGTAAAGAATCGAGCTCCTTCTGAAGATCTTCATAACTCACTCTTAGCTTTTCAAGATCTTGCTTTCCTTGAAGAAATTCATAAGAAAGCTTGTCATGATTAGATAAGAGAGTGTTATGATGACCTTGAAGATTGTCAAACCTAGACTGAAGTCTTTGAAGATTTTCAGTCAAGGTTTTAGTGTGATCCATTTCTTCACCCAACATATCATCACTTTTATCTAGCATGTTTTCAACCTTTTCAAAATCCTTTTGTTGTTTCGCAGCAATCTTAGCAAGTTTAGAATAGCTAGGCTTGAGGTTTTCATCAGATTCATTCTCACTTGATTCAGAGGAGGTATATTTGAGTACCTTGGCACCCTTTGCCATGAAGCAATAGGTGGGAGCATAGTCATCATTGCCTTAATCAACCTTGTTGGTGAAGCCATTTTCTTCAGGGTTCAAGATAGACTTGCTGACGAATGCAGTAGCGAGAGCTGGACTCGCCACACCAGACTCGGACTCCTCAGATGACTCCTCTTCCTCATGTTCCTTAGATTCAGCCTCAGACTCCATTTCCTTGCCAATGAATGCCCGGGCCTTCTTGGAGCTGCTCATCTTGTGAGATGAAGACTTCGAGGATTTTGATGATGAAGATTTTGACGATTTCTTCTTCTTCTTCGCGTCATCAGAACGGTAATCCTTGTATTTCTTCTTCTTAGATTCCTTTTCCCATTGAGGACAGTCTTGAATGTAGTGACCATGCTTCTTGCATTTGTGGCTTAGCATCTTCTTGTAGTCACTGAATTAGGAATCATTGCTCCTTGAGGATTTTCCAAAGCGACCACGTCTTGAGAACCATTGGAATTTCTTCATGAGCAGTGCTAGCTCCTGGCTTAGTTCTTCAGGATCATCAAGGCTACTACCAGAATCTTCACCTTCAGATTCCGAGACGACCTTGGCCTTCAGGGCACGTTATCTGCCATAGCTCGAACCATAGAGATCTCTCTTCTCAGCAAGCTGGAACTCATGAGTATTTAGACTCTCGAGGATATCAGTGGGATCAAGTGACTTGTAATCACCACGTTCTTGTATCATCAATGCCAGAGTAACAAATGAGGAATCAAGCGATCTCAGCAATTTCTTCACCACCTCATGGTCGGTGATGTCAGTGCACCAAGTGCTTGAAGCTCATTTGAGATGTGAGTGAGGTGATCGAAGGTTTGCTGAACATTTTCATTGTCAAGTCTTTTGAAGCGGTTGAAGAGATTGCGAAGAACAACAACTCAAGAGTCACGCTGTGTTGAGACTCCTTCATTGACTTTGGATAGCCTATCGCAGATAAGCCTAGCAGTTTCCAAAGCACTCACTCTTCCATACTGTCCTTTGCTTAGATTGCCACAAATGATATTCTTCGCTTGAGAATCGAGTTGCTTGAATCTCTTCACATCAGCAGCATTCAGAGAAGGTGTGACTGAGGGAACACCATTTTCCACAACATACCAGAGATCGTTATCAATCGCCTCAAGATGCATTCGCATCTTATTCTTCCAGTAGGGGTAGTCCGTCCCATCGAAGGTAGGACACCCAGCAGAGACCTTGATCATACCTGCGATCGACATAACTAAAACTCCAGGCGGTTAAACAAAAATCAAACCTAACAAGGGAGTACCTTGCTCTGATACCAACTGAAAGTGCGTTATATCGACTAGAGGGGGGTGAATAGGCGATTTTTATGAATTCTTCACTAAGGAATTTGCGGGTGAGGAAATTCCTTAGCGAAGAACTACTTGCAGCAGAATAAGTACTCAAAAGTGAACATAGCAGAATACAAGCATGGTCATCATGATGAAATGAAGACAAGCACGGAGTACAGAAAGCGTAAACACGGGATAACACAAGATGAAGACAAACAGACTGAAGAAATTGAACTGAGGAAATTGAGAAAGTCAAAGTCAAAGTCTTCAAACAGATATGAACAAGCACACAACACAGTTATGAGGAAATGAAAGAGTTGAGGAAATAGAACCAGTAAGCTTGGTGAAGACAATGATTTGGTAGACAAGTTCCAACTGATGTCTTAGTTGTACGTCTGGTTAGGGCGGTTAGGTATTTAAACCTGAGGACACACAGTCCCGGACACCCAGTCCTGAACACGTAGTCCAGGACACTCAGTCCTCACAGTATTCCCCTTGAGCTAAGGTCACACAGACCTCGCCCAATCACTCGTGGTAAGTCTTCAGGCGACTTCCAAACCTTCACACACTCGGTCACTCGACAATCCACAATTCCTCTTGGATGCTCTAGACCATGACGCCTAACCGTCTAGAAGAAGCACAGTCTTCAAAGTTAACAAGCGTCGGATCCACGCAGGATCAATCTCTTTAGTGATGCTCAATTACTTTTGGGTTTGTAGGTGTTTGGGTTTGGTTTTGGGTTTTTCCTCACTTGATGATTTTCACTCAAAGTCCTCAGAGGATGGGTTGCTATTATAACAAGTGTCAGTTTCTCTCGGAGCAACCAACGAGCTAGTGGTTGAAGGGGGCGGCTATTTATAGCCTAGGGAGTAGCCCGACATGATAAGACATAAATGCCCTTAAATGATATGACCGGTAGGTGGATAAGATATTTTGGGACAGCTGGCGCATAGCACAGCAACGGTCGGAAATTGAGCTCTCAAATTCCTCAGGGCTATCATGTTCCTCACTGTGTAGGCAATCCGCAGTGGCGAATTCCTAACTCCTCAGTCAAAACAAATTCCTCAAAGACCAGAAGAACTTCGTCTCTGTCACTGAAGAATATGACTGAACTATATGAGATTTCCAATGGCTTCACTCGAAGGGATTGGTAGGTGTAGGATTTTGAGTTGAGCATCACATGGAAAATTTTCCTTAGTATTTCCTCGACCCCCTTTAACGGTACGGTGTTTCCTATGACTCAAGAAAGACAATATGAAACTATGAAAACAAAAGTGTTCACGCTTCATGTTCCTCAAATGAGTACCAAGTCTTCAAGGTCACACCAATTTCTTCACTTTCAAAGTCTTCAGAAAGTCTTTAGAAATCCAAAGTCTTCAGTCGAAGAACTTCATTTTTAGCGGTCGACTTTCTCTGTAAATATCATACTCCTCATAGATTTATAGACCTGTGTACACTCATAAACACATTAGTCTCTTAACCTATAAGTCTTCAATACACCAAAATCACTAAGGGGCACTAGATGCACTTACATCCCCTCTTTCGTCTTCATTCATCGGTAGCTTTACTTGAGGCTATATTTTTATTCACTACATGATATGTGTTTTGCTTGGAGCATCATTTTGTTTTATTTTGTTTTGCTTGCTGTTTGAATAATATCCCAATATCTGAAATTCTTAAATGTTAGAGAGTCTTCACATAGTTACATAATTATTCAACTACTCATTGATCCTCACTCATATCTTTTGGAATAGTTTGTCGTTTGCTCTAGTGCTTTACTTATATCTTTTTAGAGCATGGCGGTGGTTTTATTTTGAAGAAATGGATGAACTCTCATGCTTCACTTATATTATTTTGAGAGTCTTTTAGAACATCATGGTAATTTTCTTAGGTTATGAATTTAGTCCTAATATGATAGGCATCCAAGATGGGTATAATAAAACCTTTCATATAAAGTGCATTGAATACTATGAGAAGTTTGATGCTTGATAATTGTTTTGAGATATGAGGATATTGATATTAGGGTCATGCTAGTAGAGTAGTTGTGAATTTTAGAAATACTTGTGTTGAGGTTTGCAAGTCCCGTAGCATGCATGTATGGAAACTGTTGTGTGACAAATTTGAAGCATGAGGTATTTCATTGATTGTCATCCTTTGTGTGGAGGTCGGGATCGCACGATGGTTAACTCCTACCAAACCTTCCCCTAGGAGCATGCGTGTAGTGCTTGGTTTTGATGACTTGTCGATTTTTGCAATAAGTATGTGAGTTCTTTATGACTAATGTTGAGTCCATGGATTATACGCACTCTCACCCTTCCACCATTGCTGGCATCTCTAGTACCGCGCAACTTTCGTCGGTACCATACACCCACCATATACCTTCCTCAAAACAGCCACCTTACCTGCCTATTATGGCATTCCCATAGCCATTCCGAGATATATTGCCATGCAATTTTCCACCGTTTTGTTTATTATGACACGCTCCATCATTGTCATATTGTCTTACATGATCATGTAGTTGACATCGTATTTGTGGAAAGGCCACCATGCATAATTTTTCATACATGCCACTCTTGATTCATTGCACATCCCGGTACACCACCGGAGGCATTCATATAGAGTCACATTTTGTTCTAGTATCGAGTTGTAATCTTTGAGTTGTAATTAAATACAAGTGTGATGATCATCATTATTAGAGCATTGTCCCGAAAAAAGGCCAAATAAAAAAGAAGAAGAGAAAGGCCAAATAAAAAAAGGAAGGCCCAAAAAAGGGGGACAATGCTACTATCTTTTTTACCACACTTATGCTTCAAAGTAGCACCATGATCTTCATGATAGAGAGTCTCTTGTTTTATCACTTTCATATACTAGTGGGAATTTTAATTACAGAACTTCGCTTATATATTCCAATGACGGGCTTCCTCAAAATGCCCTAGGTCTTCGTGAGCAAGCAAGTTGGATGCACACCCACTTAGTTTCTTTTGTTGAGCTTTCATACATTTATAGCTCTAGTGCATCCATTGCATGGCAATCCCAACTCACTCACATTGATATCTATTGATGGGCATCTCCATAGCCCATTAATACGCCTAGTTGATGTGAGACCATCTTCCTCCTTTTTGTCTTCTCCACAATCACCACTCTATTCCACCTATAGTGCTATGTGCATGGCTCACGCTCATGTATTGCGTGAAAGTTGAAAAAGTTTGAGAATACTAAAGGATGAAACAATTGCTTGGCTGAAACCGGGGTTGTGCATGATTTGAATATTTTGTGTGATGAAGATGGAGCATAGCCAAACTATATGATTTCGTAGGGATGAACTTTCTTTGGCCATGTTATTTTGAGAAGACATAATTGCTTTGTTAGTATGCTTGAAGTATTATTGTTTTTATGTCAATATTAAACTTTTGTCTTGAATCTTTCTGATCTGAACATTCATGCCACAATAAAGATAAATTACATTGATAATTAAGTTAGGTAGCATTCCACATCAAAAATTCTATTTTTATCATTTACCTACTCGAGGACGAGCATGAATTAAGCTTGGGGATGCTTGATACGTCTCCAAAGTATCTATAAATTTTTATTGTTCTTTGCTATTATATTATCCATCTTGGATGTTTTATATGCATTTATATGCTATTTTATATGATTTTTGGGACTAACCTATTAACCTAGAGCCCAGTGCTAGTTTCTGTTTTTCCTTGTTTTTTAGTTTTAGAGAAAAGGAATACCAAACGGAGTCCAATTGACGTGCCAATTTTTGATGATTTTTTATGGACCAAAAGAAGCCCCCAGAGTAAAAGAGTTGGGACAGAAGAGTCCCGGACCGTCCACGAGGGTGTAGGGCACGCCCTACCCCCCTAGGCGTGTGCCCCTATCTCGTGGATGACTCGGAGACCCCCTGACGTGGGACCGACACAAAAATTCCTATAAATACATAAACCCCCGAAAAGAAACCTAGATCGGGAGTTCCGCCGCCGCAAGCCTCTGTAGCCACCGAAAACCAATCTAGACCCATTCCGGCACCCTGCCGGAGGGGGGAATCCCTCTCCGATGGCCATCTTCATCATCCCGGCGCTCTCCATGACGAGGAGGGAGTAGTTCACCCTCGGGGTTGAGGGTATGTACCAGTAGCTATGTGTTTGATCTCTCTCTCTCTCTCTCTCTCTCTCTCTCTCGTGTTCTTGAGATGACACGATCTTGATGTATCGCGAGCTTTGCTATTATAGTTGGATCTTATGATGCATCCGCCCTCGATCTTCTTGTAACGGATTGAATTTTCCGTTTGAAGTTATCTTATCGGATTGAGTCTTTAAGGATTTGAGAACACTTGATGCATGTCTTGCGTGGGATACCCGTGGTGACAGTGGGGTATTCTATCGATTCACTTGATGTATGTTTTGGTGATCAACTTGCGGGTTCAGCGACCTTGTGAACTTATGCATAGGGGTTGGCACACGCTTTCGTCTTGACTCTCTGGTAGAAACTTTGGGGCACTCTTTGAAGTTCTTTGTGTTGGTTGAATAGATGAATCTGAGATTGTGTGATGCATATCGTATAATCATGCCCACGGAGACTTGAGGTGACAATGGAGTATCTAGGTGACATTAGGGTTTTGGTTGATGTGTGTCTTAAGGTGTTATTCTAGTACGAACTCTAGGATATATCGGACGGAAAGAATAGCTTCATGTTAATTTACTACGGAGTACGGACTCTTGAATAGATCGATCAGAAAGAATAACTTTGAGGTTGTTTCGTACCCTACAATAATCTCTTTGTTTGTTCTCCGCTATTAGTGACTTTGGGGTGACTCTTTGTTGCATGTTGAGGGATAGTTATATGATCCAGTTATGTTATTATTGTTGAGAGAACTTGCACTAGTGAAAGCATGAACCCTAGGCCTTGTTGCTAAGCATTGCATTACCGTTTGTGCTCACTTTTATCATTAGTTACCTTGATGTTTTTATATTTTCAGATTACAAATACCTATATCTACCATCCATATTGCACTTGTATCTCCATCTCTTCGCTGAACTAGTGCACCTATACAATTTGCCATTGTATTGGGTGTGTTGGGGACACAAGATACTCTTTGTTATTTGGTTGCAGGGTTGTTTGAGAGAGACCATCTTCATCCTACGCCTCCCATGGATTGATAAACCTTAGGTCATCCACTTGAGGGAAATTTGCTACTGTCCTACAAACCTCTGCACTTGGAGGCCCCACAACTTCTACAAGAAGAAGGTTGCGTAGTAGACATCAACCCCCTCTTGGACTTGCTCTCCATTGGGCATCGAATACATCTTAGTATAAATATGCAAGACAAAAAGTTGATCAAACATCAAACGGATTCACGGACAGCCGCAAATCGAATCGGAAAGTTCACTCGGAAACTGAAGCCAAACCTTGTATGGCTCATTGTCTGCGTCGAATGGGCGGACTCTCCTAGTCCCCCGTGGGTTATCCTTGTTCCCAGTAATGCTATTCAACCACTGCTCCACCGTCTTCTCGGCGACCTCCTCCGGGTGAACCCGAGTGGTGTCGTTGGTGCCCGAGTACATGCACATCGGATGATCATGGGCTTGGAGAGGCTGGATCCGTCGACTGAGGAACACCTCTAGCAGGTCCATCCCAGTCACTCCGTCACGGACCAGCTGAACCACTTGCTCGACCAACATATCTACTTCTACTTTCTCAGCCCGACTCAAAAGCAACGGAAGAGGCTGACTGACTCGATCCAGGTTGAAAGGAGGTAGACCGGTCGGCTGACCAGGGGTCAGGATGTCCTTGCAGTAGAACTAGGTCGACTGCCATCCTCTGACCGACTCAGGAAGAATCATGGAGGGAAAGGTGCTCCTACCCCTAGTGTAATGCCCTGGATGTAATACTTTCCCTATATGGCAATATATAAACTTTGGCTTCATCATTTTCATTCCGGGTTCTTCTTCTTTTTGGGTTTCTGCGTTTTGTGTGTGCGTGTGTGCATTTCATCCATGTCATGTTGTCATGTGCATTGCATTGCATTTGTGTTGTCATTTGCATCCAGTCCCACTCGTCTCTTCCCGTTGTCCGTTTCGAGTTCCGACGCTCTCACACGTGCCCGTGGCATCCCCGAGTCCTTCTTTTGTTTTGGGGCGTCTAACGTTTCCGGAATGGCGTGAGACTTGTCGTGCGATGTTGTTTTGATACGTGTAACCCGCCTGTCAAGTTTCGTCGCGTTTGGAGTTCGTTTGATACTCCAACAGTTAACCTAGTGGGCTAAAAGTACCTCCTCTTTGAGGCCCAAGAACCCCTCCACAACAGCCCAACAACCCAGCACAAACCTTCCCATCATCTCGGCCATTGAATTGTGATCGCGTGGTCGAAAACCGCTCCCCATTTGGAGTCTCCTTGCTCCTTGTGCCTATAAAAATGTCCCCCTTGCCATTTTCGTCCAAAACCCTAGCCTTCTCCTAGCTCCAGCCGCCGCCTCGTTTTCCATGCCGGACGGACGTGTCCGTCCGCGCTGGACACAGCCTCCGCCGCCGTGCGGGCCCGCAGGCCCGTTCTCGGCCCGCTCCCGCCGCCGTTCGGGCCAGATCCCTCCGCCGCGCCAGCCTTCGTCCCCGCCTCCTCCGGTCGACGCCGCGCCCCCACCCGCAGGCGGCCGGAGCACCGTCCGCCGCCGCCGGCGCAAGTCCCCGCCGCCGGAGGCCCGCCGCCCTTGAAGATCCCACTGCCGGCTGAGCCTCGGCCCCCTCGCCGCCAGGCCACCGCCGGCCCCCACCGTCCTCGCCGGGACTGCGCCGGCCACCACCGAGACATCACCCCGACGAGATCGAGGGCGCCGTCCCGATCGCCGATCCAGATCGGCCGCGCCTCCGCCAACCCTAACGGGTGCCCGTTGACCCGCACCCGGCGCCCGATCCACCGCGGACCCGCGCGCCCGTGACCCGATCCACTCCCGCAGACCCGCTCTGCTGTTGACTCCAGAGAGGTTGACCCTCTGTTATTTTAGTAAGATTTTTAGTGTTTTTCATTGTCTGATGCATTTTTGTGTTGATGATAACTCTTACTGTGCTTGTCCGTTTTGTGCATATAATATGTCAAAATGATCGTGGTGACATGTACTATGTTTTGTTCCATTGTGCCATGCATGTTTGAGTCCATCTAGATGTCTTAATCTTCATGACAAGAGTGCTATAGGATATAAACTGCTGCTATTAGTTGTTTTGATGCCATGTTTGAGATGTGATAACTTGATGCATGTTTATCCAAATGAAGCAAATGATATGTCCAAATGTTCATCATGAGATGATCTACATGTTGGTTGCTATAGGATGCATGATAGAATTCATATTGCCATCTTTATCTCCATTGCAAAAGAGCATGTGGCTGTTAGGTTTTTAAACTTGTTACGAGATGCCTAGTTGAGGAGCTCGTTGCTATAGATGTGGTTGTCCCCATGTTGCATGCTTATATGTTTTGGATTCCCCATCATGTGTTCTTTGTTGTGGTGCAAGCCACTTGCCATGATATGCTTTGAGGTGACTTAAACATGCTCACAAACATGCCATGATAATATTGTTGTTTTAACACTTAGTGAAATTTCACTAAGCCTGGAATCTGTAATATCCTGATGCTATGTTTGCTTGATGTTCTAGGCAAATCCATGTTAGTTTTGGGGTGGCCATTGATCATTCCTTGTTGTATATGTTGTTGTCTATCCATCCATGCCCTCACATGCTCATTTGGGTTGCTGTAGCATATTTAAATCTTGCTCCCAAGTTGCTATAAAATATTGTTGTCAGGTTTTTATTGTCATGATCAAAATGTTGTAGCTTGTTGCTATTGATCCATGCATCATATGGAGTTGCTCCAATGGAGTTGTTTGCTGTAGGATATGTCTACTTCATGTCCATGCTTCTTGTCACCATGTTTGAGTGCTGTAGAATATGTATTTCTTGCTCCGAAGTTGTTATGTGGCTGTTAGTTTCAGCTTTGCTTTGTTTCTTTTTTCGGGTGTATCTTTTAGCCCGTTGCTCCGATTTTAGCAAGTCCTATATGAAACTTGTGTGGTTTTGCATGTAGATTCATAATATCATCTTGTTAACATGTTTGGAGTATGTTTGCTTGATGTTTGGGTGCACCTTGCACCGTTGCCATGCTTATCTTGTTTTGATCATATCTTCTAGACCGTAGCTCCGTTCTAAACAAACTTTATATGAAACTTGACTAGATTTCCGTGTAGATCATAATGGTGCATTTTAACTTGCTGTTTAACAACTTTAACTTAAGGTTTGTTCAGATCTGGACTAATTTCAAACTATGCATATGAGGACTTACCGGATTTGTCTTAAGTAGTTTCCGGCCTCATTTAAACCTGATGTTTCTTGTGTTGTTTCTCTGTGCTTCCTACCTAGCCTTGTTTTGATTCCTAAATAGACTTGTCTTGCATCCTAATTGCTTGAGCATATTGTCATGTTTCTTGTGCTGTTTCTCTGTGTTTCCTATGTTGTCATGATGTGCATCCTAAGTGCATCTACAGTGCTTCCTTAGTGCATCAGCCATGCATCCTGTAGTTTGCGCATTGCATCTTGTTTGATTTCGTGCCTCGTGTGTTCTTGTGTTGAGTAGAGTCGGAAGCCGAGACCGAGTGCGAGAACGAGGTTACTACCGAGGTTGAGAACGAGGAGCCCTCTTACGATCCCATCGACGACTCGACATGCAAGATGACCTGACCCAGATATCATTACTATCTTTGCCTATTGCTAGAAGTCTCGCTCTTTAGCTTATTGCCTCGATGCCCATGTTTGTCTATTAGCCTCCTATTGTAACCATGAATCTGTCTAACCACCCAACCTATGCAAACCTTTGTTTGGCTACGTAGGCTTCGCTCAGCTCTTCTTATAGCATTGCTAGTTGCAGGAGAAGATTTGAAGATTCTTGCTTCATGTTGAAGCTTGTTGGGATATCACACCATATAAACTCTTTAATGAAATCATCTATATATTGGTAATGGGTGGAAGGCTGAGCCTCTTGCTCGGTGTTTTGTTCCACTCATGCCGCCCTAGGAACCGTATAAACCGGTGTTATGTTCCTTGATTTTGCGTTCCTCACACGGTTCGGGTTATGGGACCCCCTCGATAAACCGCTTAGCGCTAAGGCTTTTCCAGCAAGTCCCAACATTGGTACTCCATTTGCCTAATAACTAAAACTTGCATAGGGCTTTGCAAACCCGAGTTCTTAATTAACAACCCCCGGGCCAGTGCTCCACATGAGTGTTGGTCCAAACTGGGCAGACTGCGGGGCCACCACGAGGAAACTCGAGGATTGGTATATACCTGTAGGCTGACCTATCCGGTCGTGGCCTGAGACTAGATACGCGCGGCTACTGTCAGGGTGTCGGCACGCCGGGAGGATTTGCTGGATTAGTCTTACCTTAGTCGGAGTATCTTGAGCACGGGATTCCGAGGATACTCGGGCCTTCCCACCTTGGAGTTGCGACTCCGCGGATCATGGGCTTGTCATGGGCCAAGTTGGAACACCCCTGCAGGGTTTTGAACTTTCGAAAGCCGTGCCCGCGGTTATGTGGCAGATGGGAATTTGTTAATATCCGGTTGTAGAAAACTTGACACCATGTTCAGAACACACTACCAGCGTGAGTACCGTGACGGTCATTTTCCGAAAAGGGTTCGGGAAGTGAACACGGTGGGGTTATGTTTGACGTGCTTAGTTAGGATCACTTCGTGATCACCTTGTCGCTCGTGGCACTTCTCTTCTCGCTCTTATTACGTAATCTAGTGCTAGTGCTGTTGCAGCCTTTTATTCTTTCTTCAGCCTTGTTCCACACCCAAGGCTTAGATAGTTCTGCTACCCGGGAACGGAATTGCTGAGTCCTTCGTGGCTCAAAGATTCTACACCACACCAGATGCAGGTACCATGGTGAGCTACTCAGGTGACGGCACAGAGCTATACTGGGAGTACGATGAGGAACGTAGCCGTTACTATGTGCACTATCCTGATTATCAGTAGTGGTTTCTACTAGGGGCGATTCGAACCTGTGGCTTTATGTATGTTTGGTATCTTTCATTTGGATCTTCACACGTAGACGGGTTGTGATGTTATTTGAATGATGTTTGGCTATGTAATGAATTGTGTGACGTGGCGAGTGTAAGCCAACTATCTCTTTTCCTTTTCATCCCTAATTTTACATGAGATGTGCAAAGATACCGAACTTGAGATCATTCCAGAATGGGCTTATACCTTTAAGTCGTGCCTCGACACGTAGGAGGTATAGTCCCATCCTGGGCATTACACCTAGCCTGAATGGCTAAGCTACCGCACATCTGGATCATGTGCATCTTCTTGTCACTCGGATTCGCCTTCTTGACGGATTGGGAGTCACAAGTGAAAATGTGTTTGGACGGACCCCAGTGCGGTCGACACCCCAGGAAATTCTCACACAAAGAGATGAAAGCGGCGAGGTACGTAATGGTGTTGGGGGAAAAGTGGTGCAACTGAGTGCCGTGGAAGTTCAAAAAGCCTTGAAAGAAAGGATGCGGGGGCAAAGAGAAATCTCAGTCGACGTGGGTCGCGAGGAGGACGCATTCGCCCTCCTGTGGCTGCGGCTCGAGCTCGTCCCCTGACAGCCTCCAAGAATCATGGGCGATCAGGCCCCCCTCCACCAGCTCTGCCATGTCCTCCAGCTACATCGAAGACCGGATCCAATCCCCCCTGGATCCAACCGGGCGGCAGCCCGGTCCTCGACATCGACCCCCGATTCACCTTCTTGCCCTTCCCCGTCGCCGGGGCCTTCTTTGCGCGCTCCAAGGCCGCCGTCTTGTCCTTACCCATGGGGGAGAGCTACGCGCAGGCGGGGCAGCGGCGGGCGAGGAACATGGATGTGACACAGGGGCACGGGAGGAAGAAGAAGTGTGGACGCACAATGCCTACGCATCGGCCGCGACGCCCTCTTATTGTCCAGCGGTCGAGTGACTGACTTGTGGGCCCATGCAATCTTGTCAAATCCCGTAACAGTCGTGCGCCCTATACGTGGCGAAAAAGGCGGCGCGGAGGTCGAGGCTCCCATGTATATCCGGTCCGATTTCCGCGGCACGTTCCGTCCCGCGCGCTTCCCCGAAATACGAATCTCGCAAAATCGGGGAACCACGGAGCAGCCAATCGGGCCGAAAACCACGCGCCTCATCGGCACTCAAAAGCTACTCGCAAAAGTTCACTCGGCGGTTTCTGAATCGATCAAGGAAACTGAAGTGAGGTTGAAAGCTCAGCTCGATCCCCCGTGTCAGAACCCCGATCCTAAGTCACACTGATCTAGCATGTAACACATCATAGCACTTTGCGGCCTCACGCACGGTATCCCCACGGGTTCCACCTTACTTGGCCCAGGACCGTTTGCGCATTTTGGCACACGTATACGATAGTGTCGCTAGCATCCATATGACACAGAACCCGGGCCGACATGGCTAGTTATAAACCAAAAGTGGTACTAAATTACACAGACAGGCATACATGACCCATCAACGAACGTGTCGGTCATCAACGTATGAACCCAAGTCATAGCAAGCTACATGGACTTAAAGGAACAATGCGTGACAATTCCCCTAAGGGACAGACACATGAACGAAGAAGGACACATGTCGGCCAGCCTACGTGTTCCGGAGCAGTAGCAAGCTACCAAGGCTTAGTGGAAGCACTAGGAGGCA
This sequence comes from Secale cereale, assembly GCA_902687465.1. Classification (NCBI taxonomy): domain Eukaryota; kingdom Viridiplantae; phylum Streptophyta; class Magnoliopsida; order Poales; family Poaceae; genus Secale; species Secale cereale. The sequence goes on along the minus strand of LR738709.1, from coordinate 540,189,966 downwards.
TTTCCCTGTAAGATAGGCTACCAAGGGTAAACAACTAGGTGTCGGATCCTGTCGTGGAATTAACACGTCAGATGTCCGGATTACGGACTTAGTGGTGAGGCCGCGCATCTATGTAGTAGCTTGAGAGGGGTTGAGCGGAATCGAGAGGCGCAATGCAAGACACGGATTTAGACAGCTTCGGGCCCCGGGAAACATCATCCGGTAATAACCCTACGTGCTGTTTGAGGCTAGGTCTCATTATGATGGTGTCGCCGGTAAACCGGCTCTTGGTGTCTAACCCTAGAAACTTGGCTGCTTGTCTAAACTCTAAACCTAACTTGTCTCTTGTCTAACTTATGAAAGACCTGTCCTCTTTGGGAAGCCCTGCCCCTCCTTATACATGTTGAAGGGGAGGCTTTACATGACTAGTCCTAGTAGGACTAGGATTGATCTATTACAAGGAGTCCTAGTCTTGCTTCCTTTGTATGAGAATATTCCTTGTGCTTTATTATTAAACCGGCCCACTATTAATATGAACCGGCCTTCTGGGCCTTGGGCCTTGTCATCCATGATCCATACGCCGGGTCACCAGTGAGTAATATTATTTAGGCAGGTTGCTTGTAAATCGTCTGGTGATAACGGATCGCCAGTGAATCACCAAGTGTAAACCGCCAAGTCCGGCCGGGTTATAATTCCGGCCGGTTCATATCGCGGGGTAATATCCCCGACATTAGCCCCCAAGTTTAGCTTGGATGTGTCCATGGTAAACTTTATGCTGCAAAATAAACACAATAGCGAATCTGATAGGTTGTGCTCCGGGTTAAGAATTTCTTGTAATCCGGCATCTGACCATCCTTAAGTCCTTGTCTTTCCTTCTTCTAGAAAATCCGGGTCAACAGACCAACTTCATAACCAACTTGCTTGCATAAGAATATTGTAAATAAAGAATCCATTTGAATCAGCCTTTAATGCTCTGACTTGACAAAAATATTGGTCTTTGAAATATTCAATTGATATCCAGCCGGCTTGAAGATATAGAGCTTGCCGGTTTATGATTGCCAAAATTGTCGGGTCATACAATTAATCTGATTTACCAGAACTGAAAATTTGATGATGTTCCTCCTTTATATGCATATTCCCTATAGCCCCCAAGTGCCGGGTCATTATGTAATAATGAGCAGGGACTTTGTATATATTCCATTGAAAATAGCCTTGTATAATCTTGAAGAAATCCGGATTGTACATCCCAATCACTATGAAACTGAATATACCATATCACGTAGCCCCCAAGTGCCGGGTTATTATGCAATAATGAGCAGGGACTTTGAAAATATGATCATGTAAACTTGAATAGCAACATATAGCCCCCAAGTGCCGGGTTATTATGCAATAATGAGCAGGGACTTTGAAAATATGATCATGTAAACTTGAATAGCAACATATAGCTCCCAAGTGCCGGGTCATTATGCAATAATGAGCAGGGACTTTGTAGATATAATTATTGAAATGAACATTATATAATGTAACTTCCATCGTGGGGTTTGAATCCACGTCCACAAGGTTAAGAGCTTTGTGCTTTACCAACTGAGTTAGACGGGCCTTTCAATGTAATGGATGAATACTTGTGTACCTTGAATTGTTGACAGGAGCGATTGGTAGCCCCCAAGTTCCGGTTTAGCTACATTTAGAAGGTGAACCGGTACTTCCAGATGAAGCAAATGATCTTTCCATTAGCCCCCAAGTGTCAAGTAGACAACTTGCTTGTGTGCTTGAGACTTTTGTCTTTCAAATTGTCTTTGCTATATTGCTTCAACTGCCATTAGCCCCCAAGTGTCAAGTAGATAACTTGTTTGTGTGCTTGAGACTTGTGCATTTGATGTAATCTTAATCTGAATAATGTAGCCCCCAAGTGCCGGGTTGTAAGCCTGCAGCAACTCGGGACTATTCCTTTGTAGAATAAATCACTTCCATCATTGAAATAATATCCATTGCGCTTAAAAGCGACTTTGAAAACCTCAATCATAATATTGATAACCATAATAGGAATCCAGCCATGTTTGGCTATTGAAGAATATAATCCGGTTGGAAGACCGGTTCCAATGATGTTTGATCACAATCGGGCCGGGTTTAATAAACACCGGTCATTATTTTATCTCATACTGGCGACTTATAATCAAAACCAGGCCGGTTTAAGGAACACCGGTCATTATAACTGATCTTATACTACTAAATATATATTTGAAAATAAAATACTTCATACCTGCGATCAAAAATATGCTTGATTTTCTTAATCCGGCGAAACTTGCAATTTTCTGAGGGAGTCTTTGATAGATCCAATGATAATTTCGGGCTTGATAACAGACACCGGTTTACTTTGTTCGGAAATTTGTGGCTTTGTTGCCTGATAGATGATCCGGGTTATAATGAACACCGGTTTACTCATGCTGGTATTTCATGATCCAGACTTTCAATTTGATAGATATGTGGTCAACTTGAGTAGCTGCTCCACTCCGGTTAAAAAGGTTACAAAAAACACCAAAAAACATGCAATTTTTGGCAAATAAGGCCGTGTAGTCGAGGCTTTTTCAAAGAGCTGCCAGACTCAAAACAAGGTTCAGCCAATCATGGGGACGTGGGCAAACCGGACTGTCCCCAGGGGCCGGGTCATCATTTGAACGTGGGCGTACCACCTGTTCAGGGAACCCAAATAATCCTAACATAGCCAATCATGGGGATGTGGGCGAACCCGACTGTCCCCAGGGGCCGGGTCATCATTTGAACGTGGGCGTACCAACTGTTCAGGGAGCCCAAATATTCATAACATAGCCAATCATGGGGATGTGGGCGAACCCGACTGTCCCCAGGGGCCGGGTCATCATTTGAACGTGGGCGTACCAACTGTTCAGGGAGCCCAAATATTCATAACATAGCCAATCATGGGGATGTGGGCGAACCCGACTGTCCCCAGGGGCCTCCAGGGTTCCTCCTGAACCGGTGGGTCAATTGCGAAGCCTTCTCTCCTTGAACCGGATATGATCTCATGTTCTTGAGAGTTTCATTGCTCCTTTGTGCATATGCCCTGCACAACCAGATAGACTGATCAAAGCATCTTGTTTTCTTTAAAAAGTAATATATAATAAGAGAAATAATATTATAGATGGATATCACCTGAGTGTATTTGAACCGGTATGTTGAATAAGCCGGACTACAGGGTGGATAGCAAAACGACCGCCGCATCAGAAATAGCGCAGACATATGAATTGGCCGCGGCATTGTAAGCCGGCGGAGATGAATGAGTTATCCTCCATGTTGTAAACCGGTGCGGATGTGTGAACCGGCCGTAGTTGTAAACCGACACTTGAATCCGTGGAATAACGACTACCACTTGTATCAAACAATGTTTGGCGTTCCTCTATCTCAGTGGTATAATACCATCTTATAAGGAATAATTTCCTGCATATAAAAAACAACAGGGCCGGGTATTTTTGCTCGAATGAATTAACAAGTCTTAAGATAAATAGGATAGATATCACCTTATTTGCCCGGAGAACAGATGATTTGGCCGAGGTATTATAAACCGGCGCGTGCAGGCGAATTAATCGTGGGCGCGGACATCATTTGAATTAACGTGGACCGGACCGTAAAAACGGCGGCGGGCGCTTGTCCATCGGCGAGGAAGTCGGTCGTGGGTTCGAGGCTAGCGCGCGCGCGGGCGCGGGTAGACGAGTCGGCCGGTGTGTTGAGGTAAACCGGGTCACGACACGTATATTCGTGCACCCGCGGCATACCACCAATCCTTTTTCTTTTTAATAGCCGTCCTTATCCTCACGTGGATTACTAACAGGCCCACCGTAACACTACGGCAAGGTTATTAGTAACAGGCCCACCGTAACACTACGGCAATGATATTAATATACATCCCCTTTGCTTTTTCTCTTTTCTTCAACCGGTACTCTCTGTCTTTTCTTCAGCTTATCATGGAACATATAAGAGCAGAAGCTAAAGCCTGCAGCTGCAGCGGCGTCTTTGCGCAAGGAGGCTCAGGGGCCGGCTCAAGGCTAGAATTTGGCGGTTCCAGGGCCGGTTTGGCTTGATGCAATAGTAATCTAGGGCCAGTCCAACCCGAATAAGGTGAGGCCACAACTTGGTGCGGCCGCGGGGCAGAGTATATCCTGGGCGGGTTTTGAGACCGTCATGGAGACAAAATCCATCAGGTATAGGGCGGTCTCGAGGTGGCACGGTGGAGTAGGCGAGGAGAGGTGAGGGGGCGGAGCCGCGCGGGCGCGGGCCTAGCTCGGATAAGTGCAGGGCCCCCAGTCTTGGTGAACCAGTACGGGGCGAGCCAGCGCAGAAGGCCGGACACGGGGTCGGCTCACGGCGTGGCTGGCTTTGACGAGGTTGCAGTGAGGGAGCCGGCTGGTTCAGTGTTGATGACTCGGCAAGGAAGCAGTCAGTCCCCGCGGTGGTCGAGGTAGAAGCAGCGCGCGGACGGGCGTGCAGAGACGAGGACCCTGGAGCATCCCGGATGGTGGAGTGGCGACGGGGATCCGCAGAGCCGGGGGTCCACGACGCTGGGGTCTGCACGGACGCCGGGTGCGATGCTGTCGCGGTCAGAGGACTGCTCAAGGCAAAGCGGCTTTGGTAATCCAGCTACCGCAGTGATGGATTTGACCAAGCCAGTTCTTGGCACGGTGACTTGGAGGCGCAGCTGCGACGCGGGGAACCACGGCGGCTCTGCGGAGGTGATCCAGAGATGTGATCCAGCGACATAAGCCGGAGCGGCGGCGGAGGCGGGCGCCTTGACCCAAGGCCGCGGGCACGGACGATGGAGGAGTCCGGGTCGTATCCACTTCTTAGTCGTGGCCGTATCCACTTCTGAATCGTGGCCATCTTACTTTTTTCTTTTTCTTTCTGTTTGCGGCGCTGCTAATTACGGCTCGTGTTTCCTTGTACTGGCCTCTTCCTCGGCGATTTGTCTGCTCCTTGGTTGCACAACACGTTTGAAAAAATTTCCCTTGTACGCATGTTTGGTTACTCCGACCTAATCCTTGTGTCGATCGATTTCGGACCAGAATGTCTTTAGTTTACGTCGGCAGTGGCGCATCCGACGCAAACTTAATTTTCTTGAACTACAAAAACCTCGTACTATCAACTCATGATACTGATCATATAATGATGAACTTGTCAGCCTTACCCGAAACTGTTTCATGGGCGGGTTATCCAGCGCGATTGCTCCACGCCGGTTCTTCTTCATCCGGCAAAATTGCAAACTTCTTGATCCCTGGAAGAAGTTCCCTTCAAGAACTCAACACCGCTGTGCGCGGGCCCCACGGTGGGCGCCAACTGTCGTGGAATTAACACGTCAGATGTCCGGATTACGGACTTAGTGGTGAGGCCGCGCATCTATGTAGTAGCTTGAGAGGGGTTGAGCGGAATCGAGAGGCGCAATGCAAGACACGGATTTAGACAGCTTCGGGCCCCGGGAAACATCATCCGGTAATAACCCTACGTGCTGTTTGAGGCTAGGTCTCATTATGATGGTGTCGCCGGTAAACCGGCTCTTGGTGTCTAACCCTAGAAACTTGTCTGCTTGTCTAAACTCTAAACCTAACTTGTCTCTTGTCTAACTTATGAAAGACCTGTCCTCTTTGGGGAGCCCTGCCCCTCCTTATATATGTTGAAGGGGAGGCTTTACATGACTAGTCCTAGTAGGACTAGGATTGATCTATTACAAGGAGTCCTAGTCTTGCTTCCTTTGTATGAGAATATTCCTTGTGCTTTATTATTAAACCGGCCCACTATTAATATGAACCGGCCTTCTGGGCCTTGGGCCTTGTCATCCATGATTCATACGCCGGGTCACCAGTGAGTAATATTATTTAGGCAGGTTGCTTGTAAATCGTCTGGTGATAACGGATCGCCAGTGAATCACAAAGTGTAAACCGCCAAGTCCGGCCGGGTTATAATTCCGGCCGGTTCATATCGCGGGGTAATATCCCCGACAGATCCCACACATACCAAGCATTTCAATAATATACACACAATATGCCCGATATGTGTAAATACAACATTGCATCACAACAGAATTTTATGACTCAAGTACTTTATTTAAGAGGCTCCGAAGAGCCATACATAACATATTCATACAGGTAGGGGTCACATGACCCAACACTCAAGTCATACAGCATACAAGCACATGCGGAAGCTAACTTGTCTGAGTACAGACAACTTGGAAAGAAAGCAGGCTTGGTGTAGCCTAACTATCTACAAGGCCCTTCACAAGTTCAAGATCGCCGTCTGGGTAGCAAGCTACTTGTCGACGTCAAGGTCTATGTAGAACCCATCAGAGGGGGCAGGGTTCTCCTCTGCAACAGTTATAAAACAAACATGAGTACAAAGGTACTCAACAAGACTTACATCAAAACCTATCATACATGCATCATTATCAACAAGGGTAGTGGAGTTTATTGCAGCAAGCCAGCTTTGACTCCTGGCTAACCTATACTACAACTCTCAGTAGTTTGCAAAGATGAGACTACGCACACGAGTCCACTACTCACCACAACAATACACTACCGTGGACCCTCTCTCGTCATCCTACGGAAGGGCCATCCACGGCACTCACACATGTCTTGAGACTTTTAGGAGTAACCATTAACTTGTCTATGAACTGTATAAGCAACCAAGTGGTCCTTAACCGTGAACAGCGGCTATTCGAATAGATTGGTAACCCTGCAGGGGTGTACTTCTTCACACATGTTTTCACCACTTAGCGTCTGCACACGACATGTGCTCGGCAGACTTCAAGCGAAAGCCGACGTGGGTGTAGACCACGACCTAACCAACCACTCAAGTCTCTAGTCCAGGTTTATCGCCTATTTGGGTTCCATCCATGGGGAGATCCTGCCGGGGTGTCGCTCATGGCCCCAAACGATGTGTACAGGGTTCCCGAGTCACCAAACGGGCAACCGGTACACCGTGTCACGTACCTGCCGCATCACAGCCCACCCCGAGGGTCAGCGCTGCGCACGACCACCAGTAAACTACAAACACCAGAAACTAGTTGCAACTCCTGGACAGAGAACAAGGGCAGTCAATAAGTCGAGCGGGGTCATATTTCAGGGCCCAATGTGTGGTAGTAGCTGATCTTAAATCACACATACAGATCTCAGTTCCTATGGACGGTTCCAATGAAACAACCCACCATGTACTCCTACATGGCCTTTCATCGATACCTTTACCAAAACATATTCCACCTCACTCTCATTACTAGACATGATCATTTCACTCTGATCCATCACCCATATGAACCAGACCTGACACAACTCTAAGCATAGCAGGCAGCATGTATAGCATGGTAGGAAACACATCAACATGGCTCAATCAATTCCTACACATGCTAGTGGGTTTCAACTATTTACTGTGGCAATGACAGGTCATGCAAAGTAATGGGGTTCAACTACCGCAGCAAACATCAGTTCACACGTTGTTGCCTTAATGCAGTAAAAGAGAGCAGAAGCGAGAAGATGGGTTTGTATCGGAATGATCAATGGGTTGCTTGCCTGACAGATTGGTTGACGGGTACTGCTCTTCAGTTGGATACGCAGATGTATCCTCGGGAGCGGAACCTACCACGGAGAACACCGGTAATACAATCAATACACAACAATATGCAACAATATGATGCATGCTCATGACATGGCAAGATGAATGTGTTTTGAGCTAATGCAACTATAAACAGAAAGGTTTGAGCTTATTTGAATCAAAGATTCAAATTCATGCCCAAGTTATTATTATACAAAGTGCATTATCATGTTTTGATATGAACAGCAAGGTTAACTTGCTTTAACAAGCATGAAACCGCTACCAATGGATAGATTGGATTTTTCTGATCATTTTTCATATATAAATCTTTTTCATCTGAGCTACTGTTGAATTTATATGATTTTTAGAAGTTTAGGGCATTTTCTGAAAATAAATAAATCATTTAGATTTATCTAATTTCCAGAAAAAGCTTTACTGCGTCAGCATGACTTCATGCTGACGTCAGCAGGTCAACAGGGGCTGGTCCAGTCAAACCTGACGTGTGGGGTCCACACGTCAGCCTAACAGAGCTAACTAACTAAGGTTAGTTTAACCTAAGTACCCACTAACAGCGTTGGGCCCACATGTCAGTGGGTCAAAACTAATTAACAGAAAAAGATTAACACTAATTAATCCTAGGACTAACTAGTCAGCGGCAGGGCCCACTTGTCAATGGCACAGGGGGAGGTCAAACCCCCTGGTCAACGAGTCAAACTCGCCGGCGGCTCGTCGCCGGCGAGGCCAGACGCGGCGGAGCGCCTCGGATTTGGTCCTCCAGCGACCAAATCGACGGTGGAGAGGTGCTGGGTGATGCGGACGCTCGTCCGCATCGAGTGGTGGCCGTGGCGTGGCCTAGGGATAGCCGGACCATAGCCGGCGACGACGTTGGCGGCGACCGGAGCTCGGGTGAGCTCGGGGTCGACGCTGCGGCGGCCGGAGCTCGGGTGAGCTTGGGGTCGACGCTGTGGCGGCCGTGGGGGCAGGGGCTAGCTCCTACGGGGCCTACGCGGTGCGGTGAGGAGGAAGAGCACGACGGTCGGGCCGTTAGGTGGCCGGAGACACGTCGGCGGCGAGCGCGTGCGGGCGAGCAAGGTGAAGTGGCTACGACGCACGAGGGAGGAAAACATGAGGGGAGGGAGGTGCAACAGCTCACGGCGAGTGCGACGGTGGCCTCGGCGAGCTCGAAGGCGGACCGGAGCGGTCAGAGCGGAGCCGGCGATCTCGGGCGGCCGGATTGGGGAAGACGGCGTGTGCGACGTTGCAGGGCTCCCGGCGTCGCGTGGTTCGGCGGGACGGCATAGCGGACGACGACGGAGCTTGCTAACACGTCGAGGAGGCGAGGGGAGGGCAGTAGCGACGACTACGATGGCGGTGAGCTCGCGGGCGCGTCGGTCATGGTGGAGAAGAGCGAGGGAGAGAGGCGGGAGGGAAAGTGAGGCGCCGTGGCGGTCTGGGCGACGACGTGGAGGTCGTCCAGGCGTCCTGGGGCGGCGAAGCGGCGGCCAGGCGGCAAGCAGTTGCCGCGGTGGCGCGCGGCCGTGCGCCGGCATCACCTGCCTGCCTGGCGGGATGAAGCAGCTGGCTGGCATGGGCCAGCATAGTGCTGGGCCGCCAGGTGGGCCGGCCAGGTAAGTGGCCTCTGGCCTTTTCTCTCTCTCTCTCTCTCTCTCTCTCTCTCTCTCTCTCTCTCTCTCTTCTATTTATTTCTGTTTTTGTTTTTTCTGCAACTGTGTTGCTTTATTAAAAATGCTAGAACATTTTTATAAATCATGAAACTGCTCATGTCCACTGTATATTATATAAGCAACAGGGAACATTTTGGTTTATGATTATTTGGGCATTTAAAATATTTTATAGCATTTAAATGCCCAAATGCAAATACAATATGATTTAATCCAGTGACCTTAGGATGTCCTAGAAAATTGTGCACCATTTTTGTCAGAGGTTTGAGACCAAGGCAAAGATGATGAACATTTTTTAAGGGCATTTTGGGTACATTGAAAAAGATTTTATTAAACCCTAGTTGAGTTAAGAGGGGTGCAGGGGTTTCTGTCATCCCCATTTCAAGTTTCTGGAAAAGATAAACATGATGCACACTCTAGCTAGTCCTAATGCAAGCACTGACTAGAGATGTGACAACTCACCCCCACCCAAAAGAATCTCGTCCCGAGATTCAGGTTCCTCCGGAAAAAGGGTGGGGTACTCAAGTCGAAGATGATCCTCCCTTTCCCAAGTAGCTTCGTTCTCGGAATGGTGTGAACATTGAACCTTCAGAAACTTGATATTATGACGTCGAGTGGTACGCTCGGTTTGATCAAGAATACAAACGGGGTATTCTCGATATGTGAGATTATCCTGGAGATCAAGCGTTTCGTGGTCCACTCCGCGGATAGGATCTGAGAAGCAACGCCTGAGTTGAGAGACCTGGAAGACATCATGAACTCTGGAAATATGCGGAGGTAGTTCCAGTTGCTAGGCAACTTCTCCTCGTTTGGCAAGAATGCGAAAGGGACCGATGTAACGAGGAGCCAATTTGCCTTTGATACCGAAGTGAAAGTGTAGTATATCGAGTAGAGGGGGGTGAATAGGCGATTTTTATGAAATGCTTCAAAACATGGTAGTTTCGAAGACAAACGATAAGCTCAAGCCTATTAGTATGCAGCGGAAAGTGGACTACACTAGATAAGCCATAGTCATGTATTCAATGAAGTGAAAGCATGAAGACTAATAGCTACTAGGCAGTAGTGATCATAAAGGAAGAAGGAATGAAGCCAATCACAACAAGTAGATACTCAGTGAAGACAATCAAATAAGGCAAACATGCAATGACTTCACAACCTATAGCAGTAAGTAAAAGGAAGGGAAGGATAGAACCAGTAGCTCGGGGAAGACAGTGATTTGTTAGACCAGTTCCAGTTGCTATGACAACTGTACGTCTGGTTAGGGAGGCTGAGATTTAACTCAGAAGACCGCGTCTTCACCTTGTTCCCCTTGAGCTAAGGACACCTAGTCCTCGCCCAATCACTCTGGTAAGTCTTCAAGGTAGACTTCCAAACCTTCACAGAATTTGTTCACTGGCGATCCACAATGACTCTTGGATGCTCAGAACGCGGCGCCTAACCGGCTGGAGGAAACATAGTCCTCAAGTGTAATAAGTCTTCAGGTCACACAGACAGAAAGACTTCAGTGATGTCTAACACTCTTTGGCTCTGGGTGTTTGCGCTTTGTCCTCGCAAGGATTTCTCTCTCGAATGCTTCGGAGGTGGGTTGCTCTCAAACGACAAAAGTCGTGCAATAACTCTGAGCAGCCACCAATTTATGGTGTAGGGGGTGGGCTATTTATAGCCACTGGGCAACCCGACCTGATTTGTCCGAAGTGACCCTGGGTCACTAAGGAACTGACACGTGTTCCAATGGTCAGATTTCAAACACACACGGCAACTTTACTTGAGCTCCAAGTAAAGCTGACTCATCCGCCTCTGGATAAGATTTGCTCTCATAGTCTTCGCTCGAAGACATAGGATTTGGTTGAGCATCACTTCAGTCACTCTAACTTAGTTCACTTGGACCCCACTTAACAGTACGGTGATTCCTATGACTCAACAAAGAAGAAAAGGAAATAACGAAACATATACGTCTTCGCTTTCCATAGTCTTCACACAATGTCTTCTCATGTCATAGTCTTCAATATGATTATCTTCATATACCACCAGTGATATCAATGTCTTCATACATTTTTAGGGGTCATCTCCGATAGGTTAACTGAATCAATGAGGGACTACTACCTGTGTTATCCTGCAATTCTCACAAACACATTAGTCCCTCAACCAAGTTTGTCATCAATACTCCAAAACCAACTAGGGGTGGCACTAGATGCACTTACAATCTCCCCCTTTTTGGTTAATGATGACAAACTGGTTGAAGTTTTCAACGGGGATAAAGATATGTGAAATTGTAAAGGATAAAGGTATTGTCTTCGTAAGTAGCAAAAGGCTCCCCCTGAAGATGTGCATATAGTTGATTTGCCTTTGAATGCAAATGCACATGGCAGGTTGTACTTGTGGAGATCCTCTTCAACTTAAGAAGACAATTCATCATGCATAAGTGATATGTCGAAGATAATGACATGCATAATGAAAACTGGACGTCTGCAATGATGAGTAAGTGCGGAAATATAAGATAGCAGATGCGGAATTTATCATCGCATTATAGAGTAGCATAAAAACATAGAAGACGACCATCAGTTTAAGTGTTACAACTCAAAGAACCAAATGTAGCAAAACGAGAGTTGTAAACACTAGGCAAATTATAAAGCACCCGCCCATATGGACCCGCTTGCAGACTATCAACTCATATGCTTCTCCCCCTTTTGTCAGTAAGGACCAAAAAGGTTTGAAGACATAGAGCCTCTACTCGTTCCCAGTTGGAGCAGAAGAGGATGCAGGGTCGGTGTTGTTGTCTGGCGGTGCAGAAGTGGTTGGTGCAGTGTCGATGCGCGCTGAAGTAGGAGGCGGTGAAGTAGCATCATCTTGATCATCGATCACCCTGGCGTCAATTGTTGCAGCGGAGGAGGATATTTAGAATCTTCAAGAGATGGAGTTCGACGCATAACAGCAGTCCTTGGAGGAGTGTTGTCAAACTTGAATCTCTCTGTGAAGCCATCATCTTGAAGATCCGCTTCAGCACTCAGCAAGGTCAAACTCTTCCTAGACCTCCGACATGTTTCATGAGCAACAAAGGCATTCTTGGTGGCAAGATTGCGAATGCGATTGACATCCACCAAGAGGCTTTGCATCTGACGCTTTAACCAAAGGTGATGCTTGTCCTGTTTCTGATGCAGGGCTACCAGAAGCTCTCGGTTATTCAGGACACGAGATCGCTTCTGAGGCCTTTGAGCGATGGTGCTTTCAATGGCTTCGGTTTCAGCGTGTCGAGGTAGACGAGTATGGCCAGCCAGAGGATAAACGCGTGAGACTGCTGGAACCCCTTCAATCTGCTGAGTGAAGCTCTGGTGATCAGCATTGTGAAGACTAACTGGCTCTTTGGCAGGCTCTTGGTAGATGGCTTCAGCTGACATATCAACCTCAGGCAAGAAAATTTGATGGTTGCGAGCAGAGGGCTGATAGGTGACAGCTGAATGCAGCTTGATGAGGCGCATTATCCAAGGGGCATAAAATTTCAGACCAAATAGATCAGCTCCAGACATAGCCATTTGCCTAATGAAGAAATCTTGAGCATTGAAGCTGATGCCATTGAAGATATAGAAGACCAAAGTCTTCATAGTGCCTTCAAGCTTGGCTGATGAAGAATGTCCTTTGACGGGCCATAGAGTACGCCTGATGATATGATAGATGGTGCATGGCAGGTACTCTAGGTCTTCAACAAAGAATTCCTTAGGATATTCAGCATCACTTGGCAGAGGCTTCATCATGCTGAGCATTTGGCTCATGTTGGGCTGACGCTTCTGAAATATACTCTCCAAGGCTTCAGTGTGCAATTGACAGCCAAGTTCATATAGATCTCCTGGAGTGGGCAGGCCAGTAAGCTCAATGAGATCAAAGGCTTTAGCTTCATGATGCACATTGCGTGTCATCCACTCAAGGACCCATGTCTTCGGATCCCTGCTGTAGCCTCGGATGTGGAGTGTTGCATAGAATTGCAGAAGCAGCTCTTCATTCCAATGCTCTTTATCTGTGACAAAATTGAGTAGGCCAGCATCACGGAAGCAGTCAAGAGCTTCCTCCAGGCAAGGCAGACCAGCAATAGCTTCAGTGTCAAGAAGCATATGAGGGAAAATGCGCCCTTGAGCATAGAGTACTCTTGAGTAGTAGTTGCGTTGCTGATGGCTCCAGAACCTATCTGATGATATTCTTGGCTTGGAATATGGGTTCTTGGCGCTGTCAAAGAAGGTGTTGTGCACAGTGAAGCTATTTGCATTGAATGACCCTGAAGAGGTTGCAATACCTGGAAACCTTGGCAGTCTTGGCTTAGGCTTATGAACTTGGGGCCTGTGAGCAACATGATGATCAAACTGAGGACCAGCAGCACGCGGTTCAGTGGTAGGTGGCGGAATCAGAATGGGCCATCGGACAGTAACAAGCTGATCATCCTTGTTGTATGCTTGCTCAATGGTGTGGGGCCGTGGAGGTGGAACATGAGCAAAGGCATTATCTTCAAGCTGCAGATTTGCTTCAGGTGCAGCATTGGCGTCAGGCGCAGCACTGGCTTCAGGCACAACACTGGCTTCAGGAGCAGTCACTTCAGGCGCAGTCACTTCAGGCGCCACTGTGTCTTCAGGTGCCACATTAGCTTCAGCCATGACCACGTGATTGGCTTCAGAGTTGGTGGTGGCAGCCTCTGAATTTGTAGCCTCCACTTCAGGAGCTGGAGGGTCGGACACGTTCTCCTCGAGAACAGGGGGTGTGGCAGTACGTTCTTCTTCAACTTGGGGTTGTTCTTCTTCTTGGGGTGGTTCTTCTTCGGTTGATGCAGCCGGAATATCTTCAGCCGCTTTGGCTTCAGATTCTGAGGGGTTCACAGTAGGAGCAGCATCAGGTGCAGATGGTTGCTCTACTCCTTTTGGAACACTTGGGGCGACGACTTGAGGCCTTGGTCCTTTGCGAAGCTTGCGAAAGGCTGGCAATGCCTGAGGAGATGGAGGTTGTTGGGCCTCAAAGTCTTCATCTTCAAGCACCGTACTGGTGTCTTGAGTTTGCTGAGGTGTGGCTTGTGAATCCTGTGGGTGATCAGCCCACGAGTCATCCTGAGCAATTGGCGTCAATGGACGACCAATGCTGATGCGCTCGCTGTTCATGAGAACTGGCAAGGATTCAACGTTGTATTCGATCTGAGGAAAGACTTCATCATCTTCAACATTGTCTTGAGGACCAATGTCTTCAGCTGTGGTGGGGTCAATAGCTGGAATGTCTTCGGCCTCTGTGGGAGCAGGCTCATGAACAGTCATTCGACGTTCTCTTTGGGCAGATGCAGGGCGAGCAACAGAGATTGGCTCGACAAAGATAGGCTCTTTGGAAGCAGCCTTATCCTTCTTGGTCTTGCGCTTCTTGGTGGTGGAGCTTCTTCAGTAGATTGCTTGCGCTTGCGAGCTTCAGCTTCAGCCACCTTAGTCTTCTTGAGCTTTGAAGTGGTTGGGGTTGCCTTAGGCTTCGTGCCAGTCATGCTAGTAGGGAAGACTATGCGAGGCATTTCCTGCCCAGATTCTTCAGCTTCGGGCACAGGTTGCTTCTTCTTCTTCTTCTTGGCAGCCATCCGTGGGTCAATGCCAGGACGCCCAAGAGCCTTGCGCTTTTCAGCTTCATTGAATGCTTGAACGCATTTGGCAGCCAAGTCCTTGATTCACTCACGAGAACCTTTGGCTTGATCACGCCGCTGGCGAAAGGCTTCCTTGAGCTCGTGCATCATAACCTTGAAGTTTTGAATTTCTTGCACGCTGAGCTTGTCCACATGCTTCTTGAACCGAGCCTTTTCATAGTCTATCTTTTGCTTCGGCTCAACAATTCTCTGAGCCAGAGCCAGCTCAGAAGCAATGGCGCCATGGAAGGAGATGCTGAGGCCAACTGGAAGTTGAAGATCGTCGAAGCTCAGGTTGGGTGTGTCAAACCATTCATCAATGAATTTATTGAGCACTTCAACGTCAAAGAGCGGCAAATCATTGAAGATTTCAGCATCTTGCTTGCTCTTGATCAATAGCTCCAGAGCATCATCACCAAGATCTTCATCACTTGAGAGATCAAGGGCATCATTGGCAGTCTTCAGCACAGCATCAGGAGTGAGAGCTGGACAGGGGTTGCGTGATGGCTTCCTCTTCAGTTGTCTACTCTTGGAGATACGAGAGTGTTCCTCAGATTGCACACTTGGTGCAGGTGGAGCAGTGGCCAAAGGCTTCACTCTAGAAGCAGTTGGAGGAGTGGTCTTTGAAGCCTTTGATTTCTTCTTCTTGGGCTTCGGTGATGCAGGTGCTTCTTCACAATCTGCATCTGCTTCAGGCTGATCCACATCCGCCCCTTGAACCCTTATGTGACTGATGAGGCCTTCTAAGTTGTAGAAGGGCCCAACCAGATTTGGTTCAGCTTCGCGCGTGCCATCAGCGCGGGGCGCAGAGGGGCCAGGATTGAAGTCTAATCCCCAATGCTTCTTGTTCTCTTTGGCTGAGTTCTTGGCGTACTGAAGATTTCGCTTGAACAGATTTTCGTCGCGACACCAAAGCAGAGAGCTTAGATCAGCATCAGCAGGCTGAGGTCCTCTGACCATGCAAGGATAGAAGCCTTGTGCAATGGCTTCAGCACGAGTCTTGGGGGGAAGAATTTTGTAAGTGATATCTCCCCATGGATGCTTGATGGCGTTTTTCTCAGTATACTCTTGGGTCACGAACCTATAATTGAACCACTGTTCACCCCAGTATCTTCGAATCCATTGGATTCGAGTCTTCCTTTGATTATAATCCTCCTCAGGATCAGTCTTGTATATCTCAATGAGATCAGGAGGAAAATCAATGGAGGTGTTGCCACGGCGCTGTCTGCTACCCTTTCTTACTGTCTTGTCAGTTGCCATTTGCTTCAACCTGAAGGGCTTCAAACTGAATGGCTTCAAAACAGGCAAATGCTTCGGTCTTCTTGTCAGACAGGAACTGTCTTCAGGGGAGTGAATGTGGCGCTGCAAAAACTCTACAAACGAATGCAGACTATGAGAACCAAGGGATTCTCCCACGGACATGTACATGTGACATCATTAGAGATGCGAGGGAAGGGGAAGAGGTCATATGCATTCTCAGAAGTTTTGAAGATTAAAACAGTTTTAAAGACTTTGACCTCATAGCGCGAAGACATTCACTCATGAGAGTTGGTTCCAGATTTGTACGAATCCACTAATAGGTACAAGTGAGGAATCTAACTATGGTTGAAGCATATGTGAATGTACTAGGCAAGATATGAGATGCAGACAGGATAGATCTATATATCTAAGTAGGCAGAAACCTCTTGTGGTAAAATAGATGAATCTTTATGGATCTAGAAGATGGAAAAAAGCAAGTTTTATTTACCACATGATGAACTGCTTAGACGGAGAGGAGTTGGATGCCCAGCAGTTCGGTCTTCCGTGCCCTAACTTGGCAACGGAGGACAGCTACGGCGACGGCGGAGTAGAAGATGTCCGCGACCGCGTGAGGACGGCGTCGACAAAGTTGCGGCAGCGAAGCGCTTCGTCGCCGGCGTCGTCGAAGGCTAGCGGAGGCGCTAGGGTTGGTCGAGGTGGAGAGGTGGTAGAAGAGCTTTTGACCGTGATGGGACGTGCATTTATAGGCATGGGAGACGGCACAACGTAATTACTCAGGTGCCCCTGATGGTTCACGTACGAGTGACACGTGGCAGTCATGTAACGCATTGAGAGTTGTCCCACGATCCCACGTACACCATGACTGTCGGAGTGGTCGTTCCGGCTTCTCCGGGTTTCAGGCATAACGGATGGAGCATTAAAATCAGATTTAAAGTTTGTCTCTGTATCTTCTGCTGACAAGGACGCAGAGAAGATATTCGACAGTTTCAACAGAATGCATATGATTTGGACAGACAGAGTGTGAGATGAGAAAGTGTAACACCCCAAATTTTTGAGTTGGTTTTTCTTGCAAACTTTTGGCCTTTTTGAAAGGGGGATTGTTTGATCCTTTCTTTTGCCCTTCTAAAATCCCTTTTTGCCAAAGTTTGTGTGTCTTCTCAAGCTTGGTTTTTGGCCTTGAAGTTCTCCTCTTGTGTTTGGCTCAAGCACAAGTTGATATTCAAAAGGAGTTGTTTGAGTTCACCACTTCTTATTTTTAAAATTCTCAAGTTTAACCTTGACTTATCTCCCCTCCAACCTTCATCTTGCCATGATCCCAACAGGAACAATCCTCTCCAAGACTCTCTTCACACCATGGGACAAGCATTTCATCAATTCCAGCAAGTTGTGAGCTTATTGGGATTTTTCTCCTATTTATTTCATTCCAAAAAACAATTCTGTCTTTTATAGTGGACCTTGGTGATTTACAAAGGAACCACCATTTGCATCTACCTATTTGACTCCAAACCAACTCTCCTAGATAGTCCTTAGTACCCACAACCTAGATCCATCTTGTTTCACTGGTCCATAGTTCAAAATTTTCAAATTTCACCTACTGCAAGTTTGGACCAGATTTGCAAAATTTGGTGAAATTCATATTTATCTTCATCCAAAAATTTATTGAAAAATCATGTAGCCTCTAGATACATCAAGAGGCCACTCCAACAAAAATCAGCTCCAAAGACATTGCACAAATACCAGAATCAATTCATCAAACACCTAGCCTACACTGTTCTGTCAAATTCAAAACTGTTAACTGAAACTGCCTACACTTCGTCAGTTTCGTCAGATCCTTCAGCGCAGCGACAAAACTCGTCTGTGCTTCCTTGGCTCGACGCTGCACTGCAGCTTCTCCTTATCCATGCGCCGCACGGTCGCTTGGCCGTTTCTGGGCGTCGGTGGCGCCCTGGCCCGACCGCGCCGGCGGCTGCCACGGCCACAGCGCCGCCCGTGGCGGCTGACAGAAGCAACGCCGCAGCTCCACGCTGTTTCGCGCCGCCCAGACCATCCCAGTGCTCCGTGTGTCCCTTCCCACAGCCAACGCACGCCTGGCATACCGTCGTCGTGGCCAGGCACGCGCAGAGCACCGTTTCTGCCGCCGACAAGCCGCGCGGCCGTTCCGTCAACAACAGGCCGTAACACCACCTCTACTGCTAAGTTAAGCGCAGGAATGGAGCTTCTACAGATCATAGATGATGATCAAGCCCCTAGCCCCGCCGTCCGACCACCGCAGCGCCGTAATTGGCTCGCCGGACTTATCCGTTCGCAGCAGCCACCTCGAGCCGCCTATAAAAGGCACCCCCGAGCTCGTGCTCGAGCGCACACGCCTCCACTACTTCCCTAGACCGCGCCCAGCCGCTGGAAGAGCCCCGAGAGGCCCTTCTTCCCCAGCTCCGGCCAGCTGCCTCCGCCGCGGGCTCCAGCTCCGTTCACTCAGGTGAGGGCTTCTCCGCCGCCGTGAACTTGAACGTAGCACCCTGGCATCCCCCTAGTCCTAACCCCCAACTCAATTTCACTCCAGAAACCTTCTCCGACGAGGTCCATGACCACCCGAGCCGCAGTCCACCGGAGATAAGCTCGTCGTCGACGTGGGACTCACCGGCACCCAACTCCACCACCGTTCGACGCGGAAGACCACCGTGAAGCCATAGGTACCACTCCCCTCCCCTATCTCGCCGTGGATCCACGCCGGCGATCACCGCAGCACCGGCGCCGGCGCGACTCTGTTTCTTTTTCAAACCTGACAGGTGGGGTCCCTCTGTCAGTCTCTCACATCTCCCCCTCGAACCGTTTTCTGTTGGCGTATTTAAGCAAAGTGCGTTTTCCCTCTACGGGTGACGTACTGCGTACCGGTTCGCTTCGTTGTTTTCTATTCTAGCCCCTGGATCTTTTCTGTTTCATTACAGATGGGTCCCTGGACAGAAACCTTAATATCTTTTAAACTAAAAGTGATTTTGAGTTGATTCTTTTTCTGTCCACCTTGGTTTTCTGTCTAGTTTTTTGTCATATTTATGTGGAAATATTTTGAGCAACTTTAATTGCACGCGCGGTATTTATGTTAGTATATATTTTTGTTTGAATACATAGATACCGGAGGCCGTGACGAAGACGCGAATCACGCCGAGTTAGGCTCCGACTTTTCAGAACCAGGCAAGCATGTTTGAACTCTTGATATGATGAGTGCGTTGCATGTTTGCTCGAGTAGCTCGTTCATATGCATGATCATATGGGCATATGTTTATGGCATATTTCATGCAAGTAAGCTTCGGGTGAGTCCCGAAGGAGAATGTTGAACCACCTCGATCATATGGTGATATGATGGGGTGGAATTCTGGTATTGTTGGAGCATGCCAGTAGTTGGTCAACTCAGTATCAACGGAGATCATGTCATGATTCCGTTCGTCTCCTTTTTAGTACTATCATAGGCCGTCCGTTGGGATTACGGTCTAGTCGGTCGTAAACCACTTTCCGAGTACACACCAAGTAGAGGGGCCGGGATGAGGGTTCCATGGCCCTGGATTAAAGCCTGTCATCCGGTCAGGGGGCATGGGTGTTTCCGGTTGGGACCGAGAGGGGGGCACCCCTTAGAGCGCGCATATATAAATTTGATCCCATGCTATTCGAGGTTGTAGCCTCCCCATCTTAAAGTTTTCCGTGAATGTCGTCGCGGGTGATTCCGGACGACAGGATGTTAAATGGGTGTGTACTGGTTAGTTGGGTTTCTACTAAAACACCATAGAAGGGGCTCGCCCACGTGGCTAGTAGAACCCGTTGGCTATGAGTTACTAGTACAAGCTCTGCAGAGTTAAATTCCTTCAGTAGCCATGTTTATGGCCTAGGATCAATATTCATGTCAACCCGGTGACCGTCTCTAGTATATTCTTGTGAGTAACCAAAATAGTGTTATCATCCAGTTCATTTGGTAAATTAACTCACCACTATCTCTGTATTGATTTTACTTTCTGAAGTATTTCATCATCATATACTGTTATTTATAAGCCCTTTATGTGATGTCGCTTAGACGTCCGACTGTGGCATTCTTGTTATTTATTTATGTTATAAGCCCTTTATGTGACGTCGCTTAGACGTCCGACTGTGGCATTCTTGTTATTTATTTATGTTATAAGCCCTTTATGTGATGTCGCTTAGACGTCCGACTGTGGCATTCTTGTTATTTATTTATGTTATAAGCCCTTTATGTGATGTCGCTTAGACGTCCGACTGTGGCATTCTTGTTATTTATTTATGTTAATAAGCCCTTTATGTGACGTCGCTTAGACGTCCGACTATGGCATTCTTGTTATTATTTATGTTATAAGCCCTTTATGTGATGTCGCTTAGACGTCCGACAGTGGCATTCTTGTTATTTATTTATGTTTTAAGCCCTTTATGTGGTGTCGCACAGACGCCCGACTGTGGCCTCTTATCATTTATTATTTTCCTACGAGGCGTCCCTCAGACCCTCGTTTGATCTCGTTACTTTTATCTTTTGGATTTCCGGAGGATTACCGCCCGACTTCCATTCTTTACCTTCAGCGCATTCACATTTTATTCCGGTCGCATTTTTGCTGGAATACTCATATGCATTCATGTTGGCATTTGTTATATCTTAAGTCCGAACTGTCTTGTGAGTACATTCAAAGTACTCACCTGGCTTGTTGATTTGGCCAGATGTGGACGAAGGCGATCTCATGGATGAAGAGTTCGATAGCGAGTCTGACGCTTAGAGGAGTCCCAGTCAGTCTCTTGCGATCCTGGAGTTGATCACTGTTTTATAACCGCTTCCGCCTATCACCAAATAAATTCATCGGGTCTCACTCCGACACTCGATGAACTATAAAATTTTGGAGTCACACCACCCACTTCACTGTGACATATTCCACCGCCTTTTATTACGAGTCAGTAGTATGCCACCCTGCCTTGTGCCATATCCGCCTCTATGTAATATATTGGCGCGCTTGTAATAAAATTTGTTGAGCCACCCCCTAGCTCAACCTTGTATAATATTCAGTGTACTGGAAATTCTGTATCAAGGAATTGTCTGCCAGCAGGAATATTATTCCTCGCTGGTTTAATAAAGAGATCGGTCTTCCGGTAATTATTTTACTGAAGGACCGGTCGTGACAGAAAGCATAGAGAGGTTAGGGTCCGATCACATTCACTTAGTCCAAAAGATTCAAATACGAAGACATAGCTATAAGTGAATGTTGTTGAGGACAGAACACAATTCTATATATATATATATATATGTCCTATATGAAGATAAACCAAGTGCGAAGACTTTGCAAATGTAACACCACGAGAAACACTTCAACAAGAATTTGGTGGTGGCGTTACCCACCGTATCAGAAGTATTAGACCCAGACACGACGCACAATTATCGTGGCGCTCCGAAGTCAAATTCCATGTTAATGTATTCACACTTAGAATGTAAGTCTTCATTGACTGAAGATATACTTTACTTCGTGTGTTGCACATCTAAGTCATGAATATGCATAAGTGTTAGGATGTGTGCCTGATTACAGGACATTTGAGGATTCTAAGATATTTAGCTCAAACCGCAACTTGCAAAACCTTTTCTCATCCAAGGGCTTTGTGAAGATATCTGCCAGTTGCTCTTCAGTGTTGACGTGTATGATATCAATATCTTCCTTCATGACATGATCTCTGAGAAAGTGATGGCAAATCTCAATATGCTTTGTCTTCGAGTGTTGAACTGGGTTGTTGGCAATCTTGATGGCGCTTTCATTATCACAGTAGAGTGGCACATGCTTCAGATGGACTCCATAGTCCTTGAGTGCTTGCTTCATCCAGAGAAGCTGAGCGCAGCAAGATCCAGCAACAATGTATTCAGATTCAGTAGTGGAGAGTGATACACAGTTCTGCTTCTTTGAAGACCAACAGACAAGTGATCATCCTAGAAAGTGAAATGTGCCTGATGTGGAATTGCGATCAACTTTGTCACCAGCATAATCAGCATCTGAAAATCCTACTAGATCAAACTCTGAGCCCTTTGGATACCATAATCCTAGTGTTGGGGTGTAAGCCAAATATCGAAGTATTCGCTTCACAGCTAAGTGATGCGACTCCTTTGGTGCCGCTTGATATCGAGCACACATGCAAACACTAAGCATAATATCTGGCCTAGATGCACATAAATAAAGTAAAGAACCAATCATGGAGCGGTATACCTGTTGATCAAACTCTTTACCATTGGGGTCGGGACCCAGATGATGTTTTGCAGGCATTGGCGTCGAGTACCCTTTGCAGTCTTGCATTCCAAACTTTTTCAGGCAATCTTTGAGGTACTTCTCTTGAGATATGAAGATGTCGTTGCTTTGCGGACGAATTTGAAGACCAAGGAAGAACTTCAGCTCATCCATCATGGACATTTGATATTGCTCTTGCATCATGTGACCAAACTCATCACTGTATTTCTTGTCCGTGCAGCCGAAGATAATGTCATCCACATAGATTTGGCAGACAAATAACTCATCATCATATGTATTCGTGAAGAGTGTGGGGTCTAGGGATCCAGGTTTGAAGCCTTTGTTCTTCAGGAAGTCTTTGAGAGTGTCATACCAAGCATGAGGCGCTTGTTTGAGGCCATACAGTGCCTTGTTGAGCTTGTATACCATATCAGGACGTTTTGGGTCTTCAAAGCCAGGTGGTTGTGCAACATACACTTCTTCTTCAATTCTTCCATTGAGAAAGGCACTCTTTACATCCATTTGATATAGAAGTATGTTGTGATGATTTGCATAGGCTAGCAGTATACGAATAGCTTCAAGCCTAGCCACAGGAGCAAATGTTTCATCGAAGTTAATCCCTTCGACTTGAGTGTATCCTTGAGCAACGAGACGAGCTTTGTTTCTGACCACTTGACCATGCTCATCTTGCTTGTTGCGATAGATCCATTTTGTGCCTATTATGTTGTGCTTGCGAGGATCAGGACGCTTGACAAGTTCCCACACATTGTTCAGCTCAAACTGTTGAAGCTCTTCTTGCATTGCTTGAATCCATTCAGGTTCCATAAAAGCTTCAGCAACTTTCTTGGGTTCAGATATTGAGACAAAAGAAAAGTGCCCACAGAAATTTGCAAGCTGTGTTGCTCTTGAGCGAGTCAGTGGACCAGGAGCATTTATGCTATCAATTATCTTTTCAACTTGTACTTCATTTGCAACACGAGGATGAGCTGGACGAAGATTTTGCTCTTGCTGTACATTGTCTTCATCAGGAGTGTTGTCTTCAGGCTGAGCATTGTCGTCAAGTTGATTTGGAGCAGAGATGATGAGTTCCTCATCAGGTTGTGCTTCAGAAGGCATGATCTCACTAGTTCCCATTAGCTTGATGGATTCATTTGGTGAAGCCTCATCTAGCACATTTGGTAGGGACTCTCTTTGTGAACCATTTGTCTCATCAAATCGCACATCCATAGTTTCAACAGTTTTATAGAGAAATATGTTGAAGACTCTGTAGGAATATGAATCCTTTCCATATCCGAGCATGAAGCCTTCATGTGCTTTGGGTGAAAATTTTGACTTGTGATGAGGATCCTTGATCCAGCACTTAGCTCCAAAAACTCTGAAGTAACTTACGTTAGGATTATTTCCAGTGAGGACTTCATAGGATGTTTTCTTCAGAAGCTTGTGAAGATAGACACGGTTGATGATATGGCATGCAGTATCAATAGCTTCGGGCCAGAATCTTATTGGTGTTTTGTATTCATCGAGCATCGTTCGAGCCATCTCAATTAGAGTTCTGTTCTTGCGCTCAACGATCCCATTTTGCTGAGGTGTATACGGGGCTGAGAATTCATGAGTGATTCCCATCTCATCCAGATAAAGATCGAGGCCAGTGTTCCTGAATTCGGTGCCATTGTCACTTCTGATATGCTTGATCTTGATGCCATAGTTGTTCATGGCACGGTTGGCGAAGCGTCTGAAGACATCTTGCACTTCAGTCTTGTAGAGTATTATGTGCACCCATGTGTATCTTGAATAATCATCAACAATGACGAAGCCATAGAGACAGGCTGTGGTAGAGAATGTGGAGTAGTGAGTAGGGCCAAATAAGTCCATGTGAAGCAGCTCGAAGGGTTTGGATGTCGTCAATATTGTCTTCGAGGGGAGCTTGGCTCTAGTCATTTTCCCAGCTTCACAGGCACCACATAGATGATCTTTCTTGAACTTGACTTCCTTGATGCCTATGAGATGCTTCTTCTTTGCGAGAGTGTGCAAGTTCCTCATGCCAGCATGTCCTAGCCTCCGATGCCAGAGCCAGCACTCTGAAGCTTTTGCTAGAAGACGTACGACCATCTGTGGTCCTGCTGAGAAATCTACCATATACAGATCACCTTTTCTATATCCTTCAAATACTAAAGACTTGTCAGATTCCATTAGTACAAGGCAGCGAAATTTACCAAAGATCACAATCATGTTTAAGTCACAAAGCATTGAGACAGACATTAAGTTGAAGCCAAGAGATTCAACAAGCATGACTTTATCCATGTGCTGATCCCTTGAGATTGCAACTCTACCTAGACCCAACACTTTGCTTTTACCAGTATCAGCAAATGTGATGTGACTCTTGTTAGATGGACGTAAAGTTGAGTCCATGAGAAGATTTCGATCACCAGTCATATGATTTGTGCATCCGCTATCCATAATCCATTCTGAAGACTTTGGTGTCACTCCCTACAATGCAGTTAGGAGGATAGGCTTCACCAAAAGCCATTATGAAGCATAAACATTTGATGCATAAGTGGATATGAAAGCTTTAGATGAAAGTCGGGACTGATAAGATGTTCAGCAAGTGATTTATGAATAGTATGAGCAGTAAGTCATTTTGGGCATTTGATCTTGTGCCCTACAAGTGTTTTAGGTCCCCAGCAATAGCATCAGACGCCTTTGATTTTCGGCTGGAGACCCTTCCCTGTAAAAGAGAGTTAGTTCTTCTTAACCACCCACATCTTCAGGGGTGGCTTAGAAGCAATGAGTCTAAGAGCAGCATCTGAGAATTTTGGCTTTGGAGCCCTAGCAAATAATCTTGCAGGAGGAGAATAATACTCATAGGAATAGGCAGAAAAATTCTTTGATTTATGAACATAGCGGTTTGAAGAAACACGCTCATATTCATGGATCTGAGTATGGTTTCCCTGCAAAACATTTGTGTTAGGGTGACTCAGGTGAGTCCTTTGTCTGTATGAAGCCTTAGGACCATATGAAGCCTTTGGTCTGGGGTTTGTCTTCATCCCAGGAGGTGTCATGATAATATTTGCTGGAAGCTTCTCAAGACAACCTTTGGGTACCCGCATCTTCTTCGTAGGTGGCCCGTTCCTGCAGTTAGTACCAACATACCTGGCAAACACTTCACCATTTTGATTTTTAAACAGTATATAGTTTGCATCAAAGGATTCATCAATGATAACAAGATTAGCACAAGTGAAGCCAGATAAGGTGGATGGATCCACTGAAGGTTCCTTTGCAGCAACCCATGTGGTTTTGGGATACTGCTCAGGCTTCCAGTATGAACCATCAACATTCATTTTCCCGTCGAACCCAACACCCTCTTTCCTAGGGTTTCGGTTCAGTATCTGCTTTTTGAGGACATCACATAGAGTCTGATGCCCTTTGAGGCTTTTGTACATCCCTGTTTCAAGCAAAGTCTTCACCCTAGCATTTTCATCAGCAATAGTAGTGGTTTCCTCAGCAGAGGGGTTAGTTACCACATCAGTAGTTGAAGATTTTGCAACAGTGGCAGCAGTAGAGCATTCAGCAACAGATGTAGCGTTATCACGCTCAATGCATTTTAGACATGGTGGTTCAAACTCTTCGTGAGTGGAGCTGATCAGTTGCGCGCGGAGTGACTCATTCTCCTTTTGAAGATCTTCATGAGCCGCTTTCAATTTCTCAAGTTCTCGTTTCCTTTATGTAATCGTGGGAAAGATTTTCATGAGTTTTTGAGAGCGATTCATAAAGACCTTCAAGTTCCTTGTACTTAACATGAAGATTTTTTATGTCTTCAATTAAGGACTGAGAACGGGTCATTTCCGCGTCCAACAGGTCATCACTTTTGTCTAACAGTTTTTGAATATGTTCCATGGCTTTCTGCTGTTCAGTGGCAATTTTAGCAAGTGTTTTGTAGCTAGGTTTTGATTCACAATCAGAGTCATCTTCACTAGATGTTTGAAAGTAAGCATCGCGTGATTTTACCTTGGCACCGCGTGCCATGAAGCAGAAGGTGGGAGCAGAGTCGTCGTCCTCATCATCATTGTTGGGGACGGGGCCATTGTCTTCAGCGTTGAAGATGGACTTGCCCACGTAGGCAGTGGCTAAAGCCATACTTGCAGCACCAGAATCAGACTCCTCCTCCGACTCCACCTTCGCCTCTTCAGAAGCAGACTCTTCCTCAGAATCCATCTCCTTGCCAACAAATGCGCGAGCCTTGCCAGATGAATTCTTCTTGTGTGATGAATACTTTGATGAAGACTTTGAAGAAGACTTTGAGTATTTCTTCTTTTTCTTCTCATCGGAATCATATTCCTTGCTCTTCTTCTTCTTCTTCTCATTGTCCCACACTCACAGATGTAGTGACCAGATTTCTTGCACTTATGACATGTTCTCTTCTTGTAGTCATGAGTAGAAGCTTCGTCATTTCTTGAGCTGGATCATGAAGACTTTCTGAAGCCTTTCTTCCTAGTGAATTTCTGGAACTTCTTCACAAGCATGGCAAGCTCCTTTCCAATGTCTTAAGGATCATCAGAACTGCAGTCAGATTCTTCTTCAGATGAAGAAACAGCTTTTGCCTTTAAGGCGCGAGATCGGCCATAGTTGGGACCATAGATGTCACGTTTCTCAGATAGCTGGAACTCATGTGTGTTGAGCCTCTCAAGTATATCAGACGGATCGAGAGTCTTGAAGTCAGGGCGTTCTTGAATCATCAGGGCAAGGATATCAAATGAGCTGTTGAGTGATCTCAAGAGAGTCTTGACGATTCCATGCTTGGTGATCTCAGTGGCGCCAAGTGCTTGAAGCTCATTTGTGATGTCAGTGAGACGATCAAAAGTGTGCTGGACATTCTCATTGTCATGTCTCTTGAAGCGATTGAAGAGATTGTGAAGGACGCTGATCCTTTGATCTCTCTGGGTAGATACTCCTTCATTGACCTTTGAGAGCCAGTCCCAAACTTCCTTTGACGTGTCCAGAGCACTTACACGGCCATACTGTCCTTTGGTCAGATGACCACAGATGATGTTCTTGGCCGTTGAATCCAATTGAACGAGCCTCTTGACATCAGCAGGGGTGATACCTTCACCAGTCTTGGGAACGCGTTCTTGACGACAAACCAGAGGTCTACGTCAATGGCTTCAAGGTGCATGCACATCTTGTTCTTCCAGTAGGGATATTCGGTGCCATCGAAGACGGGGCACGCAGCGGAGACTTTGATTATCCCTGCAGTCGACATAGCTAAAACTCCAGGTGATTAAACCGAATCACACAGAACAAGGGAGTACATTGCTCTGATACCAATTGAAAGTGCAGTGTATCGACTAGAGGGGGTGTGAATAGGCGATTTTTATGAAATGCTTCAAAACATGGTAGTTTCAAAGACAAACGATAAGCTCAAGCCTATTAGTATGCAGCGGAAAGTGGACTACACTAGATAAGCCATATTCATGCATTCAATGAAGTGAAAGCATGATGACTAATAGCTACTAGGCAGTAGTGATCATAAAGGAAGAAGGAATGAAGCCAATCAGAACAAGTAGATACTTAGTGAAGACAATCAGATAAGGCAAACATGCAATGACTTCACAGCGTATAGCAGTAAGTAAAAGGAAGGGAAGGATAGAACCAGTAGCTCGGGGAAGACAGTGATTTGTTAGACCAGTTCCAGTTGTTGTGACAACTGTACGTATGGTTAGGGAGGCTGAGATTTAACTCAGAAGACCGCGTCTTCACCTTGTTCCCCTTGAGCTAAGGACACCTAGTCCTCGCCCAATCACTCTGGTAAGTCTTCAAGGTAGACTTCCAAACCTTCACAGACTTCGTTCACCGACGATCCACAATGACTCTTGGATGCTCAGAACGCGACGCCTAACCGGCTGGAGGAAACACAGTCCTCAAGTATAATAAGTCTCCAGGTCACACAGACAGAAAGACTTTAGTGATGCTTAACACTCTTTGGCTCTGGGTGTTTGGGCTTTGTCCTCGCAAGGATTTCTCTCTCAAATGCTTCGGAGGTGGGTTTCTCTCAAACGACAAAAGCCGTGCAATAACTCTGAGCAGCCACCAATTTCTGGTGTAGGGGGTGGGCTATTTATAGCCACTGGGCAACCCGACCTGATTTGTCCGAAGTGACCCTGGGTCACTAAGGAACTGACACGTGTTCCAACGGTCAGATTTCAAACACACACGGCAACTTTACTTGAGCTCCAAGTAAAGCTGACTCATCCGCCTCTGGATAAGATTTGCTCTCATAGTCTTTGCTCGAAGACATAGGATTTGGTTGAGCATCACTTCAGTCACTCTGACTTAGTTCACTTGGACCCCACTTAACAGTACGGTGGTTCCTATGACTCAACAAAGAAGAAAAGGAAATAACGAAACATCTACGTCTTCGCTTTCCATAGTCTTCACACAATGTCTTCTCATGTCATAGTCTTCAATATGATTATCTTCATATACCACCAGTGACATCAATGTCTTCATACATTTTTAGGGGTCATCTCCGGTAGGTTAACCGAATCAATGAGGGACTACTACCTGTGTTATCCTGCAATTCTCACAAACACATTAGTCCCTCAACAAAGTTTGACGTCAATACTCCAAAACCAACTAGGGGTGGCACTAGATGCACTTACACGAAGCGATGGGTTCCCTTAAGAGGAGTAACCCGAAGGTAAGCCTTATCGCCGACTTTGTAAGTCACAGCCTTATGATGGCGATCATATTGGCTCTTCTGGCGAGATTGGGCTGTTTTCAATTTCTCACGAACGATGCGAACTTGCTCTTCTGCTTCCTGGATCATATCTGGACCAAAGAATTGTCTTTCCCCGGTTTCTGACCAGTTAAGAGGCGTTCGACACCTTCGTCCATACAGAACTTCGAAGGGAGCCTTGCCCAAGCTACCTTGATAGCTATTGTTATAAGCGAATTCGGCGAATGGAAGACATTTCTCCCAATCCATACCGAATGAGATGACAGAGGCTCGGAGCATATCTTCCAGAATTTGATTGACTCGTTCTACTTGACCACTTGACTGAGGATGAAAGGCAGTGCTAAAAGAGAGACGAGTCCCCATAGCATTTTGGAAACTTTCCCAAAATCGAGAGGTGAAAAGACTTCCACGGTTCGAGTTAATCTCCAATGGAACACCATGAAGAGATACTATCCGAGAGATATACAAGTCTGCTAGCTGGCTAGCGGTTATACTCTCTCGAATAGGCAGGAAATGGCCTACTTTGGAGAGGCGGTCGATAACGACGAAGATAGCATTATTCCCTTTCCTGGTCCTGGGAAATCCGTTAATGAAGTCCATACCGATCTTATCCCATTTCCATTCAGGAATAGCTAAAGGTTGAAGGGTGCCAGCAGGCCGTTGATTCTCTGCTTTAACTCGACGACAAATGTCGGAGTTAGCAATGAACTGAGTGATTTTTCTCTTCATCCTAGTCCACCAGAACCTCTGGCGTAGGTCCTGATACATTTTGGTACTACGGGGACGAATCGTGAGAGGAGATTCATGGGCCTCCCTAAGGATCAATTGTCGTAGTTGTTGTTTCTTGGGAACCACCAAGCGATTCTTGAAGTAGACAACACCTCGATCATCCATAGAGAAGCTTTTAGCAGCTCCGCTAGCAATGCTCTCTTGGAGTCGGGATATACCCTTATCACACTTCTGGGCAGCTATGATTTGATCCGTAAGGGTGGGTTTCGCCACCAAGGTGGAAATGAATCCTCGAGGAACAATGTGAAGGTTAAGCTTACGAAATTCCTCGTGGAGAAGTGGTTGCCCTTGTTGTACATCAGGTTGTTACAATAAGACTTACGACTTAGTGCGTTAGCCATGACATTGGCCTTCCCAGGGGTGTAAGTTATCCCCAAGTTGTAATCTGTGAGCAACTCAACCCAACTTCTTTGCCTGAGATTCAAATATGGTTGGGTGAAGATGTATTTCAGACTTTGGTGATCAGTGAAGATTTCACAGCGATTACCAAGAAGGTAATGTCACCATGTTTTGAGTGCGTGGACTATAGCTGCAAGCTCTAGATCATGTGTAGGATAGTTATCCTCATGTGGATGCAACTGTCGAGATGCGTAGGCAATCACTTGACGATCTTGCATGAGTATGCAACCTAGTCCTTGTCGCGAGGCGTCGCAATAGATAATAAAGTCCTTGGAGAAATCTGGTGGTACCAGTACGGGAGCAGATGTCAGGCGTCTTTTCAGTTCCTGAAAGCTGAACTCGCACTGTGGGGTCCACTCGACCTTTTTATCTTTCTTGAGGAGTTCAGTTAGAGGTCTAGCAACCTTGGAGAAATTCTCGACGAAGCGTCGGCAATAGCTCGCTAAGCCAAGGAAATTCCTAACTTGCTTGACCGATTCAGGTGGAGTCCAATCAAGGACGGCCTGAACTCGCTCGGGATTGACAGCAATACCCTTACCAGAGATTACATGGCCTAGATATGTCACTTCTGGCAACCAGAATTCACACTTGGATAATTTGGCATAAAGGCGGTGCTCTCGAAGTTTCGTCAATAACAGCCTTAGATGCTCGGCATGATCTTCCTTGTTCTTGGAGTAAATGAGTATATCGTCGAGTTATACCACGATGAATTTATCCAAGTACTCCATGAATATAGAATTCATTGGCCGAGAGAAAGTGGCTGGGGCATTGGTTAACCCGAAGGACATGACGGTGTACTCGTATTGGCCATAACGAGTGACAAAAGCTGTGTTGGTAATGTCCCTGTTCTTGATTTTGATTTGATGGTAGCCCAACCTCAAATCCATTTTGGAAAAGACTGAGGATCCAGCGAGCTGGTCATACAGGTCGTTGATCCTGGGAAGCGGATACTTGTTCTTTATGGTGACCAGATTGACAGGTCGATAATCTACAACCATCTGATTTGTGCCATCCTTCTTCTTGGCGAAGAGGACAGGACTAGCCCAAGGAGAAGAACTAGGACGGATGAAACCCTTTTTCAAGGACTCATCGAGTTGTTTCTTAAGCTCAGCTAGTTCTAAGGTGCCATCTTATAGGGTCTTCTAGAGATTAGGACAGTTCCTGGAACAAGATCTATCACGAACTCTACATCTCGGTCAGGTGGAACACCTGGCAGTTCTTCTGGAAAGACATCCGGAAAGCCACAGACTACTGGGATATCTTCGAGTTCTGGTAGAGGGCTGGCATTAAGAGAGTAGAGCTGACGCTCGGCCATTCGGGCCAAAACATTGACTGTCTTGCCGGATGGGTGTGTAAGTTGAACAGTTCTAGTGTAGCAATCAATCTTAGCGTAATGAGTTGTCAGCCAGTCCATACCCAAGATGATGTTTATGTCCGAGGACTTGAGAGCTATTAGAGATACGACAAATACGAGTCTATCGACAAGGATTTCATTTCCATGGCTTACTCTAGAAGTTTGCCATTTCGAGCCAGGAGTTTGAATAACCATGGAAGTGGGCATGTCACAAAAATTCATGTTGTGCATTGATGACCCTCAACCGTAAGGGATCTGTTGCAGCGTTTTCGATAAGTAAGAGTGTCGAACCCAACGAGGAGCAGAAGGTATTGATAAGCGATTCTGAGCAAGAAATTACTGCAAGCACTGAAAGATAACTTTTAGGGGTTTTCTCGGTATAAGCAACAGGAATGTAAAGGCAAGTAATGTAAAAGGTACTGAAAGTAACAAGTGTCCCAATCCTTTCTTAGCAAAGGAGAGGCCTAGCAACTGAACTTATAAAGACTAAAGCGTTCTTGAGGACACACGGGAGAGGTAGTCATGTGCTTTCGCCATATTCCGTATCGATACTATGATATGTGTTGATAAGTGTTGAGTGGGTGGATCTATGCTAGTGCACTCTCTAGACTAAGATGAATGCACTCTTATGATTAAACACCTTGCAAGCATCCGCAAATACAAGATAGAATTTAAGGCAAAAGCCTAACCATAGCAATACGATCGAGGATCCATTATTCCCTTATGCAAAAGCGTGCGAACTAGGGTTCAGGTTTCTGTCACTCCGGCAACCCACCATAAGCATTCTTTATACACAATGTATTCTCCTAGGTCCTTAATAAGGCGAAGTGTTGGGTGTTCGACTCACGCAACACCACTAGTAGAATGACAACGCAACTTAAGTACCAAACAACACATATTACTTCAACAGCATATGACTACTAACAACAAGACTTCCCCCACGTCCTCAAGAACTAAGGTAACTACTCACAACACATAAAAGAGATCATGCTCAGTGGGGATAAATATGTGATAAACAATCTGGACATAATAATATTTCTCCAAAAAAAACTCAATAGCTTTCACCACAAAGTAGTAATCAACACCAATGAAGTAGAGAGAATAGGTAGTACGAGTTACAACACGAGTTGCGATGGTAAGATGAGATTTGGATGAAGATGGAGATGGTGCTGGTGTTGGGGATGATGTTGATGATGATCTCGATGATGCCCGTGACGATGGTGATGACGATGGCGACGATCTCCCCTTCCGGGAGGTGATCTCCCCGGCGGAATCTGCCCGCCGGAGATGCCCTTTTCTTCTCTGTAGGTTTCTGCCTCGAAGCGGCGGCGGAACTCCGTAAAAAGTCCCGTGTCTAGGGTTTTCGGAGGACGGAGAACATATATGCAAAAGGGGGCGACCAGAGGTGGGCCAGGGGCTCCAGGCGCCCCCCTGGCGCGGCCAGGGGGCGCGCCCCCAGGCCGCCTGGGCACCCTGTGGCCCCCCTCTGACTCCCCTTTTGCGTGTCTTCGTTATTAGTCTGAAAAATACCTCCCGTCAATTTTCAGGTAATTTGGAGGTGTTCTTCTTCAGCAACTCAGCATCCACTTTTTCCTGCTGAATCCTGCGTCTGCTGTTCCGGTATCGAAAAGTTGCAAACTGTGTAAAATAGACCAAAACAACATAAGAACATCATCATAACGTGAAATATATCAATGAATAAGGATAAATTATAATACAAAATAGTGATGCATTTTGGACGTATCAACACCCCCAAGCTTAGACCTCGCTTGTCCCCAAGCGAATATGAACTCGGTAAACCTGTCCACAAGTTTAGAGAGTGAAGTGTCGATAAATAGAATACGGACAAGAAGCATCATAGTCTCTTTACCAACTCAAATATCCTCAACAGCAATCTTCAACTCATAAGGCTCTTATGCAAGAGTGTTAACACTTATATTCGAAAGTAGGACTAAGGAAGCTCATTATATCATGGCAAACATGTCCTTTGGTCAAAGAACAACAAATAATTTTAGCTTTTGCTCTTATATTTGATGGGATTAATTGAAGCTTTTTGAAATAACATGTTAATAAGCAAGAAGTGAAATTGTTAACACAAAGGAAGATATTTGCCTTAGTTGGGCATGACAAACAACTTACTTATCAAATGATAATGTCAACAAGGATATGATATGACAAATCTTAATGCAGCTTTATATGAATGAATCCTTATCAACATCAAACGTCTGCTCTCTTTGAGAAATAGAGGGAAGTAGAAATAACTGACTCAACTTAAAATTAAAAGATGGGCCCTGCTCTAGGGTAGTAGGGAAAACTCATGTGCTATCCTCAAATCAAACAGAATGAAAACAAGTTTTTGAGAGGTGCATGATTCGTCAACGAATGCTAATAGATAACTCAATTACTTCTTGAATTGGACAAGTTTCGAGGAACGACTCCCGTATGAGGACGATAACATCCTCTTATTCTCCTTTGTTTATCACTGCCAAAGTTTTCTGATTTCTCATGAACAAAGCATGAAGGAGGGTTTGTTTGTTATATTATTTTTAATCCGGGCGCACTCAATGCCAGTTCCTTTTCGTATTATGGGTTTGCACATTATACATGCAATCCCGGGGTGAAGCTTGTCCAACTCAAAAAGGTCATGAATTAGCTACTACTTCCTCATGAGCTAAAGTAGGGGCACAAAATAAAAGATTTTGAACATTTTAAGGATAACACATAAATTATATACTTTAGGGAGTGGCAACGAAGTACCACAAGTAGGTAGGTATGGTGGACTCATATGGAAGGTATTGGCTTAAGGGTATGGACGCACAAGCAGAATTCCGCTTAGTACAGAGTTAGGTTAGCAAAGGTTTTGAGAGAGCAGACAATTGATGATGACTAAGACGCAAAGCAATATAAAGCATGAACATTGAAATAAGCATAACACATCAAGTTGTCTTTCTTGTCATCATAACACTTCAAGCATAATAACATAAAGGTTTTGGCTATATTGATACTCTAAGAAAATCATGCTTGTTGTTATGACCAAAGCTATATTTGCCAAGATTAAATAAAGTTTCATAGCCATACCTGACATAAGGTCAATACTCCCCATAAGAATCATCCTATAAGGTCGATCGCGTGAAGAGAATACCGAGTGCAGCAAAAAGGAACCGATAAACTTCTCATTAATATTCCATCATAGACGACTCCACACACACGGATACAATTCTTCACCAAAGGGGCGATAGACCTCAATGCACATACTTATCTCATATAATAACCTCCCTAGACATGATACGACTCTACTTGACTTCTAAAAGACAAAAGGTAAAAGATAAGATACCGGGCACTCCCCCAAGCTTGGAACAAGCCAAGGGAATGCCATTACCACGGAGATTTCACTCATCATCCTTGTTGGCGTTGATCAAGTAGTTCTTGGCGAAACTCTTCCATGGAAGGGGTTCTCCAGTCTCATATGATAAGCTCGTCTCCTGGATCCTGCATTCAGCACCCAAACCCATGCGTAGAAACCTTAGTTCATACTCACAGTTCTGGTTATGTAGATCATTAATTTTCCCTTGGAGTTCTATAATTCTGTCTTCAGACACAGCGATTCTTTCCCACATCTCCTTCATCTCCTTCAGAAAGTAGTTCTTCAGCTCGTTGGTGATGTCAAAATTAGCTTCGACACCACGCTCGGTCATCTTCTTGTACTTGAAGACTTCTTGCTCCACTTCTTCCAGCCTAGCCTGGACGCTCCCCTCCTTGATAGGTCCCTTCAGATCTTCTTGATGAAGGACGCCTTCCTTCATCTGAACAACCTGAGGGTGCTTCTTCACCTCAGCGAGGTAAGCGTTGATGACGTTGACGACGAACGTGTCCTTGGGGGAACTTGGAGAAGCCATGGCACCTAAATTTAGCTGAAAGATTTCCTGGCAGAAACAGATCGAAGAGAAAACACGCGAAATCGCAAGATACGTTGCCGGAACAACCCGGGCAAATATATAGGAAAAATTTATGCACAGAAAGGAAGGTAACAGACCAAAGCGGGGTCGGAGACGGGCTTCGGGGTGTCCAGGCGGCCTGCCGGCGCGGCCCGGGGGGGCGCGCTAGGGGGGCGCCTGGACTCCCTGGAGGTCGTCTCTGGCTCCACTTCGACTCGGAATTTTACTAATTTTACAAAAACTCGTAATACGGAACTTTTATGATGTTTTGCGGTGTTTTCTTACCGTACTACATACCTTTTCTTTATTCTGCTTCTGCTGGCGTCTGAAACGAGGCTGCAACATGTTCTTCGTGGGTTGTTGTGTATATTATATTCACATCAACATCGACAGGGTCTCCTGCTATGTAATGTTTAAGTCTTTGCCCATTCACAACTTGAGGTTTGGTGCCTTCAAAATTATTAATCTTAATTGCACCAGACCGATAAACTTCTTCAATATGAAATGGTCCTTCCCACCTGGAAAGTAGTTTACCTGGAGAAAACCTGAAATGGGATCTAAACAACAAAACTTTATCACCAACATTAAATTCACGTTTCAGAATCTTCCTATCATGCCACCTTTTTACCTTTTCTTTGAACATTTTAGCGCTCTCGTAAGCTTCACTCCTCCATTCATCTAGAGAAGTCAAGTTCATGAGACGCTTCTCACCAGCTAGTTTTGGGTCAGCGTTAAGCTCTCTAACAGCCCATAAAGCTTTGTGCTCTAGCT
Source organism: Secale cereale (assembly GCA_902687465.1). NCBI lineage: Eukaryota > Viridiplantae > Streptophyta > Magnoliopsida > Poales > Poaceae > Secale > Secale cereale. Next base: position 540,153,603 of record LR738709.1, on the reverse strand, counting down.
CTAATGGCAAATGGCAAGCCTTGCCATACACCATCTTATAGGGGGACATGCCCATGGGGTTTTTGTAAGCAGTTCTATATGCCCACAAAGCATCTCCCAATTTATTTGACCAATCCTTCCTATTTATGTTTACTGTTTTCTGCAGATCAACTTAATCTCTCTATTGGTGAGCTCAACTTGCCCACTAGTTTGAGGATGATAAGGTGAAGCAATTCTATGATTAACATCGTATTTAGCCAAAGCTTTTCTAAAAGCTCCGTGCGTGAAGTGTGATCCTCCATCGGTCATGAGATACCTTGGTATACCAAACCTAGGAAAAATTACATCTTTAAGCATTTTCAAAGATGTTTTGTGATCAGCACTTTCAGTGGGGATTGCTTCAACCCACTTGGTCACATAATCAACAGCTACTAAAATGTGAGTGTACTTGTGCGAAGAAGGAAAAGGACCCATAAAATCAAAACCCCAACAATCGAAAGGTTCGATCACTAGTGAGTAATTCATAGGCATCTCATTCCTTCTACTAATGTTACCAACTCTCTGACATTTATCACAAGCTAAAACATAATTTCTAGCATCTTTAAAGAGAGTAGGCCAATAAAAACCTAATTGAAGAACATTATGTGCAGTCCTCTCACCGGCATGATGTCCTCCATAGGGACTATCATGACACCGTCGGAGAACGTCCTTCTGCTCATGTTCCGGAATGTATCTTCTCACGATCCCGTCGGGGCCTTCTTTGAAAAGATGTGGGTCATCCCAAAAGTAGCGCCTCAAATCATGAAAGAACTTCTTCCTTTGCTGAAATGTTAGACCTGGAGGCAAATACTTTGCAACAATAAAATTAGCATAATCTGCATACCACGGGTCGGAAAGAGGATGTACTTTTACAACGGCAAGTTGCTCGTCTGGAAAACTATCGTTAACTGGGATGGGGTCATGCGGTATATCTTCCATTCTTGAAAGATTGTCCGCCACCGGATTGTCTTCCCCTTTCCTATCAACAATCTGCAAATCAAATTCTTGAAGAAGGAGTACCCATCTGATAAGCCTTGGCTTAGCATCCTTCTTTGTCATAAGATACTTAATGGCAGCATGATCAGTATGAATAATAACTTTAGAATCAACAATATACTACCTAAACTTATCACAAGAAAAAACTACAGCTAAGAATTCCTTCTCAGTAGTAGCATAATTTGTTTGAGCACTATCAAGGGTTTTACTAGCATAATGTATAACATTCAATTTCTTATCAACTCTTTGTCCTAAAACAGCTCCAACAGCAAAATCACTAGCATCACACATAATTTCAAAAGGTAAATTCCAGTCAGGTGGTTGTACTATAGGAGCAGTTATTAAAGCTTTCTTAAGGATTTCAAAAGCTTCCTTACAATTTTCATCAAATGCAAAAGGAACATCCTTCTGGAGAAGATTAGTGAGGGGTCTCGAGGTTTTAGAAAAGTCTTTAATAAATCTTCTATAAAAACCTGCATGACCGAGAAAACTGCGAATACCTTTGATGTCCTTTGGATAGGGCATCCTCTCAATAGCTTAGATCTTGGCTTTGTCCACTTTAATTCCCCTTTCGGAAATCTTGTGACCAAGAACAATTCCTTCATTAACCATAAAGTGGCACTTCTCCCAGTTGAGTACCAAATTTGTCTCCTCGCATCTCTGCAAAACTTTATTAAGGTTGTGAAGACAATGGTCAAATGAAGTTCCATAGACGGAGAAATCGTCCATGAAGACTTCCATAATATCCCCGCAGAAACCATGAAAGATAGCAGACATACACCTTTGAAAAGTAGCAGGGGCATTACATAAACCAAAAGGCATACGTCTGTAAGCATAAGTACCAAAAGGACAAGTAAAAGTGGTCTTCTCTTGATCGACAGTGTTAACATGAATTTGAGAGAAGCCAGAATAACCATCAAGATAACAAAAGTGGGTATTTTTGGATAACCTTTCAAGCATTTGGTCGATGAACGGCAACGGGTAGTGATCCTTCCTGGTTGCCTTGTTCAACTTCCTGTAATCAATACACATTCTATATCCAATAATAATTCTCTGAGGTATTAGTTCATTTTTATCATTAGGAACCACAGTTGTACCTCCTTTCTTAGGAACACAATGTATCGGACTTACCCACTTACTGTTAGCTATAGGGTAGATAATACCTGCGGCTAGAAGCTTGAGAATCTTAGTTCTCACGACATCCATCATCTTCGGGTTCAACCGTCGTTGATGATCAACAACTGGTTTAGCATCAGGCTCAAGGTTGATAGTATGTTGACAGATAGATGGACTAATCCCCTTAAGGTCATCAAGGGTATAGCCAATTGCGCCTCGGTGTCTACGAAGTACTTCCAATAATCGCTCTTCTTCATATCCTGAAAGGTTAGAATTGATAATAACAGGATATACTTTCTTTTCATCTAAATAAGATACTTGAGCGTATCGGGAAGAGGTTTAAGATCGAACACCGGGTCTTCTTTCGGTTTTGACAAAATTCCCAAAGGTTCAACCGGAAGGTTGTGCTTCAGGATAGCAGGCTGCCTCAAGAATATTTCATCTAGTTCATTTCTTTCCTACATATGCAAATCATTCTCGTGGTCCTCCATGTATTGCTGCAAAGGGTCATCAGGGGGAATAGCAATAGAGGCAATACTTTCAATAATTTTATCATCACTAGGTGAATCAGTACCACGAGGCTGCTTAGAGAACTTAGAAAAATTAAATTCATATGGCTCACCATCGAATTCAACAGAAACTTTACCTTTCTTGCAATCTATTATAGCTCCACAAGTTCTAAGAAAAGGTCTACCAAAAATGATGGGACAAAAATTGTCCCTGGCTGAACCAAGTACCAGAAAGTCGGTAGGGTATTTTACCTTTCCACATAGGACTTCAACGTCCCTCACAATTCCGATAGGAGAGATAGTTGATCTATTTGCAAGATGAATAGTAACATCAACTTCTTCAAGTTCACAAGGGGAAATCTCACCGATGATTTCTTCATAGAGTGAATAAGGAATAGCACTTGCACTCGATCCCAAATCGCATAGCCCATAATAATTGTGATCTCCTATTTTAACAGATACCACCGGAGTACCTGAAATTGGGCCTTTGTTCTTGGCTGTGACAAGGTTAGTGGAAACAACACAAAAAGTTATATTGGAATCCAAAACATCATCAGTAGCAAGGTCTTTAATCAATGCAACTTGAGGATCGACCCAGATCTGGTCCTCAGGTTCATCAACTCTTCTCTCACTTTTATTTATTATGCATGTTACAAGAGAGTGTTCCTTTATCCTCGTGGGAAAAGGAGGCTTTTCATATATGAGTGCAGGCAAAATAGGCTCAGCAACATAAATATCAATAGGTCGTTCTTTAAAAGGTGCATGGTGCTGGTCTCTATTCTTTTTAAAAGAATCAACGTGAGAGGCAAAATTCTTACATAAATCAATCACTAGATGGGAATCAAGACCAATCTTAGAGCAAAAAGTATTGAAGTAATCAGTTTCCACATAGCTCTCAATATAATCATGTTCATAATTTATAGCGGGTTCAATACCTTTATCAATTTCCCAATCTTCAGTATTCCTCTAGATTCTTTCAAGGAGATCCCACCTTTCTTCAACACTCTTCTTCTGAAATACCCCACTAGAGGAGGCATCCAGCATCTCCTTATCCTGACGAGAAAGCCTGGCATAAAAATTTGTAAGTATAATTTCCTTGGGAAGCTTATGAATAGGCCATTTGAGCATTAGGGACTTAAATCTCCCCCAAGCTTGAGCAATGCTTTCTTCGTCACGAGACCTAAAGTTATAGATATAATTCCTGTCTCGATGAATTTCATGAAGAGGATAAAATTTAGTATAAAAGAGAGACATAAGCTCCTGCCAGTCCAGCAAGTGTGGGTTATCGAGAAGCCCATACCAATCTGAAGCTTTATCTATAAGTGATACAACAAACAATTTCCTCATGACAAACTCCCTCGATACACCTGCAAGCTTAAATAATGAACATAGTCGTGACAAATATAGCAAGTGTTCACCGGGATGTCTGTCTCCTGCATAACGATAAGCCAAAACATAATTGATAATGCCAGCTGGTATTTTATAAGGCACAATTTCAGTAGGGGGAGGATCAACCACCACAGTTGTGGGGCGTCTTCCCGCAAGCAACGCTCCAATAATAGGGTTATCCATAAGGACAAAGAGCAGTAATAGTAAAAATAAAAACAGAATTATAAAAAGAAAACTTCCTTACCAGTTTCACTTTACCAATAGTGCTACGCTCCCCGGCAACGGCGCCAGAAAACGTTACTTGATGACCCTCAACCGTAAGGGATCTGTTGCAGCATTTTCGATAAGTAAGAGTGTCGAACCCAACGAGGAGCAGAAGGTATTGATAAGCGATTCTGAGCAAGAAATTACTGCAAGCACTGAAAGATAACTTTTAGGGGTTTTCTCGGTATAAGCAACAGGAATGTAAAGTCAAGTAATGTAAAAGGTACTGAAAGTAACAAGTGGCCCAATCCTTTCTTAGCAAAGGAGAGGCCTAGCAACTGAACTTATAAAGACTAAAGCGTTCTTGAGGACACACGGGAGATGTAGTCATGTGCTTTCGCCATATTCCGTATCGATACTATGATATGTGTTGATAAGTGTTGAGTGGGTGGATCTATGCTAGTGCACTCTCTAGACTAAGATGAATGCACTCTTATGATTAAACACCTTGCAAGCATCCGCAAATACAAGATAGAATTTAAGGCAAAAGCCTAACCATAGCAATACGACCGAGGATCCATTATTCCCTTATGCAAAAGCGTGTGAATTGGGGTTCAGGTTTCTTTCACTCCGGCAACCCACCATAAGCATTCTTTATACACAATGTATTCTCCTAGGTCCTTAATAAGGCGAAGTGTTGGGTGTTCGACTCACGCAACACCACTAGTAGAATGACAACGCAACTTAAGTACCAAACAACACATATTACTTCAACAGCATATGACTACTAACAACAAGACTTCCCCCATGTCCTCAAGAACTAAGGTAACTACTCACAAGACATAAAAGAGATCATGATCAGTGGGGATAAATATGTGATAAACAATCTAGACATAATAATATTTCTCCAACAAAACTCAATAGCATTCACCACAAAGTAGTAATCAACACCAATGAAGTAGAGAGAATAGGTAGTACGAGTTACAACACGAGTTGCGATGGTAAGATGAGATTTGGATGAAGATGGAGATGGTGCTGGTGTTGGGGATGATGTTGATGATGATCTCGATGATGCCCGTGACGATGGTGATGACGATGGTGACGATCTCCCCTTCCGGGAGGTGATCTCCCCGGCGGAATCTGCCCGCCGGAGATGCCCTTTTCTTCTCTGTAGGTTTCCGCCTCGAAGCGGCGGCGGAACTCCGTAAAAAGTCCCGTGTCTAGGGTTTTCGGAGGACGGAGAACATATATGCAAAAGAGGGCGACCAGAGGTGGGCCAGGGGCTCCAGGCGCCCCCCTGGCGCGGCCAGGGGGGCGCGCCCCCAGGCCGCCTGGGCACCCTGTGGCCCCCCTCTGACTCCCCTTTTGCGTGTCTTCGTTATTCGTCTGAAAAATACCTCCTGTCAATTTTCAGGTAATTTGGAGGTGTTCTTCTTCAGCAACTCAGCATCCACTTGTTCCTGCTGAATCCTGCGTCTGCTGTTCCGGTATCGGAAAGTTGGAAACTGTGTAAAATAGACCAAAACAACATAAGAACATCATCATAACGTGAAATATATCAATGAATAAGGATAAATTATAATACAAAATAGTGATGCATTTTGGAACTATCATGCATTCGAGCATAGCTCTCAGATATGAACGAATGAGATGCTCCAGTATCGAAAAGAACAGATACCGGATGGCAGTTAACAAGGAGCGTGCCAAGGACGACGTTAGGATCCTCATAAGCTTCCTCAGCAGAGACATAGTTGACATGGCCACGTGTAGTGGTAACAGGCTTGACATAGTTCACCTTTCCTGTTGGCTTACCACGGCCAACGGACCTTCCTGGTTGGTTCTGAGGACACTCTCGCATGTAGTGGCCTGGTTCTCTGCACTTGAAGCATGTCACAGTGCTAGTGCGTGGGGCAGTATTGGCAGATGGTCCTCCATAAGTCTTGGGCAGTGCATACTGCTGGGTTGGGCGAGGCGCCTCATAGGATGGCCTTGGAGTGAGCCTGGGTGGCAGAGCTGTGTTTGGAACCCACACACGGCGCTTGTGAGAGCCAGAGCCGGATGAGGAACCAAAGTCATGGGGATGCTTGCGTGTGGCTTCATAATCAGTCTGACCCGTCTCAACACTGATGGCTTTGTTCACTAGCTTCTGGAAGGAGGTGCACTCGTGCAGATGGAAATCTCGGTGAAGTTCAGGGTTGAGTCCCTTGCGGAACCTCGCCTGCTTCTTGGCGTCGGTGGACACCTCTTCGGGAGCATAGCGTGCCAAGTTACCAAACTCACGGCTATAGACATCCACGGTTAGCCTGCCTTGCGTGAAATTGCAGAATTCCTCCCGCTTGCGATCCAGCCTGCACAGCAGGTGCAAGCCGTGTCAGAGTGGCCCAGTGGTCGGCTCGAGTGTTATAGAGCTCCATCCAGAGGGTACGGACCTCACGGTCCCTATCCTCCAGCATCTGTGTGGTAGTCTAAAGTAGCGGCTCCTCATGAGCGGCATCAGTGTACAGACCGGTGTAGTAGCCCTCCTCTCCAGGAAGTGAAGCTGGCATGTAGCAGAACTCAGTGTTCAACAGCAAGGCATGCCTAGCCCAGATGATAGTCATCATCGAGTAAGCAGCATCTTGCACTGCCATATCGATGGTAACTCCAAGTCCATATGTCCAGTGGATGGGGTTGTTAGCTCCGGGATATGAAGGATATATCCGGACTGTGCAGAAGTAATGGCTCTGGTTGAAATCACGGTACTGCTCCTCCATAGTATACTCAGGATACCAACGGTAACCAGTCTCGGTCAACACGCGGACCAACATGGCCGTGTGACCTGGCACATTGATGCACCGGGTCAGACGGACCACCTGATGAGGGGTGCGGTCAGACATCTAAAACACGAAATAATGCAAAGGCATTAGAATTTCTAGAAGAAATCGGGCAGCATAACAGCTGTAAATGCTCAAAAAAGATTTTGAGACATCATACAAATGATAGCATAGCCACTCAACAACATCATATCAAGGTTTCGGGTCCAACTAATCAACATATTGGAAAGGTAGAAACTGAACTGAGGCTTGAAACCAACAATCCTAAGAGTCTACGGATTAGTAACATGTGAACCTAGTAAAGATGAGAGGCCTAGTCCTTAACCCCCGTAGAAAGAATAGGCTGACTCAGATCAGAAGGGCATAATGTAAAGTAGTAAAAAGAGCCTTACGTTCCCTTCCACAATCAATTCCCCTACATATAACTAAGAATTTCTAGACTCAACATCGACCAGTTTGGCTTGAAGAACCTACACGCAACCTGGCTCTGATGCCAACGCAGTCAGGACCCCAATCCTAAGTCACACCGATCTAGCATGTAACACATCATATCACTTTGCGGCCTCACGCACGGTATCCCCACGGGTGCCACCTTACCTGGCCCGGGACCGTTTGCGCATTTTGGCACACGTATATGATACTGTCGCTAGCATCCATATGACAGAGAACTCGGGCCGACATGGCTAGTTATAAACCAAAAGTGGCACTAAATTACAGAGACAGGCATAAATGACCCAGCAACGAACGTGTCGGTCATCAACGTATGAACCCAAGCATAGAAAGCTACATGGACTTAAAGGAACAACGCGTGACATTTCCCCTAAGGGACAGACACAGGAACAAAGAATGACACATGCCGGTCAACCTACGTGTTCCGGAGTAGTAGCAAGCTACCAAGGCTCAGTGGAAGCACTAGGAGGCATTTCCCTGTAAGATAGGCTACCAAGGGTAAACAACTAGGTGTCGGATCCCGCACATACCAAGCATTTCAATAACATACACACAATATGCCTGATATGTGCAAATACAACATTGCATCACAACAGAACTATATGACTCAAGTACTTTATTTAAGAGGCTCCCAAGAGCCATACATAACATATTCATACAGGTAGGGGTCACATGACCTACCACTCAAGTCATACAAGCATACAAGCACATGCAGAAGCTAACTTGTCTGAGTACAGACAACTTGGAAAGAAAGCAGGCTTGGTGTAGCCTAACTATCTACAAGGCCCTTCACAAGTTCAAGATCGTCGTCTGGGTAGCAAGGTACTCGTCGACGTCAAGGCCTATATAGAACCCATCAGAGGGGGCGGGGTTCTCCTCTGCAACAGTTATTAAACAAACATGAGTACAAAGGTACTCAGCAAGACTTACATCAGAACCTATCATACATGCATCATTATCAACAAGGGTAGTGGAGTTTATTGCAGCAAGCCAGCTTTGACTCGTGGCTAACCTATACTACAACTCTCAGTAGTTTGCAAAGATGAGACTATGCACACGAGTCCACTACTACCACAACAACACATTACCGTGGACCCTCTCCCGTCATCCTACGGAAGGGCCATCCACGGCACTCACACTTGTCTTCAGACTTTTAGGAGTAACCATTAACTTGTCTATGAACTGTATAAGCAACCAAGTGGTCCTTAACCGCGAACAGCGGCTATTCGAATAGATTGGTAACCCTGCAGGGGTGTACTTCTTCACACATGTTTCCACCACTTAGCGTCTGCACACGACATGTGCTCGGCAGACTTCAAGCGAAAGCCGACGTGGGTGTAGACCGCGACCTAACCAACCACTCAAGTCCCTAGTCCAGGTTTATCGCCTATTTGGATTCCATCCGTGGAGAGATCCGGCTGGGGTGTCTCTCACGGCCCCAAACGATGTGTACAGGGTTCCCGAGTCACCAAACGGGCAACCGGTACACCATGCCACGTACATGCTGCATCACAGCCCACCCCAAGGGTCAGCGCTGCGCACGACCACCGGTAAACTACAAACACCAAAAACTAGTTGCAACTCCTGGACAGAGAACAAGGGCATGCAATAAGTCGAGCGGGGTCATATTTCAGGGCCCAATGTGTGGTAGTAGCTGATCTTAAATCACACATACAGATCTCAGTTCCTACGGACGGTTCCAATGAAACAACCCACCATGTACTCCTACATGGCCTTTCATCGATACCTTTACCAAAACATATTCCACCTCACTCTCATTACCAGACATGATCATTTCACTCTGATCCATCACCCAGATGAACCAGACCTGACACAACGCTAAGCATAGCAGGCAGCATGTATAGCATGGTAGGAAACACATCAACATGGCTCAATCAACTCCTACACATGCTTGTGGGTTTCAACTATTTACTGTGGCAATGACAGGTCATGCAAAGTAATGGGGTTCAACTACCGCAGCAAACAGCAGTTCACACGTTGTTGCCTTAATGCAGTAAAAGAGAGCAGAAGCGAGAAGATGGGTTTGTATCGGAATTATCAATGGGTTGCTTGCCTGACATATTGGTTTACGGGTACTGCCCTTCAGTTGGATACGCAGATGTATCCTCGGGAGCAGAACCTACCACGGAGAACACCGGTAATACAATCAATATAAAACAATATGCAACAATATGATGCATGCTCATGACATGGCAAGATGAATGTGTTTGAGCTAATGCAACTATAAAAAGAAAGGTTTGAGCTTATTTGAATCAAAGATTCAAATTCATGCCCAAGTTATTATTATACAAAGTGCATTATCATGTTTTGATATGAACAGCAAGGTTAACTTGCTTTAACAAGCATGAAACCAGTACCAATGGATAGATTGGATTTTTCTGATCATTTTTCATATATATATATATATATATATATATATATATATATATATATATATATATATATATATATATATATATATATATATATATATATATATATATATATATGTAGCGACCCGACCCGAATGGATCAAGTCTCTGTGCTTAAGTGTCATCCCTGGATCGGTATGCTGACACACACAGTACTCGAGGATTTATAACAAAGGTAAATGATACGTCCAAAATGCATCACTATTTTGTATCATAATTTATCCTTATTCATTGATATATTTCACATTACGATGATGTTCTTATGTTGTTTTGGCCTATTTTACACAGTTTGCAACTTTCCGGTGCCGAAGCAGCAGACGCAGGATTCAGCGGTAAAAAGTGGAAGCTGAGTTGCTGAAGAAGAATACCTCAAAATTACCTGAAAATCGACGGAGAGTATTTTTCAGACGGATCACGAAGGCACACAAAAGGGCAACCAAAGGGGGGCCACAGGGCGTCCAGGCGCCCTGGGGGCGCGCCCCCCTGGCCGCGCCGGGGGGGCGCCTGGAGCCCCTGGCCCACCTCCGGCTGCCCCCTTTTGCCTATATACTCCCCGTTATCCGAAAACCCTAAAAACGAGAGTTTTTACGGAGTTCCGCCGCCGCTCCGTGGCGGAAACCTACAGAGAAGAAAAAGCCATCTTCGGCGGGCAGATTTCGCCGGGGAGATCACCTCCCGGAAGGGGAGATCATCGCCATCGTCATCACCATCGTCACGGGCATCATCGAGATCATCATCAACATCATCCCCAACATCAGCACCATCTCCATCTTCATCCAAATCTCATCTCACAATTGCAACTTGTGTTGTAACCCGTACTATCTATCCTCTCTACTCCATCGGTGTTGATTACTACTTTGTGGTGAATGCTATTGAGTTTTGTTGGAGAAATATCATTATGTCCAGATTGTTTATCATCCATTTATCTCCACTGATCATGATCTCTTTTATGTCTTGTGAGTAGTTACCTTAGTTCTTGAGGACATGGGAAAAGTCTTGTTGTTAGTAGTCATATGCTGTTGAAGTAATTTGTGTTGTTTGATACTTAAGTTGTGCTGTTATTCTACTAGTGGTGTTGTGTGAGTCGAACACTCAACACTTCGCCTTATTAAGGACCTAGGGGAATACATTGTGTACAAAGAATGCTTACGGTGGGTTGCCGGAGTGACAGAAACCTGAACCCCAGTTCGCACGCTTTTGCACAAGGGAACGATGGATCATCGATCGTATTGCTATGGTTAGGCTTTTGCCTTAAATACTATCTTGTATTTGCGGATGCTTGCAAGGTGTTTAATCATAAGAGTGCACTCATCTTAGTCTAGAGAGTGTACTAGCATAGATCCACCCACTCAATACTTATCAACACATAACATAGTACCGATACGAAATATGGCGAAAGCACATGACTACCTCTCCCGTGTGTCCTCAAGAACACTTTAGCCTTTATAAGTTCAGTTGCTAGGCCTCTCCTTTGTTCAGAAAGGATTGGGCCACTTGTTACTCTCAGTGCCTTTTACTTTGCTTGCTTTTACTTTCCTGTTGCTTATATCAAGAAAACCCCTAAAAAGTTATTTTTCAGTGCTTGCAGTAATTCCTTGCTCAAAATCGCTTATCAATACCTTCTGCTCCTCGTTGGGTTCGACACTCTTACTTATCGAAAACGCTGCAATAGATCCCTTACGGTTGTGGGTCATCAAGTACCGTTTTCTGGCACCGTTGCCGGGGAGCGTAGTGCTATTGGTAAAGTGAAACTGGTAAGGAAGTTTTTATATTTATGTTTTATTTATTTTTGTTGTTGCTGCTCTTTGTCCTTATGGACAACCTTGCTATTGGATCGTTGCTTGTGGGAAGACGCCCCACACCTGTGGTGGTTGCTCCTCCCCCTACTGAAATTGTGCCCTATAAAATACCAACTGGTATTATCGATTATGTTTTGGCTAATCGTTATGCAGGAGACAGACATCCCGGTGAACACTTGCTATATCTGTCACAACTATGTTCATTATTTAAGCTTGCAGGTGTATCAATGGAGTTTGTCATGAGGAAATTGTTCGCCGTATCGCTTATAGATAAAGCTTCAGATTGGTATAAGCTTCTCGATAACTCGCACTTGCTTGATTGGCAAGAGCTTATGTCTCTCTTTTATACTAAGTTTTATCCTCTTCATGAAATTCATCGAGACAGGAACTATATCTATAACTTTAGGTCTCGTGACGGAGAAAGCATTGCTCAAGCTTGGGGGAGATTGAAGTCCCTAATGCTCAAATGTCCTATTCATGAGCTCCCCAAGGAAATTATACTTACAAATTTTTATGCCAGGCTTTCTCGTCAGGATAAGGAGATGCTGGATGCCTCCTCTAGTGGGGTATTTCAGACAAAGAGTGTTGAAGAAAGGTGGGATCTCATTGAAAGGATCCAGAGGAATACCGAAGATTGGGAAATCGATAAAGGTATTGAACCCGCTATAAATTATGAGCATGATTATATTGAGAGCTATGTGAAAACTGATTACTTCAATACTGTTTGCTCTAAGATTGGTCTTGATTCCCATCTAATGATTGATTTCTGTAAGGATTTTGCCTCTCACGTTGATTCTTTTAAAAAGAATAGAGACCAGCATCATGAACCTTTTAAAGAGCTACCTGTTGATATTCATGTTGCTGACCCTATTTTGCCTGCAGTTATATATGAAAAGCCTCCTTTTCCCGCAAGGATAAGGGAGCACTCTCTTGTGACAGGCGTAATAAATAAAAGTGAGAGAAGAATTGATGAGCCTGAGGACCAGATCAAGGTCGATCCTCAAGTTGCATTGATTAAAGACCTTGTTACTAATGATGTTTTGGATTCCAATGTAAATTTTTGTTCTGTTTCCACTAACCTTGTCACAGCCAAGAATAAAGGCCCAATTTCAGGTACTCCAGTAGTATCTGTTAAAATAGGGGATCACAATTATTATGGGCTATGCGATTTGGGATCGAGTGCAAGTGCTATCCCCTATTCACTTTATGAAGAGATCATCGGTGAGATTTACCCTTGTGAACTTGAAGGAGTTGATGTTACCATTCATCTTGCAAACAGAACAACTATCTCTCCTATCGGAATTGTGAGGGACGTTGAAGTCCTATGTGGAAAGGTAAAATACCCTACCGACTTTCTAGTACTTGGTTCAGAGAGGGACTATTTTTGTCCTATTATTTTTGGTAGACCTTTTCTTAGAACTTGTGGAGCTATAATAGATTGCAAGAAAGGTAAAGTTTCTGTTGAATTCGATGGTGAGCCATATGAATTTAATTTTTCTAAGTTCTCTAAGCAGCCTCGTGGTACCGATTTACCTAGTGATGATAAAATTATTGAAAGTATTGCTTCTATTGCTATTCCCCCTAATGATCCTTTGCAGCAATATATGGAGGACCACGAGAATGATTTGCATATGCAGGAAAGAAATGAACTAGATGAAATATTCTTGAGGCAACCTGCTATCCTGAAGCACAACCTTCCGGTTGAACCTTTGGGAATTTTGTCAAAACCAAAAGAAGACCCGGTGTTCGATCTTAAACCTCTTCCCGATACGCTCAAGTATGCTTATTTAGATGAAAAGAAAGTATATCCTGTTATTATCAACTCTAAACTTTCAGGATATGAAGAAGAGCGACTATTGGAAGTGCTTCGTAAACACCGAGGTGCAATTGGCTATACCCTCGATGACCTTAAGGGGATTAGTCCATGTATCTGTCAACATACTATCAACCTTGAGCCTGATGCTAAACCAGTTGTTGATCATCAACGATGGTTGAACCCGAAGATGATGGATGTTGTAAGAACTGAGATTCTCAAGCTTCTAGCCGCAGGTATTATCTACCCTATAGCTGATAGTAAGTGGGTAAGCCCGGTACATTGTGTTCCTAAGAAAGGAGGTACAACTGTGGTTCCTAATGATAAGAATGAACTAATACCTCAGAGAACTATTATTGGATATAGAATGTGTATTGATTACAGGAAGCTGAACAAGGCAACCAGGAAGGATCACTACCCGCTGCCGTTCATCGACCAAATGCTTGAAAGGTTGTCCAAAAATACCCACTTTTGCTACCTTGATGGCTATTATGGCTTCTCTCAAATTCATGTTAATACTGCTGATCAAGAGAAGACCACTTTTACTTGTCCCTTTGGTACTTATGCTTACAGGCGTATGCCTTTTGGTTTATGTAATGCCCCTGCTACTTTTCAAAGGTGTATGTCTGCTATCTTTCATGGTTTCTGTGAGGATATTATGGAAGTCTTCATGGACGATTTCTCCGTCTATGGAACTTCCTTTGACCATTGTCTCCACAACCTTAATAAAGTTTTGCAGAGATGTGAGGAGACAAATTTGGTACTCAACTGGGAGAAGTGCCACTTCATGGTTAACGAAGGAATTGTTCTTGGTCACAAGATTTCCGAAAGGGGAATTGAAGTGGACAAGGCCAAGATCGAAGCAATTGAGAGGATGCCCTATCCAAGGGACATCAAAGGTATTCGCAGTTTTCTTGGTCATGCTGGTTTCTATAGAAGATTTATTAAAAACTTTTCTAAGACTTCGAGGCCCCTCACTAATCTTCTCCAGAAGGACATTCCTTTTGTATTTGATGAGGATTGTAAGGAAGCTTTTGAAGTTCTTAAGAAAGCCTTAATAACCGCTCCTATAGTACAACCACCCGACTGGAATTTACCTTTTGAGATTATGTGTGATGCTAGTGATTTTGCTGTTGGAGCTGTTTTAGGACAAAGAGTTGATAAGAAATTGAATGTTATACATTATGCTAGTAAAACCCTTGATAGTGCTCAAAGGAATTATGCTACTACTGAGAAGGAATTCTTAGCTGTAGTATTTGCTTGTGATAAGTTTAGGCAGTATATTGTTGATTCCAAAGTTATTATTCATACTGATCATGCTGCCATTAAGTACCTTATGACAAAGAAGGATGCCAAGCCAAGGCTTATCAGATGGGTACTCCTTCTTCAAGAATTTGATTTGCAGATTGTTGATAGGAAAGGAGAAGACAATCCGGTGGCGGACAATCTTTCAAGGATGGAAGATATACTGCATGATCCCATCCCAGTCAACAAAAGTTTTCCAGACGAGCAACTTGCCGTTGTAAAAGTACAATCTCTTTCCGATCCTTGGTTTGCAGATTATGCTAATTTTATTGTTGCAAAGTATTTGCCTCCAGGTTTAACATTTCAGCAAAGGAAGAAGTTCTTTCATGATTTGAGGCACTACTTTTGGGATGACCCACATCTTTTCAAAGAAGGCCCCGACGGGATCGTGAGAAGATGCATACCGGAACACGAGCAGAAGGACATTCTCAGACAGTGTCATGATAGTCCCTATGGAGGACATCATGCCGGTGAGAGGACTGCACATAAGGTTCTTCAATCAGGTTTTTATTGGCCTACTCTCTTTAAGGATGCTAGAAATTATGTTTTAGCCTGTGATAAATGTCAGAGAGTTGGTAACATTAGTAGAAGGAATGAGATGCCTATGAATTACTCACTAGTGATTGAACCTTTTGATTGCTGGGGTTTTGATTTTATGGGTCCTTTTCCTTCTTCGCACAAGTACACTCACATTTTAGTAGTTGTTGATTATGTGACCAAGTGGGTTGAAGCAATCCCCACTGAAAGTGCTGATCACAAGATATCTTTGAAAATGCTCAAAGATGTGATTTTTCCTAGGTTTGGTGTACCTAGGTATCTCATGACTAATGGAGGATCACACTTCACGCATGGATCTTTTAGAAAAGCTTTAGCCAAATACGATGTCAATCATAGAATTGCTTCACCGTACCATCCTCAAACTAGTGGGCAAGTTGAGCTCACCAATAGAGAGATTAAGTTGATCTTGCAGAAGACAGTAAACAGAAATAGAAATGACTGGTCAAATAAGTTAGGAGATGCTTTGTGGGCGTATAGAACTGCTTACAAAAACCCCATGGGCATGTCCCCCTATAAGATGGTGTATGGCAAGGCTTGCCATTTGCCATTGGAATTAGAGCACAAAGCTTTCTGGGTTGTTAGAGAGCTTAATGCTGACCCAAAGTTAGCTGGTGAGAAGCGTCTCATGAACTTGACTTCTCTAGATGAGTGGAGAAGTGAAGCTTACGAGAGCGCTAAAATGTTCAAGGAAAAGGTAAAGAAGTGGCATGATAGGAGGATTCTGAAACGTGAATTTAATGTTGGTGATAAAGTTTTGTTGTTTAGATCCCGTTTCAGGTTTTCTCCAGGCAAACTACTTTCCAGGTGGGAAGGGCCATTTCATATTGAAGAAGTTTATCGGTCTGGTGCAATTAAGATTAACAATTTTGAAGGCACCAAACCTCAAGTTGTGAATGGGCAAAGACTTAAGCATTACATAGCAGGAGACCCTGTCAATGTTGATGTGAATATAATATACACAACAACTCACGAAGAACATGTTGCAGCCCTGTTTCAGACGCCAGCAGAAGCAGAATAAGGAAAAGGTATGTATTACGGTAAGGAAACATCGCGAACCGCCATAAAAGTTCCATATTATGAGTTTTTGCAAAATTAGTAAAATTCTAAGCCTAAGTGGAGCCGGAGACAAGCTCCAGGGGGCCCAGGCGCCCCCCTGGCGCGCCCTACCTCCTGGCGCGCCGGGAGGCCGCCTGGGCACCCGGGAGTCCGTCTCCGACCCCGCTTTAGCCTGTTACCTTCCTTTCTGTGCATAAACTTTTGCTATATATTTGTCCGGATTGTTCCGGCAACGTATCTCACGATTTCGTGTGTTTTCTTTTTGATCTGTTTCTGCCAGGGAATCTTTCAGCTGAATCTAGGTGACATGGCTTCTCCAAGTTCCCCCAAAGACAAGTTCGTCGTCAACGTCATCAACCCTTACCTCGCTCAGGTGAAGAAGCACCCTCAGGTTGTTTGGATGGAGGACGGTGTCCTCCATCAAGAAGATCTGAAGGGACCTATCAAGGAGGGAAGCATCCAGGCCAGGCTAGAAGAAGTGGAGCAAGAAGTCTTCAAGTACCAGAAGATGATCGAGCGTGGTGTTGAAGCTAACTTCGACATCATCAACGAGCTGAAGACCTACTTCCTGAAGGAGATGAAGGAGATGTGGAAAAGCATCACCGCATCTGAAGAAAGAATTAAAGAGCTCCAAGGGCAAATTTATGATCTACATCACCAGAACTGTGAGTATGAACTAAGGTTTATGTGCATGGGTATGGGTGCTGCATGCAGGATTCAGGAGACAAACTTCTCATATGAGACTGGAGAACCCCTTCCATGGAAGCGCTTCGCCGAGGACTAGTGATCAACGCCAACAAAAATGAGGAGTGAAATCTCCTTGGGTAATGTCATTCCCTTGGCTTGTTCCAAGCTTGGGGGAGTGCCCGGTATCTTTATCTTTACCTTTTGTCTTTTAGAGTCAAGTAGAGTCGTATCATGTCTAGGGAGGTTATTATATGAAATAGGTGTGTGCATTGAGGTCTATCACTCCTTCGGTGGAGAGATTGTATCCGTGAGTGTGGAGTCATCTATGATGGAATATTAATGAGAAGTCTATTGGTTCCTTTGATGCACTCGGTATTCTCTTCATGCAATCGACCTTATATGATGATTCTTATGGGGAGTATTGACCTTATATCAGGTATGGCTGTGAAAACTTTATTTAATCTTGGTAAACATAGCTTTGGTCGTAACAACAAGCATGATTTTCTTAAAGTATCGACATAGCCAAAACCTTTATGTTATTATGCTTGAAGTGTTATGCTGACAAGGAAGACAACTTGATGTGTTATGCTTATTTCAATGTTTATGCTTTATATTGCTTTGCATCTTAGTCATCATCAATTGTCTGTTCTCTCAAAACCTTTGCTAGCCTAACTCTGTACTAAGCGGAATTCTGCTTCTGCATCCATACCCTTAAACCAATACCTTCCATATGAGTCCACCATACCTTCCTATTCGTGGTATTCCACTACCACCTCCTAAGTATATAATTGATGTGTTATCCTTAAATGTTCAAAATCTTCTATTTTGTGCCTCTGTTTTAGCTCATGAGGAAGTAATAGTTAATTCATGGTCTTTTGAGTTGGACAAGTCTCACCCCGGGATTGCATGTCTAATCTGCAAACCCCTAATACGAGAAGGAACCGGCTCATTAAAAAAAATATACAACAAACAAACCCTCCTTCACGCTTTGTTCATGAGAAATCAGAAAACTTTGGCAGTGATAAACAAAGGAGATTAAGAGGATGTGATCGTCCTCGTGCGGGAGCCGTTCCTCGAAACTTGTCCAGCTCGAGAACTAATTGAGTTATCTATTAGCATTCATTGACAAATCATGCACCTCTCAAAACTTGTTTTCATTCTGTTTGATTTAAGGATAGCACATGAGTTTTCCCTACTTCCCTAGAGCATGGCCTATCTTTTAATTTTAGGTTGAGTCAGTTATTCCTACTTCCTTCTATTCTAAAAGAGAGCAGACATTTGATGTTGACAAGGATTCATTCATACAAAGTTGCATTAAGATTTGTCATATCATATCCTTGTTGACATTATCATTTGATAAGTAAGTTGTTTGTCAAGCCCAGCTAAGGCAAACATCTTCCTTTGTGTTAACACTTTCACTTCTTGCCTAATAACATGTTCTTTCAAAAGCTTCAATTAATCTCATCAAAACATAAAGAGAAAGAGCAAAAGTAAAAGCTATTAGTTGTTCTTTGACCAAAGGACATGTTTGCCATGATTTGATGAGTTTCCTTAGCCCTACTTCCGAATATAAGTGTTACCACTCTTTCATAAGGGCCTTATGAGTTGAAGATTGCTGTTGAGGATATTTGAGCTGGTGAAGAAGCTGTGATGCTTCTTGTCCGTATTCTATTTATCGACACTTCACTCTCTAAACTTGTGGACAGGTTTACCGAGCTCAGTATTCGCTTGGGGACAAGCGAGGTCTAAGCTTGGGGGTGTTGATACGTCCAAAATGCATCACTATTGTGTATCATAATTTATCCTTATTCATTGATATATTTCACATTACGATGATGTTCTTATGTTGTTTTGGCCTATTTTACACAGTTTGCAACTTTCCGGTGCCGAAGCAGCAGACGCAGGATTCAGCGGTAAAACGTGGACGCTGAGTTGCTGAAGAAGAATACCTCCAAATTACCTGAAAATTGATGGAGAGTATTTTCCAGACGGATCACGAAGGCACGCAAAAGGGCAACCAGAGGGGGCCACAGGGCGTCCAGGGCGCCCCTCCCCCCCTGGCCGCGCCGGGGGGGGCGCCTGGAGCCCCTGGCCCACCTCCGGCTGCCCCCTTTTGCCTATATACTCCCCGTTATCCGAAAACCCTAAAAACGAGAGTTTTTACGAAGTTCCGCCGCCGCTCCGTGGCGGAAACCTACAGAGAAGAAAAAGCCATCTCCGGCGGGCAGATTTCGCCGGGGAGATCACCTCTCGGAAGGGGAGATCATCGCCATCGTCATCACCATCGTCACGGGCATCATCGAGATCATCATCAACATCATCCCCAACATCAGCACCATCTCCATCTTCATCCAAATCTCATCTCACAATTGCAACTTGTGTTGTAACCCGTACTATCTATCCTCTCTACTCCATCGGTGTTGATTACTACTTTGTGGTGAATGCTATTGAGTTTTGTTGGAGAAATATCACTATGTCCAGATTGTTTATCATCCATTTATCTCCACTGATCATGATCTCTTTTATGTCTTGTGAGTAGTTACCTTAGTTCTTGAGGACATGGGAAAAGTCTTGTTGTTAGTAGTCATATGCTGTTGAAGTAATATGTGTTGTTTGATACTTAAGTTGTCTTGTTATTCTACTAGTGGTGTTGTGTGAGTCGAACACTCAACACTTCGCCTTATTAAGGACCTAGGGGAATACATTGTGTACAAAGAATGCTTACGGTGGGTTGCCGGAGTGACAGAAACATGAACCCCAGTTCGCACGCTTTTGCACAAGGGAACGATGGATCATCGATCGTATTGCTATGGTTAGGCTTTTTCCTTAAATACTATCTTGTATTTGCGGATGCTTGCAAGGTGTTTAATCATAAGAGTGCACTCATCTTAGTCTAGAGAGTGTACTAGCATAGATCCACCCACTCAACACTTATCAACACATAACATAGTACCGATATGGAATACGGCGAAAGCACATGACTACCTCTCCCGTGTGTCCTCAAGAACACTTTAGCCTTTATAAGTTCAGTTGCTAGGCCTCTCCTTTGCTCAGAAAGGATTGGGCCACTTGTTACTCTCAGTGCCTTTTACTTTGCTTGCTTTTACTTTCCTGTTGCTTATATCAAGAAAACCCCTAAAAAGTTATTTTTCAGTGCTTGCGGTAATTACTTGCTCAGAATCACTTATCAATACCTTCTGCTCCTCGTTGGGTTCGACACTCTTACTTATCGAAAACGCTGCAATAGATCCCTTACGGTTGCGGGTCATCAGTAAATCACATGTATGAAGTAATGTAAATACTATTACCTCAATCGATCATAGCGGAAGCATCAAAGGTTGTGGATTCCCATCAACACCAACGACAAAGTTGAGTGTAGACAGCGCAACCCTAACATAACACTTACTCGTCGAATAATTCCTGCAACATGAGACGTTGCAGCCACAAAGGGTCAGTACATTGAATGTACTGACAATTTCACACTGTAATGAGAATGATGAACAATGCCTACAACTACATGCATGTTTGGCTGGTGGAGGTTGTATGGCTGTTTTTGCGTAAAGCTGATTTTTTCCTACCACAAAGAATGCATTTTATTTAACTACTTTGTTAAATTTAAATCATGAACAATTGAGAATGATACCCCCATGTCAATCCCAAATTAAAGTCATCATTAACCCAGCAAATTAAGTTATAGAGTGATGAGATCAACAAATAATCCACTTCTAGATACTCAAAGTTGTCCATAACCGGGGACACGGCTACTCATGAATAGTTTGTACACTCTGTAGAGGTTTGTGCACTTTTCCCCACTAGACTCGATCGCCTCCGTTGGATTTCTCGCACTGCATGATGTTTGAGAAACGGATGACCGAGACACAGTCTTTCCGAAGAGGTCCCCTTAACCAGATAGATAGGCCGGTACACCTACAATCCCCCTACATCTGCTAGCCCATCATGGAAAGGTTTCCCACAACTTAGTCAACTATGCCAGAGCCCATATTGGCATGTGGCTGCACATGGAAGTTTCTAGGCATGAAAATATTATATGATCCCTTTGAGCCTGGGTGGCATTCCAATAGGACAATCACACGGAAACCCCGGGATTTCCTAGGACAACACTGCCAACCCCAGGTGTCCGGGCAATCCACTGGTTCACTCCCAGGGTGCCCCAACCAATCCACCCAGATGTGTATTCAAGTAGCCACCTTAAGTTGAATCCTTAATTGACAACTCACATCTGTCATGGATTTCACTCAAACCCAAACCACGTCTACGAGCATAGCATGGCAACCTAAGCATAACGTGGAAGTAACTCCTAGGGGTTTGAAAATAATGTAGGTAATAGGTTCTCCCTCAATCTACTTCCCAGTCCCACAAGTTAAGAGATCCTACTGATGCAATGTGTTTGAGGATATAACTAATGCAATGAAAACTGAGTATTGGAAAATATGATCAAAGTGTGAACTTGCCTGCAATGTTGATGAAGATGATTCGCACTCAAAACTCTTGATATCTCTACTCGTCACACTTCGGTCAATCTATCGTAAGCAAGCAATAGTAACCACACATAAGCAATCACTCAGAAAGATTGGACAGAACGAATAAACACTTCGGAAAACTTCGAAAACAAAACGAATGACTCTTGAAACATAAAACAATTTCCAACAGTACCAAAATTATGTGAATTTGACCTTATCAGAAATTTTAGGTCAAGAGCTTCGATTTGCAAAAAGAATCAACTCAAACGGAGTTACGAAACTCAAGTTATGATCAAACGAAGTTCAAATCTAAAACTAGTTGAATTCAAATTTTAAAATTTTCAAAAACATGTTCAAGTTGTATTACTGGAAAGAGGGGATCGTAACAAAGATGTGGGCATTGGTTTCGTTGGATTTGGATTAACTGGTAAAAAGTTATGGCCTTTTAAAGTTTAGGGGCTAATCTGTAAATAAAAGATTTACATCTAAGTCCCTGGCCGAAAACTAAACAGAAAAGAAAAAGTTAACAAACGAACGTTCGTTTTATAGGCCTAGCTGGTGAACGTTCACTGGATAGTTAGATCTAAAAAAATAAAACCGATCTGAAACGAAAACCTAACTAAGCAGAAAACCGGAGCGGTTATTATTACCTAAGCGGTTTATAATCATAAATCGCGGGTTCGGGCAGTTTGGGCGGTTCGGGCAGATCCGGAAAACGAACCGGCCGGCGGCGAACTCCGGCGCGGCACCGACGAGTGGCGGGGCAATGGCGACGGGCGCGACGCAGTGCGGCTGCGCGAGCGGGCGGCGAGCGAGGTGAAGGCGCGGAGGGCGAGGCGCGACTGCGGGAGGCCAGGGAAGGCAGCAGCAGCAGCTCGCGGTGGCGAGAAGTGCGGCGGCGGCGGCGGCGGCGCGTGAAGCAAGGCGAGGGGAGAGACGGGGCGGCGGCGGGCTTTATAGGGGGCAGGGCGAGGCCTTGCGTGTGGGAAGGGTAAGGGGAGGCGGTGGCGTGCGATGCACGGACACCAAGGCGGCGATGGAGTTGCTGTGCGGGAGGAGGAAGGGGTCGGGGCGAGCAGATGGGCCGCGGCCTGGCTCGGATGCTGGGCCGGCATTAGGTCCTTGGCTAAAGGGTCCACGTCAGAACTTGTATATCCATAACTCAATCCTTGGGGTCACTATAGTTCCATACTCCAGCATTACACCATCTTTAAATCCAATTGTACTTATCTCCCTCATAACCTTGGGGTAAGCATCATAAATAAACTCCAACTTATTTGTGCAAACTCTACTCCTTGGAGCAACACTTTCCTTTCTATTGGTCCAGGGTTCACTCAGTAAGGTTCAACTAAACAAAATGCACTGGTTCATCCAAAATCCATATTCTCCTCATATCAAATCTTGTATTACTACTTGAACCAGTATTCAACACTCCAGTTACAAAGGTGCTTCACTATAAATGTTGCCATCCACATAGCGGGGTATGGTCAAACGTTCCTCCCATCTTCATTCCTTTGTCCTAGCTAAGGATGCTTCAGTCCCAAGGGAATTGTGCAATGTGATTCTTAAAATCATCAATCTTTTGCTTCATCCTATTGGTCGTGTGCTTCATCTCCATCATCTCTGCATGCACTCTACTCAGGCATTCCTGGGTATAATGAAGTCTTGCTTCGAGTATTTCTCCATTCTGATGTATGGCCTCCATAGCAGCTTCATGAACAGAATCGAAGAATGTTGTTCGCGGAACTCGGGAGATGAAGAAGTATTGACCCATAGTCTTTGGGCAAACTCCTTTCACACGATGGAGGTGTACCTCCACGTACCAAAGTTCAACTCCATTCTCCATGAAGGGATAACCCTTGTAAACTGCATCTCCTTCTAGGTGAATATGCTTCATCATGTCCTTCAGGATCTTTGGGAAATCCTGGTCGCTAGTCAGGGTCATGATGGTTTCTGGGCCTTTGAGAAAAGACTCGTAAAGGGTTGTCATCTGTAGGTATAAGAAAAAAGGGCACTCAGGACAATGTAGGTATTTCCTTGTGGTTGTTTGTCCGAGAAAGGTTTGGGATCAACTTCTCCATGGGTTCTAGGTTTTAGTCTGGGTGAGATCACAAGAGAGGCACTCACAATAATCCAACAACTCATAGCAATGAGATACATCTCAACTTCCATTGCTTCATGAACTATTACAATGGTATTTCCATACTCAACTCAACATTGTAATAAAGGTGTATTCCATATTAATCTACATGCTTCATTCCAATATGAAGATCTCAACTACTCAGATCAATCTTCCTCCGGTCTAGATCTTCTCTTGGAAAAATGCTCTACTTACTTGTAGTGTAAACTAATGTCATAAGACAGATCTAAGGGCTTCATGGTGACTATCCTGATTCACTGGTTTCTTCGCTTCCTGGTTGGGCAGTTGCTAGCATAATGACCTAAATCCTTATACCGATAACAAGTGATGTGACTCGGGTCCTTTTCCACAGAAATTGGGTTGTTCTTGGGACACATGCTCTTTCTCTTCCTCGACTTCTTCGTCCCTATCAATTCTTCTATCTTTTGTGGATCAAACTCCACTATTTCTGTCGGGAAGTCCCCCAGATACTCATGGCTTTCCTTCGTGCAATACTGTGAAATATGTCCTTTTTCTCCACATGTATAGCAAGCACGAGAGTAAAATCTGTTTAGGCCTTCTCCATCAGGGTCGTCAATATCTTCCTCCATCGCGGATTCCCTTAAGGTTTCCTTGAGGACTTCTTTCATTGCTTCTTTCTTCTGCTGGACAGTTCGTTGCACCATGGGATAAATGTGGCACTGAGCAGGGTAGTGGGTAGTCCCTTCACACAAGAAACAAGTAATCTGCCTAGTTGGGAATTCTTCAGCTAGGTGACTTCCTTCACAATTAGGGCATTCATCCTTGTGCTCCTCCTAGGTGTGTCCTATTTCTCCGCAAATCCTGCAGGCATAACGTTTCTTTTTCGGGTTGTCACCATGCTCTTGGATGAGACGGGATCTTAACAGGATCTTCTTGAATTCCTTCCAACTTCCTGCTCCATTACATCCTTGTAGGGCTTGATGCATCTTCCACCATGTTGCATCACTTTTTGTAAAGTACTCAAGAGCGTATTGAACCTCATACTTCCTTTCAACCAAATTTTTCCTAAAGTGATCCCCCATGTTTTGTATCCATAGCTCTGCCTCCGGCTGGGTCATTAGTCCAGAGACTTTAAGTCCATCTTCTTTCATCCTCTATTGGGTCCAAGGGTTTTGGGATGACATTAGGAAGGTGGGGAGAGATACACTCAATACAAACAATGATTTTGAAAAGACGGGTTTTATGTTGTGGCCGTCGGAAAAACATCAAACAATTGACGGCTCACAATCGTCGCATCTAACGTAAGAACATAACAGGGGTATGGTCTTCTAAAGGTTATCATCTCTTAAAAGTTATCAACTCTTCAAACCTTCGGAGTAACCATTGTTGTAGCTTCAACACTTCCAATGCATAGTGAACTCGTCTTTACTCCGAAGTGGTCCAATTGGTAAAGGGTATTGTCTAACTATTTAAGGTCAAAGGGAAGATTTGACAAGGCTCGGAAAAGAAGAGAGATAAGAATATTTTTGAAAAGAAAGTTTTTTGAGAAATCCTTTCCTATGGGCATTGCTAGTTTCTAGGGTCACGTCCTACAGTCAACATGTGCTTTGATACCATCTTGTAGCGACCCGACCCGAATGGATCAAGTCTCTGTGCTTAAGTGTCATCCCTGGATCGGTATGCTGACACACACAGTACTCGAGGATTTATAACAGAGGTAAATCACATGTATGAAGTAACGTAAATACTATTAC
The DNA here is from genome assembly GCA_902687465.1 of Secale cereale. NCBI lineage: Eukaryota > Viridiplantae > Streptophyta > Magnoliopsida > Poales > Poaceae > Secale > Secale cereale. Next base: position 540,128,122 of record LR738709.1, on the reverse strand, counting down.
CTCAATCGATCATAGTGGAAGCATCAAAGGTTGTGGATTCCCATCAACACCAACGGCAAAGTTGAGTGTAGACAGCGCAACCCTAACGTAACACTTACTCGTCGAATAATTCCTGCAACATGAGATGTTGCAGCCACAGAGGGTCAGTACATTGAATGTACTGGCAATTTCATACTGTAATGAGAATGATGAACAATGCCTACAACTACATGCATATTTGGCTGGTGGAGGTTGTATGGCTGTTTTTGCGTAAAGCTGATTTTTCCCTACCACAAAGAATGCATTTTATTTAACTACTTTGTTAAATTTAAATCATGAACAATTGAGAATGGTACCCCCATCTCAATCCCAAATTAAAGTCATCATTAACCCAACAAATTAAGTTATAGAGTGATGAGATCAACAAATAATCCACTTCTAGATACTCAAAGATGTCCATAACCGGGGACACGGCTACTCATGAATAGTTTGTACACTCTGCAGAGGCTTGTGCACTTTTCCCCACAAGACTCGATCGCCTCCGTTGGATTTCTCGCACTGCATGATGTTTGAGAAACGGATGACCGAGACATAGTCTTTCCGAAGAGGTCCCCTTAACCAGATAGATAGGCCGGTACACCTACAATCCCCCTACATCTGCTAGCCCATCATGGAAAGGTTTCGCACAACTTACTCAACTATGCCAAAGCCCATATTGGCATGTGGCTGCACATGGAAGTTTCTAGGCATGAAAATGTTATATGATCCCTTTGAGCCTGGGTGGCATTCCAATAGGACAATCACACGGAAACCCCGGGATTTCCTTGGACAACACTAGCAACCCCAGGTGTCCGGGCAATCCACTGGTTCACTCCCAGGGTGCCCCAACCAATCCACCCAGATGTGTATTCAAGTAGCCACCTTAAGTTGAATCCTTAATTAACAACTCACATCTGTCATGGATTTCACTCGAACCCAAACCACGTCTACGATCATAGCATGGCAACCTAAGCATAATGTAGAAGTAACTCCCAGGGGTTTGAAAATAATGCAGGTAATAGGTTCTACCTCAATCTACTTCCCAGTCCCACAAGTTAAGAGATCCTACTGATGCAATGTGTTTGAGGATATAACTAATGCAATGAAAACTGGGTATTGGAAAATATGATCAAAGTGTGAACTTGCCTGCAATGTTGATGAAGATGATTCACACTCAAAACTCTTGATATCTCTACTCGTCACACTCCGGTCAATCTATCGTAAGCAAGCAATAGTAACCACGCATAAGCAATCACTCAAAAAGATCGGACAGAACGAATAAACACTTCGGAAAACTTCAAAAACAAAACGAATGACTCTTGAAACATAAAACAATTTCCAACAGTACCAAAATTATGTGAATTTGGCCTTATCAGAAAGTTTAGGTCAAGATCTTCGATTTACAAAGAGAATCAACTCAAACGGAGTTACGAAACTCAAGTTATGATCAAACGAAGTTCAAATCTAAAACTAGTTGAATTCAAATTTTAAAATTTTCAAAAACATGTTCAAGTTGTATTACTTGAAAGAGGGGATCGTAACGAAGATGTGGGCATTGGTTTCGTTGGATTTGGATTAACTGGTAAAAAGTTATGGCCTTTTAAAGTTTAGGGGCTAATCTGTAAATAAAAGATTTACATCTAAGTCCCTGGCCGAAAACTAAACAGAAAAGAAAAAGTTAACGAACGAACGTTCTTTTTATAGGCCTAGCTAGTGAACGTTCACTGGATAGTTCGATCTAAAAAAAATAAAACCGATCTAAAACGAAAACCTAACTAAGCAAAAAACCGGAGCGGTTATTATTACCTAAGCGGTTTATAATCATAAACCGCGGGTTCGGGCGGTTTGGGCGGTTCGGGCGGATCCGGAAAACAAACCGGCCGGCCGCGAACTCCGGCGCGGCACCGGCGAGTGGCGGGGCAACGGCGACGGGCGCGGCGCAGTGCGGCTGCGCGAGCGGGCGGCGAGCGAGGCGAAGGTGCGGAGGGCGAGGCGCGGCTGCGGGAGGCGAGGGGTGGCAGCAGCAGCAGCTCGCGGCGGCGGCAGCAGCAGCAGTTCGCGGCGGCGAGAAGTGCGGCGGCGGCGACGGCGCGTGAAGCGAGGCGAGGGGAGAGACGGGGCGGCGACAGGCTTTATAGGGGGCAGGGCGAGGCCTTGCGTGCGGGAGGGGTAAGGGGAGGCGGTGGCGTGCAATGCACGGACGCCGAGGTGGCAGTGGAGTTGCCGTGCGGGAGGAGGAAGGGGTCGGGGCGAGCAGCTGGGCCGCGGCCTGTCTCGGATGCTGGGCCGGCCCAGGTTCGGCGGGAGAAAGATTTTTTTTAACAGACGAAAGAAAAGAAAGGAAAATAATTTCAATATATAATATAGGCATATTATATATCAAAATTTGCAGAAAAAGAAATCCTACAGGATGGACATTTTCCTACTGTGAAATAAAATGCCCACAAATTCTAATAAATCAAAAGGTGCTACTGATGCAAATAAAAACCAATAAAAATCATACTAAAATACCAAAAGGACTTCAAATTTATTTCTCTCCAATTTTCTGCTGTAGGAAATCATGTTACCCTATTTTCTATGTAATTTATTTTGGAGAAAAATAATTTGAATAAAACCCAAATAACTCAATATTTGAAATTGAGTTGCAGAAAATTCAGAGAAAACCTCCAACTCATATTTCCTATAATTTGAAGAAGTCATTTTATCTTCTCTCGGGAAAATCATTGAGTTGCTTAAAGTCTCTGAATTGAAAATATTGCGAGGATGAAATTCAAAATCCTTTCAAGCCCTTTGTCATTTAAAATAAATGGAAGAAGTCATATTATCTTCACTCTAGGGTTTGAAAAGAATTTGAATCCCTCAGAGATCAAGAAGCAAAGTGAAAGTTTTGGGAAAGTCATTTTACTCCCTCTCATTTAACTTTCAAAAGTTTCGAATTTCGCTCAATTTCACTCAGCACAATCAGCAAGCAATCAAATCTATCTATTTATTATAACATTCCAAAATTTAGAATTTTGGGATGTTACAATATAAATCCTTTTCATCTGAGCTACTGTTGAATTTATATGATTTTTAGAAGTTTAGGGCATTTTCTAAAAATAAATAAATCATTTAGATTTATCTAAATTCCAGAAAAAACTTTGTTGCGTCAGCATCACTTCATGCTGACGTCAGCATGTCAACATGGGTTGGTCCAGTCAAACCTGATGTGTGGGGTCCACACGTCAGCCTAATAGAGCTAACTAACTAAGGTTAGTTTAACCTAACTAACCACTAACAGCGTTGGGCCCACACGTCAGTGGGTCAAAACTAATTAACAGAAAAAGATTAACGCTAATTAATCCTAGGACTAACTAGTCAGCGGCAGGGCCCACTTATGAGTGGCACAAGGGGAGGTCAAACCCCCTGGTCAACGATTCAAACTCGCCGGCGGCTCGTCGCCGGCGAGGCCAGACGCTGCGGAGCGTGATGTCTACTACGCACCCTTCTTCTTTTAAATGTTGTTGGGCCTCCAGGTGCAGAGGTTTGTAGGACAGTACCAGATTTCCCTCAAGTGAATGACCTAAGGTTTATCAATCCGTGGGAGGCGTAGGATGAAGATGGTCTCTCTCAAACAACCCTGCAATCAAATAACAAAGAGTCTCTTGTGTCCCCAACACACCCAATACAATGGTAAATTGTATAGGTGCACTAGTTCTGCGAAGAGATGGTGATACAAGTGCAATATGGATGGTAGATATAGGTTTTTGTAAACTAAAAATATAAAAACAGCAAGGTAGCAAGTGGTAAACGTGAGCATAAACGATGTTGCAATGATAGTTGGGGATCTCAGATGGCCGGAGTTGGGGAAGATGGCGTGGGCGACGTTGCAGGGCTCCCGGCGTCGCGTGGCTCGTCGGGGCGGCATAGCGGACGGCGGCGGAGCTTGCTGACACGTACTATCAATGCAACATCGTATAGGTGGCGACGACTACGACGGCGGTGAGCTCGCGGGCGCGTCGGCCATGGCGGAGGAGAGCGAGGGAGAGAGGCAGGAGGGAAAGTGAGGCGTCGTGGCGGTCTGGGCGACGACATGGAGGTCGTCCAGGCGTCCTGGGGCGGCGAAGCGGTGGCCAGGCGGCAAGCAGCTGCCGCGGTGGCACGCGGCCGTGCGCCGGCGTCACCTGCCTGCCTGGCGGGACGAAGCAACTGGCTGGTGCTAGGCTTCTCGCCCCTCGTTGGTTACCCCAAGTGGAAGGTTTGAGATGCAGTGTAGCAGAAGTTTTCCCTTGGCAAAGATACCAAGGATCGTTTTCCCCTGAGACTCCCAGTTTCAACAAGAAGGTGTCAACTGCTAACGGCGCCAGATATTAGCAATCAACGTGGACCTGCACACAGATACAAATAACTTTGCTCCCAACGAGTACAGAGAGGTTGTCAATCCCTCCGGCCTTGTAGTTTACAAAGGATCAAACGCAAGTGATAATAGTGATAGGTATAATTGCAATAGTAAGTAAAAAGCGGAAAGTAAATAGCGGATGTGATCAATGATGGTAATATGGACCGGAGTCTCATGATGTTCACTAGTGATGTCTCTCTCCCAAAAGACGATAAAACTGCTATGTGAGGTAAACGAATTACAGCTGGGCAATTGACAGGACCATGTGCGCAAACCAATGCTGACTACATTGCAAGAAAGGTAGAGGTTCAAAGCATGGGCGGTACGCCGAGGTAAGTAGACCGAAATCCATCTGCATCTACTACTAATCATCCACCTTGAGATATCTATCCAGAACATCTCGCTGGTATTAAGTTGCGAGTCCCACCCATAGTGTAAACTCAAAGCAACAGACAACTGCATTAAAAGAACTTTGCGTAAAGTAAACACTCCTTGCACCCGCGGGCACAAGCACCGTTGTTTTCCCCCTTGTGGCAACAGCACATCCCCTAGACTCATGTTTCTGTCACTCAAGCTAGTCATCGAGGGGCATGAACCCACAATCAAGCATAACGTTCCCTCTTGGAGTCACTACCTACTACTTGGCCAAAGCAATAAATAACAACGGAGAACATGCAAGAATTACTTACAAACATAAATATAAAAGAGGTGAATCAAATATATTACTCAAACACAATCTGAACATAATCTCATAATCCATCGGATCCCAGCAAACTCATCATAGCAACAGCATAAGGATTACATATGTGCCTCGATCATGTAGGGCAGCTCACGAGGACTAATTAGTGAAGCACAAGAACGGGAGGAGAACATCACATAGCTACTGGTCATGGACCCATGGTCCAAGGGATACTACTCACAACTCATCCGGGAGACGTCCATGGTGGTGGAGAAGCTCCCGGTGGTGATCCTCCCCTCCGGCAGGGTGCCGGGAAGAGTTCTCCTGGTGCTCCCGATCTTGGAAGCGGCGGCAGCGGCGGAACAGAGATGAGATCGCGAAAAAGAGTTCCCGTCTCGAGGGTTTCGGGAGACGCTTTAAATATATGACAAAGGGGGCATCAGACGAGGCTCGAGGGGCCCAGGCGCCCCCCCGGCACGGCCCAAGGGGGCGCGTCGCCAGGGCGCCTGGGGCCCTGGTGGCCCCCCTCCGGCTGTGCTTCGGGTGCGTGGTAGCTTCTGGAACGCTGATTTTTTATATAATTTTTCTGGATTTTTTCTGGCAGTTCTCGTAATGTGAAAACCTGAAATACAAAAACAGCCGAAAACAGAAACTGGCACTGGGGTGCACTGAGTTAATAGGTTAGTCCAAATATGATCAAAAGTGTATGGAAGTGTATAAATAACATAGCAATATCACCCAAAAGAGGCATGGAGCAAGCAGAAATTATAGATACGTTTTGGACGTATCAACATCCCCAAGCGTAATTCCTGCTCGTCCTCGAGTAGGTAAATGATAACAAGAATAATTTCTGTGGTGACATGCTATTAACCATATAGGACTTTTTCATAGTCATATGACAAAAGCTTACTGAGACAATGAATCTATAGCAATTAAGTTGCCTCATGAGAAAATCACAAAGAACTGAAAGTTTTTACAATATGATACTGAAACATCAATTAGATTTGTAATGAACATGGTGTGCAAATATGATAAAGTGATATCTAGCTTTCCCCCTTTAGTGAAGCAAAACATAAATGCAGGGGCACCTCCAAGGTTTAAGTGATGACTAGATACAATGATTTCAGGATAAACGATATCTCAATCATGCAAAAGACAATGCTACTTTGGGACAATGCACATTACACCCAGAATGACAATCATGCTCTCAGTAGTTGGTGCTTTTAAAAGAAGGTGGAGACTCTCGAACCGTGGCTTTTGTTGGCAAGGTTGAAAACCCATGGTTGGAAACAAAGACAAAACATGTACCAGAGCTCTTGGTTTTAAAAACAGAGATAACAAATTTTTGTTTTTGATTATGCATGTTTCGTCAACGAATGCTAGCAGACAACTCAATCACTTCTTGAGATGGACAAGTTTCGAGGAACGGCTCCCGAATGAGGACGATCACATCCTCTTAATCTCCTTTGTTTATCGCTGCCAAAGTTTTCTGATTTCTCATGAACAAAGCATGAAGGAGGGTTTGTTTGTTATATTATCTTTTTGAGCCGGGCGCACTCAATGCCAGTTCCATATCGTATTATGGGTTTGCACATTATACATGCAATCCCGGGGTGAAGCTTGTCCAACTTAAAAAGATCATGAATTAACTACTACTTCCTCATGAACTTACAACAGAGGCACAAAATAGGAATGCTTTTTTCTTTGAATAATTTCGAGATGGTACATGCAAGTCTCCGTTTAGGAATGGCAGGTAAATACCATGTGGGAAGGTATGGTGGACTCATATGGCATAACTGGATAAAAAGAATGTGGATGCACAAGCAGTCAGTCCGCTTAGTACAGGTGGAGGTTAGCAAAAGACTGGGAGCGACCAACTAAGAGAGCAATGACGGTCATAATCATGCAGAGCGACAAAGCAACATTGAATCAGGCATGGAAGTTATATCGCTACTCAGAAACAAAAGATCATCAAGGCTTGACAGACTTTCTTTACAGTCTTAAATATGCGTGAGCATACGCCAAGTCAATCAAAATAAATTCTTTGAAGGAAGATATTACTAAACTATACCACATCATAAGCAAACAAATCATGTTGGTACTCCAATAACACATTGGGAACCCCCCAGCTATTTGGGACTAACCATAAGAAAACCTGAACTACTAAGCGCCATTATGCACGTAGCATCTTTATCATAGACATATCAACCAATGCAACGGAAGCAAACTCTCTTAATAAGATAATCATGATAAATAAAGAGATTTCAAGCAACCAACTAAACGAAAGCTCTTTAAAAAGATAAGCATGAATACTAAGAGCTAAGCATGATAGTAGCTATTGAAAGACAAAGAACACACACAACAAGGATAGATATGAAAATTCTATGTTATGTTCTAGGTAGAAGTGGAGCGTGTTTCTCTCCCACATAAAGAAAGCTGAGTTCCGACTCGTTATGAAAAGCTAAAGAAAATTAAAAAGGAAAACTAAAAGCAAGACGCTCCAAGCATAGCACATAACACATGAAGTGATTAAAATATAGTGGAACGAAAGACGAACTGATAATGTTGATGGAGAAGGGGATGCACGGGGGCATCCCCAAGCTTAGACGCTTGAGTCTCCTTGAATATTTCTTGGGGGTGCATGGGGGCATCCCCAAGCTTGAGCGTTTGACACTCCTGAATCTTTTTATCATCTTCCCTCGCACACTTGAAAACTCCCTTCATACATAACTCATCATAATCTGATTAGCGAGGTTAGTACCCATAATAAAAATAATTGTTCCTTGCTGTAAATAAAGATATTCTTGAAGTTCTATTGTTTATCAAGATTGCCAAAAGGTTTTTGCAAAGAAAAAGCAAGCTTTAGGTTTGCAAAATGAAGGAAAGGCAAAACAGGACAGAATCTGTGAAAAACAGAACAGCAGGTAGTAAATGATTTTTCCGGGGCACTTCTGCAACTCTAATCAAAAAACTCAAAACAGACGCACGAAAGACAATTATATAGAGCACGCTGTCGAACAAATTCAGACCAAAAAGATGAACTGGTGATTTTATACGAATTTTTCTATCCAAGGACAGAATCTGTTTCCTGGACAGCACGTCACAACTTTTGAACTTTCTTGCAATCAGAGGCTATACTTGGCACAAAATTGAAAACCAAAGATACAATGATGATGCTACAGTAGTAACAACATCAAGACACAACAAAAATAAAATAAATTTATTCATTGGGCTGCCTCCCAAAAGCGCTTTCTTTTATGCCTTTAAGCTAGGCATAATGCATAGAGATCAAGTTTTATCAAGAGTAAAAGAATAGCTAGCCCGTATAACGGACTCAAAAGGTAACTTAATCTTCTTTCGAGGGAAGTGTTCCATCCCTTTCTTGAGAGGAAACTGGAATTTTATATTACCCTCTTTCATGTCAATGATAGCACCAACGGTGCGTAGAAAAGGACGTCCCAAAATAATTGGACACGAAGGTTCACATTCAATATCCATAATAGTAAAATCAACGGGAACATAATTGTCATTGACATTGATAAGAACATCGTCGATCCTCCCCAAAGGTTTCTTTATGGAAGAATCAACGAGACGAACACCAAAAGAACAAGAATCAAAAGGTTTCAATTAAAGCATATCATATAGTCTTTTGGGCATAACAGAGGTACTGGCTACAATATCACATAAAGCATAGCAAGAGAAGTTGTTTATTTTAATTTTAATCATAGGATCCCAACCATCTTCTAGCTTTCTAGGTATGGAGGCTTCTACTCTAAGTTTCTCCTCTCTAGCTTTGATGAGAGCATTAGTGATATGCTCTGTGAAGGCAAGATTAAGCGTGCTAGTGTGGGGATCTTTAGCCATTCTTTGTAGAAAGGTGACAACTTCTGAGATACTACAATTATCAAAATTAATTTTATCATTATTGGGCAAAATTGTAGTGTCATCCTCTTTGTTTGAATCGCTCTCTATTATAAGAGTTTGAACGTCTTCCCAAGTTTGGGGAAGCTTAGGAGCAATTTTAAACTGATGCTCATACTCTTTTCCTGGAAGACCATGCCATGGGCATAACTCTCCGTCAAGACTAACATAATCACAAGGTTTATTACTTTTGTAAATCCCGACAGTGGTGATTGGCGTAATGGAAGAAGGGGTGTAGTCCTCCCATCTAGTGTTTTTGGTGGAACCCATAGTAGTAAGCAAGCAAGATAACTATTTTTGTGATTTTCGATAAAATATACTAAAGCAAAAACTGAAAGGTAAACTAACAAGACTAAAAGCAAAGGTAAAAGATAGCGTGCAACTCCCCTATCCTGAAGAGTGGAGTCCCCGGCAACGGCGCCAGAAATTGCTTTGCTAGGCTTCTCGCCCCTCGTTGGTTACCCCAAGTGGAAGGTTTGAGATGCAGTGTAGCAGAAGTTTTCCCTTGGCAAAGATACCATGGATCGTTTTCCCCTGAGACTCCCAGTTTCAACAAGAAGGTGTCAACTGCTAACGGCGCCAGATATTAGCAATCAACGTGGACCTGCACACAGATACAAATAACTTTGCTCCCAACGAGTACAGAGAGGTTGTCAATCCCTTCGGCCTTGTAGTTTACAAAGGATCAAACGCAAGTGATAATAGTGATAGGTATAATTGCAATAGTAAGTAAAAAGCGGAAAGTAAATAGCGGATGTGATCAATGATGGTAATATGGACCGGAGTCTCATGATGTTCACTAGTGATGTCTCTCTCCCAAAAGACGATAAAACTGCTATGTGAGGTAAACGAATTACAGCTGGGCAATTGACAGGACCATGTGCGCAAACCAATGCTGACTAAGTTGCAAGAAAGGTAGAGGTTCAAAGCATGGGCGGTACGCCGAGGTAAGTAGACCGAAATCCATCTGCATCTACTACTAATCATCCACCTTGAGATATCTATCCAGAACATCTCGCTGGTATTAAGTTGCGAGTCCCACCCATAGTGTAAACTCGAAGCAACAGACAACTGCATTAAAAGAACTTTGCGTAAAGTAAACAATCCTTGCACCCGCGGGCACAAGCACCGTTGTTTTCCCCCTTGTGGCAACAACACATCCCCTAGACTCATGTTTCTGTCACTCAAGCTAGTCATCGAGGGGCATGAACCCATAATCAAGCATAACGTTCCCTCTTGGAGTCACTACCTACTACTTGGCCAAAGCAATAAATAACAACGGAGAACATGCAAGAATTACTTACGAACATAAATATAAAAGAGGTGAATCAAATATATTACTCAAACACAATCTGAACATAATCTCATAATCCATCGGATCCCAGCAAACTCATCATAGCAACAGCATAAGGATTACATATGTGCCTCGATCATGTAGGGCAGCTCACGAGGACTAATTAGTGAAGCACAAGAATGGGAGGAGAACATCACATAGCTACTAGTCATGGACCCATGGTCCAAGGGAGACTACTCACTACTCATCCGGGAGGCGTCCATGGTGGTGGAGAAGCTCCCGGTGGTGATCCTCCTCTCCGGCAGGGTGCCGGGAAGAGTTCTCCTGGTGCTCCCGATCTTGGAAGCGGCGGCGGCGGAACAGAGATGAGATCGCGAAAAAGAGTTCCCGTCTCGAGGGTTTCGGGAGACGCTTTAAATATATGCCAAAGGGGGGCATCAGACGAGGCTCGGGGGGCCCAGGCGCCCCCCCGGCGCGGCCCAGGGGGGGCGCGCCGCCAGGGCGCCTGGTGGCCCCCCTCCGGCTGTGCTTCGGGTGCCTGGTAGCTTCTGGAACGCTGATTTTTTATATAATTTTTCTGGATTTTTTCTGGCAGTTCTCGTAATGTGAAAACCTGAAATACAAAAACAGCCGAAAACAGAAACTGGCACTGGGGTGCACTGAGTTAATAGGTTAGTCCAAATATGATCAAAAGTGTATGGAAGTGTATAAATAACATAGCAATATCACCCAAAAGAGGCATGGAGCAAGCAGAAATTATAGATACGTTTTGGACGTATCAGCTGGCATGGGCCAACACAGTGCTGGGCCGCCAGGTGGGCCGGCCAGGTAAGTGTCCTCTGGCCTTCTCTCTCTCTCTCTCTCTCTCTCTCTCTCTCTCTCTCTCTCTCTCTCTCTCTTCTATTTATTTTAGTTTCTGTTTTGTTCTGCAACTGTGTTGCTTTATTAAAAATGCTAGAACATTTTTATAAATCATGAAACTGCTCATGTCCACTGTATTTTATACAAGCAACATGGAACATTTTGGTTTATGATTATTTCGGCATTTTAAATATTGTATAGCATTTAAATGCCCAAATGCAAATACAATATGATTTAATCCAGTGACCTTAGGATGTCCTAGAAAATTGTGCACCATTTTTTCAGAGGTTTGAGACCAAGGCAAAGATGATGAACATTTTTTAAGGGCATTTTGGGTACATTGGAAAAGATTTTATTAAACCCTAGTTGAGTTAAGAGGGGTGTTGGGGTTTCTGTCATCCCCATTTCAAGTTTCTGGAAAAGATAAACATGATGCACACTCTAGCTTGTCCTAATGCAAGCACTGACTAGGGATGTGACACCCCGGTTCGAAGAGGATGCCTCTAGAGCCTCAGAATCGGGTCGGAATCGACTTCAACCCTCCTTTTTCACTCGGACCTCAATCCATTCGGGGGCTACTGATGATACCATGGACCTAGGGTAAGATCACAAGCCTGACCTAGGTACCCTACCCAAGGTCACTGCCCTAAGATCAAGGACACTCCAAGGATGATAGAAGATATCAACTGATATGGCCAAAGAGAGCAATTCACTCGACCATATACCCCACTCGGATATCCCAATTCCATTCGACAGAACGAATTCACTCGACCGTGCAAGAAACCACTCGACGTATAGAAGGTCTACGGTCTCACAAGGCTGGCAACGGTCGGGCATTCACTCCGCAGTAATGATGTCCTTTACTGCTCTTTATTACATGCGTTATCAGTAATGTCCTGCTTTTATGTACATTGAACCCTCTGTAACGTGGGGCAGCTGGGGTCCTGGCGCACTCTATATAAGTCACCCCCTCCTCCGGTACAAGGGTTTGCACTCCCTGTAAACCACACATACATCTACATTCTAGTCGCCAGCCTCCGGGCACGGAGACGTAGGGCTGTTACTTCTTCCGAGAAGGGCCTGAACTCGTAAAACTCATGCGTACAACCTTGCCATAGCTATGACCTTGCCTCCTCCTACGTACCCCCTACTCTCACTGTCAGGCCTAGTACCACGACACCCAACCCTAGAAACAAAGAATACTTTGCGAGATAATGAACATCTACCACTGAGGCTCTAAATTCATGGCTAAAGATACAAGATGAGAAATCTCTAGCCCTAACTACTACTTCATGAGTGATAGCACCAAAATTTGCCCTGTTCAGGGCTTTGCTGTGCGTGTAATTGGTTCCGCTAGTTTTTTTTTCGTGTTTCACCTTTATGGTTTCTATTTTCATTATTTTTTATGTAGTTCTTTTTCTTTTTTGTTTTCTTCTTCTGGATTTGTTTTGTATCCCCCC
>LR738709.1:539979991-540115468 GCA_902687465.1 Secale cereale | reverse complement strand
TGTTTGTACTGTAAACATTTCTTAATATATATTATAAACTTTTTGACATACACATTGAATATTTATTTAATATACAGTAAATCCAATATGATATATTATAAACATTTTAGCATACAGTGGACTGTTTCAAGTATATGGTGAATACTTTCTTATTACAGTCTAACTTATTTTAACACACGGTGACCTCAATTAATCAGCGTGATGAACCCATGCGCCTAATGGGCAGGAAAATCCTAGTTGACATCATCGCTCACACGCGGGGGGCAATGTGTCGGCCTAGTTCGGGGCTTGCCTACGCGTGCTTATGTTTTCGCTTGATCTTTTTTTTGGTGGTTTTCTTGTTTTGGTTTTTATTTTATTTATATTTTTATGTATTACTTTTTTTGGATTTGGTCTATCTTTTTTTCCTTTACATTGTTTTGTACTATAAAGGTTTTTAAATATATGATGAAAATTTACACATTGACTATTTATTTAATACGGATACTCCAATTTGATATGTCATGAAAAAATTAATATGCAATTGACCATTTCTAATATTAGGTCCAGGTAATTTTAATACAGGGTGAACATTTTTTAAGTCACACTAACGAACCCATGCGCACAATGGGTTGGCCCGATTCGAAGCTTCCCTGTGCGTGCTTTTGTTTTCGCTCGATGTTTTTTGTGGTTTTCATGTTTTGGTTCTTTTCTTTATGGTTTTATGTGTTTCATTTTCTTCTAGTAATATTTTTTTATCCTTTCTGGTTTTGGTTTCTCTCTTTTTTTTCATTGTTTTTGTACTATCAACATTTTTGATGTACAATGAACATTTTCAAATACACATTGTATACTTATTAATATACGGTGAACCCAATTTCATATATCAAGAACACTTTTAATGTACGGTGGACTTTTTCTAATATATGGTGATATTTATGATTACAGTTTAAATTATTGCCATACACGGTGAACTTTTTTTAATCTATAGTGTATTTTTTAAACACATATTTAGTTCTTTTAAAACAAATACTAAACATATTTTTTGAACTATTTTAAATTTAAAAAAACATGTTTACTTATTTAACTTTTTTTTAAACAGCCGTTTCGTGAAGAAAATCGACATGACAACTGAAGTGAGAAAACAAAAGGAAACGGTGAAAACCAGCCCATTCTGGTGAATTTTAAAACTCATGAACATTTTTTGAATCGACGAACAATATTTGAAATCCATGAACATATATTTGTTTTGATTAATATTTTTCTAAATGGATGAACACTTTGTTAGTCGATGAAGTTTTTACAAATGTTCAAACAGTTCTTTGAATTTTTTTGAAGCGTTGTTGATTTTTTTGAACAATGTTTTATTGGTGGACATTTTCAAAATTCATGAATAGTTTTGGAATGAAGATTTTTTTTAAATGATGATCATTTTTTCGATTTTTAGATTCGTGAACAGTTCTCAAAGTAAAAAAGAAATCAACAGAAACTAGAAAATGAAAAAAAATGACAGCGGGCAATGGGTCGGCCCAAATCATGCATGGAGGGAGGGGGTGCGTCTTCGTTGAGTATCGAACGCGTAGGTCGCTGAACAGGGGCTTCCCTAGTTGACGTCAACTAGGAGCTCTGTGCAGGGCTGGATGAACTGACATGCCCAAGTCTGAAACCAGGTTGCTGGTGCAACAAAACGGGGTGTCCCGACCAATGCCTCATCCTGATCCCAGTGCGTTCGATCATCGGAGTTGAGATTTTTCCGGACATGCACGCCGGGAGATAGGATAGGAGAGCTGCCACCGCCGCTCATCATTAGCGAAACAGAAAGCGACGCCGTATATGTAGTTGGATTATAGTTGGCACCCATGTATCCACGCTTCCTTTCTGGTTCGCGCAACACGCGCGCGCATCCACCACACCCACTCACCCGAGCTACCTAGCCAGCCTACGGGGACCTCCGGACCTGTATGTTCCCATCATCTGCTCTATCCAAAGTGTCCGGGTTGGTTCGGTTGAGCTGAACATTGCCCGGTTCTTCATGAGGCGTGGCTCGAAACAAAGGGGGAGAGATCTCGCCGTCTCGGTTAAAGCTAAGCCGGGTCTGAATTTGTTATGTGCAGAGAGTCCCGGCGATTTCCGGTCGTGGCGAACACGCCTCCGTTTGTGCTGCCTACTGGGACTGTCGACTGATCTGGATGGGTTTGGAATTTGTCGTGTCGGTCGTGACGAGCACGAGTCCCGCCACGCGCCACGCCAGGTCAACGAGCTTATCCGGCCATTGTCTCTTAGGCCCTCCACTATATGATCGATGCCACATTTCTGAAAAGCTAGACACGTACACACAGATGCCAGTTGAACTTATTTTAGCACCAACCACACCCTGTAGGAAATCTGGCATCGATGCTAGCTCGGGCCCACACACATATGAACAAGTAATAAATGAGACTAAATTACCCAGCGACCAGTGTCTTGGGCTGTTGGTTCGCGTGAGAAAGGACAGTGGCATGCTTACTTTATTGGTTCAACCATTTTGGCACCGGAGCAACTACAAGCATCGAAGCCCAGAATTTTTTGCTTGGCACCGGCTGGACAATGTAGGGCACCGATGCCAAATGTCAAAAAGTAAATTTGGCATCAGTTTTGGCCTACATAGTGGAGGGCCTTACTCTCTTTTAGCTGAAACTGCCCTTTCGGGCCACTGTTGCTCCTTGATCCTGGCCATGTTTGAGCGTCTTCCCCCACTGCTCACTTGCTCAGGTGCTTAATTATCGGGCGGGCTCATTGGCTGGCAGTGGACCTGACCTGCCCCCAGCATGAAAGTAACACGTACGCGAGTACGCGGCGGTCATTCCATGAGACAGACCGGAGGCGGACTTGAGGCGGTAGGAAGCGTGCCGCCACCTCGTTGCATGCCGGAGTGGAGTTTGGCGCGGTACGGTGTTGTTATTCCGCGATTATTGAGAACAAAGTTCAGTACTTGTCTCTCTCTCCCGCACCACACTTGCGTGCCACTAATTAATCCATGTGATTAAATTACGCACTACGTCCTGCCCCGACCCGTGAACACCAGGTTTGGCCAAATTTGGTTAGGCCTGACATGGAAGAAGCAGAAACAGACCGGAGATTAGCGACGTACGTCTCGCCGTCAATGACGGCACCGGTTAGCCAGTGAGTAACGGGCAGTGGTAGTAGAGTAATCGCCGGGACCCGGGAGAGTTTAGGCACGTCCACGGCCCACCGGTGCGTAAGACTGAAATGAAAGAGAATGACCGACCGCAACGTTCATGGAGAACACGGCGGCCCGCCGCGCGAGATCACGTCAGGTCAAAGCCGAGGTGGTGGTGGCCGGCGCACACACATGTGACACATCTGAGCCGGGGGCCGTACGTAGCAGTGATACACCCGCTAGATCCTCGTCTCATCTGGGTGTGCGAGTATGAGCCAACGCACCCGTACCTGGCCGGCCGGCGCGCCGTACGCGCACAGGTTGGCACCACGTGGTTGGTCTGGAGTGCTCATGGATGGGAACGGGGATACGCGCCGGCGGAGGGGCCGTGGTGTGGTATGGATAGATCGGCAAGATTTGTCCGGCCGATCAACTCAGCGATAACCAGATAATTTTGCGAGAAGATTCTTTAGTTGGTACGTACTTGCATATTGGGTTCTAGGATCTGCACAGCGTGTTACTGAATACTACTGCTGGCAGCTTATGGTCGCTGGACCACATGGCTTAAGTGCATCTACAGCCCGGGCGTCCTAAATCTAACACTCAAACGTCCGCGGATACGATCACGCGCGTTCGTATACAGTGACCAGCCATGTCTTAACTATTTGATTCTACAACAGGACATCTTAAGTTAAAAACCTTAAATCCATTTTTTTGCACGCAACATGAAACCTAATATAACCGGAGCTCGTCCGGTTCTGTCGTGAACATGTCCGGCGGCCGACCGCGCTTCGAGAATGTTGGTCCGATTGATGGCAAGGTAGAGTACGGCATGGGACACGAGTCGGATCACGGGACTGAAGGCGCCACCGTCTCCCATGCCGTGCTCCGACTACTCTTCCTCGGCGGAGCCCGAAACTTGAACGGTGCCGGTGGACGTCGGATTGATGGTACATCCGTCCAGGGACGAGCCGACGACGTCCACCATGATGCGGTTGCGGCGCCTGGACTACGGCACCATACGGGGTGCCGAAGAATGCGACTCCGCTCACCAACGTCCACCGTCGCGACGGCTGCCGCCGCCTCCTGCGCCCGCCGCCTCGCACGGAGGACATGGAGTGTCATGTTCTCGTCGAACGAGGCCCATGGTGTGTCACGATGCTCGGCGCGCCAACAAAGGGGTTGCGCGTCCGCCACAGCGTTCGGATGCTAGACGGACCGCATCGCCTCCGGCGAGGCAACAACAACACACCTACCGCCGAATCCATGCGTCATTTGGGCGGACACAATAGATTCCTGATGGAAGGAGTCCGAGCGCTGCCGAGCACGGGCCTCCACCCGGGAGCGGCGGAGCGCAAGCCGAACGGCCATCTTCTCCTCGGGGTCGCGTGGGATGAGCTCGGGGTCGATGGATCTGGAGGTGAAGAACTCGGATCCGCTGCCTGCCATGCCGGAGAACGCTGGAGATGACCTTTGGCGGCAGAGGGGATTGGAGTAGAGTGGGCAGGATTTGATCCGGCGAGCGGATAGGGAGGAATATATGTGGGGTTGGGTGGGCCAGCATGGTCCGGGTCTGATGTGGCGGGCGTGCCTGGGCATGTCCGGGCGCCCCCATATTTGAGATCGATAAGAGGGGTCCGGTCAGCCCGGGTGTTTGAGCCTGATACGTCTCCAACGTATCTGTAAATTTTGCTTGTTCCATGCTGTTATATGATCAATCTTGGATGTTTTACAAACATTTTATACCAAATTTATATCTTTTTGGGACTAACATATTGACATAGTGTTAAGTGCCAGTTGCTGTTTTTTTGCTTGTTTTTTACTTTCTAGAAAATCCCTATCAAACGGAGTCCAAACGCATCGAAATTTTTTGGTGATTTTTTGTGGATCACAAGACCCAGTGGGACAAAGAAGCAACCAGGGGGTGGCCCGTGGGGAGCACAAGACACCAGGGCGCGCCCAGGTGGGTTGTGCCCCCCATGGAGGTCCCCTGCAAAGCCTCTTGGCTCTATAAATACCCAAGTATTCCAGAAACGCTAGGGGAGTCGATACAATTTTGTTCCAGCCACTGCAAGTTCCAGAACCACAAGATCCAATCTAGAGCCATTCTCGGCACTCCGCCGAAGGGGAACACGATCACAGAGGGGTTCATCATCCTCATTGGTGCCTCTCTGATGATGCGTGAGTAGTTCACCACAAACCTACGGGTCCGTAAGCAGTAGCTAGATGGCTTTTTTCTCCCTTTTTGATTCTCAATACAATGGTCTCTTATAGATCTATTTGATATAATGACTTTTGCGGTGTGTTTGTTGGAATCCAATGAATTGTGAGTTTATGATCAAATTTGTTTTTCCTTAATATCCATACTTGATTATTATGGCCTCGTATTTCTTCTCCGATAGTTGGGTTTTGTTTGGCCAACTTGATCTATTTATCTTGCAATGGGAAGAGGTCCTTTGTGATAGGTTTGATCTTGCGGTTTCCTTTCCCATTGACAGAAGGGGCAGCAAGGCACACATGTGTCATTGCCATTAAGGATAAAAAGATGGGCTATATTCTTACATGAATAGATCATGTCTACATCATGTCATCGTTCTTATTGCATTACTCCATTTCTCCATGAACTTAATACACTAGATGCATGCTGGATAGCGGTTGATGTGTGGAGTAATAGTAGTAGATCCAGGCAGGAGTCACTCTACTAATCTTGGACGTGATGCATATATACATGATCATTGTCTTGGATATCGTCATGATTATTCGCTTTTATATCAATTTCCCAACCGTAATTTGTTTACCCATCGTTTGCTATTTCTCGAGAGAAGCCACTAGTGAAATATACGCCCCCGGGTCTATTTTCCGATCATATACTTTCAGATCTACATTGTTATTTGCCTTTTTCCTTTATTTGCATCTTTTATTTTTCAGCTCTATATTATCAAAAACCCTAAAATACCTCACCGCATTTTATTTGCCGTTGTTCCACCTGCTTTTACCCATCTACCTTTGTACCAATCTTTTACCTGTAGGGATTGACAACCCCTCTTGCGCGTCGGGTTGCAAGTATTTGTTATTTTTGTGCATGTACCGTTTATATAGTGTCGCGTGGTTCTCCTGGTGGTGTCATGAGGAAATTTACTTGAAGATTTTCAAGATACCTTCTGGGAACCCAGATTTTCTTCATAGGGGGACCATTCTGCAGTTAGTTCCAACATATCTAGCAAATACTTCACCATTCTGATTTTTGAACAGTTTATAGTTGGAGTCAAATGACTCATCAGATGAATGCGAAGATTAACAAGTAAAGCCATATAAGGTAGGTGGATCTACGGGAGATCCTTTTGCAGCAATCCATGAGGCTTTGGGATACTGCCCAGGTTTCTAGTAAGTCCCATCAGCATTGAGTTTCCTCTCAAAGGCAATACCCTCTTTCCTAGGGTTCCTGTTCAGGATCCCCTTTTTTAGCACATCGCAAAGAGTCTGATGCCCTTTGAGGCTTTTGTACATGCCTGTCATATACAATTCCTTCAACCCTGCATTTTCGTCAGTAGCATAGATGGTTTCCTCAGTTGAGGAAATTGTCACCACTGAAATAGTTGAAGAATTTGCAGCAATAGAAGCATTTGAACATTCAGGTGAAGAATTAGCAGTTTCACGTTCGATGCATTTCAGTAATGGTGGAATGAATTCTTCCTGAGCGGAACTGATCTGTTGAGCAAGCAGTGAATCATTTTCCTTCTGAAGATCTTCATAACTCACCCTACGCTTTTCAAGATCTTGCTTTCTTTGAAGAAATTCATAAGAAAGCTTCTCATGATCGGTTAGGAGCGTATTATGAAGACCTTGAAGGTTATCAAATTTAGACTGTAGTCTTTGAAGATTTTTAGTCAAAGTTTGAGATCGATCCAATTCTTCACCCAACATGTCATCGCTTTTGACTAGCTGATTTCGAATCTTTTCCAAAGCCTTTTGTTGTTTTATGGCAATATTAGCAAGTTTGGAATAGTTAGGTTTGAGGTTTTCACTAGATTCATCTTCACCGAAATCAGAGGAGGGACGTTTGAGTACCTTGACATCTTTTGCCATGAAGCAGTAGGTGGGACCATAGTCATCGTTGCTGTCGTCAGTAGTGTTGGGGAAGTCATTTTCCTCGATGTTGAATATGGACTTGTTGTCGAATGCGGTAGCGAGAGCAAAAGGCATGACGAAGGGGGGCAAGCAGTACATCTTATCCTGGCCAAGGTGGTCTTCGCTCGCAAATCTTCCCGTTGTGATACAACGGTGGGCTCGGTGATGACATCCGTCCTGCCGCGCCCGTGGTCTTCGTCTCGTTGCACTGGAATGGAAACATTTGGCAGATTCCTCGGGAACCCACACCTGTCCTTGCCTCCTTAGCACCAAAGAGGAAACTTCCTCCTCCGCGCCCGCTGGCGCCCGTCTAGCATCGGTCATCACGACCCACGTCACTGCACCCTCCTGAGGGAGGGGGGGGTGCTTGCATAGGAATCTCCGCTCCCCGGGAGGTGACCGGCGGAGCCACTCCCTAGGAGGTCTTGGCGAACTTCTCCTCGCGAGTGTTCTCCTTGATTCGTCTTGGACTAGGTCTTGTTGGGCCATTGCGTGGCCGCGCGTTGAGCCGCAGGCAGGCAAGTCTGGGTACCCTGGTTCCCAAAACGCTGATAATATTTGACTCGAGGTTGTTGGAATCGCTACATGTTTTATACCTCACCATAGATGGACTGTTCTACAAATCCTAATATTCAAAGATGCGCACTAGCCTCTTGCTTATTTATCTATTGTTGAGAGTTAAGTGCTTTGACACCACACTGCATGTGTCATGCTCATATGAGAAATGGTTTTAAGCTCTCGGGAATGACATTTCTTTGTTTTCCATAGTTATTAATGGATTTATTTAAGTCCCAGTGTTTTTCCAGCACAACTATACATCTAGAACCTTTGGTTGTGTCCTCTATCGATTACTTGTGAATTGCACAACTGTTATATGTATGATATACTTTTGTAGGGCGGTTTTTTTTCCAGAAAATATGGAAGATTTACTCTTCATGATATTAAGAAGTGAGAAGACATGATGTGATAATTACAAGAGATCCGACCTTATCAGGCAACAACCATTTTTTTACTAAATATCTAGATGTTCTTTGTGTACAATTGAAGAATCATTTCCTGTTTGTTTTGCAAAAATTTGTATATATTCAAGTTGAAGGGCCACTGATAACCCACAAGTGTAGGGGATCGCAACAGTTTTCGAGGGTAAAGTATTCAACCCAAATTTGTTGATTCGACACAAGGGGAGCCAAAGAATACTCTTAAGTATTAGCAGCTGAGTTGTCAATTCAACCACACGTGGAAACTTAGTATCTGCAGCAAGATAGTTTAGTAGCAAAGTAATATGATAGTGGCGGTAGCAGCAATAAAAGTAATGATAGTGTTTTTGTAGTTTTTGTGATATAAGCAACGAAAAAGTAAATAAGCGACTAGCAATATAGGTAAGGCTCGTAGACATTGGATCGGTGATGGGAAATTACGTCGGATGCAACTCATCATGTAGAAGTTATAACCTAGGGTGACACAGAACTAGCTCCAGTTCATCAATGCAATGTAGGCATGTATTCCGAATATAGTCATACGTGCTTATGGAAAAGAACTTGCATGACATCTTTTGTCCTACCCTCCCGTGGCAGCGGGGTCCTATTGGAAACTAAGGGATATTAAGGCCTCCTTTTAATAGAGTACCAGACCAAAGCATTAACACATAGTGAATACATGAACTCCTCAAACTATGGTCATCACCGGGAGTGGTCCAGATTATTCTCACTTCGGGGTTGCCGGATCATAACACATAGTAGGTGACTATAGACGTGCAAGATAGGATCAAGAACACACATATATTCATGAAAACATAATAGGTTCAGATCTGAAATCATGGCGCTCGGGTCGTAGTGACAAGCATTAAGCATTGCAAAGTCATAGCAACATCAACCTCAGAACATTGTGGATACTAGGAATCAAACCCTAACAAAACTAACTCGATTACATGATAGATCCCATCCAACCCATTACCGTCCAGCAAGCCTACGATGGAATTACTCACACACGGCGATGAGCATCATGGAATTGGTGATGGAGGAAGGTTGATGATGATGATGGCGACGATCTCCACTCTTCGGAGCCCCGAACGGACTCCAGATCAGCCCTCTTGAGAAAGATTAGGGCTTGGCGGCGGCTCCGTCTCGTGAAACACGGTAATTCCTACTCCTCGATTTTTTTCTCCCCGAAACGGAAGATATAGGATCTGGGGATACGTCGATGGAGCACCAGGGGGGCCACGAGGCAGGGGGCGCGCCCTGGGCAGGAGGGCGTGCCCCCACCCTCGTGGGCTGGCCCAAGGCCCCCTGGTGTGGATCATTGTGCATGTATTTTTTATATTTTCCAAAATAATTCTCCGTTGATTTTCAGGTGATTCCGAGAACTTATTATTTCTTCACAAAAACAACATCATGGAAATTCTGCCGAAAAAAGCGTCAGTCCGGATTAGTTCTATTCAAATCGGGCAAATTAGAGTCCAAAACAAGGGAAAATGGGTTTGGAAAAGTAGATACGTTGGAGACGTATCAACTCCCCCAAGCTTAAACATTTGCTTGTCCTCAAGCAATTCAGTTGATAAACTGAATGTGATAAAGAAAAACTTTGACAAACTCTGTTTGCTCTTGTTGTTGTAAATATGTAAGCTAGCATTCAGGTTTTCAACAAGATCATGAACTAACCACATTCACAATAACTTTCAGGTCTCAAGACTACTCACATCAATAGCATAATCAACTAGCGAGCAATAATACTAAACCTCAGATGACAACATGTAACGCCCGAATAATTAAGCTATAGTAATCTCATGCCTGATGATGCCATGTCATCATAATGAAGTTGCTAATCCTCACTGTGTTTCAAACCCCGTTCAAGTTCTTATTTAAAATTCAAGTCAAAAATAAAATGTTCAAATGTCAGAACTAAAATGTTCAATATGTGACAAATTTTCCATACCTAATTTTGGAGGTGAACCAACTTTTTATAAACTGGTTTGATGCCCTAAACTATTTAAAACCGGGGCCAAATAATTATTAAAATGCCTTTTCAAAATTGTAGGAACTTCCAAACTATTTTAATTGTCCCCAAACTTTTGTGGCAGTACTATATATATTACCTAGTATTTGTTTGGACCAATGGCACTTTTAACAAAATTCAATTGGTAGCTAAAATAAATAAAAACTGAAAAGGATAACAAAAAGAAAAACGTTGAGTACACATGGGCCTCAAGTACTCAGGGGAGTCCCAGCCCACCAGTGGTGCCATCCCCTTCCTCCTGTTCACAGGAGGGGGGATCGTGGCAGCATCCAGACGACCATGACCGCGCCTCACCGCGCGTGGCAGCCATCCACCGCCCCTGGCCGCCTACAAAACCTCCCCGCGACCCCCCTCGGTCAAACCCTAGCCTCCTTTCTCCCTCCCACGCGCCGCCACTCTCGTCCCCACAACCGCCCGAGCTCCTCCATGGCGGCACCGTCATCGATCGCCATGGCCGCGACCACCGTGCTCCCAGCGCCACAAGAAGTCGTCCAGGAGAATCGCCACGGTCCACTCTGCCCATCCAGAGCACCGATTTGAGCGGAGCAGTCCCGTACATTCGCCATCGACATCGTCTTCTCCGTATACATCGTCGCCGTTGGTCGTCGTTTGCAGCTGCTCCGGTTCGCCCCCAACCTCCCAACCTCGTCAGAAGCACCGAGGTGAGCATCTCTGCCGATTCCCTCGGTTCACCCCTTCGATCTGTGCCATTTGCCGCCGCTCCCGAGGTTGTCTGTAGTCGCCATGGCCGGAGCCCGAGCTCTTGTGTACGTACTGCTGCTACTTAGTGATGTGCGTGCCTGCAACCTTCGCAGCCCCCGCGCGCGCCCACGCCCACCTCGCCTCCCTTGCTGCTGGCCTGCGGCCGCCGCCGCCAGCCCGCGTCGGCCGGTGCCCGGCTGCCCCATCCCCTTCCCGCGGCTCGCCCACCTCTACGTGGCTTCGCCCGACGCCGCTTTGCGCCCAGCGCCCCATCCCCGCGCCCACGCTCCGCTGGCCGTCGTTGGCCCCGCCGCTGGCCTCCGTCCGCCGCGTCCATGCGCCGCGCCCGTCGGCGCCCGCGGCACCGCAGCCTCTGCGCTGCAGCCGCCGCCGCTTGCCCACTCCGCCGCGCCGCGCCCTCCTGGCTCGTCTGCAGCCACGCCCCGCCTTCGGATGCCCCGTCCTTCTCCTCGCACCGCTCACAGTACCCAGGCCCCGGCGCCGGCACCTCGCCATGGCCTCGCCGCCGCGGGGCACAGCTCCGGGGGAGCTGGCCTCGTTCCCCTGCCCCGATGGGCGCCCCTGCCCGTTTCGCCCGCCCCGTTAAGCCCCCCAGGGGCCACCGACGTTGGGCCCCACGCCCCTGTTTCTTTTTTTTAAAAGATAAAAAAGATAATATAAAATAATTAATTAGATAGTTAATTAATTAAGGAATCAGTTAATTAACTAAAATTAATTAGGTTAATATCTGGATTAGTTGAAACTTTATTTAATTAACTGAGGTGTCCATGACACGTGGGCCCCACGTCCCCTTTTGACCAGTCAACAATCAAAGTTGACTGTTGACCTTGCTGACATCATGCTGACACAATAAGCCTTTTTTTATTAATATTAATTTCAGAATATTGTTTAAAACTTTAGAAAATCATATAAAATAATCTGTAACTCGGATGAAAATGTTTTATATATGAAAATCGCTCAGAACGACGAGACGAATCCGAATACGCGGTCCGTTCATCCGCCACACGTCCCTAGCATAGTGAACCGGCGACTTTCCACCTCCTTTTCATCTGTCTGAAAACACGAAACACCGGGGATACTTTTCCGAATGTTATCCCCCTTCGCCGGTACCGTGTACCACCGCGTTAGAGCACCCTAGCGCTGCGTGTTAACTTGCCGTGCTTTCTTATTGCATC
Source organism: Secale cereale (assembly GCA_902687465.1). Lineage (NCBI taxonomy): Eukaryota > Viridiplantae > Streptophyta > Magnoliopsida > Poales > Poaceae > Secale > Secale cereale. Next base: position 540,103,291 of record LR738709.1, on the reverse strand, counting down.
TGTATGCTTTGTATTTATTGTTTCTTCCCCCTCTTCTCTCCGGTAGACCGCGAGACTGATGCTACCTCGGTGATCGACTGCATCGACGACGACCCCTCCTTCTTGCTAGAGCAACCAGGCAAGCCAACCCCTTTGATCATTCCGATATCGCCCATTCTCTTCTCTCTTATGCTTGCATTAGAACTGCTACTGCTTTCTGTATGATCCTATTTTGATGCATGGCCTGTTGTTGATACTGCTTTCATACCTTACATGTTTATACTAAACTGCTTAGTATAGGCTGGTTAGAGATCCACCAGTGACCCCCTACCTTGTCCCGACTGCCTCGTTGGATTATCATAAGACCCGATCAACGGGATCGAAGACTAGGACCCGGCACCGCACATCACTTTCCCCTTAGTTGCTCGACACTACTGGGTTACTATCGAGTGCCGAGGGTGAGACCTCATCAACACTTCTGATGTTAACCTTGTAGGTTAGTTCATTGGTTGTGGTCATCGAGGGTGATTCCTCTTTCTCCACTCCCGATAACAACACTGTCATGCAACTCCTCAAGAGTGGACCTCGAGGGTGACTCCTCTTTCGTTCACCTTGACGATAAACATCAGGTGGAATCCCATCGAGGGTGATTTCCTCAGATTTTCCTTTGGTGTCAGACACACAGTTACTATGGTTACTATGACTTTACACTAAACCTAGTTACTAAAGACGGGTCGACCCTGAGGGGTACCCGCGCAAGCTTAATTGGAGTGATGTGTATTCGGGTTGACCTGGAAGGTGCCCGCGAGTTAAATACGAGGCGTGGCCGGGCACTCGCCCTTGCCGCAAGTCCTCGAGACGGGGCGATGGGGTCACATTATCGTGAGTCTCTGCTCGTTACCGCGCGTTCCCAAGACACTAAACGGTTTGGATATTTGATCCAAGGGGCCTCTGGCCTGATAGCACTAACCATCACGTGGGCATAGTATGGGCGTTCTGCGTCGTATGAATCAGCCGAAGCTTAACTGACGTCATTGCGATTGAGCGGCGTGCGCCGGGTTGGACTGGTTAGGCTCGTACCTTTTTAAAGGTGGTTTCTAGGTCTGGTCACCGGCCGCGTACGCAACGTGCAGGGGTTCCCGGGGCAATTGGCCCATGACCCCTGGGGGCATAGGGTTTAGTCCGGCGTGCATGACCTCTCTATTAAGCCTAGGTCGGGTTGCGGCGTATTGTTTGGCCGAGGGCGGGCATGACCTGATGGTGTGTCCGGCCGGAGTTAAGCAAGCGTGTTGGGTAAGTTGGTGCACCCCTGCAGGGAAGAAAACATCTATCGATAGCCTGTCCTACGGTAACGGACACTTGGAGTTGTATCCCGATCGCTACAACTAGAACTGGATGCTGAGGCATTGTTTGGATATGTTGCTTCGGAAGTCGAGAAAGGATCCCGGAGCATTGGAACAACAACATAAATATGACTTATGTTATACTTCTCTACTTCCCCCTCTTGCTGCAAGACGGTGGTTTCCAGAAGATGCTAGTCTTTGATAGGACTAGCTTCTCCCCCTCTTATTCTGGCATTCTGCAGCTTAGTCCACAGATACTACCCCTTTTCATTGATACCGATGCGTATGTAGTGTAGATCCTTGCTTGCGAGTACTTTGGATGAGTACTCACGGTTGCTTTGCTCCCCTTTTTCCCCCTTCTTTCTTCTTGCTGGTTGATGCAACCAGATGGTGGAGTCCAGGAGCCAGATGCCACACTTGACGACTGCTACTACCCCGACAGAGCCTACTACTACGTGGAGACAGATGACGACCAGGAGTAGTTAGGAGGTCCCAGGCAGGAGGCCTTGCCTTTTCGATCGTGTTGTTTTTGTGCTAGCCTTCTTAAGGCAAACTTGTTTAACTTATGTCTGTACTCAGATATTATTGCTTCCGCTGACTCTTGTGTTTTCGAGCTTATGTATTCGAGCCCTCGAGGCCCCTGGCTTGTAATATAAAGCTTGTATTATTTTAATTTGTGTCTAGAGTTGTGTTGTGATATCTTCCAGTGAGTCCTTGATCTTGGCCGTACACATTTGCGTGCATGATTAGTGTACGGTCAAATCGGGGGCGTCACACAACACTTCTCAAAACAATCATGATATGATATAACATGATGGTATCTCGCTAGCCCTTTCTGAGACCGCAAAACATAAATGCAGAGCACCTTTAAAGATCAAGGACTAACTAGACATTGTAATTCATGGTAAAAGAGATCCAATCATGATCATACTCAATGCAAATTAATAGTAATACATGCAACGACAGAGGTGCTCTCCTACTGGTGCTTTTTGATAAGAGGATGATGACTCTGCATAAAAGTAAATAGATAGGCCCTTCGCAGAGGGAAGCAGGGATTTGTGGAGGTGCCAGAGCTCGATTGTTTTTAAATAGAGATTGAATAACATTTTGAGCGGTATACTTTCGTTGTCAACATAACAACTAGGAATCTCGATATCTCCCATGTTACACATATTATAGGCGGTTCCCAAACAGAATGGTAGAGTTTATACTCCCCCAACCACCAACAAGCACACTCCACGGCTAGCCCGAAACAACGGGTACCGTCCAAACCAGCAACAACCCTGGGGGAGTTTTGTTTAATTATTATGATTTTGAGCATGGGACTGGGCATCCCGATTACCAGTCATTTTCTCATGAATGATGAGCGGAGTCCACTCATCGTGAGAATAACCCACCTAGCATGGAAGATATAGACAACCCTAGGTTATACATGAGCTGTTCGAGCATACAAAGCAGAATTTCATTTGAAGGTTTAGAGTTTGGCACATACAAATTTACTTGGAACGGCAGGTAAATACCGCATATAGGAAGGTATGGTGGAATCATGTGGAATAACTTTGGGGTTTATGGAAGTGGATGCACAAGCAGTATTCCCGCTTAGTACAGGTGAAGGCTAGAAAAAGACTGGGAGGTGACTAGCTAGAGAGCAACAACGGTCATGAACATGCATTAAAATTAATCAACAATGAATGCAAGCATGAGTAGGATATAAATCACCATGGACATATATATCGTGGAGGCTATGTTGATTTGTTTCAACTACATGCGTGAACATGTGCCAAGTCAGATCAGTTAAATCGTCCAAAGGAGGATACCACCCATCATACCACATCACAACCATTTTAGTATCATGTTGGCACGCAAGATAGACAATTATGAACTCTCTAGCACGGTGACCTGGTTGGCCACACTTGAAGCATAGCCCATCATTTGGATGGGGAGCAGGACCTTGGGGTTGTGCAGCTCAAAGTCTCGGCTATCCAGGTGGTGGAGGTGGCAGGTGAGGTGCAGCATGGGACTGCCTTGGTGCAGGTGTGGTTGGGTGGTACATGCTGTTGGGGATCCAGATCCTACGCTTCTGTGATGAAGGTCCTGAAGATGAACCAGTGTCACGGTTGCGCCTGAGAGATCCCTGGTGTTCCTTCAGACCAGTTTCGACATGAATGGCCTTGTTCACCAAGGTGGCGAAGTCGGCAAAGTCATGTGCAAGGAGTGCGAGCTTGATATCGGCTTGAAGTCCATCACGGAACTTTTCCTGTCTACGTGCATCAGTGGCAATGTCTTCTTCAGCATAGCGGGACAAGTCAAGGAACTCCCGCTGATAAGCATCTACAGTCTTGTTGCCTTGGGTGAGGTTACGGAACTCGTGCTTCTTCCTGTCCATAATTCCCTGAGGAATGAAGCGGGCACGAAAGGCAGCTTGGAAATCCGGCCAAGTGATGATTGTCCTAGCAGGTAGTAAACGCCCGTGGCTGTCCCACCATTGAGCAGCGGGACCTTTCAGGTAATATGCCGCGAAGGTGACATAGCTGGCAGGGGCTACACCAGCAGACTCTAGCTCGAAAGTGATATCACGGAGCCAGTCATCAGCATCAAGTGGCTGAGTTGAGCTGCGGTAGATGCTTGGGTTTAGATGTGCAAAGTCGTTCAGGGTCACAGTTGTTGGCTGCTGGTTCAAGTTGGGGCGAGGAAACTGAGCCATCATTCATTCCATGAACTGGCGGTTCAGCTCGAACTGTTGGATCATACCAGCCATGTACTCAGGCGGTGGCGGGGCATTGCCACCACGACCACGACCAGCGGGTCTGAGCATCCTGCTAACATACAACAGGGGTAGTTCAGCATTTGAGAAATTTGCAAAGACAAGAATTATTCACTATCTATCTTGTAGAATGAACGAGGTATGATGGGTACCACATAGTAGTCAACAGGATATAGTGTGCACTATTCAAAATTGATGTACTAAGGAAAACTATGGCTATATCCATCTTTGGGGTGAATGTGGTCACGGGATCCTAATGTTTGAGTTAGTAAATTCGTTTAACCCGAATAGAAGAGAGTTCAGAGTCATGGAGTAAAGATCAAGGAGTAAAAGATCCTAATACCACCCAATTGGCGACGTGGGCCCGTAAGCCACACAACCATGTTAGTAAAATAGTTTTCCAAAGACTAGACTCAACTTCAGCCAAGGAGTTGGAAAGGGGGTTTCTACAGGCAGTCGGCTCTGATACCAACTTGTGACGCCCCCGATTTGACCGTACACTAATCATGCACGCAAATGTGTACGACCAAGATCAGGGACTCACGGGAAGATATCACAACACAACTCTAGACATAAATAAAATAATACAAGCTTCATATTAGAAGCCAGGGGCCTCGAGGGCTCGAATACAGAAGCTCGAAAGCAACAGAGTTAGCGGAAGCAACAATATCTGAGTACAGACATAAGTTAAACAAGTTTTGCCTTAAGAAGGCTAGCACAAACATCAATGATTGAAGAGGCAAGGCCTCCTGGTTGGGACCTCCTAACTACTCCTGGTCGTCAGCTGTCTCCACGTAGTAGTAGGCTCCGTCGGGGTAGCAGTAGTAGTCGACTGGATCCGCCATCTGGCTCCTGGGATCCGCCATCTGGTTACAACAACCAGAAAGAAGAAAGAGGGGGAAAAGGGGGAGCAAAGCAACCGTGAGTACTCATCCAAAGTACTCGCAAGCATCAGATCTATACTAAGTATGCATCAGTATCAAAGGAATAAGCTGTATATGTGGACTGAACTGCAGAATGCCAGAATAGAGGGAAAGGCCTAGCCTATCGAAGACTAGCATCTTCAAGCATCTTCTGGAAACACCATCTTGCAGCAGTAGAGGGAAATACAGAATAGCAGTTTATAATTAACAAGCATGTTATAGCATTAACGGCCTAAAGATCCTTCCTCGACTCCCTGCGAGAAAGTAATCTCGCAGCCACAAATCCAACACATATCTCAAGTATCCATTTCTAGTTATAATAGATCAGGATATAAGACTGAACGTCCGTTACCGTGGACACGGCTATTCGAATAGATAACTTCCCTGCAGGGGTGCACCACGTTACCCTCACGCTCGATCACCTTTGGCCGGACACACCTTTCTGGGTCAATGCCCGGCCTCGGAAGATCAACACGTCGCAGCCCTACCTAGGCTCAGCAGAGAGGTCCCCGCCGGTCTACATCCTAAGCACTCCGGGGTCATGGGCCATCGCCCGTTGCACTCCGGGTCGTTGCGAGCAGGGTGCACCAGGCACCACCTCTATACTGGATGGCGCCGGCCCAGCCATGCCGCAATGCTGAACTGGACGTCTGACAAAGCTTCGGCTGATACCACGACGCCGAGGCCCATAACTATTCTCGCGTGGCGGTTAGTGCGTAAAGGCCAGAGGCCAACTCAGAACAAATACCCAAATCTGTTAGTGCATTATTGACAGAAGTGACGGCTGTCGGGACAAGTTCGGAGCTATCACCTCTCCTAGGTGATACCGCTAAACAGCCAGCTGCCGCCGTAACAACTCCCGCGGGTGCTCTCCGGGCCCGCCCGCCTTTCACAAAGGTCTCAAGTAAAGTCCATGTAACCGTGTGTCCAAAACATCAAGGTGGAAAACCCGAGGAATCACCCCCGACGAATTCCACTCGATGTGTCCGTCAAGGCGAACTAAGAGGAATCACCCCCGAGGTTCACACTTGAGGGGTTGCAAGACAGAGTCGTATCGGGAATGGAGAAAGAGGAATCACCCTCGATGACCACGACCGAATAGCTTCACTACAGAGTTATCATCATGAGTGCGTTACGAGGTTTCACCCTCGGCACCTGATACGTCCAAAACGTATCTATAATTTCTGCTTGCTCCATGCCTCTTTTGTGTGATATTACTATGATATTTATGCACTTCCATACACTTTTGATCATATTTGGACTAACCTATTAACTCAGTGCACCACAGTGCCAGTTCCTGTTTTCTGCTGTTTTTCTATTTCAGGTTTCCCCCATATTAAAAGTGTCCTAAAGATTCCGGGAAAAATACAGGAAAAATCAGCATATCGGGAGCTTCAAGAAAAACCAAAGCAGGGCCAGAGGGGAGCCAGGGGCATCCCAGGTGGCCAGCCGAGGCGGCCCCACCCCTGGCCGCCCTAGGGGGGCGCCTGGGCCCCCCTCTCCACTTCTGGTGACCCCCTTTGGCATATATACTCCTCGCGTCCCGAAACCCTCGAGGACGGAACCCTTTTTTACGATCTCGCCTCTGTTCCGCCGCCGCCGTGCTTCCAAGATCGGGAGCACCAGGAGAACTCTTCCCGGCACCCTGCCGGAGGGGAGAACCACCACCGGGAGCTTCTCCACCACCATGGACGCTTCCCGGATGAGTCGTGAGTAGTCCTCCTTGGACCATGGGTCCATGACCAGTAGCTATGTGATGTTCTCCTCCCCTCTTTGTTCTTCATGGTTTAGACCTCGTGAGCTGCCCTACATGATCGAGGCACATATGTAATCTTTATGCTGTTGCTCTGCTGAGTTTGCTGGGATCCGATGGATTATGAGATTATGTTCAGATTGTGTGTGAGTAATATATTTGATTCACCTCTTTTATATTTATGTTCTTGAGTAATTCTTGCATGTTCTCCGTTGCTGTTTATTGCTTTGGCCGAGTAGTAGGTAGTAACTCCAAGAGGGAACGTTATGCTTGATTGTGGGTTCATGCCCCCTGATGACTAGTTTGAGTGACAGAAACATGAGTCTAGGGGATGTGTTGTTGCCACAAGGGGGAAAACAACGGTGCTTGTACTTGCGGGTGCAAGGATTGTTTACTTTACGCAAAGTTCTTTTAATGCAGTTGTCTGTTGCTTTGAGTTTACACTTTGGGTGGGACTCGCAACTTAATACCAGCGAGATGTCCTGGATAGATATCTCAAGGTGGATGATTAGTCGTAGATGCAGATGGATTTCGGTCTACTTGCCTTGGCGTACCGCCCATGCTTTTGAGCCTCTACCTTTCTTTACATCATAGTTAGCATTGGTTTGCGCACATAATCCTGTCAATTGCCCAGCTGTAATTTGTTTACCTCGCTTTGCTGTTTTATCGTCTTTTGGGAGAGAGACATCACTAGTGAACATCATGGGACCCCGGTCCATATTACCATCACTGATCACACCCGCTATTTACTTCCTGTTCTTATTTCCTAGTTGCAGTCATACCTATCACTATTATCTCTTGTGTTTGATCCTTTGTAAACGACAAGGCCGGAGGGATTGACAACCTCTCTGTACTCGTTGGGAGCAAAGTTATTTGTATATGTGTGCAGGTCCTGTCAACCGCTAAGTATTTGGCGCCGTTAGCAGTTGACACCTACTTGTCGACCCTCGGAGTCTCACTGGATTCGATCCTTGGTATCTTTGCCAAGGGAAACTTGCCGTTACGCCACATCCCAAACCTTCCACTTGGGGTAACCAACGAGGGGCGAGAAGCCATCAAGCAAAGTTTCTGGCGCCGTTGCCGGGGACTCCACTCTTCAAAATAGGGGAGTTGCACGCTATCTTTTATCTTTGCTTTTTAGTCTTGTTAGTTTACCTTTCAGTTTTCGCTTTAGTGTCCTTTACCAAAAATCACAAAAAAAAATTATTTGCTTTTCTGTTAGTAGTCCTTTCTGTTTAGTCAAGCATGTTAGGATTTGGTGCTTTGAGGGAATCAGAAGTTCTAGATTTCCATCAAAGGGATGGAGAAAATAGGAAGAAGGCATGGGACAGAATTTCTGATGCACATAGGAGAATTATGCCTTGGATACCTATAAAAATTGTGCTTAGAAATTTTTACCATGGTCTTTTTAAATGGTGTAAACACTCTCTTGATATTATAGCTGAAGGAGATTTCCTAGAGTGTGATGAAGCTAGAGCTCTTCAAATTATACATGGTCTATCTAGTTTCTTTGTTTATGATCATAGTTTTGATACTGTCATAGATAGACTTGCTACTATTGAGAAAAGAATGGATGCTCTAGACTTGATGAAGGTAGAGAAACCCAAACCCAATAAGAGAGATATTTTGGAAATAGACAATGATTGGGAGCCTTATGTTAGGATTAGCAGCTCTAATCAAGAATTCCTTACTTATTGTGATATTGGATCTATGGTTTCTACTATGCCAAAAATTGTTCATGATTCTTTAAAATTTAACATGGATAGATTATCATCCTATCATGAACATGCTAATGGAGATATTTCTGAGATCCAGGGAAGAATAAAAGATGTACCAGTTACATTCCTTAAAGGAATTGCAATGGTTGATTTCTTCATCATGAAGCCAAACCAAGGAAATATAGTGCTTGGAAGGGACTTCCTCCGAGCCGTAAAAGGCTTCATTGATATAGGTAAGGGACAAATCCGCCTACGCGGGAAGGCAAAAGGTACGTACCCCTTTCCTACAAGGAACAAGGTGAACTTGTTGAGGAACCATTTGAAGCAATTTATAACTCCGATTATTATGATGATTTTTGATTCCTCTTTGCATCATGCCTAGCTTAAAGGCATAAAAGAAAGCGCTTTTGGGAGGCAGCCCACAACGAATTAGGTTTTATTTTGCTTTTGTTGTGTCTTGATGTTTGTTACTACAGTAGCATCATCATTGTATCTTTTCTTTTCAGCTTTGTGCCAAGTTTAGCCTCCGATTGCAAGAAAGTTCAAAAGTTGTGACGTGCAGTCCAGAAAACAGATTCTGTCCTTGGACAGAAAAATTCGTATAAAATCACCAGATCATCTTTTTGATCTGAATTTTTTTGACAGCGTGCTCTATACAATTGGCTTTCGGGCGTCTGTTCTGAGTTTTTTTATTTGAGTTGCAGAAGTGCCCCGAAAAAATTATTTACTACCTGCTGGTCTGTTTTTCACAGATTCTGTCCTGTTTTGCCTTTTCTTCGTTTTGCAAACCTTGAGCTTCTTTTTCTTTGCAAAAACCTTTTGGCAATCTTGAGAAACAGTAGCTCTTCAAGATTATCATTATTTCCAGTAGGAAAAATATATATTTTATTATGGGTACTAACCTCGCTAATCAGATTATGATGAGTTATGTATGAAGGGAGTTTTCAAGTGTGCGAGGGAAGATGATAAAAGAAGATTCAGGAGGGTCAAACACTCAAGCTTGGGGATGCCCCCGTGCACCCCCAAGAAATATTCAAGAAGACTCAAGCGTCTAAGCTTGGGGATGCCCCCGTGCATCCCCTTCTCCATCAACAATTATCAGTTCGTCTTTCGTTCCACTATATTCTTATCACTTCATGTGTTATGTGCTATGCTTGGAACATCTTGCTCTTAGTTTCCTTTTTTAGTTTTCTTTAGCTTTGCTTGCTGTTCATAATAAGTTAGAACCCAGCTTTCTTTGTGTGGGAGAGAAACACGCTCCACTTCAACCTAGAACAAAACATAGGATTTTCATGCTTATCTTTGCTGTGTATGTTCTTTGTCTTTCCATAGCTACTGTCATGTTTAGCTCTTAGTTTTCATGCTTTTCTTTTTAAAGAGCTTTTGTTTAGTTGGTTGCTGAACTCTCTTGAGTTTTCATGTTTATATTGTTAAGAGAGTTTGCCTGTTGCACTGAGTTGTGTGTCTTAACTTAAAGTAGGTAAGTGAGGTTGCTATTTAATTTTAGTAGTAACTTGCAATAGTTTTGAGGTATTGCCATGAGTAATGTCTGAACTTTTGGTGTCAAGAGATTTAGCCTATTAGTGATAGATGTCGTATTTTGGGCAATCCGTGTTTATTTTCGAAAACCTACAAAATAGTTGAGAACTTTAGCTACTAAATGGATCACTAATCTTTGGAGGGATCGAATATTAGAGTACACTCACGTACCATGAGCCGAGGATGCGCAAGGATAACCAAACCCCCATACACTCCTCCTCGAGGTACTTGTCTCTTTGTGAACCTCCTAATTAGATTGAGAGTTACCGATAATAAGTGCATGAGTTCTTCGGACTAATGTGAGTATTTGAAAGCACATTTGCTCCCTAGGTGGTTTTGGTAATTAATGACAACATACTTTGTGGTTGGACTAATGCTTTTATCAAGTATGTTCCAGGAAATCCAATCATATTGGCTATGGCAAAAGGACTGAAGAAGTGGACCCCTCAAATGCTAAGGCAAGCATTGGCAAAAGCTCAAGACTCCATTTTTGGTTTAGTGATCCAAGATCACATTGAGTCCATAGGAAAAGCCAATACTATTTAAAGGGGATGAGGTTGTGTTGATGATCTGGTTGCTCAAGTGCTTAGTGATATATCTCCTTTAACTATCAGCAACTTTCACTACTATACACACTCATAAGTAATCTCGGACAAACCGATTTTCCAAACTCAGTCCCACCGAGATGAACCACTTCAGCCATATTCCAAACCCTAGAAATTTCGGTCTATCCGAGTTTGAGATCGGTCTCACCGAAATGTGGACTGCCAACCTTCTGTAACCATTTGACATCATATCGGAATAACCGAGATTGCTTTTTCGGTCTTACCGAGATTGACAAGCTTCTGTCTTGACTCAAATCGGTCTCACCGAGATTGCATCTTCGGTCCCACCGAAACTGGCATGTTCCTGTCTTTTCTCAAATCGGTCTAACCAAGTTTTCTTTCTCGGTCCCACCGAAAATCCCAACGTTCATATCATTTGCACTTTCGGTCTCACCGAGATGGTATTTTCGGTCCCACCGAAAACCCCAACGTTCACTATATTTGAACTTTCGGTCTGACCGAGTTTTCACTTCGGTCTCACCGAGATTACTCAAATATGTGTGTAACGGTTGGATTTTGTGTGGAGGCTATATATACCCCTCCACCCCCTCTTCATTCGTGGAGAGAGCCATCAGAAAGTACTACCACTCCTACCTTACACTTTCTGAGAAGAGAACCACCTACCCTTGTGTTGAGATCAAGTTGCTCCATTCCTACCATATGAAACTTGATTTCTAACCTTCCCAAGTTGCTTTCCACTCAATCCTTTCTTCCACCAAAGCCAAATCAGTGAGGAGAGTTGAGTGTTGGGGAGATTATCATTTGAAGCACAAGAGCAAGGAGTTCATCATCATCAACAACATCTATTACCTTTTGGAGGGTGGTGCCTCCTAGATTGGTTAGGTGTCGCTTGGGAGCCTCCGTCATCGAGATGTGGAGTTGAACCAAGAAGTTTGTAAGGGCAAGGAGATCGCCTACTTCGTGAAGATCTACCCCGAGTAAGGCTAGCCCTCCGTGGGCGTAGGCCATGATGGAATAGACAAGGTTGCTTCTTCGTGGACCCTTCGTGGGTGGAGCCCTCCGTGGACTCGCGCAGCCGTTACCCTCCGTGGGTTGAAGTCTCCATCAACGTGGATGTACGATAGCACCACCTATCGGAACCACGAGAAAAATCTCCGTGTCTCCAAATTGCGTTTGATCTTCTCCACTTCTCTTTACTACTTGTGCAATTTACTTTCCGCTGCCCATACTCTAGAATTGCATGTGTAGTATGCTACTTGACTTGTGTGTTGTGCAAAATCTGCCAAAATCTGTCCTTGATAAAAGACAGAATTTTTATCTTGTCGAGTAGTCTAATCACCCCCCCTCTAGACACTCTCACCTTCTTCGATCCTACAATTGGTATCAGAGCTTTGGTCTCCATTGCTTTGGTTTACACACCATTGGAGGAAGATGGACGTGTCTACGTTTGGGAGTGTTAGCCATAGAGTGCCTGTTCTTAATGGAAGGTTCTATAACTCATGGAGGTCTGAAATGCTTAGTATCTTTAAAATGTACAATTTGTGCAAATATATTGAGACCCCCTATGTGCCTCCTTTTGACCCCTTGCACCCTACCATGGATGAAGAGCTTGATTTGCTTCGTAACCTTAGAACTGTAAATCTTATCATTAGAGGGTTACCCGATGACTTGCTTAATCTTGTTACAAACTTTGAGTGCGCCTATGCTATGTGGAAATTCTTGGAAGAACTTTATCCGGACTACTCTTTGAGAAGTCTTGATGAAATTCTACACAAGACTATTGAATTTGATAAGTTGCACCCCAATGATCCCAACTTTGATAAATGCTTTTTTGAGCTTCGTGATCTTATGAAAAAGAAGGGTGATCCCGGTCTTATCAATGTTATAATTAGAAATGCTCTTGCATTGCATTCCGAAAATTATTGTCACATTGACCAAACTAATGCAAGTACTTATCAAATTGACCTAGGTGTTGATGATGAACAATCTATGGGTCAATATGATGATGAGCATGAGCATGATGATGATTACTCCGACTCGGACACCGAGCTAGACAAGATCATGAAGAGTCTCAATCTTATGGCAAATCTGAGAGACTACATGTCCGGTGGAAAAGAGTGGATTCTTGATAGTGGATGCACCGATCACATGACCGGAGACAAAGACATGTTTCGAGAGCTTGCAAAGAACGATGGTCCACGCAAGTATGTGACTTTTGGAGACAACTCCAAGGGTAAGGTACTTGGCCTTGGTAAGGTGGCCATATCTCATGATAGCTCTATTCAAAATGTCATGCTTGTAGAATCTCTTGGATACAATTTACTTTCCGTGTCTAGATTAGCTGACTTTGGATTCAATGTGCTATTCACCAAAGTAGATTGCCAAGTCTTTCGTCATGACAATCAAAACATGGCATTTACCGGTATCCATAGAGGTGATCTATATATTGTTGATTTCACTAAGAAAGCCCAACCTAGAGCTTGTTTCATTGCTAAATCCTCTAAAGGTTGGTTATGGCATAGAAGGCTAGGACATGTTGGTATGCGTAATCTAGACAAGCTGATCAAAGGTGATCATATTCTTGGTGTTAAAGATGTTCTCTTTGACAAAGATAGACTTTGTAGTGCTTGTCAAGCAGGAAAACAAGTAGGTGGAAGTCATCCCGTAAAGAACATCATGACTACAAGGAGACCGCTTGAGCTTCTTCATATGGATCTCTTCGGTCCCAATGCTTACAAAAGCCTTGGTGGTAACTCCTTTGGTCTAGTTATAGTTGATGATTATTCCAGATTTACATGGTATTTTTCCTTGATGATAAATCGCAGGTTCAGAGAATCTTCAAGACCTTTGCCAAAAAGGCCCAAAATCAATTTGAGGTGAAGATCAAGAAAGTTCGGAGTGACAATGGAACGGAGTTCAAGAACGCCAATGTAGACTCTTTTCTCGATGAGGAAGGGATTCTACATGAGTTCTCGGCTGCGTACACTCCTCAACAAAGTGGAGTTGTTGAGAGGAAGAACCGAACGCTCATAGAGATGGCAAGAACGATGCTTGATGAATACAAGACACCGAAGCATTTTTGGGGAGAAGCGGTCGAGACAGCTTGTCATGCTATCAACAGGCTTTATCTTCATAAGCTTCTCGGCAAGACATCATACGAGCTTCTCACCGGTAACAAACCCCAAGTGGGATACTTTCGTGTCTTTGGTTCTAAATGCTATATCCTTGATAAGCATCGTCGGTCTAAATTTGCTCCTAAATCTCATGAAGGCTTTCTTCTTGGTTATGGATCAAACTCTCACACCTACCGTGTCTACAATAATTTCACCCGAAAGGTTGAAGAGACGGTAGATGTGAAGTTTGATGAATCTAATGGCTCGCAAGTAGAGCAAATGCCTATTGATGTAGGAGACAAGGACCCATCGGAAGCTATCCAAGACTTATCTATTGGAAAGATCCGTCCCATGGAAGTGAAGGAGAGTACCTCATCTACATATGTGGAGCCCCCTACCTCACGGCGAGATGAACCTCAAGGCAACATGGAGGGCTCCACAAGTGGAACTCACCAAGATGAGGAAGTGCAACAAGAAGATCCACCACAACCTCCTTCTCCACCGCCTCAAGACAACACCAACAACAATGAAGATGATGAGGAAGCTCAGCCACAACATCAACAAAAGCTATCCCGAGTCCGAGCTAGAGTCAAGAAAAATCATCCCGTGGAACAAATGATGAACGACATCAACTCCGGGAGAATTACTCGCTCTAAAACTCGCTTAGCTAACTTTTGTGAGCATTACTCATTTATCTCTAGTATTGAACCTATGAAGGTAGAAGAAGCACTTGAAGACCCGGATTGGGTGAACGCTATGCACGAAGAACTACACAACTTCGAGAGGAACAAAGTATGGACTTTGGTAGAGAAGCCCAAGGATGATCAAAACATCATTGGAACCAAATGGGTGTTTCGGAACAAGCAAGATGAAGATGGACAAGTCATCCGCAACAAGGCTCGTCTCGTAGCTCAAGGTTACACACAAGTCGAAGGTATGGACTATGGTGAGACCTATGCCCCCGTTGCTAGACTTGAATCCATTCGCATTCTTCTTGCTTATGCCAATCACCATGATATTACTCTCTATCAAATGGATATCAAAAGTGCTTTCCTAAATGGTGAAATTGAAGAGGAAGTATTTGTAAAACAACCTCCCGGATTTGTGAATCCCAAAAAGCCTAATCATGTTTACAAGTTGCATAAAGCCCTTTATGGTCTTAAACAAGCTCCTAGAGCTTGGTACAAATGCTTGACTAGTTTTCTTCTTGAAAAAGGCTTTGAGATTGGAAAGATAGACTCAACGCTGTTCACGAAAAGGGTTAATGGTGAACTATTTGTGTGCCAAATATATGTTGATGATATTATCTTTGGTTCAACTAACCCCCATTTTAGCAAGAAGTTTGGACAGCTCATGTCGGAGAAGTATGAGATGTCCATGATGAGTGAACTCAAATTCTTCCTTGGGTTGCAAATCAAGCAATCTAAGGAGGGTACCTTTGTCTCACAAACAAAGTACACCAAGGATCTCTTCAAGAAGTTCAACATGCAAGAAAGCAAAGGTATGAGTACCCCCATGCCTACAAGTGGACACAATGACTTGACAAAAGATGGAGAACCCGTTGATCAAAGGGTTTACCGTTCTATGATTGGTTCTCTACTATATCTTTGTGCTTCTCGTCCTGACATAATGTTGAGTGTTTGCATGTGTGCACGATATCAAGCAGCCCCTAAAGAATGTCATCTTAAAGCTGTTAAAAGAATAGTGAGATACTTGATACACACACCAAACTTTGGCATTTGGTATCCTAAGAGAGCCTCTTTCGATCTTGTTGGCTATTCCGACTCGGACTATGCCGGTGACAAGGTTGATAGAAAGTCAACTTCGGGTACATGTCAATTCCTTGGTCGATCCCTTGTATCTTGGTCCTCCAAGAAACAAAATTCGGTATCATTATCCACTGCCGAAGCGGAATATATTGATGCTGGTTCGTGTTGTGCTCAATTGCTATGGATGACACAAATGCTTAAGGATTATGGGATACATGTGAGACATGTTCCCTTGCTTTGTGACAATGAGAGTGCGATTAAAATTGGACACAATCCAGTGCAACACTCTCGAACAAAGCATATTGAAGTTCGTCACCATTTTATTCGTGATCATATTGCCAAGGGTGACATTAATCTTAAGCATGTTCGTACTGACAAACAACTTGCTGATATCTTTACAAAACCTCTTGATGAGAAAGTGTTTTGTCGCTTAAGGAGTGAGTTGAACATCATTGATGCTTCAAACTTGGAGTGATAACTCCATTGATGCATGCAAGGCATGAGCCTACTTGACTAATCCTTGATATTTCTCTTATGATGATGATCATATGTTCTGGACACATTTGCCTCCTTGTATTACATCTAACTCCTTGCAGGTACTTGGATGATCTACGTTCCACGAGATTACCACACACTCAATTCATGAGTAATCTTGTCATTGACCAAGTATCTAGCCCTTTGGGATGTTGAGCTCAAGGAACAAAATTCCACATATCCTTTTTGACATTTTATACATCTAGTATTTCACTCTTGTCATCTTGGATATCCTCGAGTATTTCCTTGCTTGCCTAACCCATGTAGGAAGATGAACTATACAAGTAGAAATGGCGCTCCAACTTCACATTCAATGAGCACCTACATCAAGCTTACCTACATGAGCAAAGCAACAACAAGCCCAAGGTATGTTCTTCACATCTTTAAGGAGCTTTGCTCAAAGTCATGAGTACAAGCAGCTTCATAAGATGTGATCACATCGAATGCTTAATCGAAAAATGGCAACCCCATTTTGAGCTTAAATGATGAGTATGACCTATGATCAAATGTCCTCATTTGACTCCTAAGTCAATATACTCAAACATAGGTGACCTTGTCGCCGACCTTTATTTAGATGAAGTACATATATTTTTGGAGTCTTTCTATTTTCTCTTATGTTCTCTCATTGAGTTTTTCTTTAAAAAAAAACTTCATCTAGGAATCTTTTTTCATTTCTATTCTTATGTCTTTTTGAATATCCTTATGGCTCTGATCAATTCCCCGAAAATCTCTTACAAATTCATTGCAAATCTTTGGAAACATTCCTCGCAGAGTGAGCTGAATTATCTCTGTATTTCCTTGGAATTAAACTCGGCGTCACCGATTTATTTATTTCGGTCTAACCGAAAAGGGTCTACCCTAACTCAATTCGGTGTCACTGATTTATCTTCCAGGATATCATCTCCTGCAGCTCCACTCATTGTTTCTCTATGCATGTTCTTATTTGCCCTGTTGTGATTCTTAAGGATCCCACTTCTTTCTTTCCATCTTTCCTCACCTTCCTAGTTTGCTGTCCTTTTCGGCACTTGATGTCAAAGGGGGAGAAGACTTAGGGGGAGTAGGGGGAGAAGAGACTTAGGGGAAGAAGAAAAGCAATCTTATCTTAAGGGGGAGAGAATCACATCAAAGCTTTGCCGTATTTTACAATTGGACATCATTCTCAATTGGCATCATTCTTTTGATTTTGCTTGTTCCATCAAACCCCTTGTTCTGAGAGAACTCAAAGGGAGAGGAATCTTTACAATTGATATCTTATGGAAAGCAAAATCTCTCAGAGTTCATTGAAAATCTTTTAGTTTCGGAGACATGTTTGCTGATTCAAGCTTGTGCTCAACATGAGACACTCTTTATACATGTCATCCCTGGCTTGGTACTCTTGATGTTCTTGCAGTTGGTTGAAGGAATACTCTTGTGTTATCTAACCTTGTTTTCCCAAGTTTATCCCTTCAGGTACAATGCCAAGGAACCTCAAGGTAAGTATATGCATCTTGCAGAATGTGCATGATGGTGACTTGCTTGTAAATACTTGTTTGCAAGAAATCACCATGCACATATGCATTATCACTCACTTCCCTTTCATCTGCTCTGATGCATATAGCCAAGCTGCATGTAGCACATCTTGCCTATCTCCCTTGTGTGCTTGTGGTAGTCCAAAACCAAAATCTATGAAAACCTTGATAACTTGTAGGGGGAGCCTGTGTACTACATGTTTGTCAAAGCTTTCATGATAATTCTGTCTTTCTTTCAATAAGCTTTGATGTCTTGTTTAGTGTGATTTTAGTGTGTTGCCATCAATTACCAAAAAGGGGGAGATAGAAAGCACATTTGCTCCCTAGGTGGTTTTGGTAATTAATGACAACATACTTTGTGGTTGGACTAATGCTTTTATCAAGTATGTTTCAGGAAATCCAATCACATTGGCTATGGCAAAAGGACTGAAGAAGTGGACCCCTCAAATGCTAAGGCAAGAATTGGCAAAAGCTCAAGACTCCATTTTTGGTTTAGTGATCCAAGATCACATTGAGTCAATAGGAAAAACCAATACTATTAAAAGGGGACGAGGTTGTGTTGATGATCTGGTTGCTCAAGTGCTTAGTGATATATCTCCTTTAACTATCAGCAACTTTCACTACTATACACACTCATAAGTAATCTCGGACAAACCGATTTTCCAAACTCAGTCCCACCGAGATGAACCACTTCAGCCATATTCCAAACCCTAGAAATTTCGGTATATCCGAGTTTGAGATCGGTCTCACCGAAATGTGGACTGCCAACCTTCTGTAATCATTTGACATCATATCGGAATAACCGAGATTGCTTTTTCGGTCTTACCGAGATTGACAAGCTTCTGTCTTGACTCAAATCGGTCTCACCGAGATTGCATCTTCGGTCCCACCGAAACTGGCATGTTCCTGTCTTTTCTCAAATCGGTCTAACCAAGTTTTCTTTCTCGGTCCCACCGAAAATCCCAACGTTCATATCATTTGCACTTTCGGTCTCACCGAGATGGTATGTTCGGTCCCACCGAAAACCCCAACGTTCACTATATTTAAACTTTCGGTCTGACCGAGTTTTCACTTCGGTCTCACCGAGATTACTCAAATATGTGTGTAACGGTTGGATTTTGTGTGGAGGCTATATATACCCCTCCACCCCCTCTTCATTCGTGGAGAGAGCCATCAGAAAGTACTACCACTCCTACCTTACACTTTCTGAGAAGAGAACCACCTACCCTTGTGTTGAGATCAAGTTGCTCCATTCCTACCATATGAAACTTGATTTCTAACCTTCCCAAGTTGCTTTCCACTCAATCCTTTCTTCCACAAAAGCCAAATCAGTGAGGAGAGTTGAGTGTTGGGGAGATTATCATTTGAAGCACAAGAGCAAGGAGTTCATCATCATCAACAACATCTATTACCTTTTGGAGGGTGGTGCCTCCTAGATTGGTTAGGTGTCGCTTGGGAGCCTCCGTCATCGAGATGTGGAGTTGAACCAAGAAGTTTGTAAGGGCAAGGAGATCGCCTACTTCGTGAAGATCTACCCCGAGTAAGGCTAGCCCTCCGTGGGCGTAGTCCATGATGGAATAGACAAGGTTGCTTCTTCGTGGACCCTTCGTGGATGGAGCCCTCCGTGGACTCGCGCAGCCGTTACCCTCCGTGGGTTGAAGTCTCCATCAACGTGGATGTACGATAGCACCACCTATCGGAACCACGAGAAAAATCTCCGTGTCTCCAAATTGCGTTTGATCTTCTCCACTTCTCTTTACTACTTGTGCAATTTACTTTCCGCTGCCCATACTCTAGAATTGCATGTGTAGTATGCTACTTGACTTGTGTGTTGTGCAAAATCTGCCAAAATCTGTCCTTGATAAAAGACAGAATTTTTATCTTGTCGAGTAGTCTAATCACCCCCCCCTCTAGATACTCTCACCTTCTTCGATCCTACAGTATTCGAACGTTGACACTTCCACCTAGCCATATTTTTCTAGCCTCTTCGGTACCGTGCATTGCCCTTTCTCACCTCGAGAGTTGGCGCATACTTCGCCGGTGCATCCAAATCCTTGGCACGATACGCTCTGTCATCATAAGCCTCATTATATCCTTCCTCAAAACAGCCATCATACCTACCTGTCAAGGCATTTCCATAGCCTTTCCGAGATACATTGCCATGCAACATCCATCTTCTCATGACTTGATCTTCATGTCATACATGCTTTTTGCTTGATCGATGAGCCGCATGCTAGTTGGGCCTTGCCCTAATCATTGCTACATGACGCGATGGTATCATTGCATATCCTGCTACACTGGCAGAGGCATACATTTGCATACATCATGATAGTTTCATTTTCTTTATGTTGAGTACTTTTGTAAAGTGTGAAAGATCTTCTATATTTCTTGTAATATATAGAGTGTTGCCCTTAAAGTGAGGAAAAGATCCCAAAGAGGACAAATCAAAAGATCCCAAAGAGGACAAAATCAAAAGATCCCAAAGAGGACAAATGAGAGTTAAATAGAAAGAGCCATTGAGGCCACAAAAAAATAAAAAATATAGAAAAAAAGAGAAAAATAAATAAAAAGAGAGAAGGGGCACACTACTATTTTCTTTTGAGATATCCACACTCGTACTCCATCTTATACCTTGTGCTCCATAGAGATTATCATTCATGCATATAGCTATGTGGGGACCTTCACACTATAGAACTTGGCTTGTATATTCCAATGATGAGCCTCCTCAAAAGATCTCTAGGTCTTCGTGAGCAAGCAAGTTGGATGCATCCCCACTAGTTCCATTGGAGAGCTTACCTTAGCTCATATGTGCATCCGTTGCATGGCAATCCCTACTCCTCACATCATATCTATCATTTGGCTTTCTCTCGCCGATGATTGTCCTCATTGATGTGAGCCTTTCACACCTTTTTTGTCTTCCCCCTCTATCATTTTTCTCTCTTTGCCATCCTAAGTGTCGACTTTCTTGCTTACGCTCATCCATTGCATGAGTGCTCAAAATATCGAAAGGGAGTGGATCATTTTGACTTGTACCTGGCTGACGGTCTGGGGATGAGTCATGATAAGATTCCAAAGAAGACCAAGTGTGAAACTTTAGTAGATTAAGTTCTAAACAATATAAAAACTATGTTTTACTCTCTCATATATCCCTATCCCCTTTCTTGCACGCAAACACCATTTGGAGACATTCGAGTCACGGACAGCGAGAGCTCTTGCACCTTTATGTTCTTATGTTACTTGTTACAATGCTAATATAGACTCTTGCTTTTTATGACTTGAATTGAACTACATGCCTTGATTGCTTTACTTAAAAGTTCTTATATGGTTGATAGCATGTCACCACAGAAATTATGCTTGTTATCATTTACCTACTCGAGGACGAGCAAGAATTAAGCTTGGGGATGTTGATACGTCCAAAACGTATCTATAATTTCTGCTTGCTCCATGCCTCTTTTGTGTGATATTGCTATGATATTTATGCACTTCCATACACTTTTGATCATATTTGGACTAACCTATTAACTCAGTGCACCACAATGCCAGTTCCTGTTTTCTGCTGTTTTTCTATTTCAGGTTTCCCCCATATTAAAAGTGCCCTAAAAATTCCGGGAAAAATACAGGAAAAATCAGCGTATCGGGAGCTTCAAGAAAAACCAAAGCAGGGCCATAGGGGAGCCAGGGGCAGCCCAGGCGGCCCGCCCAGGCGGCCCCACCCCTGGCCACCCTAGGGGGGCGCCTGGGCCCCCCTCTCCGCTTCTGGTGACCCCCTTTGGCATATATACTCATCACGTCCCGAAACCCTCGAGGACGGAACCCTTTTTTACGATCTCGGCTCTGTTCCGCCGCTGCCGCGATTCCAAGATCGGGAGCACCAGGAGAACTCTTCCCGGCACCCTGCCGGAGGGGAGAACCACCACCGGGAGCTTCTCCACCACCATGGACGCTTCCCGGATGAGTCGTGAGTAGTCCTCCTTGGACCATGGGTCCATGACCAGTAGCTATGTGATGTTCTCCTCCCCTCTTTGTTCTTCATGGTTTAGACCTCGTGAGCTGCCCTACATGATCGAGGCACATATGTAATCTTTATGTTGTTGCTCTGCTGAGTTTGCTGGGATCCGATGGATTATGAGATTATGTTCAGATTGTGTGTGAGTAATATATTTGATTCACCTCTTTTATATTTATGTTCTTGAGTAATTCTTGCATGTTCTCCATTGCTGTTTATTGCTTTGCCCGAGTAGTAGGTAGTAACTCCAAGAGGGAAAGTTATGCTTGATTGTGGGTTCATGCCCCCTTATGACTAGTTTGAGTGACAAAAACATGAGTCTAGGGGATGTGCTGTTGCCACAAGGGGGAAAACAACGGTGCTTGTACTTGCGGGTGCAAGGATTGTTTACTTTACGCAAAGTTCTTTTAATGCAGTTGTCCGTTGCTTTGAGTTTACACTTTGGGTGGGACTCGCAACTTAATACCAGCGAGATATTCTGGATAGATATCTCAAGGTGGATGATTAGTAGTAGATGCAGATGGATTTCGGTCTACTTGCCTTGGTGTACCGCCCATGCTTTTGAGCCTCTACCTTTCTTTACATCATAGTTAGCATTGGTTTGCACACATAATCCTGTCAATTGCCCAGCTGTAATTTGTTTACCTCGCTTTGCTGTTTTATCGTCTTTTGGGAGAGAGACATCACTAGTGAACATCATGGGACCCCGGTCCATATTACCATCACTGATCACACCCGCTATTTACTTCATGTTCTTATTTCCTAGTTGCAGTCATACCTATCACTATTATCTCTTGTGTTTGATCCTTTGTAAACGACAAGGGCGGAGGGATTGACAACCTCTCTGTACTCGCTGGGAGCAAAGTTATTTGTATCTGTGTGCAGGTCCTGTCAACCGCTAAGTATCTGGCGCCGTTAGCAGTTGACACCTACTTGTCGACCCTCAGAGTCTCACGGGATTCGACCCTTGGTATCTTTGCCAAGGGAAACTTGCCGTTACGCTACATCTCAAACCTTCCACTTGGGGTAACCAACGAGGGGCGAGAAGCCATCAGCACCCGATAGTACCTCTGCAGAGTCGAGCAACAAAGGGGGTGTGATGTGATGTGAAGTGTCGGGCTCCGGTCTTCGATCACGTTGCTCGAGTCGTCGATGATGAAGCAGGGGTAACAAGGACAGTCGGGCTTCGGTCTTCGATCACGTTGATCGAGTAGTCGATGATGAAGCAGGGGCAACAAGGGCAAGGTGGGGTCACTGATGGATCACTAGCCAACCTATACTAAGCAGTTTAGCATAGCATGCAGGTAACAATAGCAGGTGCAAAAGCAGGTTATGCATGAGAATATGATCAAACAATAACAGTAGCAAAATCTAATGCAAGCATAAGGAAGAATGGAATGGGCGATATCGGGATGATCAAAGGGGGGGGGGGGCTTGCCTGGAAGCTCTGCTGAAACGGAAGGAGGGTCGTCGTCGACGTAGACGATCACAGGGGCATCAGCAGCGGTCTCGGGGTCTACCGGAGAAGAAGAGGGGGAAGAAACAATAAATACATAGCACACAGATGCAATACAGATGCACGACATGACAATAAGCGGTGCTAGGGGTGTTCTAACACAGTGCTACACGATACTGGCGAAGGGGGAAAACATTCGGGAAAGCATTCCCGGTGTTAGGCATTTTCGGACAGGCGAACCGGAGGGGGATTGTTCCATGTTCGGTATGCTAGAGATGTGTGGTGGACTAACGGACCACGTATCCGGGCTCGTCTCGAAATTCTGAGCAACTTTCATATATAAATCTCTTTCATCCGAGTTACGGATTATTTTATATGATTTTTCAAAGTTTTACTAATATTCTGAAATTATTATTAATTCGAAATTAAATAATAAATTGCTACGGGTACCCAGCTCTATGTACACATAAGTGCACACAGAGGATGACCTGTGGGCCAGGGGGTCCCTGTTGACCCAGTCAAAGTTGACTGGTCAACAGGGGGTGGGGTCCCTTGTCATAGGCACATTGACTAACTATAGTTTTAATTAACTAATCTAGTTAATTAGTTTAGTTAAACCTAATTAATTAACTTAATTAAACAATTAATTAATTAATTAATTAACATTATTATTCATTTTTTTATCTTTTTAATTCTTCTTTTGGGGGGGGGCGTGGGGCCCCAACGTAAGTGGCCCAGAGGGCTTTGACGGGGCGGGTTATTGGGCACGGGCGCCCGGGCGGTGAAGCAGGGCGACGCCCGTGGAGGCCGCGGCCTGCCTGAGGCGAGGCGAGGTCGGCGGGGCGCCGGACGGCGAGGTAGGGGGAGGGCCGGCCAGCGAGCATCGCCGGCCGGAGCTGGCCATAGCTGCCGGCGGCAGCGGGCGGAGGGACCCAGGCCACGGGGCCGCGAGCGGCGCCACCCGTAGCACGCAACTGCGGGGCGAGGGGAAGGCAGCGGAGCCGCGAGCGCTCGCGCCGGCA
This sequence comes from Secale cereale, assembly GCA_902687465.1. Taxonomy (NCBI): domain Eukaryota; kingdom Viridiplantae; phylum Streptophyta; class Magnoliopsida; order Poales; family Poaceae; genus Secale; species Secale cereale. The sequence goes on along the minus strand of LR738709.1, from coordinate 540,079,298 downwards.
GAGGCTGGCGGCTCGGGGCAGCGCGGCGAGTGGAGGGAGAGTGGGGGCGTCGGGCACGAGCGTCGGTGGCCAGAGGGGAGGTGGCCGGCGGCAGCAGCAGAAGGGGTCGGCGCGGCCCTGGCCCAGCACAGGGCAATGACGACGCGGTGGTGCGGGGGAAAACGGGATACGGTGAGCGGAGCGGCGAGCTGCGTGGCGGGACGGACGGCGGCTACGCACGGCGGGTGACCAGGGAGGGCGAGGCGAGGGCCGCCATGGTGAGGCGTGCCGCGTAGGAAGGAGGAGGACCGGGGTCCTCACCGTCCGTTGGAGAGAAGGGGGCGTCGAGCCGTGATGGCGACCGATGGGGAGGGGGCGAGGAGGCGATCCGGCAAAGCAGGTGGACTCGACGGAGGAGCGCGGGGGAGCCGGTCGTCGCGATGATGCACTCCGGCGACCACGGGAGCGGCCTTCAGTGCGGTGGCGTCGACGTCGACGTCCAGAACCAGGAGCGGAGGCGAGTGGGGCGCTAGGGTTCGTGCGAGAAGGGTCGGGGGCGACCTAATAGAGCATCGAGGGCAGGTCAGATGCCGACGTGTGGCCGGTGGCCATGGCGGATGGCCGCCACGACGGCGTGTGCTTCTGTAGCTGGAGGAAAGGGAAAACAAGGGGGGCGTTGGGTTGGGCTGTGTAGGCCTGCTAGGTAGATGGGCTGGGTGGCCCAAGGGGGAGGGGGGGTTTATTTTATTACTGTTTTGTTTTGTTTTTGTCTTTGTTTGCATTTTCATAATTCTGTTTAGTTGTTTTATTTAATTTTAGCTTTTATAAAATATAGCACTAGCCCCTAAATTAGTATTAGCAATTATGCCACTGCCACAACTATTTTGGCACTAAAATAAATTAGTTTATATTTGTTTATTATTTAAAAAGCATTTAAACAAATGTTTTAGCCACTGTTATATTCACAAGAAGGCATTTAATTACTTTACAAAAGTGTTGGGTCACCACCATAATTAGTTATGGAATATTTTCTATAGTTTGAACATTTTAGTTGTGACATTTGAAAACTTTAAATTTTGACTTCAACTTAAACTGGAATTTAAACCGGACGAATTCAAAGAGGGATCTAGCAACAGTGAAAATGATGACGCGGCCTCATTAGCAGAGGATTACTATAGCTTAATTATCCGGGCGTTACAAATCTCCTCCACTACAAGAAATCTCGTCCCGAGATTTTAGGAGGTAGAAGGAAACAAAAACGAGGTATTCATCACGAAGACGATCCTCGAGTTCCCAAGTGGCTTCATCTTCAAAAGGATTTGACCACTGTACTTTTACAAATTTGATAGCTCTTTGTCAGTGTGACGTTCTGCTTGATCGAAAACGCGGACCGGACAGATTCTTCAGACTTTGAGGTAGCGTTTTCAATTCTCACAAAAGGAGAAGCGCTGTACGCATTCAAGGCTTAAATCCGTGCTTCGTCATTTTGAACAAGATGAGCACGGTAGCTTACTATCTCATTTGAAGGATGCAGCAGATGGACGGTCTTAGTGGCGCAAATGATAGAAGCAGTATGTGTTTTCAACCATTCCATTCCCAGAATGAGGTCAATATTGGATGACTTCAAGACAATGGGAGAAACATGGAATTCCAACCCTTCAATTTCAACGATGACGTTGTGACTAACCATGGTGGTTCGACATTGGCCCGCAGGGGTGTGTACCACTAGCGGATTGTCCATCTCTTCGAACTTAATGCCATGCATGAATGCAAAATCTTCTGATATGAAAGAATGCGATGCTCCTGAATCGGATAAAACAGAAGCTGGTATTGAGTGAACAAGAATAGTACCCAACACGGTAGCAGACTGGCCTTGAGCTTCATTCAGATCAATGTGGTTAGCCTAACCACGACCATAAGGCATGGCATTGTTGTTGCAGGGCTGATTGTCACCACGGCCAGTTGGAGGAAGTGCAAGCTGGTTCTGATTCTGGTAACAATCTCTAGCACGGTGACCTGGTTGGCCACCCTTGAAGCATAGCCCATCATTTGGATGGGGAGCAGGAGCTTGGGGTGGTGCAGCTTGAAGTCTCGGCTGCCCAGGTGGTGGAGGTGGCAGGTGAGGTGCAGCATGGGACTGCATTGGTGCAGGTGCGGTTGGGTGGTACATGTTGTTGGGGATCCAGATCCTACGCTTCTGTGATGAAGGTCCTAAAGATGAACCAGTGTCACGGTTGCGCCTGAGAGATCCCTGGTGTTCCTTCAGACCAGTTTCGACATGAATGGCCTTGTTCACCAAGGTGGCAAAGTCGGCAAAGTCATGTGCAAGGAGTGTGAGCTTGATATCGGCTTGAAGTCCATCACGGAACTTTTCCTGTCTACGTGAATCAGTGGCAATGTCTTCTTCAGCATAGCGGGACAAGTCAAGGAACTCCCGCTGATAAGCATCTACAGTCTTGTTGCCTTGGGTGAGGTTACGGAACTCACGCTTCTTCTTGTCCATAATTCCCTGAGGAATGAAGCGGCACGAAAGGCAGCTTGGAAATCCGGCCAAGTGATGATTGTCCCAGTAGGTAGTGAATGCCTGTGGCTGTCCCACCATTGAGCAGCGGGACCTTTCAGGTAATATGCCGCGAAGGTGACATAGCTGGCAGGGGCTACACCAGCAGACTCTTGCTCGAAAGTGATATCACGGAGCCAGTCATCAGCATCAAGTGGCTGAGTTGAGCTGCGATAGATGCTTGGGTTGAGATGTGCAAAGTCGTTCAGGGTCACAGTTGTTGGCTGCTGGTTCAAGTTGGGGCGAGGAAACTGAGCCATCATTCCTTCCATGAACTGGCGGTTCAGCTCGAACTGTTGGATCATACCAGCCATGTACTCAGGCGGTGGCGGGGCATTGCCACCACGACCACGACCAGCGGGTCTAACCATCCCGCTAACATACAACAGGGGTAGTTCAACATTTGAGAAATTTGCAAAGACAAGAATTATTCACTATCTATCTTGTAGAATGAACGAGGTATGACGGGTACCACATAGTAGTCAACAGGATATAGTGTTCACTATTCAAAATTGCTGTACTAAGGAAAACTATGGCTATATCCATCTTTGGGGTGAATGTGGTCACGGGATCCTAATGTTTGAGTTAGTAAATTCGTTTAACCCGAATAGAAGAGAGTTCAGAGTCCTGGAGTAAAGATCAAGGAGTAAAAGATCCTAATACCACCCAATTGGCGACGTGGGCCCGTAAGCCACACAGCCATGTTAGTAAAATAGTTTTCCAAAGACTAGACTCAACTTCGGCCAAGGAGTTGGAAAGGGGGTTCCTACAGGCAGTCGGCTCTGATACCAACTTGTGACGCCCCCGATTTGACCGTACACTAATCATGCACGCAAATGTGTACGACCAAGATCAGGGACTCACGGGAAGATATCACAACACAACTCTAGACACAAATAAAATAATACAAGCTTCATATTACAAGCCAGGGGCCTCGAGGGCTCGAATACAGAAGCTCGAAAGCAACAGAGTTAGCGGAAGCAACAATATCTGAGTACATACATAAGTTAAACAAGTTTTGCCTTAAGAAGGCTAGCACAAACATCAACGATCGAAGAGGCAAGGCCTTCTGCCTGGGACCTCCTAACTACTCCTAGTCGTCAGCTGTCTCCACGTAGTAGTAGGCTCCGTCGGGGTAGTAGTAGTAGTCGACTGGGGTGGCATCTGGCTCCTGGAATCCACCATCTGGTTGCAACAACCGGAAAGAAGAAAGAGGGGGAAAAGGGGGAGCAAAGCAACCGTGAGTACTCATCCAAAGTACTCGCAAGCATCAGATCTATACTAAGTATGCATCAGTATCAAAGGAATAAGCTGTATATGTGGATTGAACTGCAGAATGCCAGAATAGAGGGAAAGGCCTAGCCTATCGAAGACTAGCATCTTCAAGCATCTTCTGGAAACACCATCTTGCAGCAGTAGAGGGAAATACAGAATAGCAGTTTCTAATTAACAAGCATGTTGTAGCATTAACGGCCTAGAGATCCTTCCTCGACTCCCTGCGAGAAAGTAATCTCGCAGCCACAAATCCAACACATATCTCAAGTATCCATTTCTAGTTATAATAGATCAGGATATAAGACTGAACGTCCGTTACCGTGGACACGGCTATTCGAATAGATAACTTCCCTGCAGGGGTGCACCACGTTACCCTCACGCTCGATCACCTTTGGCCGGACACACCTTTCTGGGTCAATGTCCGGCCTCGGAAGATCAACACGTCGCAGCCCTACCTAGGCTCAGCAGAGAGGTCCCCGCCGGTCTACATCCTAAGCACTCCGGGGTCATGGGCGATCGCCCGTTGCACTCCGGGTCGTTGGGAGCAGGGCGGACCAGGCACCACCTCTATACTGGATGGCGCCGGCCCAGCCGTGCCGCAATCCTGAACTGGACGTCTGACAAAGCTTCGGCTGATACCACGACGCCGAGGCCCATAACTATTCTCGCGTGACGGTTAGTGCGTAAAGGCCAGAGGCCAACTCAAAACAAATACCCAAATCTGTTAGTGCATTATTGACAGAAATGACGGCTGTCGGGACAAGTCCGGAGCTATCACCTCTGCTGGGTGATACCGCTAAACAGCCAACTGACACCGTAACAACTCCCGCGGGTGCTCTCCGGGCCCGCCCGCCTTTCACAAAGGTCTCAAGTAAAGTCCATGTAACCGTGTGTCCAAAACATCAAGGTGGAAAACTCGAGGAATCACCCCCGATGAATTCCACTCGATGTGTCCGTCAAGGCGAACTAAGAGGAATCACCCCCGAGGTTCACACTTGAGGGGTTGCAAGACAGAGTCGTATCGGGAATGGAGAAAGAGGAATCACCCTCGATGACCATGACCGAATAGCTTCACTACAGAGTTATCATCATGAGTGCATTACGAGGTTTCACCCTCGGCACCCGATAGTACCTCTGTAGAGTCGAGCAACAAAGGGGGTGTGATGTGATGTGAAGTGTCGGGCTCCGGTCTTTGATCACGTTGCTCGAGTCGTCGATGATGAAGCAGGGGTAACAAGGACAGTCGGGCTTCGGTTTTCGATCACGTTGATCGAGTAGTCGATGATGAAGCAGGGGCAACAAGGACAAGGTGGGGTCACTGATGGATCACTAGCCAACCTATACTAAGCAGTTTAGCATAGCATGTAGGTAACAATAGCAGGTGCAAAAGCAGGTTATGCATGAGAATAGGATCAAACAATAACAGTAGCAAAATCTAATGCAGGCATAAGGAAGAATGGAATGGGCGATATCGGGAGGATCAAAGGGGGGGGCTTGCCTGGAAGCTCTGCTGAAACGGAAGGAGGGTCGTCGTCGACGTAGACGATCACAGGGGCATCAGCAGCGGTCTCGGGGTCTACCGGAGAAGAAGAGGGGGAAGAAACAATAAATACATAGCACACAGATGCAATACAGATGCACGACATGACAATAAGCGGTGCTAGGGGTGTTCTAACACAGTGCTACACGATACTGGCGAAGGGGGAAAACATCCGGGAAAGCATTCCCGGTGTTAGGCATTTTCGGACAGGCGAACCGGAGGGGGATTGTTCCATGTTCGGTATTCTAGGGATGTGTGGTGGACTAACGTACAACGTATCCGGGTTCGTCTCGAAATTCTGAGCAACTTTCATATATAAATCTTTTTCATCCGAGTTACGGATTATTTTATATGATTTTTCAAAGTTTTACTAATATTCTGAAATTATTATTAATTCGAAATTAAATAATAAATTGCTACGGGTACCCAGCTCTATGTACACATAAGTGCACACATAGGATGACCTGTGGGCCAGGGGGTCCCTTGTAACACCCCGGACACACCCGTCGGTGGTCGTTACTCCTGCCGGGATCTAGACTGGCCTCACATATCAATACTAGTCTTTTCTGCGCACTTTGTCCTCACTCGTGCGCACCGGGAGCAACTTCCCGGTTGGTCACCCATCCTGAAACTACTCCAAGCTGAGCACGCTTAACTTTGGAGTTCTATCCGAATGGGCTCCCGGAAAAGAAGGAATTCCTTATTAATATAAGTAGTCTATCATCCCTAATAAGCCAGGCCATCACATACACCCTCACTCAGAGGAACCGACGTCCTCGTCGGGCCACAGGAACGTTCCCTCTTGGTACAACCGTCTGTGCTTCCAGGACAGCACATGTGCCATGCCGTGTGCCACGACGGGTCACAAACATCATGCACAACATGACTGCAAACTGTCCGCAAACATCCGTGTAACCGCGAGGGTCGACTCTGATACCAACTTGTAACGCCCCGGACACACCCGTCGGTGGTCGTTACTCCTGGCGGGATCTAGACTGGCCTCACATATCAATACTAGTCTTTTCTGCGCACTTTGTCCTCACTCGTGCGCACCCGGGAGCAACTTCCCGGTCGGTCACCCATCCTGAAACTACTCCAAGCTGAGCACGCTTAACTTTGGAGTTCTATCCGAATGGGCTCCCGGAAAAGAAGGAATTCCTTATTGATATGAGTAGTCTATCATCCCTAATAAGTCAGGCCATCACATCCCTGTTGACCCAGTAAAAGTTGACTGGTCAACAGGGGGTGGGGTCCCCTGTCATAGGCACATTGACTAACTAGAGTTTTAATTAACTAATATAGTTAATTAGTTTAGTTAAACCTAATTAATTAACTTAATTAAACAATTAATTAATTAATTAATTAACATTATTATTCATTTTTTATCTTTTAACTTCTTGTTTTTTGGGGGGGGGGGCGTGGGGCCCCAACGTCAGTGGCCCAGAGGGCTTTGACGGGGCGGGTTATTGGGCACGGGCGCCCGGGCGGTCAAGCAGGGCGACGCCCGTGGAGGCCGCGACCTGCCTGAGGCGAGGCGAGGTCGGCGGGGCGCCGGACCGGGGCGCCGGATGGCGAGGTAGGGGGAGGGCCGGCCAGCGAGCACCGCCGGCCGGAGCTGGATATAGCTGCCGGCGGCAGCGGGCGGAGGGGCCCAGGCCGCGGGGCTGCGAGCTGCGCCACCCGCAGCACGCAGCTGCGGGGCGAGGGGAAGGCAGCGGAGCCGCGAGCGCTCGCGCCGTCAGAGGCCGGCGGCTCGGGGCAGCGCGGCGAGTGGAGGGAGAGCGGGGGCGTCGGGCACGAGCGCCGGCGGCCAGAGGCCGCATGGGCGCCGGCCGGAGGGGAGGTGGCCGGCGGCAGCAGCAGAAGGGGTCGGCGCGGCCCTGGCCCAGCGCAGGGCAACGACGACACGGTGGTGCGGGGGAAAACGGGATGCGGTGAGCGGAGCGGCGAGCTGCGCGGCGGGACGGACGGCGGCTACGCACGGCGGGTGACCAGGGAGGGCGAGGCGAGGGCCGCCATGGTGAGGCGCGCCGCGTAGGAAGGAGGAGGACCGGGGTCCTCACCGTCCGTTGGAGAGAAGGGGGCGTCGAGGCGTGATGGCGACTGATGGGGAGGCGGCGAGGAGGCGATCCGGCGAAGCAGGTGGACTCGACGGAGGAGCGCGGGGGAGCCGGTCGCCGCGGTGATGCACTCCGGTGACCACGGGAGCGGCCTTCAGTGCGGTGGCGTCGACGTCGACGTCCAGAACCAGGAGCGGAGGCGAGTGGGGTGCTAGGGTTCGTGCGAGAAGGGTCGGGGGCGACCTAATAGAGCACCGAGGGCAGCTCAGATGTCGACGTGTGGCCGGTGGCCATGGCGGATGGCCGCCACGGCGGCGTGTGCTTCTGTAGCTGGAGGAAAGGGAAAACAAGGGGGATGTTGGGTTGGGCTGTGTAGGCCTGCTAGGTAGATGGGCTGGGTGGCCCAAGGGGGAGGGGGGTTTATTTTATTACTGTTTTGTTTTGTTTTTGTCTTTGTTTGCATTTTCATAATTCTGTTTATTTGTTTTATTTAATTTTAGCTTTTATAAAATTAGCACTAGCCCCTAAATTAGTACTAGCAATTATGCCACTGCCACAATTATTTTGGCACTAAAATAAATTAGTTTATATTTGTTTATTATTTAAAAAGCATTTAAAAAAATGTTTTAGCCACTGTTATATTCACAAGAAGGCATTTAATTACTTTACAAAAGTGTTGGGTCACCACCATAATTAGTTATGGAATATTTTCTACAGTTTGAACATTTTAGTTGTGACATTTGAAAACTTTAAATTTTGACTTCAACTTAAACTGTAATTTAAACCGGACGAAATCAAAGAGGGATTTAGCAACAGTGAAAATGATGACGTGGCCTCATTAGCAGAGGATTACTGTAGCTTAATTATCCGGGCGTTACAATTGGACTAAGCTGGAATCTGCAGGCATTTAATACAAAATAGAAGACAAGGTAATATGGCTCAAGGTTAAATCAACTACAAAGCATATGAGAGCCACTAAGCATTTTCAATCATGATCTTCTACTCTTAACCCCTAAAGAAAAAAAAAGAAACTATTTACACGGGAAAGCTCCTAGCAGGCAAAAGAAGAACGGGAAATCTTTTTAGGTTTTCATTTTTAGTTACTACTACAGGCAAAGAAAGTAAACTAGCTAGAAGCTACAACTAATATATTTTTTTGTTTTCTGGGTTTTTCTAGCACACAAGAAAAAGACTAAGAAAAAGAAACTAAAACTAAGCATGGATGGTACAGTGAAAGAGTGTGAGCACCGACAACTAGAATAAGTGTGTGAACATGAATGTAAAGTCGGTGAGAAACACGTACTCCCCAAGCTTAGGCTTTTGGCCTAAGTTGGTCTATGGCCAGTATTGTCCTGACGGATATCCAAAGTTGTAGTTGGGGTCGTACTGAGACACAGCAGATGCTGCATGCTAAGCTGCAGCTCGAAGGCGGGTTGCGTTCGTCATGTTATAATAGGCATTTGCCTCCTCCATAGTTATAGTGTATCTTCCTTTTTCCTGAAAGTTAAACAAAGTAGGGGCAGGAAGAACAATAGGGATGGCATGCTGCCTGTTAAAGATTAATTGATATTTGAGGTTTTGATTATCCCACTCTATAAACCAGTGACTAGCCATAGCATGACATTCTAAATAAGCAGGAGGTAAAGGTTCATCATACGTGTGCACAGACACACCAAGATAGCGGGCTATGCGAGTAGCATAGATCCCACCAAATAAATCTCCATGCAAACCATTATGGTGTAGTCTACGTGCAACAATAGCTCCCAGATTATATTGCCTATCACCTAGTACGGCACTCCTGAGAACACTAAGATCAGGGACACACATATGACAAGCCTCATCTTTACCGTTTATGCATCTACCAATAAATAGAACAAAGTAATGAATAGCAGGGAAATGTATGCTCCCCGTGGTAGCTTGTGTAACGTCCCTGGATCCCCCCACTGTAATACTAGCTAGGAATTCTCTAAATTCAGATTTGTAAGGATCACTCATACTGCCCCACTGTGGGAGCTTGCAGGCAACATTAAAATCCTCTAAGTCCATGGTATAAGATTTATCATAAAGGTCAAATAGGACAGTGTGAGAATTACGCGAAGATGAAAATTTAAACCTTCTCACAAAGCTATCAGTTAAGCCACAGTATTGAGGACACTTATCTTGTATGAAGTCCTCGAGGTCAGCCTTGCACACGTATGCGTAGAATTCATTTTTGATGCCCGCTTGACCTATAAATTCATCTGACGGCCATTCACAAGACCGCACATCAGCATCCCTCGGTGGTTCATCGTCCGACTCACGGAACGCGAGCCTCGGTTCTTGCTTCCTTAAAGGACCACCTTGGAAGTTTCTCCTAGACATTTTTCTAAAATTTTATAAAAATTTTAGTAACTCACAATAAAAGTTAACCAAACTCAACAAGATTGATAGCAACAACTCCTATAAGTGCCTAGAGACTATATCATGCATTAGAACTATTTGGGACCAAGAAAATTTGACATGCAAGCTCAAGAACAAGGTCGCCACAGCAGCATAAATTTGCAACAAATAAAGCACTAGAACAAAAACTAATTGGACCAATGGAGGAGTCACATACCAAGGAACAATCTCCCCAAACAGTTTGGTGAATGGTGCTTTGAGCAAGGAGATCGAAAATGGCAACAAAATGAGTTAGAACTCGGGTTTGAGCTGGTTGGGGATTTTTTTGGGAGGAATAAGAAGAGCATGGGTGAAAGGATAAATGGAGGGGGGCACGTGGGGCCCACGAGGCAGGGGGCGCGCCCTGGGCAGGGGGGCGCGCCCTGTGCCCTCGTGGCCACGTGCTGGCTCCCCTCGCTGTGTGTTCAGTGCCATATTTTCTTAAATATTTTAGAAAAAATCATATTTCATTTTCATGGCATTTGGAGAACTTTTATTTTTGGGAATTTTTTATTGCACAAATAAGTCTGGAAACAGACAGACAATACTATTTTTGTTTTATTTAACCTAATTAATAGAAAGTAAAAGGAGGGTACAGAAGGTTTGTGCTATCTAGATTCACCTATCCCATGTTCATCAAAAGGAATCCATTAACAAGGTTGATCAGGTCTTGTTAATAAACTCTTTTCGAGTAACATGAAACCGGAGAATTTTGAATAACATTATGTTAGCTCAACGGGGATATGTATGTCCCCAACAATAAGAATGTCATATGCCTTCTTGATAGTAGGAATAGGAAACTCAAAACCTCCAATGGTGATAGTTGAAGTTTTTCCAATATAATTGATACTGTAGACATGAGGTTGTTTCCTCGGAAAGTGTGCCGTATGCTCATTACCATTGACATGAAAAGTGACATTGCCTTTGTTGCAATCAATAACAACCCCTGCAGTATTCAAAAAAGGTCTTCCAAGAATAATAGACATACTATCGTCCTCGGGAATATCAAGTATAACAAAGTCCGTTAGAATAGTAACATTTGCAACTACAACAGGCACATCCTCACAAATACTGACATGTATAGCAGTTGATTTATCGGCCATTTGCAAAGATATTTCAGTAGGTGTCAACTTACTCAAGTCAATTCTACGATATAAAGAGAGAGGCATAACACTAACACCAGCTCCAAGATCACACAAAGCAGTTTTAACATAGTTTCTCTTAATGGAGCAAGGTATAGTAGGTACTCCTGGATCTCCTAATTTATTTGGCATTCCACCCTCAAAAGTGTAATTAGCAAGCATGGTGGAAATTTCTACTTCAGGTATCTTTCTTTTGTTGGTAATGATATCTTTCATATACCTAGCATAAGGATTTGTTTTAAGCACATCAGCCAAACACATACGCAAAAAGATAGGTCTAATCATTTCAGCGAAGCGCTCAAAATCCTCATCATCCTTTTTCTTGGATGGTTTCGGAGGAAAAGGCATGGGTTTTTGAACCCATGGTTCTCTTTCCCTACCGTTCTTCCTAGCAACAAAGTCTCTCTTATCATAACGTTGATTCTTTGACTGTGGGTTATCAAGATCAACAACAGGTTCAATCTCTACATCATTATCATTGCTAGGTTGAGCATCATCATGAACATCATCATTAATATTATCACTAGGTTCATGTTCATTACCAGATTGTGTCTCAGCATCAAAAATAGATATATCATTGGGATTCTCAGGTTTGTCAGCTACAGGTTCACTAGAAGCATGCAAAGTCCGATCATTTTTCTTTTTCTTCTTCTTGGAAGAACTAGGTGCATCTAAATTAGCTCTCTGAGAATCTTGCTCAATTCTCTTAGTGTGGCCCTGAGGACACAGAGGTTCCTGAGTCATTCTACCACCTCTAGTCACTACTCTAATAGCATTATCATTATTCTTACTATTTAATTCATTGAGAAAATCATTATGAGCCTTAAGTACTTGTTCTACTTGAGTGGTGACCATAGAAGCATGTTTACTAATAAGTTTCAGTTCACTTTTAGCACTAGACTAGATAATCACTCAAGCGTTCAATCATATAAGCATTGTGTTGTAATTGTCTACCAACATAAGCATTGAAGTTTTCTTGTTTCACAATGAAATTGTCAAACTCATCTAAGCATTGCCTAGCAGACTTATAACGAGGAATATCACCTTCATCAAATCTATAAAGAGAATTTACCTTTACTACCTGTGTCGGGTTATCAAGACCATGTATTTCTTCAATAGGTGGTAAATTCTTAACATCTTCAGCTTTAATACATTTTTCTTTCATAGATTTCTTTGCCTCTTGCATATCTTCAGGACTGAGAAATATAACACCTCTTTTCTTCGGAGTTGGCTTAGGGGCTGGTTCAGGAAGTGTCCAATTATTTTCATTGGCGAGCATATTATTCAATAATAAATTCAGCTTGTTCCGCTGTTCTTTCCCTAAAAACACAACCATCACAACTATCCAGGTGGTCTCTGGAAGCATCTGTTAGTCCATTATAAAAGACATCAAGTATACCATGCATCTCAAGAGGATGATTAGGCAAAGCATTAAGTAACTGGAGAAGCCTCCCCCAAGCTTGTGGGAGACTCTCTTCTTCAGTTTGAGGAAAGTTATATATTTCCCGTAAGGCAGCTTGCTTCTTATGAGCGGGAAAATATTTAGCAGAGAAGTAGTACATCATATCCTGGGGACCATGCACACAACCAAGATCAAGAGAATTAAACCAAGTCTTAGCATCACCCTTTAACGAGAACGGAAATAGCTGAAGGATATAGTAGTAACGAATCTTTTCATCATTGGTAAACAGGGTGGCTATATCATTCAACTTAGTAAGATGTGCCACAACAGTTACAGACTCATAGCCAAGGAAAGGATCATATTCAACCAAAGTAATCAACTCAGGATCAACAGAGAATTCATAATCCTTATCAGTGACACAAATAGGTGAAGTAGCAAAAGCAGGGTCATGTTTCATTCTAGAATTCAAGGACTTTTCTTTCAGCTTAGCTAATAATTTCTTAAGATCATATCTATCATTGCAAGCAAGAAAGTCTCTACCAGTTTCTTCATCCATAACATAACCCTCAGGAACAATAGGCAATTCGTATCTATTGGGAGTAGTTTCATCATCACTTTCATAAATATCATCAGTCCAACATTTGCACTCTCCCTAACCTTAGCAATTTGTTCATCTAGAAATTCACCTAGTGGCATAGTATCAGGCATAGAGGTAGTCTAATCATACATAGCAGAAGTAGCATCATCAAGAACATACGACATATCAGATTCAATAGCAGGAGTAGGTGTCGCAAGTTTACTCATAACAGAAGGAGAATCAAGTGCAGAGCTAGATGACAGTTCCTTACCTCCCCTCGTAGTTGAGGGTAAGATCTTGGTTTTTGAGTCCTTGAAATTCTTCATAGTGATAAACAGATATAAATTCCAAGTGACTTAAAGAATAGAGCTATGCTCCCCGACAACGGTGCCAGAAAATAGTCTTGATAACCCACAAGTGTAGGGGATCGCAACAGCTTTCGAGGGTAAAGTATTCAGCCCAGATTTGTTGATTCGACACAAGGGGAGCCAAAGAATACTCTTAAGTATTAGCAGCTGAGTTGTCAATTCAACCACACCTGGAAACTTAGTATCTGCAGCAAGATAGTTTACTAGTAAAGTAATATGATAATGGCGGTAGCAGCAATAAAAGTAACGATATTGTTTTTGTAGTTTTTGTGATATAAGCAACGGAAAAGTAAATAAACGACTAGCAATATAGGTAAATCTCGTAGGCATTGGATCGGTGATGGGAAATTACGTCGGATGCAATTCATCATGTAGAAGTTATAACCTAGGGTGACACAGAACTAGCTCCAGTTCATCAATGCAATGTAGGCATGTATTTCGAATATAGTCATACGTGCTTATGGAAAAGAACTTGCATGACATCTTTTGTCCTACCCTCCCGTGGCAGCGGGGTCCTATTGGAAACTAAGGGATATTAATGCCTCCTTTTAATAGAGTACCGGACCAAAGCATTAACACATAGTGAATACATGAACTCCTCAAACTATGGTCATCACCGGGAGTGGTCCCGATTATTGTCACTTCGGGGTTGCCGGATCATAACACATAGTAGGTGACTATAGACTTGCAAGATAGGATCAAGAACACACATATATTCATGGAAACATAATAGGTTCAGATCTGAAATCATGGCACTCGGGCCCTGTGACAAGCATTAAGCATAGCAAAGTCATAGCAACATCAATCTCAGAACATAGTGGATACTAGGGATCAAACCCTAACAAAACTAACTTGATTACATGATAGATCCCACCCAACCCATCACCGTCCAGCAAGCCTACGATGGAATTACTCACACACGGCGATGATCATCATGGAATTGGTGATGGAGGAAGGTTGATGATGACGATGGCGACAATCTCCACTCTCCGGAGCCCCGAACGGACTCTAGATCAGCCCTCCCGAGAGAGATTAGGGCTTGGCGGCGGCTCCGTCTCGTGAAACGCTCTAATTCCTTCTCCTCGAATTTTTTTCTCCCCGAAACGGAAGATATAGGATCTGGGGATACGTCGGTGGAGCACCAGAGGGGCCACGAGGCACGGGGGCGCACCCTGGGAAGGGGGGCGCGCCCCCACCCTCGTGGGCTGGCCCAAGGCCCCCTTGTGTGGATCTTTGTGCAAGTATTTTTCTATATTTTCCAAAATAATTCTCCGTTGATTTTCAGGCGATTCAGAGAACTTTTTATTTCTGCACAAAAACAACATCATGGCAATTCTGCTGAAAACAACGTCAGTCCAAGTTAGTTCCATTCAAATCGTGCAAGTTATGTTCGGGAACGTAGCAAAGTTCAAAAAAATCTACGCTTCACCAAGATCAATCTGAGGAGTCATCTAGCAACGAGGGATAAAGGAGTGCATCTACATACCCTTGTAGATCGCGAGCGGAGGCGTTCAAGAGAACGTGGATGATGGAGTCGTACTCGTCGTGATCCAAATCACCGATGATCCTAGCGCCGAACGGATGGCACCTCCACGTTCAACACACGTACGGTGCAACAAGGTCTCCTCCTTCTTGATCCAGCAAGGGGGGAGGAGAGGTTGATGGAGATCCGGCAGCACGACGGCGTGGTGGTGGATGCAACGGAAATTCTACAGGGCTTCGCCAAGCACCTGCGGGAGGAGGGAGATGTGTAACGGGGGGAGGGAGGCGCCAGGGACAAGGGTGCGGCTGCCCTCTCCCCCCCACTATATATAGGGGCCAGGGGGGCACCGGCCCTAGGAGATGCAATCTCCTAGGGGGCGGCGGCCAAGGGGGAGGCTTGCCCCCCAAGGTAAGGGGGGGCGCCCCCCACCCCTAGGGTTCCCAACCCTAGGCGCAGGGGGGAGGCCCAAAGGGGTGCGCCAGCCCACTATGGGCTGGTTCCCCTCCCTCTACGGCCCATGGGGCCCTCCAGATGGGTGGCCCCACCCGGTGGACCCCAGGGACACTTCCGGTGGTCCCGGTACACTACCGCTGACCCCCGAAACTCTCCCGATGGCCGAAACTAGACTTCCTTTATATAATTCTTTACCTTCGGACCATTCTAGAACTCCTCTTGACGTCCGGGATCTTATCCGGGACTACGAACAACATTCGGGTTACCGTGTGCATATATCTCTACAACCCTAGCGTCAATGAACCTTAAGTGTGTAGACCCTACGGGTTCGGGAAACACGTAGACATGACCGAGACGACTCTCCGGTCATTAACCAACAGCGAGATATGGATACCCATGTTGGTTCCTACGTGTTCCTCGATGATCTCATCGGATGAACCACGATGTCAAGGATTCACTTAATCCCGTATGCAATTCCCTTTGTCTATCGGTATAGTACTCGCCCGAGATTCGATCGTCGGTATACCGATACCTTGTTCAATCTCGTCATGGCAAGTCTCTTTACTCGTTCCGTAATACATCGTCTCGTGACTAACTCCTTAGTCACATTGAGCTCATTATGATAATGTCTTACCGAGTGGGCCCAGAGATACCTCTCTGTCACACGGAGTGACAAATCCCAGTCTCGGTTCGTGCCAACCCAACAGATACTTTCGGAGATACCCGTTGCGTACCTTTATAGCCACCCAGTTACGTTGTGACGTTTGGCACACCCAAAGTATTCCTACGGTATCCAGGAGTTGCACAACCTCATGGTCTAAGGAAAAGATACTTGACATTGGAAAAGCTTTAGCATTACGAACTACACGATCTTGTGCTAGGTTTAGGATTGGGTCTTGTCCATCACATCATTCTCCTAATGATGTGATCCCGTTATCAATGACATCCAATGTCCATGGTAAGGAAACCGTGACCATCTGTTGATCAACGAGCTAGTAACTAGAGGCTTTACCAGGGACACATTATGGTCTATGTATTCACACATGTATCACTATTTCCGTACAATACAATTCAAGCATGAATAACAGACAATTATCATGAACAAGGAAATATAATAATAACCATTTTATTATTACCTCCAGGGCATATTTCCAACTGTCTCCCACTTGCACTAGAGTCAATAATCTAGTTACATTGTGATGAATCGAACACCCATAGAGTTCTGGTGTTGATCATGGTTTGCTCGTGGAAAAGGTTTAGTCAACGGATCTACGACATTCAGATCCGTATGCACTTTACAAATATCTATGTCTCCATCTTGAATATAATTCCGGATGGAGTTGAAACGGCGCTTGATGTGCTTGGTCTTCTTGTGAAACCTGGGCTCCTTGGCAATGGCAATGGCTCCAGTGTTGTCACAGAAGAGAGTCATCGGGCCCGACGCACTTGGAATGACTCCTAGGTCGGTGATGAACTCCTCCATCCAGACTCCTTCCTGCGCTGCTTTGCAAGCAGCTATACACTCTGCTTCACATGTAGAATGTGCCACGACGCTTTGCTTGCAACTGCACCAGCTGACTGCCCCACCATTCGAAATATACACGTATCCGGTTTGTGACTTGGAGTCATCCAGATCTGTGTCGAAGCTAGCATCGACGTAACCCTTTACGACGAGCTCTTCGTCACCTCCATAAACGAGAAACATATCCTTAGTCCTTTTCAGGTACTTCGGGATGTTCTTGACCGCTGTCCAGTGTTCCATACCGGGATCACTTTGGTACCTCCCTACCAAACTTATGGCAAGGTTCACATCAGGTCTGGTACACAGCATGGCATACATATTAGAACCTATGGCTGAGGCATAGGGGATAACACTCATCTTTTCTCTATCTTCTGCCGTGGTCGGGGATTGAGCCGTGCTCAATCTCATACCTTGCAATACATGCAAGAACCCTTTCTTGGACTGATCCATATTGAACTTCTTCAATATCTTATCAAGGTATGTGCTTTGTGAAAGACCAATGAGGCGTCTCGATCTATCTCTATAGATCTTGATGCCTAATATGTAAGCAGCTTCTCCAAGGTCCTTCATTGAAAAACTCTTATTCAAGTAGGCCTTTATGCTCTCCAAGAATTCTACATCATTTCCCATCAGCAATATGTCATCCACATATAATATGAGAAATGCTACAGAGCTCCCACTCACTTTCTTGTAAATACAGGCTTCTCCCCAAGTCTGTATAAACCCAAACGCTTTGATCACATCATTAAAGCAAATATTCCAACTCCGAGATGCTTGCACCAGCCCATAGATCGAGCGCTGGAGCTTGCATACCTTGTTAGCATTCTCAGGATCGACAAAACCTTCCGGCTGCATCATATACAACTCTTCCTTGAGGAAGCCATTAAGGAATGCCGTTTTGACATCCATTTGCCATATCTCATAATCATAGAATGCGGAAATTGCTAAGATGATTCGGACGGACTTCAGCATCGCTACGGGAGAGAAAGTCTCGTCGTAGTCAATCCCTTGAACTTTTCGATAACCTTTAGCGACAAGCCGAGCCTTATAGATGGTCACATTACCATCCGCGTCAGTCTTCTTCTTAAATATCCATTTATTTTCTATGGCATGCCGATCATCGGGCAAGTCCACCAAAGTCCATACTTTGTTTTCATACATGGATCCTATCTCGGATTTCATGGCTTCAAGCCATTTGTTGGAATCCGGGCCCGCCATCGCTTCTTCATAGTTCAAAGGTTCACCGTTGTCTAACAACATGATTTCCATGACAGGGTTGCCGTACCACTCTGGTGCGGAACGTGTCCTTGTGGACCTTCGAAGTTCAGTAGTAACTTGATCTGAATCTTCATGATCATCATCATTAATTTCCTCCCTAGTCGGTGCAGGCACCTGAGGAACAATTTCCTGTGCTGCGCTACTTTCCGGTTCGGAAGGGGTGACTGTCACCTCATCAAGTTCTACTTTCCTCCCACTCACTTCCTTCGAGAGAAACCCTTTCTCCAGAAAGGATCCATTCTTTGCAACGAAGACCTTGCCTTCGGAACTGAGGTAGAAAGGTGTACCCAATCGTTTCCTTTGGGTATCCTATGAAGACGCATTTTTCCGATTTGGGTTCGAGCTTTTCAGGTTGAAATTTCTTGACATAAGCATCGCAACCCCAAACTTTCAGAAACGACAGCTTAGGTTTCTTGCCAAACCAAAGTTCATAAGGTGTCGTCTCAACGGATTTTGACGGAGCCCTATTTAAAGTGAATGCGGCAGTCTCTAAACCATATCCCCAAAAAGATAGCGGTAAGTCGGTAAGAGACATCATAGATCGCACCATGTCCAACAGAGTACGATTATGACATTCGGACACACCATTACACTGAGGTGTTCCGGGCGGTGTCAATTGTGAAACAATTCCACAGTTCCTTAGGTGTGTGCCAAATTCATGACTTAAATATTCACCCCCACGATCCGATCATAAGAACTTTTTTTCTGTCACGTTGATTCTCAACCTCATTCTGAAATTCCTTGAACTTTTCAAAGATCTCAGACTTGTGTTTCATTAAGTAGACATACCCATATCTACTCAAGTCATCGGTGAGGGTGAGAACATAACGATAGCCTCCGCGAGCTTCAACACTCATTGGACCACACACATCAGTATGTATGATTTCCAATAAGTTGGTCGTTCGCTCCATTGTTCCGGAGAATGGAGTCTTGGTCATCTTGCCCAAGAGGCATGGTTCGCACGTGTCAAATGATTCATAATCAAGAGACTCCAGAAGTCCATCTGCATGGAGCTTCTTCATACATTTGACACCAATATGACCAAGGCGGCAATGCCACAAGTATGTGGGACTATCATTATGAACTTTACATCTTTTGGCATTCACACTATGAATATGTGTAACATCACGTTCGAGATTCATCAAGAATAAACCATTGACCAACGGGGCATGACCATAAAACATATCTCTCATATAAATAGAACAACCATTATTCTCGGATTTAAATGAGTAGCCATCTCGCATTAAACGAGATCCACATACAATGTTCATGCTCAAAGCTGGTACTAAATAACAATTATTAAGGTTTAAAACTAATCCCGAGGGTTGATGTAGAGGCAGCGCGCCGACGGCGATCACATCGACCTTGGAACCATTCCCGACGCGCATCGTCACCTCGTCCTTTGCCAGTCTCCGCTTATTCCACAGCTCCTGCTTTGAGTTACAAATGTGAGCAACTGCACCGGTATCAAATACCCAGGAGCTACTACGAGCGTTGGTAAGGTACACAATAATAACATGTATATCATATATACCTTTGACGTTGCCGGCCTTCTTATCTGCTAAGTATTTGGGGCAGTTCCGCTTCCAGTGACCCATTCCCTTGCAATAAAAGCACTCAGTCTCAGGCTTGGGTCCACTCTTTGGCTTCTTCCCGGCAACTGGCTTACCGGGCGCGGCAACTCCTTTGCCATCCTTCTTGAAGTTCTTCTTACCCTTGCCTTTCTTGAACTTAGTGGTTTTATTCACCATCAACACTTGATGCTCTTTCTTGATCTCCACCTCCGCTGATTTCAGCATTGAATACACTTCGGGAATGGACTTCTCCATCACTTGCATATTGAAGTTTAACAAAGCTCTTGTAGCTAGGTGGGAGCGATTGAAGGATTCTGTCAACGACCGCTTCGTCTAGGAGATTCATTCCCAACTGAGACAAGCGATTGTGCAACCCAGACAATTTGAGTATGTGCTCGCTGAAAGAACTATTCTCCTCCATCTTACAACTGTAGAATGCGTTAGAGACGCCATATCTCTCAACGCGGGCATGAGCTTGGAAAACCATTTTCAGCTCTTGGAACATCTCATATGCTCCGTGGTGCTCAAAACACTTTTGGAGCCCCGATTCTAAGCTGTAGAGCATGCCGCACTGAATCAGGGAGTAATCATCACAACGCGACTGCCAAGCGCTCATAACATCTTGGTTTGCCGGGGCAAGAGCGTCACCTAACGGTGCTTCAAGGACATAGGTTTTCTTGGCAGCTATGAGGATGATCCTCAGGTTACGGACCCAATCGGTATAGTTGCTACCATAGTCTTTCAGCTTGGATTTCTCTAGGAACGCGTTGAAGTTGAGGGCGACATGAGCGTGGGCCATTTGATCTACAAGACATATTGTAAAGAATTTAGACTAAGTTCATGACAGTTAATTTCATCTAAATAAATTTAATGAACTCCCACTCAGATTGACATCTCTCTAGTCATCTAAGTGATACATGATCCGAATCGACTAAGCCGTGTCCGATCATCACGTGAGACGGACTAGTAATCAACGGTGAACATCTTCATGTTGATCGTATCTTCTATACGACTCATGTTCGACCTTTCGGTCTTTCGTGTTCCGAGGCCATGTCTGTGCATGCTAGGCTCGTCAAGTGAACCCTAAGTGTATTGCGTGTGTAAATCTGGCTTACACCCATTGTATGCGAACGTTAGAGCCTATCACACCCGATCATCACGTGGTGCTTCGGAACAACGATCCTTAGCAACGGTGCACAGTTAGGGGGAACACAATTCTTGAAATTTTTAGTGAGAGATCATCTTATTTACTACCGTCGTTCTAAGCAAATAAGATGCATAAACATGATAAACATCACATGCAATCAAATAAAGTGACATGATATGGCCAATATCATTTTGCTCCTTTGATCTTCATCTACAGGGCTCCATGATCATCATCGTCACCGGCATGACACCATGATCTCCATCATCATGATCTCCATCATCGTGTCTTCATGAAGTCGTCTCGCCAAATATTACTTCTACTACTATGGCTAACGTTTAGCAATAAAGTAAAGTAATTACATGGTGTTATTCAGTGACACGCAGGTCATACAAAAATAAGACAACTCCTATGGCTCCTGCCAGTTGTCATACTCATCGACATGCAAGTCATGATTCCTATTACAGGAACATGATCAATCTCATACATCTCATATATCATTCATCACATCTTTTGGCCATATCACATCACATAGCACATGTTGCAAGAACAAGTTAGACGTCCTCTAATTGTTGTTGCAAGTTTTTACGTGGCTGCTATAGGTTTCTAGCAAGAACATTTCTTACCTACGCCAAAACCACAATGTGATATGTCAATTTCTATTTACCCTTCATAAGGACCCTTTTTCATCGAATTTGATCCGACTAAAGTGGGAGAGACAGACACCCGCTAGCCACCTTATGCAACTAGTGCATGTCAGTCGATGGAACCTGTCTCACGTAAGCGTACGTGTAAGGTCGGTCCGGGCCGCTTCATCCCACGATGCTGCCGAATCAAGATTGGACTACTAGCGGCAAGAGAATTGAACAAATCTACGCCCACAACTGCTTTGTGTTCTACTCGTGCAAGATACTACGCAAAGACCTAGCTCAGATGCCACTGTTCGGGAACGTAGCAAAATTCAAAATATTTCTACGCTTCACCAAGATCAATCTAAGGAGTCATATAGCAACGAGGGATAAAGGAGTGCGTCTACACACCCTTGTAGATCGCGAGCGGAAGCATTCAAGAGAACGTGGATGATGGAGTCGTACTCGTCGTGATCCAAATCACCGATGATCCTAGCGCCGAACGGACGGCACCTCCGCGTTCAACACACGTATGGTGCAGCAACGTCTCCTCCTTGTTGATCCAGCAAGGGGGGAGGAGAGGTTGATGGAGATCCAGCAGCACGATGGCGTGGTGGTGGATGCAACGGAAATTCTGCAGGGCTTCGCCAAGCACCTGCGGGAGGAGGGAGATGTGTAACGGGGGGGAGGGAGGCGCCAGGGACAAGGGTGCGGCTGCCCTCTCTCCCCCCAGTATATATAGGGGCCAGGGGGCGTCGGCCCTAGGAGATGCAATCTCCTAGGGGGGCGGCGGCCAAGGGGGAGGCTTGCCCCCCAAGGCAAGGGGGGCGCCCCCCACCCCTAGGGTTCCCAACCCTAGGCGCAGGGGGAGGCCCAAAGGGGTGCGCCAGCCCACTATGGGCCGGTTCCCCTCCCTCTACGGCCCATGGGGCCCTCCGGGATGGGTGGCCCCACCCGATGGACCCCCGGGACCCTTCCGGTGGTCCTAGTACACTACCGGTGACCCTCGAAACTCTCCCGATGGCCGAAACTGGACTTCATATATATAATTCTTTACCTCCGGACCATTCCGGAACTCCTCGTGATGTCCGGGATCTTATCCGGGACTCCGAACAACATTCAGGTTACCATGTGCATATATCTCTACAACCCTAGCGTCACTGAACCTTAAGTGTGTAGATCCTACGGGTTCGGGAAACACGTAGACATGACCGAGACGACTCTCCGGTCATTAACCAACAGCGGGATCTGGATACCCATGTTGGTTCCTACGTTTTCCTCGATGATCTCATCGGATGAACCACGATGTCAAGGATTCACTTAATCCCGTATGCAATTCCCTTTGTCTATCGGTATAGTACTCGCCCGAGATTCGATCGTCGGTATACCGATACCTTGTTCAATCTCGTCATGGCAAGTCTCTTTACTCGTTTCGTAATACATCATCCCGTGACTAACTCCTTAGTCACATTAAGCTCATTATGATGATGTCTTACCGAGTGGGCCCAGAGATACCTCTCCATCACACGGAGTGACAAATCACAGTCTCGGTTCGTGCCAACCCAACAGATACTTTCGGAGATACCCGTTGCGTACCTTTATAGCCACCCAGTTACGTTGTGACGTTTGGCACACCCAAAGTACTCTTACGGCATCCGGGAGTTGCACAACCTCATGGTCTAAGGAAAAGATACTTGACATTGGAAAAGCTTTAGCATTACGAACTACGTGATCTTGTGCTAGGCTTAGGATTGGGTCTTGTCCATCACATCATTCTCCTAATGATGTGATCCCGTTATCAATGACATCCAATGTCCATGGTCAAGAAACCATGACCATCTGTTGATCAACGAGCTAGTAACTAGAGGCTTTACCAGGGACACATTGTGGTCTATGTATTCACACATGTATCACTGTTTCCGTACAATACAATTCAAGCATTAATAACAGACAATTATCATGAACAAGGAAATATAATAATAACCATTTTATTATTGCCTCTAGGGCATATTTACAACAAGTTAGAGTCCAAAACAAGGGCAAAAGGGTTTGGAAAAGTAGATACGTTGGAGACGTATTTGCCACCATCTTACTCACATAGGTCAAAAGGATTTTGTTTGCCCACATCCAGGCTATCCTAAGGTAGGGATTCACTAAGTTTCCATTGCATGACAACATTTTTGCTTCTAATTCTCAACATACAGCTTGAGTTTATAGTTGCAGTGCTCTTCTATCTAACAATGTATCAATTGTACCCTACCTAATAGGCTTGAGAACTACTATACAGACGACACTTTATTCCCAATTTTAAGAAGATGTCATGGATCTAGCCGTGAATGGTTAGAATCAAGTCTAGCACAACCAATGGATCAAGTATCATTTGAAAATCGAGCATGAAGTGTGGGGCACAAAGTAGTTTTGAATATTTTTCAGTGATTTGATTAGATGAACTGGCATGCCAATTCTATCTAACTGAAGATATTTCACTGACTTGATTACATAAACTTCCCTCTGATGGTAGAAGGTAATTCCCAACTCCTCATGGACCTGTTTATTTATGGTTATTTTTTAAGAATCATGATGTGATATTTCCTTTCATTTGTTTCACCTTCCTCAAGATTGTGGCTGACGTAGTCATTGCTAGAACAAGAGGATCACTGCTCAACATGCATCAGCTACTGGGTCGAGTGAGGGGCCGGAGAAGTGACCAATACGATACGATGGGGGCCCTGTTGGTGATGGACGAGATGGTATCGATTCAGAGAAAGACGAGGACGGCAGCACAACATCATTGTGGATTGAAGAAAGAGAAGTAGGAGGGGCAGAGGGACTTGATGTTGCCGATGGACTGTGTGCTTGTTGTTGTGTGTTTCCAAAGGCACATGATTTTGTACTGGCACATCTAAAAGTATTTTATTTGTTTTAGTAAATTGGCCACACACACACACATTGTTTCTAACAATTCTTGGTCACCTTGATATTGTTACTGATAAAATTAAAATTATTTGTTGCCGATGATTTTTGGTGCTTGCTATTGTGTGTTTGTGCTTGACGTGTTTGCAAAGGACACATGATTTTGTACTGGCACATCTAATAGTATTTATTTGGTTTAGAAAATTGGCCACACTCACATTTTTTTTCTAACAATTCTTGACCATCGCAATATTGTTACCGATAAAAATAAAATTGTTCGCTGAAACAACGTTTGTTACTAATAGAAATCATTTTCTAAAACAAAAATCTTACTTACATTTCACTAAAAAAATTGGTTCACTTGCTTATAATTGTTAGGATAGTAGGACTGAATTGTAATCCAAAAAGGTAATCGAGAAGAATGGCATCCATGCAGCAACAAGTGAGTAGGGTGGGTGTGATGGGTAGGGCGAACCTAAGAGTCAATGGTGTTAATATTCTAGTGGCCGCAACACTCAGAGAAGGTGGCGACACTACGGTGAGTAGATGGCCGCATTGCCGTGGTAGTTGCCTTTGGCCTGACTGTGTGCACTCCTTGGTACTAGGGTCTTGGAATGGCCTTGTCATGGAGATCGATGGCGCGACATCGCGACTATGTTTGAGGAGGCTCGGTCGGGGTAGAAGACCGAGCCTGACGATGAGGGCATCATCTCACATCCTCGCCACACCACACAGTTATTCCCAAGGTCGTCCAACCCACATACAAACATGTCAGCTATATGTCTTGAACCAATGGGGAGCTGCGAGCCCTTCCGCACCTCCTGTTCAGAACCGACTGCCCAGGATGCCAGACCTGTGGGCGAGCTGGCTCGATGCCGAGGCGGCGACGCACTTGCTTGATTTCGAGGTAGCGACCAAAGAGGTTGGCGGGGAGAGAAGGAGGCGAGCCACACCATGGAGCGAAGAGGATGAGACGGGCGACGTAGTGGATCGGAGGGGAGGCGATGGGGAGAGGAAAGGGGTGCTTCGCCATGTCATGGTAGGGAGGTGCCGGGGAGAGATGGTGGTGGCGATGTGTGGTGGGAAGATGAGATGCGGTGATAACCGACGGCTGGCTAGCTCTGCGGGTTGAGTAGGAGGCGGTGTGCGGTGAGTGACTTAGAGGAGTTGTTGTTTTTTCCTTCAAGAAAGGGAGAAAGGAACAACTGCTATGAGATGACATAAATGTGACATAGGCTAACAAGTCATGTTTAGAGAAAATGCAATCCAATTGATCTATAAGTAGCCAACAATTTATAGCTCATTAAAATCGGAATGTGACTCACATTGTATCATACAAATAAAGGTAAAGACCACAGTTCTCGTATCATATTGTATGAAAATAACTTAAAACCATCAAGTAGACCTAAGTTTGTAATAGATAATTAGTTGGATTATTGCTCTCTATATACACAACTTTCTATTAGATTTCTTATCAACTCACATCGTAAGTGAGGTGGATTTCAATTACTTTTTTATTGTTATGGCTACTCCCTCCGTAACAAAATAAATACGTGTCTCAATTTTGTATCAATTTTAGTATATAGTTATACTAAGATTGAGATACTTATTTTGGGACGAAGAGAGTATTATTTATACACATACAAAACTTGTGCATTATGTTTACATATGCAACCGACAAAACATATATTCATAGCCTGTGCAACGCACGAGCATTCTACTGGTAAAGTACAAAAGCACCCACACGCTTACAACATCCACCGCAAGCATCAGGAAATAACACTAGTTCGAGCAAAACAAACAATGATCCTACGACGAGGTAATCTTATATTTATGGCCCGTAGCAACACACGAGCATTCTACTAGTAAAATACAAAAACACCCACACACTTACAACATCCAGTGCAAGGAAACAACACTAGTTCGAGCAAAAGAAACAACGATCCTACGACGAGGTAATCGTATATCTATGGCCCATAGCGACGCACGGGCATTTTACTAGTAAAGTACAAAAACACCCACACGCTTACAACATCCACAGCAAGGAGGCAAAAATCACTATTCTGACCCGTGGTGGAAATCAATTCACAATTGAACTGTTGATGAAAAAATTCACTCGGCTGACCCTTTCGTGTAGCGTCCGACAGTCAGGCGTCACACTACACTGTGCAGCGCCTGACTGACAAGCGCTACACGTCTGGCCAGCTTCACACCCCGCGCGGCCTGAAAATTGCTAAGTCAGGTTGCAACTCCTAAGAGCTAGGCGCCACACTATACAGTGTGGCTCCTAGCGTCTAGGCGTTGCACTAGTGGTTGCATTATTTGCCGGTGTGGCGCCTAGCTCTTAGGAGCCACACTGTATAGTGTGACGCCTAGCTCTTAGGAGTTGCACATTGACTTAGTAATTTTCAGTCAGCCCGCGGTGCGACACTTGCCAGGCGTGTAACGCCTGACAGGCGCTGCACAATGTAGTGTGAGGCTTGACTGTCGGGCGCTACACGAAAGGATCAGCTGAGTGATTTTTTTCAAAGACAGTTCAATTTGTGAATTCTTTTTGTCCACATGTTAAATTTGTAGTTTTTGCCCCGCAAGCACCACGAAACAACACTAGTTCAAGCAAAAGAAACAGCGATCCTACGACGAGGTAATCATATATCTATGGCCTATAGCAACGCACGGGCATTCTACTAGTAAAGTACAAAAACACCCACCCGCTTACAACATCCACCGAAACAACACTAGTTCGAGCAAAAGAAACAACGTTCCTACGATGAGGTAATCTCAGAAGTTTACTCCCCCGCATCAGAGACATGGAGAAGCGCGGTCCTCATGTTTCTCCGATCGGACGATTTGCAGCATCAAAGACAAAGGAAAGGTAATTTTTAAAATAAAAGGAGGGCATTCTTTGTATGTCATTCGTTTTAATATAAAATCATGACAAATAGTTCGCCGAGCTGGCCAGCTGAACTCTGTTCATCAGTCAAGGCAGCTGACGCATAGTTGGGCGGATTTAGTTCAGTGGTACAACCCTGGCGTTATCTTCTTCTCTGTCTGCCCATGCCAAAATTAGGCCCGTGGTGTCTCAATGAAGTTTTAATTGGACCTGCATCCCGGAACCACACCAATCATCATCATATCAGAATTTGGACTGGTCAGAACAACGACGTTGCAACAGATCACAACTAATTCTGCCTCTCAACATAACGGAACACCAACTAAAAATAAATGCTCATGAAGAAGCAGATGGTACACGAACTTGATATGATCAAACCCGAGAGGGAATCAATGAACAAATGTTAGCTAGGTTGTCGCTGTACACAGACACATATTACAGGGACACGTGCATGTGTTTCCTTTTTTTAGTAGTACTTTCTCTTGATACCGTGCATGTGTTTCCTATGCGCTTCTACGGGTGCACATAGCTCCTAACCAAGGAAGTGCATCTGTCCAACCGCCGTTCATATTAGAGCAATGGCCCACCCAAACGGACATTAATTTTATCAACTTTTTATTTGTTTGGATCAACCGTTCGTGTCTGCTTTTTTAAATGGGTCGGCGGTACTCTCAATGGAGATAGACCTTTTTTTGACATATTCGCCCGGGCATTCCGTCGAACACCTGGTGGGTGAACTGTCCCGAGTGTCCGCCGTCGCACCTCCCGCTCGCTGGTGAGGAGGACCTCGCAGGGCCCGTGGCTGCACCGACAGCAGCGACCGTGCCGCCGCTCGCCGCGCTCGTGCCGCAGCTCGCCGCCCCACTCGTCGCGCCCGGCTCGCCGCGCCGGACGCAGCTGGCCGCCCCGAGCTCGCCGCAGCTCGCTGCATGGAGCCGCTGCACCTCGTGCCTCCTCCATGCCCCTTGGCCATGGTTGTGCGAGGACCTCGAGGCCGGGGAAGGTAGTGAGCGGGGCGAGAGCGGCTGGGCGGCGCGGCCAGGGCAAGCACGCGAGCGCGGCACGACATGGAGGTGTCAACACCATGGCAGGGAAGAGAGAGAGGGGGAAAGAGAGAAAAATTTGTGGCTGGATGGTAGGTGGGCCATGCAGGGTATGCAACGGATGCGGGCGAACGAAAAGGAGACAGGAAATGTTCGCTTTGTGTCTGTCTCGGACCCAAATATGTCTTAAATTTAAGACTGCGATAGATTCGCGCGGACACAAAACCGACATAAAATGAGTATGGGTCCCCGTTGGTCGTTATGTTTTATCCGCACCGATCCAAAAAGACGCAGGCGGACGATTTGGGTACCGATCCAAAAGAACGCGGGCGAATAATTTGGATCGCTGCGTTGAAGTTGGTTTTAGTGCGTCAACATACAAACTAATTCATTTGCGAGATCGCCTGCGGATGTAACTGCATTTTCCACTTTCAAACTAAACCAGCAGCACTCTCTCTCTCTCAAAAAAGACTAAACTAGTTCTTTTTTTCTCCCTTCAAACTCATAGGCTGTGCGTAGCAGTCACGTAGGGGGGAGTGGATGTGGAGGGACCATGCGTAGTACTTTCTCTGGTCTTTTTTACTTCGCATATTAAATTTATATCAAGTCAAATTAATCAAGTTTGAATAAAAAATATCAACACCTATAATATTATATATATATATATATATATTATAAAACTACATTACAATGGAATTAACAATATTGATTTGGCATTGTGAACATTGATACTTTTGTTCTATAAGTTGAATCAAAATAGGGGTACTTTGACATCGGACAAATTTATATGCAGACTAAAAAGAACCGGAGATGGTATATCCAACCCTCCCACGTTTGTAACTAAATCGGTTCAAATTCAGTTCGTTAGATGTAGGAGTAGTGTATATTCTGAGATATACTTGCACCATCCCATATGACATACTCCATCCGTATCAAAATAAGTGTCCTAAACTTAGTGCAATTTTGTACTGGAGTTTGTACAATGTTAAGATATTTATTTTGAGACGGAGGAAGTATATGGTTAGCAAACTTCAAATTCACATAGAACAAAGATTTGTCTACTGGGAGATATCCTCGCACCGCTGACGACTAATTTCACCGAAGAGGTCGAGAGATGGACAGGGCTCAACTGGCCGGAAGTGCACGCAGCACCAAACGGCCGGCACTCGCGTATGGATGCCCTATTTTAGGCGAAATGGTATCCGGTCAGTGATACTCTGTCTGTCCTTCGAAATCACAGTATAGTTTTTAGTATCTTTTTTTTTTGCATGGGTTTTTTAGTCTTTCCGGCTATTTTTATTATAGCCCAGTGGGATAGCTGTCAGCCCATCCGAGTTCAAGTCCCGGCTATGACGTGGATGCTTGGGGAGTTTTTCCTATATAAAAAAAAAACAAATGAGGGTTAGCCCTTGGGTTGGTCTCATATTTTTTATTATAGCCCAGCCCGTGTACGTACCTACGCGTCGATGGTGAGGTGCACAAGCTACGGCCTCCATGGCGCATGCACGACTACCCCAACAAGGATAATGCTAAAAATTGGATCTCCATAGCGAAATGCAACGGTGGCTCTATGGCGCAGACTCACGGCTCTGCATTGCTTCGGTGGTGACTTGGTGCTGCGTGTGTAGCGAGGTCGTGCGACCCCTGGGAACGATCCGTCATGTACGTCGTTGGGCGATGGTGGTGGGCACTTGGAGCATACTCGACATGCTTGCAGCGCCAGGCGAGTCAGGTTCGACACCCTCTCGGGATCGGAGAGGCACATGTTCTCTCCTCTTTCGTCAGACATGTCGCCTCTCTCTGGTGACGGTGATGTCGTCTAACATGCTTGTGGCGGCCTTGTCCAACGCGGTTGTGTGTCTTTCAGTTCGTGTTTTGTCGGCCTTTAGGCATTCCTGTATGTCCAGTTGTGCTTGAACTGTAGGTGTGGTGTGCTCTTTGTAAAGGTTTTACCTTGGTTTTCCTCAATTAATCAGCATCGGTTTCTTTACCGTTTGTTCTATTCAATAGAAATACACAGCTTTTCTGCGTTTATTTCAAAAAATGTCGCATGCTATTTTGTTGTAACCTTGCTTTCCATGATACAAATAAACTAATTGGGGGCACTGTAGTTGTTCCATTCAACCAGCTGCATGCGGCCACACCCCACAGAGTACTGTACAATTAAGGATAGATGGTTGAGCACCATTCTAAGTAATTCAACGCCACATGCACCAGAAGCAAAAGTTCAGCTCTGGAAAGAAGGATTTCTTAGGACGAATCACGCACGCATGTCACGAAGGAATGATGACAAGGAAGAAACCTGTATCGAAGATATGTACTACCTCCGGCTTAACCCTCTCAGTTGGTGCCTTTAATTTAGGTTCTGTTGTTGTTAGCTCGTCGGTTATGCCTGCCCTACTGCCAGCCAACTATCCAGCCATTTAAGCCGGCCGACGTCCCGCAACCCTAATCATCGGATCTGCTTTCCACGGGACGAGAAAACGACCCCCGTGTCGCCCGTGTCTAGTGACTCGGGGGATCTCGCGCTAGCGGCCCTCAGTCCTCCATCGGACCTCCCGTCTCGCCGCCATCAGAGGCTAACCACAGGCAAAGCCTGCACGGATGCCTAGGACGATAGCGGTGGGGCCTCCACTTCTCCATCGATGGAGCTTTCTCTTAGCCCGGCGATCCTTCGATCTGCATGGCACGGTGGCCGGTGGCTTCCGTGATGGCGTCCACGATGGCATCTCCATGCAGCGGATTGCATGTGAGCAGCACGATCCGCTTCGGATCCGCTTCTCCATTGATTGTCCGATTTCACTGCCCAGAGCTGGCTCGTCGGGATCCAAGGGAGTCCCGCGGTGGTTGGCCCTACTATTCTTCCTGCTTCAAAACTTTGATCTGTTTCTTGCCGGCCTCCACCGTCTGCACCGATGGGTTCCGGTCTTCCTGTCAGAGATCTCACTTTGTGGCGCACGGCGTCACCGAATATCTAGATTGGAATTGATCCAGTCGGGCGCATCCTCACCTTCAGCCAGAGAGGCTTTATGAGGGTGTCGCGCGAAGCTTTGCTGTCTTGCCGGTGCAATGGGACATGTCTAAGTATAGATTTCCATGGCGTTGACAATGATGAAGAAAGTCATGATGGATGCGATCAAAGACTTGTAATGACGGAGAGGAGTTTTAGTTGCGCTAAAGAATGGCGGCACAAGTTTTTTTCCATGTGTGTCGGGTGTTGAACACTTGCAGCGGCGGCCTTGGCAGGAGGGGGCGGCAACACAGGTGGATAACATTTTTGGGTGTGCTTCTCAAGTACCGAGCCGCGATCTCCAGGGTGAAAACCCAAGGTATTGCCATCATTGGTTGTACCTGGCAATGGTCTTGCGAAGGCATTGTCTTTGGGATCTCGGACTCTCTCCAGGGTGAAGACCTAAGATCCTTGATCGGGCGACGACAACGCTTGTGCATTGTTTCCTTCTTGAAGACGTCGCTTTTGGAGAACCTCTTCTTTTGTTCGAGTGTTGTCTTTGGTGTTGTTTAGAGTGTTGCTGTTGCGAGTGTTTCATCACTGTGACGGGTGTTTGTTTTTAGTTTTCGCTCTTTCTTATTTTTGTTCTTGGCTGTGTGCATCCTTGATGTCTTCGATATCTTGTTGGTGCAGAGGCTGGGTGTAATTGGTATCTTCGGGATATTAATATATTCCCTTTATCGAAAAATCCACCTCTCCCCTCTCTGCGTCACCATTCCTAGCTCATCCACCTCCTCCCTCTCCTGCTCCGGCGCTCTGCTCATGGCCTGGCGCTCCGCCATGGTCCGGAGCAACATGACCTACTATGCCATGCTGACACCGGAGCGCCGCTATGAGATCCAGCATGAGATCCGGGCGAGGCAAGCCGCGCCCGCCGTCCGCATCGTTGCCGGGCTGCCTCCGGACTCGCCGGAGCCGGACGAGGTGGAGGAGCGGCTGGGGAAGAGGAGGAGGACGAGATGGCTCTGATGGAGGTGGAGGAGCCGGAGCTGCCGGGCTGCAACATGGAGCAAGCGGAGGCGGAGTTCGCCGTCACCCAGTCCAACGAGATGGCGGAACAACAAGTCATCATGAAGCCCATCCAGGATGAGGCCTATGTGGAGGCCAACCGGGCGCTCCTCCGGCGATAGTAGGCGGAGCGCGACGCGCTCTTTGTCGATCTCGACGCGGAGATAGAGGCGGAGGAGGCCGGAGTGGAGCAGCCGGAGACGCCGGAGGAGGCGGAGCTGTAGCTGCCGCCCATGCTGCCGAAGCCAGGCACGGAGACCGCCGACATTTCCAACTAGGATTAGCTAGGTGATCGACGTAAACTACGTAGATTCTTATAGTTTGCATGCCTTTGCAGGAATTTTAAGAATCTAGTATGAGATGTTCGGATGCAGGAAGTAAAATTTAAGAGATGTCCGATCACTGCCTGCCGATGCATCTAAACATGTCCGCGAGCGTTTGATGAGCCATATTTGACATACCGGGCCGTAGATGCTCTACGGATTCGTCCACAGGGAGATATACTCGGCACCGCTGAAGA
The DNA here is from genome assembly GCA_902687465.1 of Secale cereale. Taxonomy (NCBI): domain Eukaryota; kingdom Viridiplantae; phylum Streptophyta; class Magnoliopsida; order Poales; family Poaceae; genus Secale; species Secale cereale. The sequence goes on along the minus strand of LR738709.1, from coordinate 540,046,507 downwards.
CTAATTTCACCGAAGAGGTCGAGAGATGGACACGGCTCAACGGGGCGGAAGTGCACGCAGCACCAAACGCCCGGCAGACGCGTATGGATGCTCTATTTTAGGTGAAATGGTATCCGGTCAATGATACTCTGTCTGTCCTTCGAAATCACAATATAGTTTGTAGTATTTTTTTTTTTTTTTGCATGGGGTATAGTTCTTAGTCTTCCCGGCTCTTTTCATTATAGCCCCGTAGTGCACGTACGTACGCGTCGATGGCGAGGTGTACAAGCTACGGCCTCCATGGCGCATGCGAGGTGTACAAGCTACGGCCTCCATGGCGCATGCACCCGACTACCCCAACGAGGATAATGCTTAAAATTGGATCTCCATGTCGCATGCTATTTTGTTCCATTCAACCAGCTGCATGCGGCCACACCCCCACAGAGTACTGTACAATTAAGGATGGATGGTTGAGCACCATTCTAAGTAATTCAACGCCACATGCACCAGAAGCAAAAGCACAGCTCTGGAAAGAAGGATTTCTTGGGACGAATCACGCACGCATGTCACGAACGAATGATGACAAGGAAGAAACCTATCAAAGATATGTACTACCTCCGGCTTAACCCGAGCACCGTCTCTCAGTTGGTGGCTTTAATACAGGTTCGGTTGCCGTTAGCTTGTCGGTTATGCCTGCCCTACTGCCATCTAATAATCCATCCACTTATATGACTTATCAGTTATCAATGGTTCACTCATTATATTTTCTTTCCAATTCCTCGAAGAAAAAGTTCAGGCTAAAAGCGATCGACATCCCATGGAAATGAACCAATGTTGACACTGACGCGTCCAATGTTTAGTTGCCACGAGCTTTCGGAACACCGGGGCGCTGTCACGCGAGTGTAGTCGGCCGGAGCCTTGCGGAAGATTAGTGCACCACGAGCTTCTTTTACGCTCGATCTGATCTCCTTGCCACTTATACGCATCTGTCTCCCTTTATTTTGTGGATTCCTTTCGTCGGAAACATCGAGGACTTCGGTTAGAAGCGGAGTTTCATGCACACGCATACGTGCACATCTGTGCTACGCCACGGTACGAAGTGGGAAATGTTCCTAAAATAAGAAGAATCCCAGTGCAATTTCAATGCGTATCTGTTGCCTCTTTGATCTACTGTAATTTCTAACTCCATCCGTGTGACAATGGAGGGCTCCTGTGGAAATGAGACGTGGGGTGGAGAGGTGAATGCGTCCTGAGATGTGCCCACGGGATCGTGTCAGTGTCGGTGGGCTACGTACCGTGTTTGTTTGCTTCACGAGCTCGCCCTTCCAAAAGCCCTGGCGAATATTGCCATACGAGTATACGACCCCCATTTCCATGTTAAATCATTGCAGCTCCTGCAAAAACCGAAAGAAGGAAATAAAGATGCACATGCCAGTGTGACACACGCTACGCTGTACTTCAGCCTCTATAAATATCATTTTCCCCGCAGAAAAGCTCTCGAATATACTAGCCAAATCAGTAGTTGTCACATCCATACAAAATAAAGAAATTGCACCAAAATCTCTAGGTCGGCTGTCGGTGTCAAAACCGGCAGACCTCGGGGTAGAGGGTTCCGAGCTGTGGATTTAGGATCGATGGGTAACAGGGACAACGAACACAGTGTTTACACAGATTCGGACCCTCTCGAAGAGGTAAAACCCTACGTCCTGCATGATTGTATTGATTGTATAACGTGGTTTGCAGAGTAGATCTACCTCGAGATCAGTATGAGCTAACCCTAGACTACGGGGGATGAAGATAGCTCCCTCCTAATGACTACAACCCTCGGTTTATATACACACCGACATAGTTAGGGTTATCGAGGATAGATTACAGTAAGGAATAAAAGAGATCCTACGCCTTCTTGACTTGGAGGGCACACCACAGCTTCATATATCTACTGTCACAGTACGGCTCCACCAGTCCGGCCCATGTACAATGGGCATCGCCCCAAGGACCCCTTAGTCCATGACTCTCTCAGTAGCCCCCGAACTTATCTCCAACACCGGGGATCGTCTTCGAGAATCTTCGCATCATCGGCTTGCTAGACGAGTTCTTTTATTTTGATTGAAGTTGGGTTACTGTCGCCGAACAACATCCGGAACCCGCTCTAATGCCCTCGGGTCCGGATAGTCTCAAGATTCCAAGGTACGGAAATGCCTCGAGATCGAGGTGGGACCATCAGAGTTTTAATGACGTTCCTCGGGACAAGGGCTTCGCACACCTTTCCAGGGCGTGCGGCCCAATGTCGTCCTTCAACGCACCTGCCCTTTCGTCTTCACGACAAGATGTCTATTTATAGATCCAAAGGTGCCGAGAACAGTTATCTTCCCCTTCGGCAAGCACGACACCAAAAAAGTCCCCAAGGCCATGGCTGACATCTCAGGTTCTTCCTCGCGCCCTCACGGCCCGCTCCCAGGCGATTGGTCGAGTTGCTTGGTCTCGCATATATAGCTGAGTCGCTTGCAGACGCGACGCTTCCTTCCCCCGGCTGATCTGGTCTCAGCCGGGCCGGTCTCATCTCCATTGATGGTCGTGCCTTTGTGATACGTCCAAAACGTATCTATAATTTCTGCTTGCTCCATGCCTCTTTTGGGTGATATTGCTATGATATTTATTCACTTCCATACACTTTTGATCATATTTGGACTAACCTATTAACTCAGTACACCCCAGTGCCAGTTTCTGTTTTCTGCTGTTTTTGTATTTCAGGTTTTCCCATTACGAAAACTGCCAGAAAAATTCCGGAAAAATTATATAAAAAATCAGCGTTCCAGAAGCTTCCCGGCAGCCGAAGTAGGGCCGGAGGGGGGCCACCAAGGCTCCAGGCGCCCTGGTGGTGCGGCCCCCCTCCTGGCCGCGCCCGGGGGGCGCCTGGGCCCCCCAGGCCTCCGCTGATGCCCCCCTTTGGCATATATTTAACACGCGTCCCGAAACCCTCGAGACGGGAACCCTTTTTCGTGATCTCATCTTTGTTCCGCCGCCGCCGCGCTTCCAAGATAGGGAGCACCAGGAGAACTCTTCCCGGCACCCTGCCGGAGGGGAGGATCACCACCGGGAGCCTCTCCACCACCATGGACGCCTCCCGGATGAGTTGTGAGTAGTCTCCCTTGGACCATGGGTCCATGACCAGTAGCTATGTGATGTTCTCCTCCCCTTCTTGTGCTTCACTAATTAGACCTCGTGAGCTGCCCTACATGATCGAGGCACATATGTAATCCTTATGCTGTTGCTATGTTGAGTTTGCTGGGATCCGATGGATTGTGAGATTATGTTCAGATTGTGTTTGAGTAATATATTTGATTTACCTCTTTTATATTTATGTTCGTAAGTAATTCTTGCATGTTCTCCGTTGCTATTTATTACTTTGGCCAAGTAGTAGGTAGTGACTCCAAGAGGGAACGTTATGCTTGATTGTGGGTTCATGCCCCTCGATGACTAGCTTGAGTGACAGAAACATGAGTCTAGGGGATGTGCTGTTGCCACAAGGGGGAAAACAACGGTGCTTGTACTCGCGGGTACAAGGATTGTTTACTTTACGCAAAGTTCTTTTAATGCAGTTGTCTGTTGCTTTGAGTTTACACTATGGGTGGGACTCGCAACTTAATACCAGCGAGATGTTCTGGATAGATATCTCAAGGTGGATGATTAGTAGTAGACGCAGATGGATTTCGGTCTACTTGCCTTGGCATACCGTACATGCTTTGAACCTCTACCTTTCTTGCAACATAGTTAGCATTGGTTTGCGCACATAATTCTGTCAATTGCCCAGCTGTAATTCGTTTACCTCACATAGTTGTTTTATCGTCTTTTGGGAGAGAGACATCACTAGTGAACATCATGGGACCCCGGTCCATATTACCATCACTGATCACATCCGCTATTTACTTTCTGCTTTTACTTACTATTTGCAGCAATACCTATCACTATTATCACTTGCGTTTGATCCTTTGTAAACGACAAGGCCGGAGGGATTGACAACCTCTCTGTACTCGTTGGGAGCAAAGTTATTTGTATCTGTGTGCAGGTCCACGTTGATTGCTAATATCTGACGCCGTTAGCAGTTGACACCTTCTTGTTGAAACTGGAAGTCTCAGGGGAAATCGATCCTTGGTATCTTTGCCAAGGGAAAACTTCCGCTACACTGCATCTCAAACCTTCCACTTGGGGTAACAAACGAGGGGCGAGAAGCCATCAAGCAAAGTTTTCTGGCGCCGTCGCCGGGGACTCCACTCTTCAAGATAGGGGAGTTGCACGCTATCTTTTATCTTTTATTTTTAGTCTTGTTAGTTTACCTTTCAGTTTTCTTTATGTCTTTTCACTAGTTTTGCTTAATGGAAAACAACAAAAATATGAGAGAGCTTTATAAGCTCTACCTTGCTTTGGGACATGATGCGTTTGAAGAGAAAATTAAAAAACCTATGGAACTTTATTATTTGCATAACAATCATGATGGTGGTGATGTTATTAGTATGCTTTCTTTGAATATCAATATTGCTAATGACATGGAAAGCTCTAAGCTTGGGGATGACACGTTTGATGAACATGATATTTTTAGTCCCCCAACTTTTGAAGAGAAAATTTACCTTGATGATACTTTGCTTCCTATACATGATGATTACAATGATGAATATGATGTTTTCAGTCCACCTACTATTGAGGGTAAAATTTATTATGATTATGATATGCCTCCTAAATACAATGATTACCATGATGGTTATGATTGCTTTACTCTCACTATCCCTAATAAGAAAGATTTTGCTTATATGAAGAGTAATGATACCTTTTTGCATGTGGATCATGGTAACAATGCTCTATGTGATGCTTATATTGTTGAGTTTATTCGTGATCCCACTGAAAATTATTATGAGAAGGGAACATATGCTTATAGATATTTCAATGATATCAAGTTCCCTCTCTTTATGTTGAAGGTTTTGAAGCTACACTTGTTTTGCCTTCCTATGCTTATTGCTTTGTGCTTCAATGAATTATTCTATTGCAATATTCCTATGCATAGGAAGCATGTTAGGCTTAAATGTGTTTGGTATTTGCTTCTTGATGCTCTCTTTTGTTCTTCAACTCTTATTCCTACGAGAGCATCATTAAAGTCTCATGCCTAGCTTAAAGGCATAAAAGAAAGCGCTTTTGGAAGGCAGCCCACATGAATAAAATTTTATTTTTCTTTTGTTGTGTCTTGATGTTGTTACTACAGTAGCATCATCATTGTATCTTTACTTTTCAGTTTTGTGCCAAATGTAGCCTCTGATTGCAAGAAAGTTCAAAAGTTGTGACGTGCTGTCCAGGAAACAGATTCTGTCCTTGGATAGAAAAATCCGTATAAAATCACCAGATCATCTTTTTGGTCTGAATTTTTTCGCCAGCGTGCTCTATACAATTTTCTTTCGGGCGTCTGTTCTGAGTTTTTTTATTAGAGTTGCAGAAGTGCCCCGAAAAAATCATTTACTACATGCTGTTCTGTTTTTCACAGATTCTGTCCTGTTTTGCCTTTCCTTCATTTTGCAAACCTTGAGCTTGCTTTTTCTTTGCAAAAACCTTTTGGCAATCTTGAGAAACAGTAGGCCTTCAAGAATATCCTTATTTCCAGCAAGGAACAATTATTTTATTATGGGTGCTAACCTCGCTAATCAGATTATGATGAGTTATGTATGAAGGGAGTTTTCAAGTGTGCGAGGGAAGATGATAAAAAGATTCAGGAGTGTCAAATGCTCAAGCTTGGGGATGCCCCCATGCACCCCCAAGAAATATTCAAGAAGACTCAAGCGTCTAAGCTTGGGGATGCCCCCGTGCATCCCCTTCTCCATCGACATTATCAGTTCGTCTTTGGTTCCACTGTATTTTTATCACTTCATGTGTTATGTGCTATGCTTGGAGCGTCTTGCTTTTAGTTTTCTTTTTAAGTTTTCTTTAGCTTTTCATAACGAGTCGGAACTCAGCTTTCTTTGTGTGGGAGAGAAACACGCTCCACTTCTACCTAGAACATAACATAGAATTTTCATGTCTATCTTTGCTGTGTGTGTTCTTTGTCTTTCAATAGCTACTATCATGCTTAGCTCTTAGTTTTCATGCTTATCTTTTTAAAGAGCTTTTGTTTAGTTGGTTGCTTGAACTCTCTTTAGTTATCATGGTTATCTTATTAAGAGAGTTTGCTTCTGTTGCATTGGTCGATATGTCTATGATAAAAATGCTACGTGCATAATGACGCTTAGTAATTCATGTTTTCTTATGGTTAGTCTCAAATAGCTGGGGGGTTCCCAATGTGTTATTGGAGTACCAACATGATTTGTTTGCCTATGATGTGGTATGGTTTAGTAATATCTTCCTTCAAGAATTTATTTTGATTGACTTGGCGTATGCTCACGCATTTTTAAGACTGTAAAGAAAGTCTGTCAAGCCTTGATGATCTTTTATTTCTGAGTAGCGATATAACTTCCATGCCTGATTCAATGTTGCTTTGTCGCTCTGCATGATTATGACCGTCATTGCTCTCTTAGTTGGTCGCTCCCAGTCTTTTGCTAACCTTCGCCTGTACTAAGCGGACGGACTGCTTGTGCATCCAAAATCTTTTAAACCAGTTATGCCATATGAGTCCACCATACCTTCCTATACATGGTATTTACCTGCCATTCCTAACGGAGACTTTCATGTACCATCTCGAAATTATTCAAAAAAATGCATTTCTGTTTTGTGCCTCTGTTTTAGTTCATGAGGAAGTAGTAGTTTATTCATGATCTTTTTAAGTTGGACAAGCTTCACCCCGGGATTGCATGTCTAATGTGCAAACCCATAATACGAGAAGGAACTGGCAAAGAGTGCGCCCGGCTCAAAAATAATATAACAAACAAACCCTCCTTCATGCTTTGTTCATGAGAAATCAGAAAACTTTGGCAGTGATAAACAAAGGAGATAAAGAGGATGTGATCGTCCTCATTCGGGAGCCGTTCCTCGAAACTTGTCCATCTCAAGAAGTGATTGAGTTGTCTGCTAGCATTCGTTGACGGAACATGCATAATCTAAAAAAAATATTAGCTCTGTTTTTAAAACCAAGAGCTCTGGTACATGTTTTGTCTTTGTTTCCGACTATGGGTTTTCAACCTTGCCAACAAAAGCCACGGTTCGAGAGTCTCCACCTTCTTTTAAAGCACCAACTACTGAGAGCATGATTGTCATTCTGAGTGTAATGTGCATTGTCCCAAAGTAGCATTGTCTTTTGCATGATTATGATATCGTTTATTCTGAAATCGTTGTATCTAGTCATCACTTAAACCTTGGAGGTGCCCCTGCATTTATGTTTTGCTTCACTTAAGGGGGCAAGCGAGATATCACTTTATCATATTTGCACACCATGCTCATTACAAATCTATTTGATGTTTCAGTATCATATTGTAAAACTTTCAGTTCTTTGTGATTTTCTCATGAGGCAACTTAATTACTACAGATTCATTGTCTCAGTAAGCTTTTGTCATATGACTATGAAAAGTCCTATATGGTTAATAGCATGTCACCACAGAAATTATTCTTGTTATCATTTACCTACTCGAGGACGAGCAGCAATTAAGCTTGGGGATGTTGATACGTCCAAAACGTATCTATAATTTCTGCTTGCTCCATGCCTCTTTTGGGTGATATTGCTATGATATTTATTCACTTCCATACACTTTTGATCATATTTGTACTAACCTATTAACTCAGTGCACCCCAGTACCAGTTTCTGTTTTCTGCTGTTTTTGTATTTCAGGTTTTCCCATTACGAAAACTGCCAGAAAAATTCCGGAAAAATTATATAAAAAATCAGCGTTCCAGAAGCTTCCCGGCAGCCGAAGTAGGGCCGGAGGGGGGCCACCAGGGCTCCAGGCGCCCTGGTGGCGCGCCTTCCCCCCCTGGCCGCGCCGGGGGGGGGCGCCTGGGCCTCCCAGGCCTCCGCTGATGCCCCCTTTGGCATATATTTAACACGCGTCCCGAAACCCTCGAGACGGGAACCCTTTTTCGCGATCTCATCTCTGTTCCGCCGCCGCCGCGCTTCCAAGATCGGGAGCACCAGGAGAACTCTTCCCGGCACCCTGCCGGAGGGGAGGATCACCACCGGGAGCCTCTCCACCACCATGGACGCCTCCCGGATGAGTTGTGAGTAGTCTCCCTTGGACCATGGGTCCATGACCAGTAGCTATGTGATGTTCTCGTCCCCTTCTTGTGCTTCACTAATTAGACCTTGTGAGCTGCCCTACATGATCGAGGCACATATGTAATCCTTATGCTGTTGCTATGTTGAGTTTGCTGGGATCCGATGGATTGTGAGATTATGTTCAGATTGTGTTTGAGTAATATATTTGATTTACCTCTTTTATATTTATGTTCGTAAGTAATTCTTGCATGTTCTCCGTTGCTATTTATTGCTTTGGCCAAGTAGTAGGTAGTGACTCCAAGAGGGAACGTTATGCTTGATTGTGGGTTCATGCCCCTCGATGACTAGCTTGAGTGACAGAAACATGAGTCTAGGGGATGTGTTGTTGCCACAAGGGGGAAAACAACGGTGCTTGTACTCGCGGGTACAAGGATTGTTTACTTTACGCAAAGTTCTTTTAATGCAGTTGTCTGTTGCTTTGAGTTTACACTATGGGTGGGACTCGCAACTTAATACCAGCGAGATGTTCTGGATAGATATCTCAAGGTGGATGATTAGTAGTAGATGCAGATGGATTTCGGTCGACTTGCCTTGGCGTACCGCCCATGCTTTGAACCTCTACCTTTCTTGCAACATAGTTAGCATTGGTTTGCGCACATAATTCTGTCAATTGCCCAGCTGTAATTCGTTTACCTCACATAGCTGTTTTATCGTCTTTTGGGAGAGAGAAATCACTAGTGAACATCATGGGACCCCGGTCCATATTACCATCACTGATCACATCCGCTATTTACTTTCTGCTTTTACTTACTATTTGCAGCAATACCTATCACTATTATCACTTGCGTTTGATCCTTTGTAAACGACAAGGCCGGAGGGATTGACAACCTCTCTGTACTCGTTGGGAGCAAAGTTATTTGTATCTGTGTGCAGGTCCACGTTGATTGCTAATATCTGGCGCTGTTAGCAGTTGACACCTTCTTGTTGAAACTGGGAGTCTAAGGGGAAATCGATCCTTGGTATCTTTGCCAAGGGAAAACTTCTGCTACACTGCATCTCAAACCTTCCACTTGGGGTAACCAACAAGGGGCGAGAAGCCATCACTTTGCCGAGGACTCCCCCGCCCCAAGCAAGGAGGAGAGGGTATGTCTCGTGCCCTTTCTTCTAAGAGGTTTGGGTTTTCCTATTCATCCCTTTCTACGGGGTCTGCTAGAGTTCTATGGGATCCAGCTCCACAACCTCACCCCGGGGTCGATTTTGCACATTTCTGGCTTTGTAGCCTTGTGCGAGATATTTCTGAGTTGCGAGCCCCACTTTGACCTATGGAGGAAGTATTTATGTCTTGTCCCCCGCCTCGAGGGGATCTATATTTGAGGTGGGTCGTGCCTAAGTGTGGCGAATAGCTGGGACAGGGTATTCGACAGGGACCCCACAGAAAGATCCCGAAGGATGGGCTTCAGAGTGGTTCTATATCGAGGATGTTCCCCTCCCCGATCCAATTCGGAAAGGGCTACCCGAATATTCCAATGATCCGCCTATAAAGCGGTACAACTGGTAGCCTAGAGGCACTTCCCAACCGAATAGTGAAGAGGTGTGCTCACTGTCGGCCAAGATCAGGCTGCCAACTAGCAGCAGACTGACCATGATCGAGGTTATGGCCATCGTCATCCTGTGATGCATGCAACCCCTACAGCAGCGGGGACCAATGACGTGACACGTCACCAGCGGCAGGGACCAGACAACCACGCGGCCCTGGCCAAAATACTGGCCGATCTCTTCAAGGAGGACGAAGCAGAGTTTGCTCGCATGGGTATCTGAGAAGGCTGCTCCGGATATAATCTAGCGGACTGGGTAAGCCACAATTCATTGCTTTAAGCCCATAGATCGTACTAAGTTCTTGCTGATCGCTGTTTGAACAGGGATGGAGGCATCTGGTTGCGTCCATTAGTTGTCCTCCTCCTCAACCAGAGAATCACTCTCGTGACGGCGATCCAGGGTATCATGACGATCCCGAGACGTCAATCAAATTTGAAGATGGGGTGTTCTATCAGGAGGGCCTTCATGGTGGCAAAAGTGGCTGTAACGGCCGATCACCACGGGGTTCTATCCTCCTCCATAATAAGTGAAAATAAGAATTCCTCCCGAACAGGACGTTCGTCTCGCGCTACCCCCTACGTGTTGACTTCTGCTCCCAAGGGTCACTGTACTATGCGTAACAGTGCATCAAGAGGGGCACGGACCGTCCCGGCTCAGATCTTTGACGAGGATCCAAGCGGAAAGCCTTCACCGAAGAAGAGGCACCTGCATCTTGTGTCCAGAGGTGACGTATTTCAGAATCGCCGCGAGGGTTTCCACTGGCACTCTCTTTATTAAGGGTTGCTCAATTTTGTAGAAGGCGCATGCCTTTACACCGATCCGAGGATCACCCGGATGCGCTAAACCACAATTCCGGTCCCAAGTCTTTGGCGCAAGCCGGAGCATCCTCCGAACATGCAGCGGCTGGCGTACCCCCGGCGGACTCTGGCGATGTTTCGGTCACTAATTCCGAAGTCGAGAGTGTAATGAACCATCGCTGCCAGAGGGATACTTTACGTCATACCACTTTTGTCGAACATGATTTCAATGCTTTTAGTTCGGTGGACGTGTACCTTGGAGCAGCCCAGATAGGTCTGGACGGGATTGCTAGACGGGATTGCTGGTCTATTTGCCGCCAAGGTGCAGGTATGTATAGCTTAAAAGCATATCATGTTCCCTAACCAACTAGCCCCCAAGCCTTAATTTGGGCGGGACAGCCGAGTTAAGGGTGTATAATGACATTATTTTGTGGGCCGCAAGGGATCAGAGCAAAAAACTGCCAGAGGACCTTGAAGTGAGCCGGACACAATTGGTCGAAGCCAAGGCCGAACTTGATGCGGCCCAAAAAGCCAGTAGCGAATTGTCCGGTGAGTAGTAAATATTGTTATTCTAGATATGCGTTGTATGCCAAGCATTAACACCATATTCTCCGTACAACCACGAAAGTTGTAAGTGAGCTGCAGAGGGAGCTGGAGGCTGGAAAACGAGTGATGGCGCGAAGTCAAGACGAGAAAAATGAGCTCAATGCAGAAAATCAACGGCAAGCCGAGGAGATCAAGGGCTTGAGAGCTCAGCTGGCCCGAGCGGTGGAGGAAAACCAGAAGCTAAAAGGTGGCGTATTTGGTGAGTGTTAACCGTACGACGTTGTTGCCAATCCCATTGATGTTTTAATGATGATGGGTGACACATGCTTGTTAGGTCTCCTGATTGGGCGGCCTGAGGAATAAGTGAGCACTTATGATGGGGTACTTCTAAAGGAACTGTCAAAAGTCTTATGAAAAGGCCCGGAAAGCCATGAAGATCATGGCGAAGGTATTATGGTCGTCGGATGCGCCACCGGACAGCATGGCCGAGCTAGCCAGCCATTTTAAAGGGGCTCGTCGAAGGTTTGAGTTATGGAAGATCTCGGCCTACCGAGAAGGAGCACACGAGGCGTGGGCTATGGTAAAGACCCGCTTCACCAAGCTAGACCCGGTGCATATGGCCCGGGTTGGTCCCGTGTGCCCTGATGATCAAGAGGTACCACTAAGTTTGGTGTACGAGGAAGTAATGCAAGCCGCTCGCAATTTGCAAAAGGATTGTGCTTTAGAACAATTGATAGACAATATCGAAAATGACTAGTGTTGTCAATTCTATGTATCTATGTACTTTACGTTGACCTTGCTCCATTCGCACTCTTATTGTTGGTTTTGAAAGAATGTTGTCTTGACCGGCCATCGGCTTCTACCTCTCCGATCAGAGATCGGGGAGTGTTCTGTACTCTATGCCATGGGGAACAAGGCAATAATTCAGGAACCAGGCACTCCGGCCTTCTGGTTTGAACAGACTAAACATATGCGGAGAGCAATGTTATATTACTGTTTAACGTAAGAAACATCTTCCAACGAAAATAGTTCCTCCAAGGGTTCCTTTGAATAGGTAGGATTATAGTCTGCACTCATAAGATCAAGGGACACCAATGGCTTTAGAAAAGAACCTTGGTAGTAAGCTCGAGGCTATAGTCACTTCCCTTAGGCCGACTTATTGTATTCTATAAGAACGCTAGCTTTCGGCTTCTCCCGTCCGAGGTATGGTCCCGGGTTACCCGATCATAACAATCGCAGAGGTGCTCCCTTTACTCCCTAGCCGATCAATAGGGGGCGTAGGGGTAATCACTGGAGCCAGGCAACCCGGCTTGGCAAAGATCTTAAGTCAAACAAGTGCATATGTTGGTTTAACATGTATGAGAAGGATGCAATCATAATGAATGTGATTTATGCATATATGCGGCTCATCCAAGAGAGCCCCCAAGCAAAGCTGGGTATTACATTTAATGGTGTATATAATATGGGCCTGGTATGGTTCTATTTAGCCGAACTAGCCCCACGACGAAACAGAGAAAAAGTAAAGTAAGAGAAAGAAAAGGTGAAAATTGATGTCGGACTCAGGCATAAAATGAAGGAAATATGCCCTAGAGGCAATAATAAAGTTTTTATTTATATTTCCTTATATCATGATAAATGTTTATTATTCATGCTAGAATTGTATTAACCGGAAACATAATACATGTGTGAATATATAGACAAACAAAGTGTCACTAGTATGCCTCTACTTGACTAGCTCGTTGAATCAAAGATGGTTAAGTTTCCTAGCCATAGACATGAGTTGTCAGGATCACATCATTGGTGAATGATGTGATTGACTTGACCCATTCCGTTAGCTTAGCACTTGATCGTTTAGTTTTACTCGTATTGCTTTCTTCATGACTTATACATGTTCCTATGACTATGACATTATGCAACTCCCGAATACCGGAGGAACACCTTGTGTGCTATTGATACGTCCAAAACGTATCTATAATTTCTGCTTGCTCCATGCCTCTTTTGTGTGGTATTGCTATCATATTTATGCACTTCCATACACTTTTGATCATATTTGGACTAACCTATTAACTCAGTGCACCACAGTGCCAGTTCCTGTTTTCTGCTGTTTTTCTATTTCAGGTTTCCCCCATATTAAAAGTGCCCTAAAAATTCCGGGAAAAATACAGGAAAAATCAGCGTATCGGGAGCTTCAAGAAAAACCAAAGCAGGGCCAGAGGGGAGCCAGGGGCAGCCCAGGCGGCCCCACCCCTGGCCGCCTAGGGGGGGCGCCTGGGCCCCCCTCTCCACTTCTGGTGACCCCCTTTGGCATATATACTCCTCGCGTCCCGAAACCCTCTAGGACGGAACCCTTTTCTCCAGAAGCTATTCCGATCTCTGCCGCCATCGCCACCAAGTTTCGGGGGACCAAAATTCCTGTGCCGGCATCCTGCCGGGACGGGGAAGTGCCCCTGGATTCGTCTCCATCGACGTTGCTTCCTCCCACCATGTGTGAGTAGTCTTCTCCGGGGCTGAGGGCTTATACGTGTAGCTATGTGGTCAATTCTCTCTCCCATGATGTGATCTTCGTTGTGATCATAGGCTTTGTTAATCTAGGGTGATCCCATGATACTTCCCCTTCCTCTATGTATTGGATAGATGTACTCACTTATCTTTATCTAGTATAATCCCCATGACCAAGGTGACAGCGGTCTATTGGATATGGATTAGAAGAATATTTTCATGAGTGATTTCCTCTTTTGTGTGTTGATTGAAGATTGAGAGTCTCTTGGTGCTTGTCTTTGACTATCCTTGAGATATGTTGTGGTGATTGTGGTACTCTCTTTGGATGGCCGCGGTGACATTGGGAAATCCATAGATAGAGAACTACGAACTTAGAGGTGTGCTTTTGCAGCCCTACATAATTCTCGTCCTCTCTTGACCACAAAGGAATGACCTCCGAGTGCGTCTCCATTATGGGAAATATCATGTGATTCGATTATGTTAATGTTTTTGGGAGTTGCCACTAGTGAAAGTATGAAGCGTAGGCATTGTTTCCACCATTGCAATACCATTTGTGCTCACGTTTACCACTTGTTTGCTTGCTGCGCTTTTTATTACAGATTTATATTACTTTGCTTTGCCACTCCTATCATCCATATTTTACCATCTCTTCGCTGAACTAGTGCACCTATACAACTCCTAGTTGTATTAGGTGTGTTGGGGACACAAGAGACTTCTTGTATCTTAGTTGCAGGGTTGCTTGAGAGAGACCATCTTCGACCTCTACTTCCCTGAGTTCGATAAACCTTAGGTCATCCACTTGAGGCAAATTGCTGCTGTCCTACAAACCTCTGCGCTTGGAGGCCCAACATAGTCTACAAGAATAGAAGCGTGTAGTAGACATCAAGCTATTTCTGGCGCCGTTGCCGGGGAGGTAAGTGTTTGAAGGTATATCTTTAGATCTTGTAATTAAATCTTTTTGTTTCTTGTTTTTAGTTTCACTAGTTATGTTTATGGAAAACCGCACTCTTAGTTTGCTGCTTGGGGAAGGCCGCCTTACCACACCCGTGGTAGAGAAGTCTCCTCCACCTACTGAATGTATTCCGTTCCAAATACCACTTGGGATAATTGAAATAATTAGGAATGATAGTTATGATGGGACAGTCAATCCTAGTATTCATTTGTTGAAACTTACAGAACTTTGTGAGTTGTTTAAGATTTCAGGTTTGACAAGAGATGGAGTCATGAGGAAATTATTTGCCTTGTCACTGAAAGGAAAAGCATTGGAATGGTATAGGCTACTAGATGATTCGCACCTGCTGGATTGGGAAGAGATCTAGTCTCTCTTTTACTCCAAGTTTTGTCCTCTTCATGAAGCCCATGAGAATAGGAATTATGTTTATAATTTCTATCCTCATGACGGAGAGAGCATAGCTCAAGCTTGGGGGAGACTGTAAAATGTCCTAACCATGGGCTCCCCAAAGATATGATTATTACTAATTTCTATGCGAGGCTCTCTCGACAGGATAAAGATTTGCTCGATGCTTCCTCTATGGGTTCTTTCACAAACGAAAAGATTGATGCTAAATGGGAACTCCTTGAAAGAATTCAATGCAACACTGAAGATTGGGAGATCGACAAAGGTAAAGAGTCAGGTATAATTTATGAGTATGATTGCATTAAGTCCTTTGTTGAAACTACAAGTTTTAATAAGTTTAGCGCTAAGTTTGGGCTTGATTCTCAACTCCTTGTTGATTTCCTCAAATCTTTTGCTTCACATCTTAATATGCCTAAGGAGGATTGGATCAAGCATCATGAACCTTTTAAAGAGATTTGCAAAGAAAATGAAATTGTTCATGATGATTGCAACATGCATGATCCAATTCCTAAAAATGAAGTTTTATATAAGCATGTTAATTTTTGTGGAGTGGATAGACCTTGTGAAAGGCCTATGATTGAAGAAGAGAAGTATTGTAAGCAACATAAGCATGAAAGAACAATCACTTGGGTCAAAGATTTAAATGAAATTGCTAGAGAATTGTGTGACCTTTATCCTTTTACTTGTGAACTTTGATGTATAGAGGGTCACATTAATTTTCAATGCAAGCACTTTCAAAACATAACTGTTAACCAGTTGTGTGATAACATGATCACCCCTGATCTTTATGATGAGCTTATGTTATTTTTGATGTGTGAAGAGTTATCAGAAAAGACTTCTTGGCTAGATGTTAATGCCATAGGAATAAAAAACACTTTGCAAAATTGCCATCTCTATTGTGTTGTTAATTGCCATAAAAATGATTACATAAGTAAGATTAGAAAGGAGGGAACTTTACCAAAGTATAAAAATGTCTCCTATATTTCTGCTAATAAAAAGGAGAGTTTCTCCCAAGTTTCCCCTATTGTTTCTAATGATAAACCAGGATATGTGGAGAAGCTTCATCTCCAACCACTCCCTCCTGAGGTGAAGAAGAAGAAAAAGAAGAGGAGGAGGAAGAGGAGCAAGAAGGAAGAAGAATGGGTATCAACCTGGCCTGAGCATATTCCTCCCATCAACTTTTATCCTAACGGTTGTAAGTTTAAAGAAGAAGGTGAAGTTTATTGCCTTAATTGTCATCTTGATGATACGTCCGTAGGTACTATTGAAGATGATTTTGATTATGATATGCATGTTACTTATTGTGATTGGGAAAATGATGATAATGCTACTTATGATCTTGAAAATCTTTTTGGTACCAACTCTAAAAGTGATGATATGGAAATCTCTAAGCTTGGGGATGATAGGATTGCAAATCCTTTACCCACTACTGATGTGATAATTGATAATTCTTTTGCTAGTAAGAATAAAGACAACATGTTTACAAATATAGTTGCTAGCAATGATAATGCTCTTCTCTACTATGATGATGTTATAACTCCAATCCATAGTGATTATAAAGGTACCTATGACATAAGGAGAAATTATCCTTATGAAACTTGTCATAATCATGGAGGGAATTACTCCCTTGTTGAACACCATCTTCCTAATACACAATTCATCTATAGTGTTCAAGTTGTTTATGATAGTCCTACTCCCACTATTACCAATGAGAAAGATTATGCTTATGTGGAGAGTAAGAGTACCTTTTTGCATGTGGATCATGGTAACAATGCTTTATGTGATGCTTATATTGTTGAGTTTATTCGTGATCCCACTGAAAATTATTATGAGAAGGGAACATATGCTTATAGATATTTCAATAATATCAAGTTCCCTCTCTTTACGTTCAAGGTTTTGAAGCTGCATTTGTTTTGTCTTCCTATGCTTATTGCTTTGTGCTTCAATGAATTATTCTATTGCAATATTCCTATGCATAGGAAGCATGTTAGGCTTAAATGTGTTTGGTATTTGCTTCTTGATGCTCTCTTTTGTTCTTCAACTCTTATTCCTACGAGAGCATCATTAAAGTCTTAAGCCTATCTTTATGGCTATAAAGAAAGAGCTCTAGGGAGACAACCCTTGTTATCTTTGCTTTCAGTTTGTTCTTTCAGGTTTTAGTGGTCTTGATGTTTGTTACTACTGTAGCAACATCATTGTATCTTTATTTTTCAGCTTTGTGCCAATTTTAGCCTCTCATTGCAAGAAAGTTCAAAAGTTGTGACATGCTGTCCAGAAAACATATTCTGTCCTTGGAAAGAAAAAATTCGAATAAAATCACCAGATCGTCTTTTTGATCTGATTTTTTTGAAAGCATGCTCTATACAATTGGCTTTCGAGCGTCTATTCTGAGTTTTTTGATTTGAGTTGCAGAAGTGCCCCGAAAAAATTATTTACTACCTGCTGGTCTGTTTTTCACAGATTCTGTCCTGTTTTGCCTTTTCTTCGTTTTGCAGACCTTAAGCTTGCTTTTTCTTTACAAAAACCTTTTGGCAATCTTGAGAAACAGTAGCTCTTCAAGATTATCCTTATTTCCAGCAGGGAAAAATTATTTTATTATGGGTACTAACCTCGCTAATCAGATTATGATGAGTTATGTATAAAGGGAGTTTTCAAGTGTGCGAGGGAAGATGATAAAAGAAGATTCAGGAGGGTCAAACGCTCAAGCTTGGGGATGCCCCCGTGCACCCCCAAGAAATATTCAAGAAGACTCAAGCGTCTAAGCTTGGGGATGCCCCCATGCATCCCCTTCTCCATCAACAATTATCAGTTCGTCTTTCGTTCCACTATATTGTAATCACTTCATGCGTTATGTGCTATGCATGGAGCGTCTCGCTCTTAGTTTCCTTTTTAGTTTTCTTTAGCTTTGCTTGCTGTTCATAACGAATTAGAACCCAGCTTTCTTTGTGTGGGAGAGAAACACGCTCCACTTCAACCTAGAACACAACATAAGATTTTCATGCTTATCTTTGTTGTGTGTGTTCTTTGTCTTTCCATAGCTGCTGTCATGTTTAGCTCTTAGTTTTCATGCTTTTCTTTTTAAATAGTTTTTGTTTAGTTGGTTGCTGAACTCTCTTGGGTTTTCATGTTTATCTTGTTAAGAGAGTTTGCCTATTGCACTGAGTTGTGTGTCTTAACTTAAAGTAGGTAATCGAGGTTGCTATTTAATTTTAGTAGTAACTTGCAATAGTTTTGAGGTATTTCCATGAGTAATGTCTGAACTTTTGGTGTCAAGAGCTTTAGCCTATTAGTGATAGATGTCGTATTTTGGGCAATCCGTGTTTATTTTCGAAAACCTACAAAATAGTTGAGAACTTTAGCTACTAAATGGATCACTAATCTTTGGAGGGATCGAATATTAGAGTACACTCACGTACCATGGGTCGAGGATGCGCAAGGGTAACCAAACCCCCATACACACCTCCTCGGGGTACTTGTCTCTTTGTGAACCTCCTAATTAGATTGAGAGTTACCGATAATAAGTGCATGAGTTCTTCGGACTAATGTGAGTATTCGAAAGTTGACACTTCCACCTAACCATATTTTTCTAGCCTCTTCGGTACCGTGCATTGCCCTTTCTCACCTCGAGAGTTGGCGCATACTTCGTTGGTGCATCCAAATACTTGGCACGATACGCTCTGTCATCATAAGCCTCATTATATCCTTCCTCAAAATAGCCACCATACCTACCTATCAAGGCATTTCCATAGCCTTTCCGAGATACATTGCCATGCAACATCCATCTTCTCATGACTTGATCTTCATGTCATACATGCTTTTTGCTTGATCGATGAGCCGCATGCTAGTTGGGCCTTGCCCTAATCATTGCTACATGACGCGCTAGTAATCATTGCATTTCCTGCTACACTGGCAGAGGCATACATTTGCATACATCATGATAGTTTCATTTTTCTTTATGTTGAGTACTTTTGTAAAGTGTGAAAGACCCTCTATACTTCTTGTAATACATAGAGTGTTGCCCCTAAAGTGAGGAAAAGATCCCAAAGAGGACAAAATCAAAAGATCCCAAAGAGGACAAATAAGAGTTAAATAGAAAGATCCATGGAGGCCACACAAAAATAAAAAATATATAGAAAAAAATAAAAAGAAATAAAAAGAGAGAAGGGGGCACACTACTATTTCTTTTGAGATATCCATACTCGTACTCCATTTTATACCTTGTACTCCATAGAGATTATCAATCATGCATATAGCTATGTGGGGACCTTTACACTATAGAACTTGGCTTGTATATTCCAATGACGAGCCTCCTCAAAAGAGCTCTAGGTCTTCTTGAGCAAGCAAGTTGGATGCACCCCCACTAGTTCCATTGGAGAGCTTACCTTAGCTCATATGTGCATCCGTTGCATGGCAATCCCTACTCCTCACATCATATCTATCATTTGGCTTTCTCTCGCCGATGATTGTCCTCATTGATGTGAGCCCTTCACACCTTTTTGTCTTCCCCCTTCATCATTCTTCTCTCTTTGCCATCCTAAGTGTCGACTTTCTTGCTTACGCTCATCCATTGCATGAGTGCTCAAAATATCGAAAGGGAGTGGATCATTTTGACTTGTACCTGGCTGACGGTCTGGGGATGAGTCAAGATAAGATTCCAAAGAAGACCAAGTGTGAAACTTTAGTAGATTAAGTTCTCAACAATATAAAAACTATGTTTTACTCTCTCATATATCCCTATCCCCTTTCTTGCACGCAAACACCATTTGGAGACATTCGAGTCACGGACAGCGAGAGCTCTTGCACCTTTATGTTCTTATGTTACTTGTTACAATGCTATTATAGACTCTTGCTTGTTATGACTTGAATTGAATCACATGTCTTGATTGCTTTACTTAAAAGTTCTTATATGGTTGATAGCATGTCACCACAGAAATTATGCTTGTTATCATTTACCTACTCGAGGACGAGCAGGAATTAAGCTTGGGGATGTTGATACGTCCAAAACGTATCTATAATTTCTGCTTGCTCCATGCCTCTTTTGTGTGATATTGCTATGATATTTATGCACTTCCATACACTTTTGATCATATTTGGACTAACCTATTAACTCAGTGCACCACAGTGCCAGTTCCTGTTTTCTGCTGTTTTTCTATTTCAGGTTTTCCCCATATTAAAAGTGCCCTAAAAATTCCGGGAAAAATACAGGAACAATCAGCGTATCCGGAGCTTCAAGAAAAACCAAAGCAGGGCCAGAGGGAGCCAGGGGCAGCCCAGGCGGCCCCAACCCTGGCCGCCTAGGGGGGGCGCCTGGGCCCCCCTCTCCGCTTCTGGTGACCCCCTTTGGCATATATACTCCTCGCGTCCCGAAACCCTCGAGGACGGAACCCTTTTCTCCAGAAGCTATTCCGATCTCCGCCGCCATCGCCACCAAGTTTCGGGGGACCAGAATTCCTGTGCCGGCATCCTGCCGGGACGAGGAAGTGACCCCGGATTCGTCTCCATCGACGTTGCTTCCTCCCACCATGTGTGAGTAGTCTTCTCCGGGGCTGAGGGCTTGTACGTGTAGCTATGTGGTCAATTCTCTCTCCCATGATGTGATCTTCGTTGTGATCATAGGCTTTGTTAATCTAGGGTGATCCCATGATACTTCCCCTTCCTCTATGTATTTGATTGATGTACTCACTTGTCTTTATCTGGTATAATCCCCGAGACCAAGGTGACAGCGGTCTATTGGACATGGATTAGAAGAATATTTTCATGAGTGATTTCCTCTTTTGTGTGTTGATTGAAGATTGAGAGTCTCTTGGTGCTTGTCTTTGACTATCCTTGAGATATGTTGTGGTGATTGTGGTACTCTCTTTGGATGGCCGCGGTGACATTGGGAAATCCATAGATAGAGAACTACGAACTTAGAGGTGTGCTTTTGTAGCCCTACATAATTCTCGTCCTCTCTTGACCACAAAGGAATGACCTCCGAGTGCGTCTCCATTATGGGAAATATCATGTGATTCGATTATGTTAATGTTGTTGGGAGTTGCCACTAGTGAAAGTATGAAGCCTAGGCCTTGTTTCCACCATTGCAATACCATTTGTGCTCACGTTTACCACTTGTTTGCTTGCTGCACTTTTTATTACAGATTTATATTACTTTGCTTTGCCACTCCTATCATCCATATTTTACCATCTCTTCGCCGAACTAGTGCACCTATACAACTCCTAGTTGTATTAGGTGTGTTGGGGACACAAGAGACTTCTTGTATCTTAGTTGCAGGGTTGCTTGAGAGAGACCATCTTCGACCTCTACTTCCCTGAGTTCGATAAACCTTAGGTCATCCACTTGAGGGAAATTGATGCTGTCCTACAAACCTCTGCGCTTGGAGGCCCAACATAGTCTACAAGAATAGAAGCGTGTAGTAGACATCAGCTATCAAACGTCACAACGTAACTGGGTGATTATAAAGATGCTGTACATGCGTCTCCGAAGGTGTTTGTGGTGTTGGCATAGATCAAGAATAGGATTTGTCACTCCGAGTGTCGGAGAAGTATCTCTGGGCCCTCTCGGTAATGCAGATCAATATAAGCCTTGCAAGCAAATGACTAATGAGCTAGTCACGAGTTGATGCATTAAAGAACGAGTAAAGAGACTTGCCGGTAACGAGATTGAACTAGGTATTGAGATACCGACGATCGAATCTCGGGCAAGTAACATACCGATGACAAAAGGAAAAACGTATGTTGTTATGCGGTTTGACCGATAAAGATCTTCGTAGAATATGTAGGAACCAATATGAGCATCCATGTTCCACTATTGGTTATTGATCGGAGATGAGTCTCGGTCATGTCTACATAGTTCTCGAACCCGTAGGGTCCGCACGCTTACCGTTCGGTGACGATCGATATTATGAGTTGATGTGTTTTGATGTACCGAAGGTAGTTCGGAGTCCCGGATGAGATCGAGGACATGACGAGGAGTCTTGAAATGATCGAGTCGTAAAGCTCGATGTATTGGAAGGCTATATTTGGACATCGGAAAGGTTCTGAGTGATCCGGGTACTTTTCGGAGTACCCGGGGAGTTCGGGAATACGGGAGTACAATGAGCCTTAGTGGGCTTTAAGGGAAAAAGAGGAGAAGCCACGAGGGCTGGCCCCGCGCCCCCCATGGGCCTAGTCCGAATTGGACTAGGGGAGGGGCCGCGCCCCCTCTTTCCTTCTCCTTCCCCTCTCCTTCCTTTCCCCTCCTAGTAGGACTAGGAAAGGAGGAATCCTACTCCTACTAGGAAGAGGATTCCTTCCCCCTTTGGCGCGCCTAGACAGGCCGGCCGGCCTTCCCTCCCTCCTTTATATACGTGGGGAGGGGGGCACTCTAGAACACACAAGTTGACATTGCTCTTAGCCGTGTGCGGTGCCCCCTCCACCATAATCCACCTTGGTCATATCGTAGCGGTGCTTAGGCGAAGCCTTGCGTCGGTAGCATCATCATCACCGTCATGACGCCTACGTGCTGACGGAACTATCCCTCGAAGCTTTGCTGGATCATAAGTTCGTGGGACGTCACCGAGCTGAACGTGTGTAGATCGCGGAGGTGTCGTACGTTTGGTACTAG
Source organism: Secale cereale (assembly GCA_902687465.1). Lineage (NCBI taxonomy): Eukaryota > Viridiplantae > Streptophyta > Magnoliopsida > Poales > Poaceae > Secale > Secale cereale. The sequence continues at coordinate 540,023,951 of LR738709.1, read as the reverse complement.
GATCGGTCGATCGTGAAGAGATACGACTACATCAACCGCATTGTCATAACGCTTCTGCTTACGGTCTACGAGGGTACGTGGACTACACTCTCCCCTCTCGTTGCTACGCATCACCATGATCTTGCGTGTGCATAGGATTTTTTTTGAAATTACTACGTTCCCCAACATAAAAATGCCGCAACCTTGCTGCGTTCCACGGGTTCGGCTCGAGGCCGTTGTCAAATGGGCGGCGAAGACAATACGCTCCTCCTACAAGTACTTCATGGATGATGTAAGGTCCCTCCCACTTAGGTGATAGTTTGTTCTTTTGTTTTCGGGGAGTTGGAGGACAAGGTCTCCCACATTGTATGCCTTTGCATGGACTTCGCAGTTGTGGTAACGTTGTGCTTGTTCTTGATAGAGCGTGGACCGAGCCCGAGCTATGCCTCGCTCTTCTTCCAGGGCATCCAGATTGTCCTGCCGATCGAGCTCGGCTTTCTTTTCTTCGTACATGCACAATCTAGGCACGTCGTGGATAAGGTCATATGGGAGAACTATTTCTCCATCGTATAGCATAAAAATTATGTGTATCGGGTTGACTGATTAGGGGTGGTGCGTAGCTGATGGGCCTCTAACCCCTCGTTGGTTACCCCAAGTGGAAGGTGAAAGATGCAGTGTTGTGGAAGTGTTTTCCCTTAGCAAAGATGCCAAGGATCGAATCCCCAGAGACTCCTAGGTTCAACAAGTAGGTGTCAACTGCTAACGGCGCCAGATATTAGCAATCAACGTGGACCTGCACACAGATACAAATAACTTTGCTCCCAACGAGTACAGAGAGGTTATCAATCCCTCCGGCCTTGTAGTTCACAAAGGATTAAACGCAAATGATAGTAGTGATAGATAGTGTTTGCAATAGTAAATAATAGCGAAAAGTAAATAGCGGATGTGATCAATGATGGTAATATGGACCGGAGTCACATGATGTTCACTAGTGATGTCTCTCTCCCAAAAGACGATAAAACAGCTATGTGAGGTAAACGAATTACAGCTGGGCAATTGACAGGACCACGAACGCAAACCAATGCTGACTACATTGCAAGAAAGGTTGAGGTTCAAAGCATGGGCGGTACGCCAAAGTAAGTAGACCGAAATCCATCAATATCTACTACTAATCATCCACCTTGAGATATCTATCCAGAACATCTCGCTGGTATTAAGTTGCGAGCCCCACCCATAGTGTAAACTCAAAGCAACAGACAACTGCATTAAAAGAACTTTGCGTAAAGTAAACAATCCTTGCACCCGCGGGCACAAGCACCATTGTTTTCCCCCTTGTGGCAACAACACATCCCCTAGACTCATGTTTCTGTCACTCAAGCTAGTCATCGAGGGGCATGAACCCACAATCGAGCATAACGTTCCCTCTTGGAGTCACTACGTATTACTCGGCCAAAGCAATAAATAACAACGGAGAACATGCAAGAATTACTTATGAACATAAATATAAAAGAGGTAGATCAAATATATTACTCAATCACAATCTGAACATAATCTCATAATCCATCGGATCCCAGCAAACTCATCATAGCAACAGCATAAGGATTACATATGTGCCTCGATCATGTAGGGCAGCTCACGAGGACTAATTAGTGAAGCACAAGAACGGGAGGAGAACATAACATAGCTACTGGTCATGGACTCATGGTCCAAGGGAGACTACTCACAACTCATCCGGGAGGCGTCCATGGTGGTGGAGAAGCTCCCAGTGGTGATCCACCCCTCCGGCAGGGTGCCGGGAAGAGTTCTCCTGGTGCTCCCGATCTTGGAAGCGGCGGCGGCGGCGGAACAGAGATGAGATCGTGAAAAAGAGTTCCCGTCCCGAGGGTTTCGAGGGATGCTCTAAATATATGCCAAAGGGGGGCACCAGACGGGCTTCGGGGGCCCCAGGCGCCCCCCGGCGCGGCCCGGGGGGGGGGCGCCGCCAGGGCGCCTCGAGCCCTGGTGCCCCCCCCGGCTGTACTTCGGGCGCATGGGTAGGTTCCGGAACGCTGATTTTTTATATAATTTTTCTGGATTTTTCCTGACAGTTCTCATAACGTGAAAACCTGAAATACAAAATCAGCCGAAAACAGAAACTGGCACCGGGGTGCACTGGATTAGTAGGTTAGTCCAAATATGATCAAAAGTGTATGGAAGTGTATGAATATCATAACAATATCACCCAAAAGTGGCATGGAGCAAGCAGAAATTATAGATACGTTTTGGACGTATCAACATCCCCAACCTTAATTCCTGCTCGTCCTCGAGTAGGTAAATGATAACAAGAATAATTTCTGTGGTGACATGCTATTAACCATATAGGACTTTTTATAGTCATATGAGAAAAGCTTACTGAGACAATGATTCTATAGTAATTAAGTTGCCTCATGAGAAAATCACAAATGACTGAAAGTTTTACAATATGAAACTGAAACATCAAAAAGATTTGCAATGAACATGACGTGCAAATATGATAAAGTGATATCTAGCTTGCCCCCTTTAGTGATGCAAAACATAAATGCAGGGGCACCTTCAAGGTTTAAGTGATGACTAGATACAATGATTTCAAAATAAACGATATCACAATCATGCAAAAGACAATGCTACTTTGGGACAATGCACATTACACTCAGAATGACAATCATGCTCTCAGTAGTTGGTGCTTTTAAAAGAAGGTGGAGACTCAACATAAAAGTAAAAGAAATAAGATACATAGGCAACATATTCTTTACCACAATAGTTTTTAAGCTACTTTCCCATGAGCTATGTATTGCAAAAATTGAAGGTTTTAAAGGTAGCACATGTAAATTACTTGGAGTGGCAGTGAAATACCACATATAGGTAGATATGGTGGACTCATATAGCATAACTGGTTTAAAAGGATATGGATGCACAAGCAGTCAGTCCGCTTAGTACAGGTGGAGGTTAGCAAAAGACTGGGAGCGACCAACTAAGAGAGCAATGACAGTCATAATCATGCAGAGTGACAAAGCAACATTGAATCAGGCATGGTAGTTATATCGCTACTCAGAAATAAAAGATCATCAAGGCTTGACAGACTTTCTTTACAGTCTTAAATATGCGTGAGCATACGCCAAGTCAATCAAAATAAATTCTCGAAGGAAGATATTACTAAACCATACCACATCATAGGCAAACAAATCATGTTGGTACTCCAATAACACATTGGGAATCCCCCAGCTATTTGAGACTAACCATAAGAAAAACCTGAAGTACTAAGCGCCATTATGCACGTAGCATCTTTATCATAGACATATTAACCAATGCAACGGAAGCAAACCCTCTTAATAAGGTGAGCATGGTAATTAAAGAGAGTTCAAGCAACCAACCAAACAAAAGCTCTTTGAAAAGATAAGCATGAATACTAAGAGCAGAGCATGATAGTAGCTATTAAAAGACAAAGAACACACACAGCAAAGATAGACATGAAAATTCTATGTTTTGTTCTAGGTAGAAGTGGAGCGTGTTTCTCTCCCACATAAAGAAAGCTGAGTTCCGACTCGTTATGAAAAACTAAAAAGAAAACTAAAAGCAAGACGCTCCAAGCATAGCACATAACACATGAAGTGATAAAAATATAGCGGAACGAAAGACAAACTGATAATGTTGATGGAGAAGGGGATGCACGGGGGCATCCCCAAGCTTAGACGCTTGAGTCTCCTTGAATATTTATTGGGGGTGCACGGGGGCATCCCCAAGCTTGAGTGCTTGACACTCCTGAATCTTTTTATCATCTTCCCTCGCACACTTGAAAACTCCCTTCATACATAACTCATCATAATCTGATTAGTGAGGTTAGTACCCTTAATAAAATAATTGTTCCTTGCTGGAAATAAAGATATTCTTGAAGGTCTACTGTTTCTCAAGATTGCCAAAAGGTTTTTGCAAAGAAAAAGCAAGCTCTTGGTTTGCGAAATGAAGGAAAGGCAAAACATGACAGAATCTGTGAAAAACAGAACAGCAGGTAGTAAACGATTTGTTCGGGGTACTTATGCAACTCAAATAAAAAAACTCAGAACAGATGCACGAAAGACAATTATATATAAAACACTGTCGAAAAAATTCAGACCAAAAAGATGATCTGGTGATTTTATACGAATTTTTCTATCCAAGGACAGAATCTGTTTCCTGGACAGCACCTCACAACTTTTGAACTTTCTAGCAATCGGAGGCTATACTTGGCACAAATATGAAAAGCAAAGATACAATGATGATGCTACTGTAGTAAAAAACATCAAGACACAACAAAAGCAAAATATAAAAATTTATTCATGTGGGCTTCCTCCCAAAAGCGCTTTCTTTTATGCCTTTAAGCTAGGCATAATGCATAGAGATCAAGTTTTATCAAGAGTAAAAGAATAGCTAGCCCGTACAACGGACTCAAAAGGTAACTTGATCTTCTTTCGAGGGAAGTGTTCCATCCCTTTCTTGAGAGGAAACTGAAATTTTATATTACCCTCTTTCATGTCAATGATAGCACCAACGGTGCGCAAAAAGGGACGTCCCAAAATAATTGGACATGAAGGATCACATTCAATATCCATAATAGTGAAATCAACGGGAACATAATTGTCATTGACAATGATAAGAACATCGTCGATCCTCCCAAAAGGTTTCTTTATGGAAGAATCAACGAGACGAACACCAAAAGAACAAGAATCATAAGGTTTCAATTTAAGCATATCATATATTCTTTTGGGCATAACAGAGGTACTAGCTCCAACATCACATAATGCATAGCAAGAGAAGTCATTCAATTTAATTTTTATCATAGGATCCCAACCATCTTCTAGCTTTCTAGGCATGGAGGCTTCTACTCTAAGTTTCTCCTCCCTAGCTTTGATGAGAGCATTAGTGATATGCTCCGTGAAGGCAAGGTTAAGCGTGCTAGTGCGGGGGTCTCTAGACATCTTGTGAAGGAAATCAATAACTTCGGTAAGAGTGCAATTATCAAAATCAAGGTCACGAGCATCAAGTAAAGTGGTAGTAGTGTCCTTTAGGTTCACATGTTTGGTAGTTTCTATAGTCATAGCATCACCATTAATAGGTCCATTGGGACCAGGAGTACATTGGGTGCTAAGAGTTTGAACATCCTCAACAACTTGGATAGTAGCAACAGTGTGGTGGGTAGGAAGGCTCTTAATTCTATCTTCTTCCTCCCTTTCTCTAGCCCATCTCTCTTTAAGTTTAGCCATCATCCTAATGTTTTCATTAATTTGCACTTGAATAGCATTTATAGGAGTGACATCCCTCTCCTCAAGAGGAGAAGTTTTAATATTTAGCAATTTTATCTCATTGGCTAAGTGGTCTACCTTAAAAGAAAGACCATCTAGTTTATGTAGTTTTTCTTCTACACTCTTATTAAAGGCTTTTTGGGTAGTGATGAAATCTTTAAGCATAGTCTCTAGTTCAGTAGTGGAGTTCTTGGTGATAGGATAAGCATTGTTGTTCCCATAAGAATTAGAGGGGAACGGTCTAGGATTGCTACCAAAATTACTCCTATAAGCATTGTTGTTAAAATTGTTTCTAGAGATAAAGTTCACATCTACTTGTTCTTGAGCAATCAAAGAATTTAAAGGAACATCACGAGGATCAACAGAAGATTGCTTCGAAAGTAGAGACATGATCAAGTCAACTTTTTCATTTAAGGAGGAAATCTCCTCGACAGAGTTTACCTTCCTACCTGTTGGAGCGCGTTCGGTGTGCCATTGGGAATAGTTGGTCATCATCTCATCGAGAAGCTTTGTGGCAGCACCAAGTGTAGTTGACATAAAAGTTCCGCCCGCGGCCGAATCTAACAAGTTCCGCGAGGTAAAGTTCAAGCCTGCATAAAAAGTTTGGATAACCATCCAAGTAGTCAAACCATGAGTAGGGCAGTTCTTGATAAGAGATTTCATACGTTCCCAAGCTTGGGCAACATGTTCATTATCCAATTGTTTAAAATTCATTATGTTACTTCTAAGTTGGATAATTTTAGCAGGTGGATAGTATTTTCCGATAAAAGCATCTTTGCACTTGTCCCATGAATCTATGCTATTTCTAGGCAAAGACTGAAACCAAATTTTAGCTCCTCCTCTCAAGGAGAAAGGAAAAAGCTTAAGCTTAACACTATTACCATCTATTTCGTGGTACTTTTGCATATCACAAAGTTCAACAAAGTTGTTTAAGTGTAAAGCAGCATCATCTCCAGCACCGGAGAATTGATCTTTCATGACTAAGTTCAGTAAAGCAGGTTTAATTTCATATGAAGGTGCTGAAGTGGCAGGTGTAGTGATAGGTGTGCTGATAAAGGCATCGTTGTTGTGACTAGTGAAGTCACACAACTTGGTGTTCTCGGTGGAACCCATAGTAGCAAGCAAGCAAGATAACTATTTTTGTGATTTTCGAAAAAAAGTACTAAAGTGAAAACTGAAAGGTAAACTAACAAGACTAAAAAGCAAAGGTAAAAGATAGCATGAAACTCCCCTATCCTGAAGAGTGGAGTCCCCGGCAACGGCGCCAGAAAATACTCCTTGATGGGCCTCTAACCCCTCGTTGGTTACCCCAAGTGGAAGGTGAAAGATGCAGTGTTGTGGAAGTGTTTTCCCTTAGCAAAGATGCCAAGGATCGAATCCCCAGAGACTCCTAGGTTCAACAAGTAGGTGTCAACTGCTAACGGCGCCAGATATTAGCAATCAACGTGGACCTGCACACAGATACAAATAACTTTGCTCCCAACGAGTACACAGAGGTTGTCAATCCCTCCGGCCTTGTAGTTCACAAAGGATTAAACGCAAATGATAGTAGTGATAGATAGTGTTTGCAATAGTAAATAATAGCGAAAAGTAAATAGCTGATGTGATCAATGATGGTAATATGGACCAGAGTCACATGATGTTCACTAGTGATGTCTCTCTCCCAAAAGACGATAAAACAGCTATGTGAGGTAAACGAATTACAGCTGGGCAATTGACAGGACCACGAACGCAAACCAATGCTGACTACATTGCAAGAAAGGTTGAGGTTCAAAGCATGGGCGGTACGCCAAAGTAAGTAGACCGAAATCCATCAATATCTACTACTAATCATCCACCTTGAGATATCTATCCAGAACATCTCGCTGGTATTAAGTTGTGAGCCCCACCCATAGTGTAAACTCAAAGCAACAGACAACTGCATTAAAAGAACTTTGCGTAAAGTAAACAATCCTTGCACCCGCGGGCACAAGCACCGTTGTTTTCCCCCTTGTGGCAACTGCACATCCCCTAGAGTCATGTTTCTGTCACTCAAGCTAGTCATCGAGGGGCATGAACCCACAATCGAGCATAACGTTCCCTCTGGGAGTCACTACGTATTACTCGGCCAAAGCAATAAATAACAACGGAGAACATGCAAGAATTACTTATGAACATAAATATAAAAGAGGTAGATCAAATATATTACTCAATCACAATCTGAACATAATCTCATAATCCATCGGATCCCAGCAAACTCATCATAGCAACATCATAAGGATTACATATGTGCCTCGATCATGTAGGGCAGCTCACGAGGACTAATTAGTGAAGCACAAGAACGGGAGGAGAACATCACATAGCTACTGGTCATGGACTCATGGTCCAAGGGAGACTACTCACAACTCATCCGAGAGGCGTCCATGGTGGTGAAGAAGCTCCCGGTGGTGATCCTCCCCTCCGGCAGGGTGCCGGGAAGAGTTCTCCTAGTGCTCCCGATCTTGGAAGCGGCGGCGGCGGCGGAACAGAGATGAGATCGTGAAAAAGAGTTCCCGTCCCGAGGGTTTCGAGGGACGCTGTAAATATATGCCAAAGGGGGGCACCAGACGGGCTTCGGGGCCCAGGCGCCCCCCCGGCGCGGCCCAGGGGGGCGCGCCGCCAGGGTGCCTCGAGCCCTGGTGCCCCCCTCCCCCCGGCTGTACTTCGGGCGCAGGGTAGGTTCCGGAACGCTGATTTTTTATATAATTTTTCTGCATTTTTCCTGACAGTTCTCGTAACGTGAAAACCTGAAATACAAAATCAGCCGAAAACAGAAACTGGCACCGGGGTGCACTGGATTAGTAGGTTAGTCCAAATATGATCAAAAGTGTATGGAAGTGTATGAATATCATAGCAATATGACCCAAAAGGGGCATGGAGCAAGCAGAAATTATAGATACGTTTTGGACGTATCAGTAGCCCCCATAGTATGGAATCGAGTTCCTCGACTTAATGGTAGTCTGATTGTTCAAGGGATCGAACTAGGCGAGGCTTAATGCTGCTCATAATGAGTCCATTGGCCCGTTCAACCTGCCCATTGATCTGTAGGTGGTACACTGAAGTGTAATCGAGTGTAATGCCCATTTTACCGCACCAGTCTTTAACTTCTTAGGCGGTGAAGTTGGTACCATTATCGGCAACTATGATGTGGGGGACACCATAACGGTGTACAATATCGGATAAGAAGTCGACGACAGGTCCAGATTCTGCCGAAGTGACGGGTCTTGCCTTGATCCACTTGGTGAACTTGTCGACCATGACCAATAGGTACTCCTTTTTGTTTGTCCTCCCTTTGAGTGGCCCGACCATGTCGAAGCCCAAGACCGCAAAAGGCCACGTGATCAGTATCATCCGGAGAGCTGGGGGGCATATTGATACGTCTCCAATGTATCTACTTTTCCAAACACTTTTGCCCTTGTTTTGGACTCTAACTTGCACAATTTGAATGGAACTAACCCGGACTGACGCTGTTTTCAGCAGAATTGCCATGGTGTTGTTTTTGTGCAGAAATAAAAAGATCTCGGAATGACCTAAAAATCCACGGAGAATTGTTTTGGAAAATATAAAAAATATTTGCGGAAAGATCCACGTCAGGGGGCCCACACCCTATCCACGAGGGTGGGGGCGCTTCCCCTCCCCCTGGGCGCGCCCCCTGCCTCGTGGGCCCGCTGTTGCTCCACAGACATACCCCCCGGACTCCATATTTTCACTTTCGAGGAGAAAAAATCAGAGAGGAAGAATTATCACGTTTTACGATACGGAGCCGCCGCCAAGCCCTAATCTCTCTCGGGAGGGCTAATCTGGAGTCCGCTCGGGGCTCCAGAGAGTGGAGATCGTCGCCATCGTCATCATCAACCTTCCTCCATCACCAATTCCATGATGCTCACCGCCGTGCGTGAGTAATCCCATCGTAGGCTTGCTGGACGGTGATGGGTTGGATGCGATTTACCATGTAATTGAGTTAGTTTTGTTAGGGTTTGATCCCTAGTATCCACTATGTTCTAAGATTGATGTTGCTATGACTTTGCCATGCTTAATGCTTGTCACTAGGGCCCGAGTGCCATGATTTCAGATCTGAACCTATTTTGTTTTCATGAATATATGTGTGTTCTTGATCCTATCTTGCAAGTCAATAGTCACCTACTATGTGTTATGATCCGGCAACCTCGAAGTGACAATAATCGGGACCACTCCCGGTGATGATCGTAGTTTGAGGAGTTCATGTATTCACTATGTGTTAATGCTTTGGTCCGATACTCTATTAAAAGGAGGCCTTAATATCCCTTAGTTTCCACTAGGACCCCGCTGCCATGGGAGTGTAGGACAAAAGATGTCATGCAAGTTCTTTTCCATAAGCACGTATGACTATATTCGGAATACATGCCTACATTACATTGATGAACTGGAGCTAGTTCTGTGTCACCCTAGGTTATAACTTTTACATGATGAATCGCATCCGACATAATTTCCCATCACCGATCCAATGCCTACGAGCTTTTCACATATTGCTTGTTGCTTACTTACTTTTCCGCTACTACTGTTACAAAAACTACAGAAACACTATCGTTACTTTTATTGTTGTTACCACTATTACCATATTACTATGCTACTAAATTACCTTGCTGCAGATACTAACTTTCTAGGTGTGGTTGAATTGACAACTCAGCTGCTAATACTTAAGAGTATTCTTTGGCTCCCATTGTGTCGAATCAATAAATTTGGGTTGAATACTTTACCGTCGAAAACTGTTGTGATCCCCTACACTTGTGGGTTATCAAGACTATTTTCTGGCGCCGTTGCCGGGGAGCATAGCTATATTATTTAAGTCACTTGGGATTTATATCTATTGATCACTATGAAGAATTTGAAGGACTCAAAAACCAAGATCTTTCCCTCAACTACTTGGGGAGGTAAGGAACTGCCATCTAGCTCTGCGCTTGATTCACCATCTGTTATGAGTAAATTTGTGACACCTACTCCTGCTATTGAATATGATATGTTGTATGTTCTTCACTAGACCATGATGGCGCGCGTTGCCGCGCCCGTCGTTTTCATAAATATATGGCGGTTTGATATATGGAAGTTGCAATGAACTTTTCTTGATTTACAATATAGAGTACTTCTACCTTTTCATATATTAGGAGGATAATGTAGATGAACTTTTCTTGATTTACAATATAGAATAATGGTACCTGTTTGAAGGAGAACAATACATCCAATACAACCGTACAGATTAGTTACAAAACCCCGAGATAAAAAAATATGTATACAACTCCACGAGCGATGCAAGAGCCTTCAACGATCTCCCCGAGTGTCAAAAGCATACACAAACAAGTCACTTATGCAATTATATGAATGGTCATTGGTTGGTTGTTATGGCAGCTCCGGAACTTTTTATGACAGATTTCATTGACGGTTAATCAATTTATGGTTTTGCAAATCTATCTTTCAAGTTGGATATGTAGCACTACTCAAAGAGAAGGGTAGTGAGCTCGTGCTACATATAGTCTGTGGGATATGCAAGTATTGAACGTGGCACTCTTTGATTGTACGCAACAAAGGTCTTGATCATGGTACGAAGTTGCAAGCTGACAAACAAATTTAAGGAAGTCTAGATTGTACTACAAAAATGTCTTATATTTAGGAAAAGAGGACTGCAAGGAAGAGATTTAGGCAACATGGAGATCTCTTCCTTTAAGTAAGTATTGCTTAACAATTATGTATTGCAAAAACAAAATAGACAGACTCGTGAAACAGGCAAACCTTGATTGGACCGCCGCCGCGCCTACACCCCCAGGCCGGTGGCTACATAACCATGCTTCTCGCTGTGTCTCCATGGAAACTGAGTGCTCTCGCCAATGGTGGAGGGCCGTGGCCTCCAGCTGCTTGCTGTGTCTCCATGGGATCCGGTGCTCCCGTCAATGGAGGAGAGGCGGTATGCACGCGACTTGACTCCATGGGGATTTGGTGCTCCCGCCAATGGAGGAGAGGCAGCATGCGCGCCACTTGAGGGCGGCGACATGACTAATGACGTCGTACCCATGAATCAGCTGGAGATAATATGGACACAATGTTAATTTCCATGGAAGAAATCACAAACACAGTTATAATGACCTACATCATCATGGTCTGGGGAATCAAGCCCACCCATGGTTCCCGTCCGATCTCGCATAAGGATCTTATGTGGTTATTTTAGTGGATAACTATGATTAGGTACATGAATCTTTCTTAACCATGGAGAGTGGTCAAGCATTACTGAGATGCAAGATGCATGTGTGTGAGTGTGTCAGCTAGCTACAATGACCTTCACTGTCATTCTTTTATAGGTTAATTTTCCTACATAACTCACAAGCTGGCACCTATTCCTAGACTTTTGGTTTTGTCATCAACGCTATCTACAGGCGGATCCAGGGCATCACAGTCCTAAAATCTCTCCCAACTTAAGTTAGTCGATCCAAGATGTTAGACTTTCAGGTTGAACAGACTGAATCTTCAAAAGCTATTAAATCTAAGAAAATAATTACAGAACACATTATCATTGTTTGGTACAAATTTAGCATGGTGAAACAGGACACAAAAATAAAGTATTTTAAAGGTTACAATACGAGCAGGACATGGTAAATCCGGACGCAGCTAGGAACTCACAATGGAGAAACTTGATTTAATGGAATAAAATGTTCTCAAGGTCTCCAATGCACAACTTAAGATAGTTCTTCAGATTCCATCTTGCCTTTATTTTTCACATTGAAAATTCCACATGCATTGCAAGGTTGTACCGAAAATTGCGTAGAGTATTAGAGTACAACATAAATAAATTACCTTAAATGGAAGAAGATACATATATTACCTCAACTTCTCAGATGACTAAAATATATTATAGCTTCTCATTGCGTCTCTTTTCCTTGTGCCAATTTCTATCTAACAGTTCAGACTGTATTGGTGAGACTGTCAAAACAAATAGGGAAACTTCAGGGAGATTGTTTTATCTAAAAAATAAAGCTACAAACATATTTTTCCCTGATGTTAGTGCACCAAGTTCTGATCATCTCCTTCTGTACGTTGGAGGGCAATTAACTTTATTAACTTGTTGCAAAAAAAAATCATTGAATACATTTTTCAGCCTTTAACGGAAATGCCATGTCAAATACCCACAAAATCTAAACAAGAAAAATATGGTGATTGAGGAGCTAGCTATAAAACGGTAAGAAGACAGTGCCTTCTTCAGGTTAGATCGCTCCCTATTAACTCAAATCCAGCATATTAGTCCACCAATTAATCCATGTCGGTGACAATATGTAAGAAATCATTCGAGCCAAATTAGTCAGTTTGACTTAGATAGGTTTCCTCTAACTTCAAGAAATCTTACCACCCAGTTCACCATAACCTACAGATGACTCACAACCATAAGAAATTAGATGCATATGTATACAATGTTGAGTCCTATTTAAAAATGTCCATGGAAGAGAGATTAAGAAATACTATAATGGCTTCCCTTCCAGGAGGAAGTGGTGTGCACAGGCGGATGCGCTGGTATGGGATTTGGACACGACACCAAAGCGCAATGTTGATCCGTAATGGTTACAAAGGGAGAAAGAGGCCATGTGGCGCTGCAGATCTCACATCAGGGGGGGGGCTTCGCAGTCAACTCGAAGGACTGGGGAGCTTGCGAGAGATAGAGAGAAGGGGGACGCCATCTCTCTTGCAGCCACCCTCTCTCTCTCTCGCAGTGACGCCTGGATGCTCTTCAACCCTCGCGTCTGCGACCACGACCTGCAATCGAAGAACCAGAGACCAAAATCAGGGGCAAATTAAGAAGTTCAGGCCATTAATCAACTTGGAAATTAGAGGAATATCACAAGGGGAGAGTAGGGGTTCCGGATCCAGTAACCAGCATCCATCCGTTGCCGTAAGAAAGAGGTGGAAGGAAAGGAAGGGTAATGGCGGCTACGGCGATGGATGAAGGGGACGGCAGGTCGCAGACTCGCAGGAAAGATGAGAGGTCGGGGAGGGGAGAAGGCGCTACCAAAGAGAGGGGCTGGACGGGATTGCTAGGCCTTGCAAGCCCAGTGCTGGAATGGGCTGTCGACACCGCGGCTGGCGGACGGCCCAATGCGCCAGAGGCCTCCGTTTCGGCCTCTGGAGCAGCAGGCCATAGGACAGCCAGGCCAGCGCGGATCTGACGGCTAGAAACGTTCAGATCAATAAAACGGATGGCTCAAAATTCAAATCGCTGTGAGAACTCGCTTTAGGTGCGGTTATACTGTCCTCAGTGATGACACTTCTGCTATGTTGATGAAACTACTTCTATGCTTGATAATACTGTGCCACTAGGTGAATTCCTAGATGAACAAATTGCTAAGGTTAGGGATAATGCAAATATTGAAACTGATAATATTTATGAAAGTTATGATGAAGCTTCTCCCCCTAGATATGAATTGCATGGTATTCCTGAGGGTTGTGTTATAGATGAAGAAACTGCTAGAGACTTTATTGCTTGCAACGACAGATGTGATCTTAAGAAATTATTAGCTAAGCTGAAAGAAAAGTCTTTGAATGCTAGAATGAAATATGACCCTGCTTTTGCTACTTCACCTATCTTTGTTACTTATAAGGATTATGATTTCTCTGTTGATCCTGAGTTAATTACTTTGGTTGAATCTGATCCTTTCCATGGCTATGAATCGGAAACTGTTGTGGCACATCTTACTAAGTTGAATGATATAGCCACCCTATTTACCAACGATGAAAAGATTTGTTATTATTATATCCTTAAGTTGTTTTCATTCTCGTTAAAGGGTGATTCTAAGACATGGTTTAATTCTCTTGATCCTGGTTGTGTGCGTAGTCCCCAGGATATGATGTATTACTTCTCTGCTAAATATTTTACCGCTCATAAGAAACAAGCTGCCTTATGGGAAATATATAACTTTGTGCAAATTGAAGAAGAGAGTCTCCCACAAGCTTGGGGGAGGCTTCTCCAATTGCTTAATGCTTTGCCTGATAATCCTCTTCAGAGGAATGAAATACTTGGTGTCTTTTATAATTGACTAACCGATGCTTCCAGAGACCACTTGGATAGTTGGGCTGGTTGTGTTTTCAGGGAAAGAACAGTTGATCAAGCTGAATTACTATTGAATATTATGTTGGCTAATGAAAATAATTGGACACTTCCTGAACCAGCCCCTAAGCCAACTCCGAAAAAAGGGGTGTTCTATTTCTCAGTCCTGAAGATATGCAAGAGGCAAAGAAATCTATGAAAGAAAAAGGTATTAAAGTTGAAGATGTTAAGAATTTACCACCTATTGAAGAAATACATGGTCTTGGTAACCCGACACAGGTAGTAAAGGTAAATTCTCTTTATAGATTTGATGAAGGTGATATTCCTCGTTATAAGTCTGCTAGCCAATGCTTAGATGAGTTTGGCAATTTTATTGTGAAACAAGAAAACTTCAATGCTTATGTTGGTAGACAATTGCAACGTAATGCTAATATGATTGAGTGCTTGAGTGATTATATGTCTAGAGTTAAAGATGAATTGAAACTCATTAGTAAACATGCTTCTATGGTTACCACTCAATTAGAACAAGTACTTGAGGCTCAGAACGATTTGCTCAATGAATTAAATAGTAAGAATAATGACTATGCTGTTAGAGTTGCAACTAGAGGGGGTAAAGTGACTCAGGAACCTTTGTATCATGAGGGCCACCCTAAAAGAATTGAGCAAGATTGTCAGAGAGCTAATTTAGATGCACCTAGTTCTTCTAAGAAGAAGAAAAAGAAGGACTTTGCATGCTTCTAGTGAACCTGTAGCTGACACACCTGAGAATCCCAATGATATCTCTGTTTCTGATGCTGGGACACAATCTGGTATTGAACATGAACCTAGTGATAATGTTAATGATGATGTTCATGATGATGCTCAACCTAGCAATGATAATGATGTAGAAATTGAACATGTTGTTGATCTTGATAACCCACAATCAAAGAATAAACATTATGATAAGAGAGACTTTGTTGCTAGGAAGCACGTTAGGGAAAGAGAACCATGGGTTCAGAAACCCATGCCTTTTCCTGCTAAACCATCCAAGAAAAATGATGATGCAGATTTTGAGCGCTTTGCTGAAATGATTAGACCTATCTTTTTGCGTATGCATTTGACTGATATGCTCAAAACAAATTCTTATGCTAAGTATATGAAAGATATTATTACCAATAAAAGAAAGATACCTGAAGTTGAAATTTCCACCATGCTTGCCAATTAGACTTTTAAGGGTGGAATACCTAAGAAACTAGGGGATCCAGGTGTACCTACTATACCTTGCTCCATCAAAGGAAACTATGTTAAAACTGCTTTATGTGATCTTGGAGCCGGTGTTAGTGTTATGCCTCTCTCTTTATATCGTAGACTTGACTTGAGTAAGTTGACACCTACTGAAATATCTTTGCAAATGGCTGATAAATCAACTGCTATACCTGTTGGTATTTGTGAGGATGTCCCTGTTGTGGTTGCAAATGTTAATATTCTAACTGACTTTGTTATCCTTGATATTCCCGAGGATGATAGTGTGTCTATTATCCTTGGTAGACCCTTTTTGAATACTGCAGGGGCTGTTATTGATTGCAACAAAGGCAATGTCACTTTTCATGTCAATGGTAATGAGCATACGGTACACTTTCCGAGGAAACAACATCAGGTCCACAGTATCAATTCTATTGGAAAAGTTTCAACTATTACTATTGGAGGTTTTGAATTTCCTCTTCCTACTGTCAAGAAGACATATGATATTCTTATTGTTGGGGACATACATATCCCCATTGAGGTAACCTAGTGTTATTCAAAAATTCTTCGGTTTCATGTTATTCAAAAAGAGTTTATTAACAAGACTTGATCAACCTTGTTAATGGATTCCTTTTGGCAAGCATGAGATGGGTGAATCTAGACCGCACAACCTTTTGTACCCTCCTTTTACTTTCTGTTAATTAGGCTAAATAAAGCAAACATAGTATTTTCTGTCTGTTTCCAGACTTATCTGTGCAATAAAAAATACCCCGAAAATAAAAGTTCTCCAAATGCCCTGAAAATGTAATATGATTTTTTTCTAGAATATTTGAGAATATCTGGCACAGAAAACACCACGAGGGGAGCCAGCACCTGGCCACGAGGGTCCAGGGCGCGCCCACCCCCACAGGGCGCGCCCCTTGCCGCGTGGGCCCCACGTGGCTCCCCTCCACTTATTCCTGCACCCATACCCTTCTTCTTCCTCCCAAAAAATCACTATCCAGCTCAAGCACGAATTCTAGCTCATCTTGATGCCATTTTCGATCTCCTTGCTGAAAGCTCCATTCACAAAACTGTTTGGGGAGATTGTTCCTTGGTATGTGACTCCTCCATTGGTCCAATTAGTTTTTTCTAGTGCTTTATTTATTGCATTTTTTTGCTGCTGTGGTGACCTTGTTCTTGAGCTTGCATGTCAAATTTCTTTGGTCCCAAGTAGTTCTAATGCATGATATAGTCTCTAGGCACTTGTAGAAGTTGTTCCTATCAATCTTGTTGAGTTTGGTTCACTTTTATTTTGAGTTACTATTTTTTTAGAAAACTTCAGAAAAATGTATAGGAAAATCTTCCAAGGTGGTTCTTCAAGGAAGCAAGAACCAAGGCTCGCGATGCGTGAGCCAGACGATGAGCTATCGAGGGAAGCTGAAGTGCGGCCTTGCGAATGGCTGTCAAAACAATTTATGGTTGAAGCAGGCATTAAAGAGGAATTTGACGCATATGTGCGTAATGCTGACCTCGAGGGCTTCATGCAAGATAAGTGCCTTCAACACCGTTACTTAACAGACACCTTTGTGAGAAGGTTTAAATTTTCATCTTCACGTAATTCTCACACTGTCATGTTTGATCTTTATGATAAATCTTACACCATGGACCTAGAGGATTTAAATGATGCTAGTAAGCTCCTGCAGTGGGGCAGTATGGGTGATCCTCGCAAATCTGAATATAAAGACTTCCTTGCTAGTATCACTATAGGGGAATCTAGAGAAATCACACAAGCTACCATAGGGAGCATTCATTTCCCTGCTATTCATTACTTTGCTCTCTTTATTGGTAGATGCATAAACGGTAAAGATGAGGCTTGCCATATGTGCGTCCCTGATCTTAGTGTTCTCAAGAGTGTTTTATTAGGTGATAGACAATATAACTTGGGAGCCATTGTTGCACGTAGGCTACATCATAATGGTTTATATGGAGATTTATTTGGTGGGTTTTATGCCACTCGCATAGCACGTCGTCTTGGTGTGCCTATACATGAAAATGATGAATTATTACTGCCTGCTTATTTGGATTTTAATGCTATGGTTAGTCATCGGTTTATAGAGAGGGATGAACATTCCCTCAAGTATCGATTAATCTTTAACATGCATCATGCTGTCCATATTGCTCTTCCTGCTCCTACCTTGTTTGACTTTCAGGCAAAAGGGAGATATACTATAACCAGGGAGGAGGCAAATGAGTATCAGGAGATGATGGAAGCAGCCCGTCTCCAAGCTGCAGCTCAGCAGGCAGTAGTTGATGCATCTTAGTACAACCCCAACTACAACTGTGGATATCCACCAGGCCAGTATTGGCCATAGACCAACTTAAGCTAAAAGCCTAAGCTTGGGGGAGTACGTGTTTCTCACCGACATTACATTCATGTTCACACACTTATTCTAGTTGTCGATGCTCTTGTACTATCCATGCTTAGTGTCTTTTCTTTTCTTAGTCTTTGTCTTGTGTGCTAGAAAACCTTAAGAAAAACAAAAAAAATAAGTTGTAGCTTTTAGCTAGTTTACTTTCCTTGCATGTAGTAGTAGTAACTAAAAGAAAACCCAAAAAGATTTAACATTCTTCTTTCGCTTGTTGGGAGCTTTCCCATGTAAATAGTTTATTTTCTTTTCTTTGGGGGTCAAAAGTAGAAGACCATGATTGAAAATACTTAGTGGCTCTCATATGCTTTATTGTTGATTTAACCTTGAGCCATATTACCTTGTCTTCTCTCTTGTATTAAATGCTCGCAGATTCTAGCTTAGTCCAATGCACGTGCACTATTATTATTATCCACACCGTTCGGTCGTGCGAGTGAAAGGCAATAAGGATGATATATGATGAACTAATTGAGATGAGAAAAGCAGGTATGAACTCGACCTCTCATGTTTTTGTTAATATGTTAGTTCATCGTTCCTGATTCAGCTTGTTATGAATGAAACATGCTTGCAATGACAATTAGAGATCATAGCTGCTTATGCCATGCTTAATTAGCTAGGAGTTTATAATGGTCTATCTTGCGTGCCAACATGATATTAAAATGGTTGTGATGTGGTATGATAGGGTGGTATCCTCCTTTGAACGATTCAAGTAGTCTGACTTGGCACATGTTCACGCATGTAGTTGAAACAAATCAACATAGCCTCCACGATATTTATGTTCATGGTGATTTATATCCTACTCATGCTTGCATTCACTGTTGATTAATTTTAATGCATGTTCATGACTGTTGTCGCTCTCTAGCTGGTCGTTTCCCAGTCTCTTTCTAGCCTTCACATGTACTAAGCGGGAATACTGCTTATGCATCCACTTCCATAAACCCCAAAGTTATTTCATATGAGTCCACCATACCTTCCTATATGCGGTATTTGCCTGCTGTTCCAAGTAATTTGCATGTGCCAAACTCTAAACCTTCAAATAAATTTCTGTTTTGTATGCTCGAACAACTCATGTATCAACTAGGGTTGTCTATATCTTCCATGCTAGGTGGGTTATTCTCATGATGAGTGGACTCCGCTCATCATTCATGAGAAAATGGCTCGTAACCGGAATGCCCAGTCCCGTGCTCAAAATCATAATAATTAAACAAAACTCCCCCAGGGTTGTTGCTGGTTTGGACGGTACCCGTCGTTTCGGGCTAGCCGTGGAGTGTGCTTGTTGGTGGTTGGGGAGTATAAACTTTACCATTCTGTTTGGGAACCGCCTATAATGTATGGAGCATGGAAGATATCGAGATTCTTGGTTGTTATGTTGACAATGAGAGTATACCGCTCAAAATATTATTCATCTCTATTTAAAAATCAAGCTCTCGCACCTCTACAAATCCCTGCTTCCCTCTGCGAAGGGCCTATCTATTTACTTTTATGTTGAGTCATCATCCTCTTATTAAAGAGCACCAGTTGGAGAGCACCTCTGTCAATTGCATGTATTGCTATTAATATACATTGAGTATGATCATGAATGGATCACTTTTACCATGAATTACAATGTCTAGTCAGTCCTTGATCTTTAAAGGTGCTCTGTGCTACCTCTTGAGCTTGTGTTGTATTCCCTCGAAGAGGAAAGGGAGATGCAGCACAATAGCGTAAGTATTTCCCTCAGTTTTTGAGAACCAAGGTATCAATCCAGTAGGAGACCACGCGCCAGTCCCTCGCACCTGCACAAACAAATAAGAACTTCGTAGCCAACGCGATAAGGGGTTGTCAATCCCTTTACAGTCACTTACGATAGTGAGATCTGATAGAGATGATAAGATAATATTTTTGGTATTTTTGGTTTAATAAAACAGCAAATAAACAACGGAGATATAAATTGACGGGAAAGTAATATGATAAAGATAGACCCCGGGGCCATAGTTTTCTCTAGTGGCTTCTCTCATGATAGCGATATTCTACGGTGGGTAAACAAATAACTGTCGAGCAATTGATAGAAAAGCGAATAATTATGAGACTATCTAGGCATGATCATTGTATATAGGCATCACGTCCGAGACAAGTAGACCGACTCCTGCCTGCATCTACTACTATTACTCCACACATCGACCGCTATCCAGCATGCATCTAGTGTATTGAGTTCATACGAACAGAGTAACGCCTCAAGAAAGATGACATGATGTAGAGGGATAAACTCAAGCAATATGATGAAAACCCCATCTTTTTATCCTCGATGGCAACAATACAATACGTGCCTTGCTGCCCCTACTGTCACTGGGAAAGGACACCACAAGATTGAACCCAAAGCCAAGCACTTCTCCCATTGCAAGAACTATAGATCTAGTAGGCCAGACCAAACCAATAATTCGAAGAGACTTGCAAGGATATTATGAGCACACATAAGAAGTTCAGAGAAGAACCAAATATCTTTCATAGATAACCTTGATCATAAACTCACAATTCATCAGATCTTGACAAACACACCGCAAAAAGAGATTACATCGAATAGATCTCCTCGAAGACCGAGGAGAACTTTGTATTGAGATCCAGAGAGAGAGAGAAGAAGAAGCCATCTAGATACTAGCTATGGACCCGAAGGTCTGTGGTAAACTACTCACAACTCATGGTGAGGGCAATGATGATGATGATGAAGGCCTCCGTGATGGACCCCCCTCCAGGAACAGGCTCCAAGATGGGATCTCCACGGGAACAGCAGATACGGCGATGGAATTAGGGGTTTCTCTCTGTGTATGGAGTTTCTAGGGTACTTAGGTATATATAGGAAGAAGAGGGGCACCGGGGGCCACAGGGGCTGCCCTCGAGGCAGGGGGCGCGCCCCCCACCCTCGAGGGTGGCCCCTCCGTCCTCTGGCTTGGCCGCGAAGTCTTTCGTGCGTGATTTCCTCCAAAAATATCTCCTGCGAAGGTTTCATTCCGTTTGGACTCCGTTTGATACTCCTTTTCTGCAAAACCCCGAAATAGGCAAAAAAATAGCAATCTGGACTGGGCCTTTAGGTTAGTAGGTTAGTCCCAAAAATGATATAAAAGTGAATGATAAAGCCCATTAAACATCTAAGACTTCATAAATAATAGCATGGAACAATCAAAAATTATAGATACGTTGGAGACATATCAAGCATCCCCAAGCTTAATTCCTGCTCGTCCTCGAGTAGGTAAATGATGAAGAAAGAATTTTTTATGTGGAATGCTAACCAATATAGTTTTTCAATGTAATTCTCTTAATTGTGGCATGAACGTTCAGATCTGAAAGACTCAAGATAAAAGTCTATATTGACATAAGAAATAACAATACTTCAAGCAATACTAACAAAGCAATCAAGTCTTCTCAAAATACTATAGCTAAAGAAAGTTATCCCTACAGAATCATATAGTGTTGGCTATGCTCCCTTGTTATCACACAAAATATTCATATCATGCACAACCCCGATTTCAGCCAAGCATTTGTTTTCATGCTCTATCTTTTCAAACCTTTCAACTTTCACGTAATACATGAGCGTGAGCCATGGATATAGCACTATGGGTGGAATAGAGGTGGTTGTGTAGAATACAAAAGGAGGGAGATAGTCTCACATCGACTAGGCGTATCAACGGGCTATGGAGATGCCCATCAATAGATATCAATGTGAGTAAGTAGGGATTGCCATGCAATGGATGCACTAGAGTTAAATATGAATGAAAGCTCAACAAATGAAACTAGTGGGTGTGCATCCAACTTGCTTGCTCACGAAGACTTAGGGCATTTGAGGAAGCCCATCGTTGGAATATACAAACCAAGTTCTATAACGAGAATACCCACTAGTATATGGAAGTGACTAAGCATGAGACTCTCTACAATGAAGAACATGGTGCTACTTTGAAGCACAAGTGTGGAAAAGGATGGTAGCAATTATCCTTTTTTCCTTTTTTGGGGGCCTTTTTTTTTCTTTTTGGCCTTTCTCTTTTTTTCTTTTTCTTTTTCCGGAGGGGCTTTATAGATTCAACCTTTCCTCCCATGGGACAATGCTCTAAAAATGATGATCATCACACTTTCATTACAACACAAGATTACAACTCGATACTACAACAACAAAGTATGACTCTATATGAATGTCTCCGGCGGTGTACCGGTATGTGCAATGAAACAAGAGTGACATGTATAAAAATTATGCATGGTGGCCTTGCCGCAAATACGATGTCAACTACATGATCATGCAATGGCAATATGACAATATGATGCGTGTCATATAAACAGAACGATGGAAAGTTGCATGGCAATATATCTCGGAATGGCTATGGAAATGCCATGATTGGTAGGTATGGTGGCTGTTTTGAGGAACAATACGGTGGCTGTTTTGAGGAAGGATACATAGTGGGTTTATGGCACTGGCAAAAGTTGCGCGGTACAAGAGAGGCTAGCAATGGTGGAAGGGTGAGAGTGCGTATAATCCATGGACTCAACATTAGTCATAAGAACTCATATACTTATTGCAAAAATCTACAAGTCATCAAAACAAAGCAATCAACGCAAGCCCCTAGGGGGGAGGTTGGTAGGAGTTAACCATCGCGCGCCCCCGACCTCCACACAAAGGTTGACACTCTACAAATACCTCATGCTTTAACTTAGTCACACAACGATTCACCATACATGCATGCTACGGGAATCACTAACCTTAACACAAATATTTCTCAATTTCATAATTACTCCACTAACATGACTCTAATATCACTATCCTCATGCCTCAAAACAATTATCAAGCATCCAACATCTCTTTCTATTCAATGCACTTGATGTGATTTTTTTTACTACATTGACATCGGTGTTTATCCTGTGAAGACTAGTTTCTTTAGCCTAAACACTTTACCATGCTGTTTTAATAGACTCTCAAATAGATCTAAGTGAAGCATGAGAGTTCAACAATTTATACAAAATATTACCACCACCGTGCTCTAAAAGATATAAGTGAAGCACTAGAGCAAAAACTATTCAACTCAAAAGATATAAGTGAAGCACATAGAGTGTTCTAATAATTTATAGGGCATATTTAACTCTCTCAAATAGGTGTGTACATCAAGGATGATTGTGGAAAACTAACAAGCAAAGACTCAAATTATACAAGACGCTCCAAGCAAAACACATAGCATGTTGCGAATAAAAATATAGCTCCAAGTATAGTTATCGATGGATGAAGACGAAAGAGGGATGCCTTCCCGGGGCATCCCCAAGCTTAGGCTTTTCATTATCTTGAATTTACTTGGGGTGCCATGGTCATCCCCAATATTAGGCCTTTGCTACTCCTTGTTCCATAGTCCATCAAAGCAATACTCAAAACTTGAAAACTTCATAACACAAAACATAGACAAAAATTCTCTTGAGCTCCGTTAGTAAGAGAAAGCAAACCACCAATCTAAGGTAAAGCAAGGAATTCATACTTTGTTTATATTGGTGTTAAACCTACTGTACTCCAAGTTCTCTACGGTTCAGATCCTCCAATATTACTCATAGATGCATCGGAATAAGCAAACAACACAAGAAAAACAGAATCTGTCAAAAACAGAACAGTCTGTAGTAATATGCTGGGTTCTCCTACTTCTGGAACTCCAAAAAATTCAAACTAAATTGGTAAATTTGCTAAATTTGTCTACCAATCAGCAGCAAAAAGAATCAACTAAAAAGCACGCTCCAGTAAAATCTGAAGACTACTTTAGCAAGCGCTAACAATTCTGTTTTTCACCGCAAGATCAAATAAACTTCACACAAGTCTTACCAACGGTTCTACTTGGCACAAACACTGAACAAAACATGAAAACACATCTAATCAGAGACTAGATGCAATACTTATTCCCTAACAGCAACAAAAACAAAAAAACAAAAAATTGGGTTGCCGCCCAACAAGCGCTATCGTTTTACGCCCCTAGCTAGGCACGATACAAGATAGATCTAGGTATTGCCATCTTTGGAAGGCAATCCATAAGTGGCTCTCATGATAGATTCATATGGTAATTTTATTTTCTTTCTAGGAAAGTGTTCCATGCCTTTCCTTAATGGAAATTGGAATCTAATATTTCCTTCCTTCATATCAATAATTGCACCAATCGTTCTAAGGAAATGTCTACCAAGAATAATAGGACATGAAGGATTGCAATCTATATCAAGAACAATGAAATCTATGGGAACATAATTCCTATTGGCAACAATAAGAACATCATTAATTCTTCCCATAGGTTTCTTAATAGTGGAATCCGCAAGATGCAAATTTAAAGAACAATCATCAAACTCATGGAACCCTAGCAAATCACACAAAGTTTTTGGGATATGGAAACACTAGCACCCAAATCACACAAAGCATAGCATTCATGATCTTTTATTTTTATTTTGATAGTAGGTTCCCATTCATCATAAAGCTTTCTAGGTATAGAGACTTCCAACTCAAGTTTTTCTTCATAAGATTGCATCAAAGCATCAACTATATGTTTAGTGAAAGCTTTATTTTGACTATAAGCATGCGGAGAATTTAGCACGGATTGCATCAAGGAAATAAAATCAATCAAAGAGCAATTATCATAATTGAATCCCTTGAAATCCAAAGTGGCGGTTCATCACTATGCAAAGTTTTAATCTCTTCAATCCCACTTTTAACAGTTTTAGCATCAAGATCTAAAAACTCCGAATCATTGGGACACCTTAAAGCAGAATCATCTCCGATCCTATTCTCATCAAGATTAATACTAGCAAACAAGGATCTAATAGGAGACACATCAGTAACTTTAAGATCTTCATTTTTATTTTCATGATAACTAGAAGAACACGATTTAATATAATCTTCTCTTTTAGCACGCATTCTAGCGGTTCTTTCTTTGCATTCATCAATGGAAATTCGCATGGCTTTGAGAGATTCATTGATATCATGCTTAGGCGGGATAGATCTAAGTTTCAAAGAATCAACATCAAGAGTAGTTATATCCACACTTCTAGCCAATTCATCAACTTTAAGAAATTTCTCTTCAAGCATAGCATTGAAATTCTTTTGCGAGATCATAAACTACTTAACACTAGTTTCAAATTCAGAAGGCATCTTTCCATAAGAGTTGTTGTAGGAATTACCAAAATATTAGAGGAATTGCTAGGAAAAGGCATAGGATTAAAATTACCTCTATAAGCATTGGTACCAAAATTATTCCTACAAACAAAATTCACATCCAAAGATTCATTGTTATTTTCAATCAAAGTGGACAAAGGCATATCATTAGGATCAGAAGAAGCACTCTTAGAAGCTAATAATTTCATAAGTTCATCCATCTTCCCACTCAAAACACTAATTTCTTCGATAGCATGCACTTTTTTACTAATAGATCTTTCGGTTTGCCATTGAGAATAATTAACCATAATATTATCTAGGAGTTTGGTAGCTTCTCCTAAGGTAGTTTCCATGAAAGTGCCTACAGCGGCCAAATCTAAAAGATTTCTAGAAGAAAATTCAAGCCAACATAAAAGTTCTGAATAAGCATCCACAGATTCGAACCATGTGTAGGACAATTACGTATGTTTAGTTTCATTCTCTCCCAAGCTTGTGCAACATGCTAATTATCTAGTTGCTTAAAATTCATAATATCGTTTCTAAGAGAGATGATCTTAGCAGGAGGGAAATACTTAGAGATAAAAGCATCTTTGCACTTATTCCATGAATCAATACTATTTCTAGGCAAAGAGGAAAACCAAGTTTTAGCACGATCTTTAAGTGAAAATGGAAATAACTTCAATTTAACAATATCGTTATCCGTATCCCTTTTCTTTTGCATATCACACAAATGAACAAAGTTGTTTAGATGGGTAGTGGCATCTTCACTAGGAAGGTCAGCGAATTGATCTTTCATGACAAGATTCAACAAAGCAGCATTGATCTCACAAGATTCAGCATCGGTAATAGGAGCAATCGGAGTGCTAATAAAATCATTGTTGTTGGTATTGGAGAAGTCACACAATTTGGTATTATTTTGAGCCATAGTGACAAGCAAGCAATCCAACACACACAAGCAAACAAGAAGCAAGCGAACGAGAAACACACGGCGGAAGAAGGGCGAATAAAACGGCAAAGGTGAAGTGGCGGAGAGGAAAGCGAGAGGCAAATAAATGTAATGCGAAGGATAAGGGTTTGTGATAGGTACTTGGTATATGACTTTTGCGTAAGCCTCCCCCGCAACGGCACCAGAAATTCTTCTTGCTACCTCTTGAGCTTGCGTTGTATTCCCTCGAAGAGGAAAGGGAGATGCAGCACAGTAGCGTAAGTATTTCCCTCAGTTTTTGAGAACCAAGGTATCAATCCAGTAGGAGACCACGCGCTAGTCCCTCGCACCTGCACAAACAAATAAGAACTTCGCAGCCAACGCGATTAGGGGTTGTCAATCCCTTTACGGTCACTTACGATAGTGAGATCTGATAGAGATGATAAGATAATATTTTTGGTATTTTTGGTTTAATAAAACAGCAAATAAACAACGAAGATATAAATTGACGGGAAAATAATATGATAAAGATAGACCCGGGGGCCATAGTTTTCTCTAGTGGCTTCTTTCATGATAGGGATATTCTACGACGGGTAAACAAATTACTGTCGAGCAATTGATAGAAAAGCGAATAATTATGAGACTATCTAGCATGATCATTGTATATAGGCATCACGTCCGAGACAAGTAGACCGACTCATGCCTGCGTCTACTACTATTACTCCACAAATCGACCGCTATCCAGCATGCATCTAGTGTATTAAGTTCATACGAACAGAGTAACGCCTTAAGAAAGATGACATGATGTAGAGGGATAAACTCAAGCAATATGATGAAAACCCCATCTTTTTATCCTCGATGGCAACAATACAATACGTGCCTTGCTGCCCCTACTGTCATTTGGAAAGGACACCGCAATATTGAACCCAAAGCCAAGCACTTCTCCCATTGCAAGAACTATAGATCTAGTAGGCCAAACCAAACCAATAATTCGAAGAGACTTGCAAGGATATTATGAGCACACATAAAAAGTTCAGATAAGAACCAAATATCTTTCATAGATAACCTTGATCATAAACTCACAATTCATCGAATCTCGACAAACACAGCGCAAAAAGAGATTACATCGAATAGATCCCCTCGAAGACCGAGGAGAACTTTGTATTGAGATCCAGAGAGAGAGAGAAGAAGTCTTTTAGATACTAGCTATGGACATGAAGGTCTGTGGTAAACTACTCACAACTCATGGTGAGGGCGATGATGATGATGATGATGATGATGATGATGATGATGATGAAGGCCTCCGTGATGGATCCCCCTCTCGGAACAGGCTCCAAGATGGGATCTCCACGAGAACAACAGCTACGGCGGTGGAATTAGGGTTTTCTCTCTGCATATGGAGTTTCTGGGGTACGTAGGTATTTATAGGAAGAAGAGGGGCACCGGGGGCCACAGGGGCTGCCCTCGAGGCAGGGGGCGCGCCCCCACCCTCGAGGGTGGCCCCTCCGTCCTCTGGCTTGGCCCCAAAGTCTTTCGTGCGTGATTTCCTCCAAAATATCTCCTGTGAAGGTTTCATTCCGTTTGGACTCCGTTTGATATTACTTTTCCGCAAAACCCTGAAATAGGCAAAAAAACAGCAGTCTGGACTGGGCCTTTGGGTTAGTAGGTTAGTCCCAAAAATGATATAAAAGTGAATGATAAAGCCCATTAAACATCTAAGACTTCATAAATAATAGCATGGAACAATAAAAAATTATAGATACGTTGGAGACGTATCACTCTGCATTTATGTTTTGCGCTCTCAGAAAGGGCGAGCGAGATACCATCTTGTTATATCATATCATGATTGTTTTGAGAAAGTGTTGTCATCCGAGGTTTATTATTATTGCTCGCTAGTTGATTATGCCATAGATATGAGTAGACATGAGATCTGAAAGTTATTGTGAATGTGGTTAGTTCATGATCTTTGCTAAAACTTGAAAGCTGGCTTTACATATTTACAACAACAAGAGCAAATAGAGTTTGTCAAAGTTTTTCTTTATCACTTTCAGTTTATCAACTGAATTGCTTGAGGAAAAGCAAATGTTTAATCTTGGGGGAGTTGATACGTCTCCAACGTATCTACTTTTCAAACACTTTTGCCCTTGTTTTGGACTCTAACTTGCACGATTTGAATGGAACTAACCCGGACTGACGTTGTTTTTAGCAGAATTGCCACGGTGTTGTTTTTGTGCAGAAATAAAAAGCTCTCAGAATGACCTGAAAATCCACGGAGAATTGTTTTGGAAAATATAAAAAATAACCGCAAAAAGATCCACGTCAGGGGGCCCACACCCTTTCCACGAGGGTGGGGGCGCGCCCCCTCCCCCTGGGCCCGCCCCCTGCCTCGTGGGCCCCGTGTTGCTCCATGGACGTACCCTCGGACTCCATATATTCACTTTCACGAAGAAAAAAATCAGAGAGGAAGAATTATCGCGTTTTACGATACTATGCCCCGCCAAGCCCTAATCTCCCTCGGGAGGGCTGATCTGGAGTCTATTCGGGGCTCCGGAGAGTGGAGATCGTCGCCATCGTCATCATCAACCTTCCTCCATCACCAATTCCATGATGCTCACCGTCATGCGTTAGTAATACCATCGTAGGCTTGCTGGACGGTGATGGGTTGGATGCGATTTACCATGTAATTGAGTTAGTTTTGTTAGGGTTTGATCCCTAGTATCCACTATGTTCTAAGATTGATGTTGCTTTGACTTTGCCATGCTTAATGCTTGTCCTAGGGCCCGAGTGCCATGATTTCAGATCTGAACCTATTATGTTTTCATGAATATATGTGTGTTCTTGATCCTATCTTGCAAGTCAATAGTCACCTAATATGTGTTATGATCCGGCAACCCCGAAGTGACAATAATCGGGACCACTCCCGGTGATGACCGTAGTTTGAGGAGTTCATGTATTCACTATGTGTTAATGCTTTGGTCCGGTACTCTATTAAAAGGAGGCCTTAATATCCCTTAGTTTCCACTAGGACCCCGCTGCCACGGGAGGGTAGGACAAAAGATGTCACGCAAGTTCTTTTCCATAAGCACGTATGACTATATTCGGAATACATGCCTACATTACATTGATGAACTGGAGCTAGTTCTGTGTCACCCTAGGTTATAATTTTTACATGATGAATCGCATCCGACATAATTTTCCATCACCGATCCAATGCCTACGAGCTTTTCACATATTGCTTGTTGCTTACTTACTTTTCCGCTACTACTGTTACAAAAACTACAAAAACACTATCATTACTTTTATTGCTGTTACGCCTATTACCATATTACTTTGCTACTAAATTACCTTGCTGCAGATACTAACTTTCCAGGTGTGGTTGAATTGACAACTCAGCTGCTAATACTTAAGAGTATTCTTTGGCTCCACTTGTGTCGAGTCAATAAAGTTGGGTTGAATACTTTACCCTCAAAAACTGTTGGGATCCCCTACACTTGTGGGTTATCACATGTGGCTTTGATTTGCGAACAGCTGGCATCTGACACAGTGTTGGACTAGAGTCCGGGCATCCTCGCGGGCGGTAGGCCAGAAAAAACCTGCTCGGAAAGCTTGGCTAACCAGAGCACGAGCTCCCGCATGGTGTCCGCCCATGCCCGCATGTATCTCTGCCAAAAGCTGCTGCCCCTCCTCTTCGGAGATGCACCTTTGTAAAACTCATGTGGTTGCTTCATCTGTCCATTGAAAGTTCTTGATCTTTTTGAGCAGCCTGTAGAGTGGCAATGCCTTTTCTCCGAGGCGGGATATGAAGCGACTCCAGGCGGCCACGCATCCTGCCAGCTTCTGGACATGCTTAAGTTCCGTTGGTATTGCGAGTTGAGATAGTGCTCTAATTGTGCCGGGTTGGCTTCGATTCCTCTATGGAAAACTATGAATCCGAGTAGCTTTTCGGCATGTACCCCAAAGACACATTTCTCTGGGTTGAGCCCTATGTCGTAGGCCCGCGGGTTGTCAAAAGTTTGACATAGGCCGTCTATCAGTTGGTCGATGTTTTTGGTTTTGACAACCACATCGTCCACGTATGCTTCCACTGTTTTGTCAATTTGGTTTTCGAGGCATGTTTTAATCATGCCCTGGTATGTGGCTCCTGAGTTTTTTAGTCTGATAGGCATGGTGTTGAAGCAGAAGGGGCCATAGGAGGCAGTGAATGCAGTTGTTGTCTGATCAGACTCCTACATCTTGATATGATGGTATCCGGAGTATGCGTCGAGGAAGTGATGGCTTCTCGCCCCTCGTTGGTTACCCCAAGTGGAAGGTTGAGATGTAGCGTAGCGGCAAATTTCCCTTGGCAAAGATACCAAGGATCGAATCCCGTGAGACTCCGAGGGTCGACAAGTAGGTGTCAACGGCGCCAGAAACTTAGCGGTTGACGGGACCTGCACACAGATACAGATAACTTTGCTCCCAACGAGTACAGAGAGGTTGTCAATCCGTCCGGCCTTGTTGTTTACAAAGGATCAAACACAAGAGATAATAATGATAGCTATGACTTCAACTAGGAAATAAAAACAGGAAGTAAATAGAAGGTGTGATCAGCGGTGGTAATATGGACCGGGGTCCCATGATGTTCACTAGTGATGTCTCTCTCCCAAAAGACGATAAAACAGCAAAGCGAGGTAAACAAATTACAGCTGGGCAATTGACAGGATTATGTGCGCAAACCAATGCTAACTATGCTGCAAAGAAAGGTAGAGGCTCAAAAGCATGGGCGGTACGCCAAGGCAAGTAGACCGAAATCCATCTGCATCTACTACTAATCATCCACCTTGAGATATCTATCCAGAACATCTCGCTGGTATTAAGTTGCGAATCCCACCCAAAGTGTAAACTCAAAGCAACAGACAACTACATTAAACGAACTTTGTGTAAAGTAAACAATCCTTGCACCCACAAGTACAAGCATCATTGTTTTCTCCCTTGTGGCAACAGCACATCCCCTAGACTCATGTTTCTGTCACTCAGGCTAGTCATCAGGGGGCATGAACCCACAATCAAGCATAACGCTCCCTCTTGGAGTTACTACCTACTACTTGGCCAAAGCAATAAACAGCAACGGAGAACATGCAAGAATTACTCAAGAACAAAGATATAAAAGAGGTGAATCAAATATATTACTCAATCACAATCTGAACATAGTCTCATAATCCATCAGATCCCAGCAAACTCAGCAAAGCAACAGCAGAAAGATTACATATGTGCCTCAATCATGTAGGGCAGCTCACGAGGTCTAAACCATGAAGAGCCAAGAGGGGAGGAGAACATCACATAGCTACTGATCATGGACCCATGGTCCAAGGTGGACTACTCACGACTCATCCGGGAAGCGTCCATGGTGGTGGAGAAGCTCCCGTTGGTGGTTCTCCCCTCCGGCAGGGTGCCGGGAAGAGTTCTCCTGATGCTCCCGATCTTGGAAGCGCTGCGGCGGCGGAACAGAGGCGAGATCGCGAAAAAGGGTTCTGTCCTTGAGGGTTTCGGGACGAGAGGGATATATAGGCGAAGGGGGGCAGCCAGAGGTGGAGCAGGGGCCCCAGGCGCCCCCCTGGCGCGGCCAGGGGTGGGGCCGCGCCAGGTGGCCGCCTGGGCCTCCCCTGGCTCCCCTCTGGCCCATCTTTGGTTTTTCGCGAAGCTTCCTGTACGCTGATTTTTCCTATATTTTTCCTGGAATTTTTGGAGCACTTTTAATATGGGGGAAACCTGAAATAGAAAAACAGCAGAAAACAGGAACTGGCACTGTGGTGCACTGAGTTAATAGGTTAGTCCAAATATGATCAAATGTGTATGGAAGTGCATCAATATCATAGCAATATCACACAAAAGAAGCATGGAGCAAGCAGAAATTATAGATACGTTTTGGACGTATCAGGAAGCATAACAAGTCGTGTTTGGCGGGACGTGGATGATCTGGTCTATCCTTGGCAGAGGTAATGGATCCTTGGGGCAAGCTTTGTTGAGGTCTTTGAACTCGACGTAGAGCCGCCATGACTTATCCTTCTTGGGTACCATAACCACATTTGCCAACCACTCGGGGTGCTTGATCTCGCGGATGAATCCGGCCTCTAGCAGTTTTGCAAGCTCTTCGTCCATGGTCTGCCATTTGGGTTTGGAAAATCTGCGCAGGGTTTGTTTTACTGGCTTGAAGCCTTTCAAAATGTTGAGGTTGTGTTCTGCTAGTCTTCGTGGTATTCCTAGCATATCTGATGGGTGTTGATGGCTGCTAAAGCTACATCGGTTTTTTCCCCAAAGAGGAAGGGATGATGCAGTATAGCAGCGATAGGTATTTCCCTCAATGATGAAACCAAGGTTATCGATCTAGTAGGAGAACCAAGCAACACAACGTAAACAACATCTGCACACAAATAACAAATACTCGCAACCCGACGTGTAAAAGGGGTTGTCAATCCCTTTCGGGTAACGGACGTGGGAGAGATATAAATATTGATAGATCGGACGGTAAATAAGATAAATTGTAGAAAGGTATATTTGATTTTTTGGTTTAATATATATGAAAATAAAAGCAAAGGAAAAATAGATCACAAAGGCAAATAATATGAGGAAGAGACCCGGGGCCGTAGATTTCACTAGTGGCTTCTCTCGAGAAAATAACAAACGGTGGGAAAACAATTACTGTTGGGCAATTGATAGAACTTCAAATAATCATGACGATATCCAGACAATGATCATTATATAGGCATCACGTCCAAGATTAGTAGACCAACTCCTGCCTGCATCTACTACTATTACTCCACGTCTCCACACATCGATCGCTATCCACCATGCATCTATTGTATTAAGTTCATGGAGAAACGGAGTAATGCAATAAGAACGACGACATGATGTAGGCAAAATCTATTTACGTAGAAATAGACCCCTGAAAGTGCAACTAATCCCCGGGTGGTTTTGGTAATTAATAACAACATATATATCATTGAACTAATATTTACTTGAGAATCATTTCAGAGAAGTTCGATGATTTGGGTATGGAAATGTCTGAAGAAGTGGACCCCTCAAAATGCTAAGACAAGCATTGGCAAAAGCTCAAGACTCTATTTTTGGTTTAGTGATCAAAGATCACATTGAGTCCATAGGAAAAGCCAATACTATTAAAAGGGGATGAGGTTGTGTTAATGATCTGGTTGCTCAAGTGCTTGGTGATCTAGCTCCCTCAACTATCAGCACTCTTCACTACTTAACACACTCATAAGTAATCTCGGACAAACCGATTCTGCAAACTCAGTCCCACCGAGATGAACCACCTCAGTTATTCTCCCAAACCCTAATTTCTCGGTCCATCCGATTTTGAGTTTCGGTCTCACCGAAAATGGACTGCCAACCTTCTGTAACCAATTGACATCACTTCGGAATATCCGAGTTGTTATTTTCGGTCCCACCGAGATGGCAAGCTCCAACCTTTGACTCACTTCGGACACACCAAGATGGTATTTTCGGTCTCACCGAAAATCCCAACGTTCACTATATTTGAACTTTCGGTCTGACCGAGTTTTCACTTCGGTCTCACCGAGATTGGTCAAATGTGTGTGTAACGGTTGGATTTTGTGTGGAGGCTATATATACCCCTCCACCCCCTCTTCATTCGAGAGGAGAGCCATCAGAAAGTCTACCACTCCTACCATACACTTTCTGAGAAGTGAACCACCTACCCTTGTGTTGAGATCAAGCCATTCCATTCCTACCATATGAAACTTGATTTCTAGCCTTCCCAAGTTGCTTTCCACTCAATCCTTTCTTCCACCACAGCCATATCAGTGAGGAGAGTTGAGTGTTGGGGAGATTATCATTTGAAGCACAAGAGCAAGGAGTTCATCATCATCAACCACATCTATTACCTTTTGGAGGGTGGTGCCTCCTAGATTGGTTAGGTGTCGCTTGGGAGCCTCCGTCTTTGTGATGTGGAGTTGAACCAAGAAGTTTGTAAAGGCAAGGAGATCGCCTACTTCATGAAGATCTACCCCGAGTAAGGCTAGTCCTCCGTGGGCGTAGGCCATGATGGAATAGACAAGGTTGCTTCTTCGTGGACCCTTCGTGGGTGGAGCCCTCCGTGGACTCGCGCAGCCGTTACCCTCCGTGGGTTGAAGTCTCCATCAACGTGGATGTACGATAGCACCACCTATCGGAACCACGACAAAAATCTTCGTGTCACCAAACTGCGTTTGATCTTCTCCACCTCTCTTTTACATGTGCAATTTACTTTCCGCTGCTTATACTCTAGAATTGCATGTGTAGGGTGATACTTGATTTGATCTTAATTGTGAAACTGCCAAAAACTTTGCTTAATCAAAAGGCAGATTTTTATATTGTCAAGTAGTCTAATCACCCCGCCCTCTAGACATACTTTCGATCCTACAAGTGATATCAGAGCTTTGGTCTCCATTGTTTTGGTTTCCATTGCATTGGACTCCATAAGCTTGGTTTCACAACCTAGGAGAGTATGGCGTCTAGTGAGGGTAATTATCGTAGAGGTCCTTACTTTGATGGTACAAATTTTGCTAGTTGGAAGCATAAAATGAAAATGCATATTCTTGGTCATAACCCAGCCGCATGGGGCATTATTTGTGTTGGTATGCAAGGTGATTTCTTTGAAGAAGGAAAAGTTCCGGATCGCGAAGCTACACCGGAAGAGTTGCGGATGTTGCAAAACAATGCTCAAGCTTGTGACATTCTCTTCAATGCTTTGTGTCCCGAAGAGTTCAACAAAATCAGCCGTCTTGAGAATGCTAAAGAGATTTGGGATACTTTGGTTGAAATGCACGAAGGTACTGAATCTGTGAAGGAATCAAAGCTAGATATTCTTCAAGGACAACTTGACAAGTTCAAGATGAAGGATGGTGAAGGAGTCGCTGAAATGTACTCTAGGCTTGCTCTCATCACAAATGAGATTGCCGGCTTAGGAAGCGAAGAAATGACCGACCGATTCATCATTAAGAAGATTCTCAGAGCTTTGGATGGAAAGTATGACACCGTGTGCACTTTGATCCAAATGATGCCAAACTACAAGACTCTCAAGCCAAGTGAAGTCATTGGAAGAATTGTTGCTCATGAGATGACACTTAAGGATAAGGAAGAGCTTCACAACAAGTCAAGTGGTGCTTACAAAGCTACAAGTGATGCTCCTACTACCTCAAGTGACAAGCTAATTTCCAATGAAGAGATAAGCCTAATGGTCAAGAACTTCAACAAGTTCTACAAGAATAGAGGCAAAGAAAGAAGCTCAAAGTCTAGATCATATGATGAAAAGAGATCTTCTAGTCGTGATCGAAACTGCTACAATTGTGGAAGACCCGGACACTTCTCAAATGAGTGTACGGCTCCCCACAAGAGAAGAGAAGAATCTCCAAGAAGAAGAGCAAGAGATGAGTCACCTCGGAGAGAGAGAAGGAGTAGAGATGATCGTTATGAACGAAGACCCTCTCGGAGAAGCAAGGATTCGGAGAGGAAAGACAAGTCATCAGGGAGCTACAGAAGAAGAAGACATCAAGCTCATGTAGGTGAATGGGTCTCCGGCTCCAACTCCGACAATCAATCCGATGGAAGCTATCACTCCGACTCCGACTATAGTCAAGATGAAGGTGTTGCCGGACTTGCACTCGTATCCTCCAACTCCAACTCCTACGACTTATTTGATTCACCAAATGAGGGAATTGGAAGATGCTTCATGGCTAAAGGTCCCAAGGTAACACACCCTGAATTCATTGACTTTGATAGTGATGAGGATGACTTGCTTGGTGAAGATGAGCTCTTGCATGATAAATCTAGTGAGCTTAGTAATGATGAAAATGCTAGTAGTCTTTATAGTCGAGAAGAGTCGAATGACAATGCTATGAAGGAGATTGAGCGTCTAACTAAAGAACTAAACACTCTTAAGTTAGCTCATGAAACAACTCAAGAAGATCATAGAGAGCTCCTAAGATCTCATGAGAAGCTACGCTTCGAGAAGCTCACTCTAGAGCAAGAACATGAGTTTCTAAAAGCGATCAATGACGATCTTCGAAAGAAGAGTTCTTCATGTCTTGCCAAACGACTTCTCTTGTCTAATTTCTTGCCACCTATTAAGACTAAGCATGACAAGAATAAGAAAAATTCTTCCTCTAGTAGTAACAATAACAATGTTAAATCCAATATTGTTGCTTCTAGTAGTTCTCTTGATTCCACTAACAATGTTTCAAGCCAAGTTACACTTGAGCAAGAAAATAGCTTATTGAAGGAAATCATAGAGAAAGTGTCTACAAGAGTCTTGCCGGAAGCAAGAACTTTGAGGAGATTGTTCGCAAACAAGGAAGACACCGGAAGAATCAAGGGATTGGTTTTGAGCGAAAGTTCAACGCCGAAGGTGTTGAGTGGGAAGAAGGTCAATACCCTACTCCACAGTTTGTTTCACAAAAGGAGAAGTATGATCCTACTTCTTCCAATGTGGAACAAGCTCAAGATGACCTTCCACCACAAGACCACAAGCTAAAGGCCAAGGACAAGCTTCAAGAGGAGATTGATGCATTCATTGAAGCACCTCAAGCCATGGTCAAGTGGGTTCCCAAGGACACATCAAGTTCTACTTCGTCAAGCTCAACTACAACACCAAGGATTCCCATCAAGATGATGTGGATCCCAAAGAAGAAGAACTAGAAGGTTCTTGAGGGTGACTCCGCCAACAAACTTCACTCATATTCATTTTTGGCAAGAACTTGTGCAATCAACTTCCACATCATGCACTAGTTCATGGAGCCACAAACCCTCTTGTTGGTAAGTCAAGGGACAAGGTAATCATTGCTTTCATGGACATCATCTTTTATGTACTTCACTCTATGTCTATGGATATTCTTGTTTGTTCCTTGTGGGACTAACCCATGTAGGTATTGAAAGTGCCCTAATCCAAAGGATTGCTCCCAACTCTTGATGATCTACATCAACATTGAGCATCCACATCTTCAACATCTACATGAAGTCTTCTACGACAACCCAAGGTTAGTTTGACCCTTTAAAAGGGGTTCTCACATCTAGGGGGAGCT
Source organism: Secale cereale (assembly GCA_902687465.1). Taxonomy (NCBI): domain Eukaryota; kingdom Viridiplantae; phylum Streptophyta; class Magnoliopsida; order Poales; family Poaceae; genus Secale; species Secale cereale. The sequence goes on along the minus strand of LR738709.1, from coordinate 539,986,850 downwards.
TTGCTCTAAAAAATTGAGCTAAAGCATCTCCAAATGATGTGAACACATAAATGCTTTATGTAAAAGTGGTAACCCCACTTGTGCTTAAACGATGAGTATGACCTATGATCAAATGTTCTCATTTGGCTCCTAAGTCAATATACTCATATATAGATGACCTAGTCATCGACAAATTGTGTGCTAGTAGCTAGAGTGTTGGTTGTGCATGTTTGACACATATTTCAGTTGCTATCTTATTGTGTGAGCATGTTGAATGCATGATTTCATCCATTCAAGGACATCCATTTGTTGTTTTGATTGTTGATCTTTCTGGCCAAATGGATGGACAAGAATGCCTAAGCACCTTCCCTAGCTATCTATGCTTTCTTGTCTCAAATTCTATTCATGCTCATATCACAACTTTGAACAAGTCTGTTTCAGACAGTCCGAGTGAGGAGCACTCGGAGCCACCGATTCGTCTAAGGCTGACTTCCAAAACCTTCTAAGTCCATTTCGGTCTGACCGGCTTCTCAATCTCGGTCCAACCGAAACGCTTAGACTGATCTAGGTTTCATCTCGGTGAAACCGAGTTCAAAATCTCGGTCTGACCGATATGCGTAACTGCACAGCAGTTATACATCTCGGTGACACCGAGTTTTTCAACTCGGTCCCACCGACAGCATGGGGTTATATATACCTGAGGGCTGCGCGCGATTTAATCCTTCAAACCGTTCGCCCCCAAGACCCCTACTACCGTCGCCCTGGTCTACGGATCGTCGCCGTCGTCGCCTGTGCGCCCTCGCCGCAGGTCTCCGCCGCCGTCAACGGTAATCATCTCCACCGTTGCCGCCGTAGAGGGACACCACCAAGTTAGGGTGTGTCCCGATCCCTTATTGTGCTCCCCATCCGATTCTTGCACGATAGGCTTGCCATGATTCAATCCACGTTTGAGATATTCCCTATACATTAGTTCAGATCCTCTAGTTTCGAGCAAAATTCTTAGGTTTAGGTTTCCACGGAACGCATCTCGGTGAAGCCGATTTTGAAACTCGGTATGACCGATTCGGCCTCTGGCCATTGCACTGCATCATTCGGTTTAACCGAGTTATGCAAATCGGAATGACCGAAACGTAGTTTCAGTGAAACCCTAAGTTATCGGTAGGACCGAAACCCATTTCGGTCTGACCGAAAGTGGTGTGTAGGTTTCTGTTGAACACTTCGGTTTCACCGAAACTTAAAATCGGTTTGACTGAAATACATTCTGTGAAAACTCAAAACTAAGTTTTGAACTCATTTTTTTTGCAAAAACCTCTGCAGTTGTGATAACTCTTCTACTCTACCTATACCTTATCTTTTCACAGGTTTTCAGCCATGTCAGATGTCAGTGACAGCCAGAACAGGTCTGAGTCACCTTTTGCTGAGATTCCAGAGGCAGATACAAGTCCTGCTAGCAGCTCCAGTGATGATGGTGAGAGGAGCACCCCTAGTGGTTTGCCTCCTGCAGCCACCAGAACCAGGAAGAAGAGAACTTCTGATGATGAGGACTCTGACTTTGTTGCTGAGGAAGTTACCTCCAAGCCAAAGAGGAATGTGGTTGCCAAAGAGCACCAAGGGCAGCAGTCAAGGAAAGGCACAAGCAAAGTAAAGCAGTCAGCAGTTGCAAAGAAGCTCAACTTGGAAGAGCCTGCTCCAAGCAAGGTGAAGAAGACTTCCAAAAGGAAGAAGGTAGTATATGCTGAACCTCAAGTTGATGCTGCAGAAGAAGAAGAAGAAGAAGATGCACCCCAGCCTCCTCCTCAGAAAGCTAAGTTCATGGGTGATGCTATTCGGGCTCAAGCCTCCTCTAAGCCCAAGAAGCCTGCTCAAGCCAAGGCAGCTCCAGCCAAGCCCAAGAGAACAACCAGAAGCATTCCAGCTTCTGAGAAGAACAAAGGTGAGATGTCACCGTCTGAATCAGATGAAGAGCATGTGTTGCTTAAGCTCCGTCCCAAGTTGCCACTCCACAATGATGCTCATCCTCAAGCTGAGGACATGAAGGCAAGGAAGGACAAAGGTCTCAGGCTATGGAGACAGTCTGATCCATATGCTGTAAGGAGAAGGACTGCTGTGGACCCCAGATTCCACACCAGAGAGCAGCTGGATTTCTATGAGACCGTGCTGATGGATAAGAAGCCCATTGTTGCTGACACCAGGTATGTTGACTGGAAGTATATTGACAGTGAAGAGCACCGGGACTTCTTTCCCCATATGCATGAGAGCTTTACTGCATGTGGAGTTGCTGATTTTGTGGGTCAAGAACTGACAGCCTGGAATGACGAGATGATCATGCAGTTCTACACCACAGCCCACTTCTATCCTGATGGCAAGATCACCTGGATGACTGAAGGTCAAAGGTTTTCTTCGACTGTTGAAGAATGGGCAGAACTCCTGAACGCTCCAGTGCAGAGAGAGGACGACATTGATGTCTATGGGATTCCTAAGAAGAGTCATGATTCCATGAAGAACATGTACAAGGAGATCCCGGCTGCTGATTTGGAAGGATGGAAACTTGGCTCAGTGTACTATCTCCAGGCAGGTCTGACCACCACTAACACTATTCTGAGGCATACATTGATGCCTAAGTCTGGAGACCACCGCATGATTCGAGGCTATTCTATCAACATGTTGCACATTCTCGATGAGAAGGCACCTTTCAAGGTGATGGACTTGATGGTAGAGACCATTAAGAGGACTGCAGCTGACCAGAAGAGGTCGTGTGGATTTGCTCCGCAGATTCAGATGCTCATCAACGCCAAGTTTGGCACGGGCAAATTCATGTTGGATAGGAAGCACTTGCCACTGCAGCCAGAGCATGAGGACAACATAGTTGTGATGGATGAAGAGGATCCTACCTCAGTTGAAGGACAGGCCAAAATCGAAGCTGCGAAGAAGGCTAAAGCTGACAAAGAGGCAGCAGCAGCAGCAGTTAAGCCAAAGAGCTTTGGAGAACAAATTCTTGAAGCTACCCAGAGGATTGAACAACGCCTGGCCAACATTGAGCAATCTCAGGAGAGCCTAGAGAGGATTGTTGAGGACAAGATCCACGCTCTGGACGTGAAGCTGACTGAGATTCAGGTGTCTGTCAACAAGCTTGAGGCAGACATGGAGGAGACAAGGCAGGAGAGAGCAGAGCTCATGCAGGATGATCTAGTCCAGGACTCTCATCGCCAGACTGCTCAGGTTCCCAGAGGATCCAGATCTGCAGCTATCCTAGTGACTGACTCCAGGGCTACCACTTCAGCTCCAGCAGTTGCTCCAGCTCCAGCATCCACTCCTCCAGCGCAGACATCAGCAGAAATCTTCGCGGATGCAGCTATCTCTACACCGACATCCACCCAGACGGGAGCCGCCAGCAGAGCCCGCAGTGATGCTTAGCTCTATACCTTTTCGAACTTTTTGGTAACTTGTTGCCAAAGGGGGAGAAATTGTTATAGATCATAGGGCTTCGAGAGAGAGAGTGCTCTTTCGTCTTTCGTTCTTTTGCCGGTTTCTTTGAGATACATTGGTTTCTTTTGGTCTTTCGAAACTTTAAGTGTGCTTGCTACTACGTTTGATGCTACCTTAATGAGTGCCTAGTCATACTATGCTTTAATGTGTGCTTAATGCTTATCATATGCTATTCCTTATTGTATGGCTATTTACTCTTGTCTTGGTGATTGAGTGCATGTTATTCATTCTTATCATTTTGTGCGCTCCACCAAGATGTATGTGACATGGAAGAGTGACCCATAATCCTAATCGATTGTGCATTTGCATTCAAACGCAAATTTTAAATAATGCACAAATTTAGGGGGAGCTCTTGTTTATCACATACTTCTCAAAGCGACGATATTATTCATTGATTATATCCTTTGTCGAAGCTTTGATCTATATGTTGTCATCAATTACCAAAAAGGGGGAGATTGAAAGTGCAACTAATCCCCGAGTGGTTTTGGTAATTAATAACAACATATATATCATTGAACTAATATTTACTTGAGAATCATTTCAGAGAAGTTCGATGATTTGGGTATGGAAATGTCTGAAGAAGTGGACCCCTCAAAATGCTAAGACAAGCATTGGCAAAAGCTCAAGACTCTATTTTTGGTTTAGTGATCAAAGATCACATTGAGTCCATAGGAAAAGCCAATACTATTAAAAGGGGATGAGGTTGTGTTAATGATCTGGTTGCTCAAGTGCTTGGTGATCTAGCTCCCTCAACTATCAGCACTCTTCACTACTTAACACACTCATAAGTAATCTCGGACAAACCGATTCTGCAAACTCAGTCCCACCGAGATGAACCACCTCAGTTATTCTCCCAAACCCTAATTTCTCGGTCCATCCGATTTTGAGTTTTGGTCTCACCGAAAATGGACTGCCAACCTTCTGTAACCAATTGACATCACTTCGGAATATCCGAGTTGTTATTTTCGGTCCCACCGAGATGGCAAGCTCCAACCTTTGACTCACTTCGGACACACCGAGATGGTATTTTCGGTCCCACCGAAAATCCCAACGTTCACTATATTTGAACTTTCGGTCTGACCGAGTTTTCACTTCGGTCTCACCGAGATTGGTCAAATGTGTGTGTAACGGTTGGATTTTGTGTGGAGGCTATATATACCCCTCCACCCCCTCTTCATTCGAGAGGAGAGCCATCAGAAAGTCTACCACTCCTACCATACACTTTCTGAGAAGTGAACCACCTACCCTTGTGTTGAGATCAAGCCATTCCATTCCTACCATATGAAACTTGATTTCTAGCCTTCCCAAGTTGCTTTCCACTCAATCCTTTCTTCCACCACAGCCATATCAGTCAGGAGAGTTGAGTGTTGGGGAGATTATCATTTGAAGCACAAGAGCAAGGAGTTCATCATCATCAACCACATCTATTACCTTTTGGAGGGTGGTGCCTCCTAGATTGGTTAGGTGTCGCTTGGGAGCCTCCGTCTTTGTGATGTGGAGTTGAACCAAGAAGTTTGTAAAGGCAAGGAGATCGCCTACTTCGTGAAGATCTACCCCGAGTAAGGCTAGTCCTCCATGGGCGTAGGCCATGATGGAATAGACAAGGTTGCTTCTTCGTGGACCCTTCGTGGGTGGAGCCCTCCGTGGACTCGCGCAGCCGTTACCCTCCGTGGGTTGAAGTCTCCATCAACGTGGATGTACGATAGCACCACCTATCGGAACCACGACAAAAATCTTCGTGTCACCAAACTGCGTTTGATCTTCTCCACCTCTCTTTTACATGTGCAATTTACTTTCCGGTGCTTATACTCTAGAATTGCATTTGTAGGGTGATACTTGATTTGATCTTAATTGTGAAACTGCCAAAAACTTTGCTTAATCAAAAGGCAGATTTTTATATTGTCAAGTAGTCTAATCACCCCCCCTCTAGACATACTTTCGATCCTACAACCCCATCGTTTTATCCTTAGTAGCAATGATACATACGTGTCGGTTCCCTTTCTATCACTGGGATTAAGCACCGTAAGATCGAACCCACTACAAAGCACTGATGGGCCTCTAACCCCTCGATGGTTACCCCAAGTGGAAGGTGTGAGATGCAGTGTTGTGGAAGTTTTTCCCTTAGCAAAGATGCCAAGGATCGAATCCCCGGAGACTCCTAGGTTCGACAAGTAGGTTTCAACTGCTAACGGCGCCAGATATTAGCAATCAACGTGGACCTGCACACAGATACAAATAACTTTGCTCCCAACGAGTACAGAGAGGTTGTCAATCCCTCCGGCCTTGTAGTTCACAAAGGATTAAACGCAAATGATAGTAGTGATAGATAATGTTTGCAATAGTAAATAATAGCGAAAAGTAAATAGCGGATGTGATCAATGATGGTAATATGGACCGGAGTCTCATGATGTTCACTAGTGATGTCTCTCTCCCAAAAGACGATAAAACAGCTATGTGAGGTAAACGAATTACAGCTGGGCAATTGACAGGACCACGAACGCAAACCAATGCTGACTACATTGCAAGAAAGGTTGAGGTTCAAAGCATGGGCGGTACGCCAAAGTAAGTAGACCGAAATCCATCAATATCTACTGCTAATCATCCACCTTGAGATATCTATCCAGAACATCTCGTTGGTATTAAGTTGCGAGTCCCACCCATAGTGTAAACTCAATGCAACAGACAACTGCATTAAAAGAACTTTGCGTAAAGTAAACAATCCTTGCACCCGCGGGCACAAGCACCGTTGTTTTCCCCCTTGTGGCAACAACACATCCCCTAGACTCATGTTTCTGTCACTCAAGCTAGTCATCGAGGGGCATGAACCCACAATCAAGCATAACGTTTCCTCTTGGAGTCACTACGTATTACTTGGCCAAAGCAATAAATAACAATGGAGAACATGCAAGAATTACTTATGAACATAAATATAAAAGAGGTAGATCAAATATATTACTCAATCACAATCTGAACATAATCTCATAATCCATCGGATCCCAGCAAACTCAACATAGCAACAGCATAAGGATTACATATGTGCCTCGATCATGTAGGGCAGCTCACGAGGACTAATTAGTGAAGCACAAGAACGGGGGGAGAACATCACATAGCTACTGGTCATGGACTCATGGTCCAAGGGAGACTACTCACAACTCATCCGGGAGGCGTCCATGGTGGTGGAGAGGCTCCCGGTGGTGATCCTCCCCTCCGGCAGGGTGCCGGGAAGAGTTCTCCTGGTGCTTCCGATCTTGGAAGCGGCGGCGGCGGCGGAACAGAGATGAGATCGCGAAAAAGAGTTCCCGTCCCGATGGTTTCGAAGGACGCTCTAAATATATGCCAAAGGGGGGCACCAGACGGGGCTCGGGGGGCCCAGGCGCCCCCCCCCCCCCCCCCC
>LR738709.1:539934526-539979881 GCA_902687465.1 Secale cereale | reverse complement strand
CCCCCCCCCCGGCTGTACTTTGGGCGCAAGGTAGGTTCTGGAACGCTGATTTTTTATATAATTTTTCTGGATTTTTCCTGGCAGTTCTCGTAATGTGAAAACGTGAAATACAAAAACAGCCGAAAACAGAAACTGGCACTGGGGTGCACTGAGTTAATAGGTTAGTTCAAATATGATCAAAAGTGTATGGAAGTGTATGAATATCATAGCAATATCACCCAAAAGAGGCATGGAGCAAGCAGAAATTATAGATACGTTTTGGACGTATCAACATCCCTAAGCTTAATTCCTGCTCGTCCTCGAGTAGGTAAACGGTAACAAGAATAATTTATGTGGTGACATGCTATTAACCATATAGGACTTTTTATAGTCATATGACAAAAGCTTACTGAGACAATGAATCTGTAGTAATTAAGTTGCCTCATGAGAAATTCACAAATGACTGAAAGTTTTATAATATGAAACTGAAACATCAAATAGATTTGCAATGAACATGATGTGCAAATATGATAAAGTGATATCTAGCTTGCCCCCTTTAGTGCAGCAAAACATAAATGCAGGGGCACCTTCAAGGTTTAAGTGATGACTAGATACAATGATTTCAAAATAAACGATATCACAATCATGCAAAAGACAATGCTACTTTGGGACAATGCACATTACACTCAGAATGACAATCATGCTCTCAGTAGTTGGTGCTTTAAAAGAAGGTGGAGACTCAACATAAAAGTACAAGAATGGTTATGTGCTAGAGCTTTTTATTTTGAAAACATAGAAGCAATTTTGTCAACAGTAGTAGTACTTCATATGTGCCATGCATAAGACATCCTATAAGTTGCAAGCCTCATGCATCGAATACCAATAGTGCTCGCACCTTGTCCTAATTAGCTCGGATTTCCATGGGTTATCATTGTATTACATATGTTTCAACCAAGTGTCACAAAGGGGTACCTCTATGCCACCTGTACAAAGGTCCAAGGAGATAAATCGCATTTGATTTCTCGTTTTTGATAGATCTCAACTTGAGGACATCCATACCGGGACAACATAGAAAATAGATGATGGACTCCTCTTTAATGCTTAAGCATATTCTCATAAGAGATTGAGGATTAATGTCCAAGCTAAAACTTCCACCATGATACATGGCTTTGGTTGGCGGTCCAATGTTCTTCTCTAACAATATGCATACTCATTCAACCCATGGCAAATCACCCTTACTTCAGACAAGACGAACATGCATAGCAACTCACATGATATTCAACAAAAGTGTGACAGTTGATGGCGTCCCCAGAAACATGGTTCCCGCTCAGCAAGCAACTTATAAGAAATAAGATACATAAGCAACATATTCTTTACCACAATAGTTTGTAAGCTACTTTCCCATGAGCTATATATTGCAACTGAAGGTTTTATAGGTAGCACTTGTAAATTTACTTGGAGTGGCGGTGAAATACCACATATAGGTAGGTATGGTGGACTCATATGGCATAACTGGTTTAAAAGGATGTGGATGCACAAGCAGTCAGTCCGCTTAGTACAGGTGGAGGTTAGCAAAAGACTGGGAGCGACCAACTAAGAGAGCAATGACGGTCATAATCATGCAGAGCGACAAAGCAACATTGAATCAGGCATGGTAGTTATATCGCTACTCAGAAATAAAAGATCATCAAGGCTTGACAGACTTTCTTTACAGTCTTAAATATGCGTGAGCATACGCCAAGTCAATCAAAATAAATTCTCAAAGGAAGATATTACTAAACCATACCACATCATAGGCAAACAAATCATGTTGGTATTCCAATAACACATTGGGAACCCCCCAGCTATTTGAGACTAACCATAAGAGAACCTGAACTACTAAGCGCCATTATGCAAGTAGCATCTTTATCATAGACATATCAACCAATGCAATGGAAGCAAACTCTCTTAATAAGATAAGCATGATAATTAAAGAGAGTTCAAGCAACCAACTAAACAAAAGCTCTTTGAAAAGATAAGCATGAATACTAAGAGCTGAACATGATAGTAGCTATTAAAAGACAAAGAACACACACAGCAAAGATAGACATGAAAATTCTATGTTATGTTCTAGGTAGAAGTGGAGCATGTTTCTCTCCCACATAAAGAACGCTGAGTTCCGACTCGTTATGGAAAACTAAAAAGAAAACTAAAAGCAAGACGCTCCAAGCATAGCACATAATACATGAAGTGATAAAAATATAGCGGAACGAAAGACGAACTGATAATGTTGATGGAGAAGGGGATGCACGGCGGCATCCCCATGCTTAGACGCTTGAGTCTCCTTGAATATTTCTTGGGGGTGCACGGGGGCATCCCCAAGCTTGAGCGCTTGACACTCCTGAATCTTTTTATCATCTTCCATCGCACACTTGAAAACTCCCTTCATACATAACTCATCATAATCTGATTAGCGAGGTTAGTACCCTTAATAAAATAATTGTTCCTTGCTGGAAATAAAGATATTCTTGAAGTTCTACTGTTTCTCAAGATTGCCAAAAGGTTTTTGCAAAGAAATAGCAAGCTCTTGGTTTGCAAAATGAAGGAAAGGCAAAACAGGACATAATCTGTGAAAAACAGAACAGCAGGTAGTAATTGATTTGTTCGGGGAACTTCTGCAACTCAAATCAAAAAACTCAGAACAGACGCACGAAAGACAATTATATAGAGAACGCTGTCGAAAAAATTCAGACCAAAAGGATGATCTGGTGATTTTATACGAATTTTTCTATCCAAGGACAGAATCTGTTTCCTGGACAGCACCTCACAACTTTTGAACTTTCTAGCAATCAGAGGCTATACTTGGCACAAATATGAAAAGCAAAGATACAATGATGATGCTACTGTAGTAAACAATATCAAGACACAACAAAAGCAAAATATAAAAATTTATTCATGTGGGCTGCCTCCCAAAAGCGCTTTCTTTTATACTTTTAAGCTAGGCATAATGCATAGAGATCAAGTTTTATCAAGAGTAAAAGAATAGCTAGCCCGTACAACGGACTCAAAAGGTAACTTGATCTTCTTTCGAGGGAAGTGTTCCATCCCTTTCTTGAGAGGAAACTGAAATTTTATATTACCCTCTTTCATGTCAATGATAGCACCAACGGTGCGTAAAAAGGGACGTCCCAAAATAATTGGACATGAAGGATCACATTCAATATCCATAATAGTAAAATCAACGGGAACATAATTATCATTAACAACGATAAGAACATCGTCGATCCTCCCCAAAGGTTTCTTTATGGAAGAATCAACGAGACGAACACCAAAAGAACAAGAATCATAAGGTTTCAATTTAAGCATATCATATATTCTTTTGGGCATAACAGAAGTACTAGCTCCAACATCACATAATGCATAGCAAGAGAAGTCATTCAACTTAATTTTTATCATAGGATCCCAACCATCTTCTAGCTTTCTAGGTATGGAGGCTTCTACTCTAAGTTTCTCCTCCCTAGCTTTGATGAGAGCATTAGTGATATGCTCCGTGAAGGCAAGGTTAAGCGTGCTAGTGCGGGGATCTCTAGACATCTTGTGAAGGAAATCAATAACTTCGGTAAGAGTGCAATTATCAAAATCAAGGTCACGAGCATCAAGTAAAGTGGTAGTGGTGTCCTTTAGGTTCACTTGTTTGGTAGTTTCTATAGTCATAGCATCACCATTAATAGGTCCATTGGGACCAGGACTACATTGCGTGCTAAGAGTTTGGATATCCTCAACAACTTGGATAGTAGCAACAGTGTGGTGGGTAGGAAGGCTCTTAATTCTATCCTCTTCCTCCCTTAGGGATGCAACCACTTCGGGTTTAGCTGCCATTTGGTTTATCAAAGTGGCTTGTGTGTGGGACATATTGGAAACTTGGGTCTCAGTGATAGTGAGTCTAGTTTGGAGGTTAGAAATCTCAATATTTATGTTCTCTAATCGTCTACTAATGTCTTGCAAGATAGTAGTATGCTCATTTAATTGCCTCGAGAAGGTTTTGTTTTGTTCATATTGGGTGTGCATGTAATTCTTAGTGGCCTTCTCTATTTCTAGCAGTTTCTCATAGCCAGGCAAATCTCTATCTTTTTGGATGGAGTTCTTGGTGCTAGGATAAGCATTGTTGTTCCCATAGGAATTAGAGGGGAACGGTCTAGGATTACTACCAAAGTTACTCCTATAAGCATCAGCAATCACAGAATCTAAAGGATCATAACGAGGATCAACAGAAGATTGCTTCGAAAGTAGAGACATGATCAAGTCAACTTTTTCATTAAGGGAGGAAATCTCCTCGACAGAGTTTACCTTCCTACCTGTTGGAGCGCGTTCGGTGTGCCATTGGGAATAGTTGGTCATCATCTCATCAAGAAGCTTTGTGGCAGCACCAAGTGCAGTTGACATAAAAGTTCCTCCCGCGGCCGAATCTAACAAGTTCCGCGAGGTAAAGTTCAAGCCTGCATAAAAAGTTTGGATAACCATCCAAGTAGTCAAACCATGAGTAGGGCAGTTCTTGATAAGAGATTTCATACGTTCCCAAGCTTGGGCAACGTGTTCATTATCCAATTGTTTAAAATTCATTATGTTACTTCTAAGTTGGATAATTTTAGCAGGTGGATAGTATTTTCCGATAAAAGCATCTTTGCACTTGTCCCATGAATCTATGCTATTTCTAGGCAAAGACTGAAACCAAATTTTAGCTCCTCCTCTCAAGGATAAAGGAAAAAAGCTTAAGCTTAACAATATTACCATCTATTTCGTGGTACTTTTGCATATCACAAAGTTCAACAAAGTTGTTTAAGTGTAAAGCAGCATCATCTCCAGCACCGGAGAATTGATCTTTCATGACTAAGTTCAGTAAAGCAGGTTTAATTTCATATGAAGGTGCTGAAGTGGCAGGTGTAGTGATAGGTGTGCTGATAAAGTCATCGTTGTTGTGACTAGTGAAGTCACACAACTTGGTGTTCTCGGTGGAACCCATAGTAGCAAGCAAGCAAGATAAATATTTTTGTGATTTTCGATAAAAATGTACTAAAGCAAAACTGAAAGGTAAACTAACAAGACTAAAAAGCAAAGGTAAAAGATAGCACGCAACTCCCCTATCCTGAAGAGTGGAGTCCCCGGCAACGGCGCCAGAAAAACTCCTTGATGGGCCTCTAACCCCTTGTTGGTTACCCCAAGTGGAAGGTGTGAGATGCAGTGTTGTGGAAGTTTTTCCCTTAGCAAAGATGTCTAGGATCGAATCCCCAGAGACTCCTAGGTTCAACAAGTAGGTGTCAACTGCTAACGGCGCCAGATATTAGCAATCAACGTGGACCTGCACACAGATACAAATAACTTTGCTCCCAACGAGTACAGAGAGGTTGTCAATCCCTCCGGCCTTGTAGTTCACAAAGGATTAAACGCAAATGATAGTAGTGATAGATAATGTTTGCAATAGTAAATAATAGCGAAAAGTAAATAGCGGATGTGATCAATGATGGTAATATGGACCGGAGTCTCATGATGTTCACTAGTGATGTCTCTCTCCCAAAAGACGATAAAACAGCTAAGTGAGGTAAACGAATTACCGCTGGGCAATTGACAGGACCACGAACGCAAACCAATGCTGACTACATTGCAAGAAAGGTTGAGGTTCAAAGCATGGGCGGTACGCCAAAGTAAGTAGACCGAAATCCATCAATATCTACTACTAATCATCCACCTTGAGATATCTATCCAGAACATCTCGCTGGTATTAAGTTGCGAGTCCCACCCATAGTGTAAACTCAACGCAACAGACAACTGCATTAAAAGAACTTTGCGTAAAGTAAACAATCCTTGCACCCGCGGGCACAAGCACCGTTGTTTTCCCCCTTGTGGCAACAGCACATCCCCTAGACTCATGTTTCTGTCACTCAAGCTAGTCATCGAGGGGCATGAACCCACAATCAAGCATAACGTTCCCTCTTGGAGTCACTACGTATTACTTGGCCAAAGCAATAAATAACAATGGAGAACATGCAAGAATTACTTATGAACATAAATATAAAAGAGGTAGATCAAATATATTACTCAATCACAATATGAACATAATCTCATAATCCATCGGATCCCAGCAAACTCAACATAGCAACAGCATAAGGATTACATATGTGCCTCGATCATGTAGGGCAGCTCACGAGGACTAATTAGTGAAGCACAAGAACGGGAGGAGAACATCACATAGCAACTGGTCATGGACTCATGGTCCAAGGGAGACTACTCACAACTCATCCGGGAGGCTTCCATGGTGGGGGAGAGGCTCCCGGTGGTGATCCTCCCCTCCGGCAGGGTGCCAGGAAGAGTTCTCCTGGTGCTCCCGATCTTGGAAGCGGCGGCGGCGGCGGAACAGAGATGAGATCGCGAAAAAGAGTTCCCGTCCCGAGGGTTTCGAAAGACGCTCTAAATATATGCCAAAGGGGGGCACCAGACGGGGCTCGGGGGGCCCAGGCGCCCCCCCGGTGCGGCCCGGGGGGGCGCACCGCCAGGGCGCCTGGAGCCCTGGTGCCCCCCCCCCCCCTCGGCTATACTTCGGGCACAAGGTAGGTTCTGGAACGCTGATTTTTTATATAATTTTTCTGGATTTTTCCTGGCAGTTCGCGTAATGTGAAAACCTGAAATACAAAAACAGCCGAAAACAGAAACTGGCACTGGGGTGCACTGAGTTAATAGGTTAGTCCAAATATGATCAAAAGTGTATGGAAGTGTATGAATATCATAGCAATATCACCCAAAAGAGGCATGGAGCAAGCAGAAATTATAGATACGTTTTGGACGTATCAAGCACCTCTTCCCATGGCAAGATAAACATATCAAGTTGGCCAAACAAAACCCAATATCGGAGATGAAATACGAGGCTATAAGCAATCATGCATATAAGAGATCAAAAGAAGGCTCAAATAACTTTCATGGATATAAAAAGATATATCTGATCATAAACTCAAAGTTCATCATATCCCAACAAACACACCGCAAAAGAGTTGCATCATATGGATCTCCAAGGGACCATTGTATTGATAATCCAAAGAGAGAGATGCAGCCATCTAGCTACTGACTACAGACCCGAAGGTCTACACGGAACTACTCATGCATCATCGGAGAGGCACCAATGGAAGTGGTGAACCCCTCCGTGATGGTGTCTAGATTGGATCTGGTGGTTCTGGACTCTGCGGCGGATGGATCAAAATTCCGTTTGCTCCCCTAGGGTTTCTGGAATATTGGGGTATTTATAGAGCAAAGAGGCAGTCCGGGGGGCACCCGAGGTGGGCACAACCCACCAAGGTGCGCCTGGGCCTCCTTGCGCGCCCTGGTGGGTTGTGCTCCCCTCGGAGTACCCCCCCAGGTGTTGCCTTGGCCAATTGGGTTTCTTCTGGTCCAAAGAAATCTCCAAAAAGTTTCGCTGCGTTTGGACTCCGTTTGATATCGATTTCCCGCGATGTAAAATATATGCAGAAAACATTAACTGGCACTTGGCACTATGTCAATAGGTTAGTACCAAATGATATAAAATGACTATAAAATGATTGTAAAACATCCAAGAATGTTAATATAGCATGGAACAATCAAAAATTATAGATACGTTGGAGACGTATCAGTATCCCCAAGCTTAACTCCTGCTCATCCTTGAGTAGGTAAGTGATAAAAACAGAGTTTTTGATGTGGAATGCTGTCTATCATGTCATATCATATTATTTTCTTTATAGCATGGAAATTTGGACTTTTATATGGTTCAAAGCAATAGTCTAGTTTTGACATGAGATTTAAATACTCAAACATATCAAGAAGCAACCATGTCTTTCAAAATATCAATGCTAAAACAAGTTATCCCTAGCCCATCATGCTCAACCATTGATCCATTCATGAAACACACTCGCATATTAGTTACACCCAATGCTCAAGTATGATCATAGTGTTTCCTAGTTGGTGCTTGTAAGAGAAGATGGAGACTCAAATTCAAAAAAAATGCGTAAGTAAAAGAAAGGCCATTCGCAATGGGAAGTAGGGATTTGTAGAGGTGCCAGAGCTCAAAGCTTAAATTGAGAGATAATTTTTTTTGGGAGGTATACTTTTCCCACCAACAAGAACGACTTGAGGTTCCCAAAACTTTCCATGCTAGATATATCATAGGCGGTTCCCAAACGGAAAATAAAGTTTATTCCTTTTCCACCAAACTTTCACAAGCCATGGCTAGCCAAATCCACGGTTCGCTTCCATACTAACACTTTCCAAGGAATTTATTATTTGACAACATAAGGTAAATTTGTTTTTCATTTCGGGACTGAGCTAATATGTTTGCCTTACTCTCGTGCAATGATAAGTGTATAAACACTCATCGTGAGAATAACACATCTAGCATGGAAAATATTGGCCACCCCTCACCACCTCGCAAGCGGTACGGGCACACAAAAGGGAAATTTATTTTGAAAATTAGAGATGGCACATACAAATTTGCTTAGAATGGCAAGGGAATACCGCATATAGGTAGGTATGGTGGACTCATGTGGCACAACCGGGATAAAGTATTTTGGATGCACAAGTAGTGATCATACTTAGTGCAAAATGAAGGCTAGCAAAAGACTGGGAAGCGACCAACTATGAAACAAATAATCTCATAAGCGAACATTGAGCATAAATAACACTGAATAATGCACCACAAGTAGGATATAATTTCATTACATAATTATTGACTTTCATGCTTGCATAGGGAATCACAAACCTTAACACGAATATTATTACTAAAGCATAGTTACTCATTAACATGACTCACATATCATATCATCATGTCTCAAAAATATTACAAGGAATCAAGTTTATTTTGTCCAATGATCTTCATGAAAGTTTTTATTATATCCTTCTTGGATATCTATCACTTTGGAACTAATTTTCATGTGTTGCTTTTGATAAGCTCGAACAAATATAAGTGAAGATCATGAGCATAATAATTTTCTTTATCTCAAAATAATTTAAGTGAAGCAAGAGAGTATTTCTCCAAAGATACTAAAGCACATGGTGCTCAAAAAGATACAAGTGAAGCACTAGAGAAAATCCATAGCTCATAACAATTTAAGTGAAGCATAGAGAGCTATTCTAACAAGTCATGGCATAATTTTGGCTCTATCAAATAGATGTGTACAACAAGGATAGATGACATACAAAGCAAAACAAAATAAGCAAAGACTCATATCATACAAGACGCTCCAAGCAAAACTTATATCATGTGACGAATAAAAATATAGTTTCAAGTGAAATACCAATGGTCGTTACAAGAAAGAGGGGATGCCACTCGGGGGCATCCCCAAGATTAGTTGCTTGCTTCTCTTTGGATAATAGCTTGGGATGCCGGGGCATCCCCAAGATTAGGATTTTTCTTACTCCTTATTCCTTCATCCATCGTAAGATAACCCAAAACTTGAATACTTCAATCACACAAAACTCCAACAAAACTTTCGTGAGATCTGTTAGTATAAGAAAACTAATCACTACTATAAGTACTCTAGTAAACCCATTCATATTTTTTATTTGTAATATATCTATTGTATTCCAAATTTTCTATGTCAAAAACTCATCAAAGAAAACCATAGAATCATCAAAACAAGCACATAACACAGTAAAAAGACAGAATATGTCAAAAACAAAACAATCTGTAGTAATCTGGAAGTTTATAATACTTCTGCAACTTTAAAATCTTGAGAAAAATAAGGCCCCGTGGGCAATTTGTATATTAATCTTATGCAAAAAGAATCAACCAAAAAGAACTCTCCTGTTAAAACTGAGAATTTTTCTCATGAGCGCAAAAGTTTCTGTTTTTTCAGCAAGATCAAATCTACAAACACCCAACGTGTTCCTAAGGCTTTTCTTGGCACAAACCTTTATTCAAACCACAAAAACACATCTCAATAGAGATATTAAAGGGTTTACAAACAAGAATGGAAAATAAAAAGCAAACAATTATTTTATTCGTTGGGTCGCCTCCCAACAAGCTCTTTCTTTATAGCCATTAAGATAGGCTTGAGATTTCAATGATGCTCACATGAAAGACAAGAGTTGAAGCACAAAAAGAGCATCATGAAGCACGTGACAAACACATTTAAGTCTAATATACTTCCTATGCATAGGCATTTTGGAGGCAACCAAATTATCAAGACAAGAAACATTTACCATATGCAAGGAAAAACAAAGAAACAATAGCAATCTCAACACGACGAGAGGTAATTTAGTAACATGAAAGTTTATACAACCATATTTTCCTCTCTCATAATAATTACATGTAGGATCATACTCAAATTCAACAGTATAGCTATCACATAAAATTTTCTCTTCATGATCCACATGCGTAGAAGTCATATAATCTTCCAAAATAGTGGGACTAACATCAAATAAAGTCATGACCTCTCCAAACCCACTTTCAATATTATCGCAAACATATTCATCAGGAGGATTAAATAAAATTTTAAGATCATAACGAGAATCACCCCAATAATGACCATTGCAATAAGTAGAGGACATATCAAAATTAGCATCCCCAAGCTTGGGGTTTTGCATATTACTAGCATAATTGACATTCATAGAATTTATTATAACACCATTGCAATCATGCTTTTCATACAAGGAGCTATCATGAATCACTTCATAATTTTTTTGTTTTATCACTTCATCACAATTATCAGATTCATGAATCTCAAGCAAAACTTTATAAAGATAATCTAGTGCGCTCAATTCACTAGCAATTGGTTCAAAATAATTGGATCTTTTAAAAATATTGGCAAGTGGATGAGGATCCATAAACGCTTTCCTTACAATTTCTAATAAAATACCCAATTATACCAAACAACCAAGCAAAGTAACCAAGAAAGACATAAGGGAAAATGAAAATAGATCTGACGAGAAAACGACAAACGAAAAACAGGGCGAATAAAAATGGCAAATTTTTGTGAAGTGAGGGAGATGAAAACGAGAGGCAAATGGAAAATAATGTAATTGCGAGGAGATGAGATTTGTGATTAGGAACCTGGTATATCTTGAAGGTGCTCCCCGGCAACGGCGCTAGAAAATTCCTTTTGATGGCTGCTAAAGCTACGTCGGTTTTTTCCCCAAAGAGGAAGGGGTGATGCAGTATAGCAGCGGTAGGTATTTCCCCCAGTTATGAAACCAAGGTTATCGAACTAGTAGGAGAACCAAGCAACACAACGTAAATAGCACATGCACACAAATAACAAATACTCGCAACCCGACGTGTAAAAGGGGTTGTCAATCCCTTTCGGGTAACGAACGTGAGAGAGATATAAATATTGATAGATTGGACGGAAAATAATATAAATTGCAGCAAGATATTTTTTGGGTTTTTGGTTTAATAGAAAATAATAGCAAATGAAAAATAGATCACAAAGGTAAATAATATGAGGAAGAGACCCGGGGGTCGTATATTTCACTAGTGGCTTCTCTCGAGAAAATAGAAAACGGTGGGAAAACAATTACTGTTGGGCAATTGATAGAACTTCAAATAATCATGATGATATCCAGGCAATGATCATTATATAGGCATCACGTCCAAGATTAGTAGACCGACTCCTGCCTGCATCTACTACTATTACTCCACACATCGACCGCTATCCAGCATGCATCTAGTGTATTAAGTTCATGGGATAAACGGAGTAATGCAATAAGAACGATGACATGATGTAGACAAGATCTATTTATGTAGAAAAAGACCACATCGTTTTATCTTTAGTAGCAACGATACATACGTGTCGGTTCCCCTCCTGTCACTGGGATCAAGCACCGTAAGATCGAACCCACTATAAAGTACCTCTTCCCATGGCAAGATAAAGAGATCAAGTTGGCCAAACAAAACCCAATATCGGAGAAGAAATACGAGGCTATAAGAAATCATGCATATAAGAGATCAAAAGAAGACTCTAATAACTTTCATGGATATAAAAGGATAGACCTGATCATAAACTCAAAGTTCATTGGATCCCAACAAACACACCGCAAAAGAGTTACATCATATGGATCTCCAAGAGACCATTGTATTGATAATCAAAAGAGAGAGATGAAGCCATCTAGCTACTGACTACGGACCCAAAGGTCTACAAGGAACTACTCACGCATCATCAGAGAGGCACCAATGGAAGTGGTGAACACCTCCGTGATGGTGTCTAGATTTGATCTGGTGGTTCTGGACTCTACGGCGGCCGGATCGAAATTCCGTCTGCTCCCCTAGGATTTCTGGAATATTGGGGTATTTATAGAGTAAAGAGGCGGTCCGGGGGGCACCCGAGGTGGGCACAACCCACCAAGGCACGCCCTGTTGGGTTTTGCTCCCCTCGGAGCACCCCCAGGTGCTGCCTTGGCCCATTGGGTTTTTTCCGGTCCAAAAAAATCTCCAAAAAGTTTCGCTGCGTCTGGACTCCGTTTGATATCGATTTCCTGCGATGTAAAAAACATGCAGAAAATAGCAACTAGCACTTGGCACTATGTCAATAGGTTAGTACCAAAAAATGATATAAAATGACTATAAAATGATTATAAAACATCCAAGAATGATAATATAACAGCATGGAACAATAAATAATTATAGATACATTGGAGACGTATCAGGTGCCAGGCGAATATTTTCCAATTTTCACGTAGGAATGTCCTTAGTGCCTTGTCGACTGCGGGGTCCAGCCGTGCTCCTATGGATGCCTTTTTATTGAGATATGTTGGGTGCACTTGAAATTTGACTATTTCGTCTGCTGGCTTAAATGATGTGGGCTTTTGTCTTTTGCTGACAACCACGTCGTCCCTATCGACTATAGTGCATAGCATTGTTTACTCTTCGGCCGCGAGGGCCTCAGATAGTGCCTCTAGGGTGAGTGACGTTGTTTTATTTTTGTCTCGCAAGGCTTTGCTTGGGTCGCTTTGAAGAGAGATCACCCCATTGGGACCTTGCATCTTGAGTTTCATATACCTGTAATGTGGTATGGCCTGAAATCTGGAGAATGGATCACGTCCAAGAAGGGCGTGGTATCCGCTACGGAAAGGCACAGTATGAAATAGCAGGGGTTCAGATCTGTAATTATCGGGTGTGCCAAACACAACATCCAGTGTCACGCGTCCCGAGTAGTGTGCTTCCCTTCCGGGTATTATACCTGGGAACGTGGTATGACTGCGTTCGATGCGGGACCTGTTGAACTATATCTTGTCTAAAGTGTCTTCATAAATGTGGTGAAGGCGGCTGCCTCCATCCATCAGCACTTTAGTTAGCCGGAAATCGTTGACAATGGGGTTAAGGACTAGCGCGGCCGATGCGTGGTTGTTGCGGGGGCTTGGCTCATCTTTCTCATTGAAGGTGATAGGCGTGGTTGCCCATGGCTGTGCGGCCGTCACCTGATATATTTGGCTGAGCTCTTGAAGAGCCCTTTTTCCTTCTATTGTTTGAAGCGAATGTGTTGTATACCGTAAGGACACTATGGTCTTGTGGTGTAGGCGAGGGCTATTTGTCTAGAGGTGTAAGACCCAAGATTGGCTCGCCATGTTTGGCCACTTGCCTTACCACCTAACATGCTCGAAGTCTATGAGTTGGGTTTGCATCTAGCAAGAACGAGTGTATTGGGCACGGTTTATCGAGCAATTTGTCTAACACCGATCTGGGACTGGTTTTCTTTTCATTAGGCTCACGCTCTGGCGACTGATTTTTGTAAGCCCGTTTAAAGCGAGGCCTTCCATGGTGCCCAGCGGGATGTGGCTCTATATTCATCTATTGCTCTATCCATGTATTCTCCATGGCGCAATATTTGCGTACCATGTCCGATAGTTCGGTGAAGCTTTGAATTTGGCGATGTCAGAGGGCGTTTAAGAGGCCCTCGTCCCAGCAGTTAAACTGGAATGCCTTAACTATTTCTTTATCACAGCCAGACGCCATTCTTTACCAGGAGAAATCTATCCCAATAGTGGTGGACTGTCTCAGTTGGCAGCTATTTCACGCACACGAGGTCCCATATGTCTGGACTTCTCGAATTCGGAGAGTATTCCGCGTGGTGGGAGGGTGGGAAAATTTCAAGGATCCCTCCTGCCACGGACCCAGACTATCCTTGATGGGTCATTGAGTTATATCTGGCTCGAATCTTGCGGGGTCTGGATCCGGACTAGTGCGCGTCTGGCGCGGGCCGTGGCCATCCTTGATGGTCGGTTGGGCTATGTCCGGATTGGACCCCGCCGGACCAGGATCTAGACTTGCGTGCAGCCGAGTTGGCTTGAGGCTGGATTCTGCGTCGGGGTCTCAGTCCGGATGCGCCTTCAGGCTGGTATCTAACTCCGACCTAGATAGTCGAGTGTATACCGTTCTCAGCTTATGAGGTTGTGGTCCCTACTGGGCTTCTTTGATGGTGGCGACGAGGTGCGTGACCGGAGGGGTGTTGATTTCTCGGTCGTCGGTTTTAAGCCTGATCTGATCGTAGGCCGTAGACCTAGTAATAGAGATCCCCATCGCATGGAATAGGCTTATCAAGTAGTCTATCAGCTAGGGAGGTGTCGAACACTCCGACAATTCAAAAGGGGATTTCGTGGGCAATCTACCAGAGCCTGGCTTTAGGGTTGGGCTTTGAGAGACGCTTGATTCTTGTAACTCAGTTGGCCTTAGGGTCAATGCCTTTGGGCCAGTGAGTTCCTTCACAGGAGCGGAGCCTTCGATCTGGTCGAGGCGGCCGGTGCGATCGGCGCGTAATAGTACCCTGCCGAACAGGATGAGATGACCAGGGGCGGGAGAGCCCTCTGTGTGGGCAAGATCTCTAGCGATCGGTTGAGCCATCGATTCCTCCGGTGATCCGACAGCGGAACTCTCAATGAAAACACCAATGTCGGTGTCAAAACCGGCAGACCTCGGGGTAGGGGGTCCCGAGATTTGGATCTAGGATCGATGGGTAACAAGGGACGACGAACATAGTGTTTGCCCAGGTTCGGGCCCTCTCGAAGATGTAAAACCCTACGTCCTGCTTGATTGTATTGATTGTATAACGTGGTTTACAGAGTAGATCTACCTCGAGATCAGTATAAGCTAACCCTAGACTATGGGGGGTGAAGATAGCTCCCTCCTAATGACTATAACCCTCGGTTTATGTAGACACCGATAGGGTTAGGGTTACCGAGGATAGACTACAGTAAGGAATAAAAGAGATCCTACGCCTTCTTGACTTGGAGGGCACACCACAGCTTCATAGATCTCCTGTCACAGTACGGCTCCACCAGTCTGGCCCATGTACAATGGGCCGTCGCCCCGAGGACCCCTTAGTCCATGACTCCCTCACCGGTCGTCTTCTTTCTCTGGGACAGGTCGATGTCACGCTGTCGCAAGCCTCTCCGCCGCAAGAGGCGGGTTTTCTTTGTCTTGTTGATCACATACATCAAGTTATTAAGGTCACGGTCCAGTTGGACCAGCATCCTGAAGAAAAACCCATCACTGACAGAAGAGACTCATAGCCAAGGGTCAAACCACAGGATTTCTTATGTCCCTCGCATCTACATCGAAGGCCACACCAACATGAGGAACACGAGGACACAAGTGCAATGTTAAGCTACCATCACCATGTCGATAGACCCTGCAAACGCTAACCTCATCGCCCATAACAACTAGCAAGAATCTATGACATCGAGTAAATGATGCGCGGCCGCCAAATCCTAACCCTAAGTTATTTGCATGCTGACATTGATGCACCGGGCACCCCTCGCATTGCCGAAGAGGTAGGAAGAGGAGGGGGAACCCGTGGGCTCAGCACCAACAATGGACATGCAGGGCAAAATCCTCTTCCTTACCGTCTCGGGTGGGTGGAGTAGAGGAGAAACTATCAAAAATGCTAGATGAAGTCCACTTTTTTAAAAAAAGTCAAATCATAATTTTATGTTTCAATTTATTTTAAAAAAATACACATATACTTAGATACATGATGTACGTGTGTGTGATTTTTCATGATGAAATGCCTTTAAAATGATATTTGCACAATGAAAAACAAATATGAGGCTTTTTTTTGAACTGGAACATGCATTCCATTACTTTAACCAAACTCAGCAGACTCGCTGGCTACGAGATCATACACGCAACTTCGGGCTTGGTCCTTCCACCAAGTACACGCCACATTTGCTCAAAATCCCCAATCAGCTAGGGTATGAGAAACCTTATTACATAGGCGCTTATAGTGCTTAAATTCAAAAGCATCAAGAGATGCATAACAAAGGCTACGCGCATCACGCAGAAGCACTCCAATCGATGATAGGTCACGGTCGCCAGAGTTGATGGCGTTTACCAGCTGCAAGGAATCTGATTCGAAGACGACCTGGTGAATACCCATCTCCGCCGCAGCTTCAATGGCTTTAACACACGCCATTGCTTCAGCATGGAGTGGCGAAGCAAGATGTTCAAGTTTTCTTGCACATGCTCCGATGAACTCCCCTTGGCTCGATCTAGCAACGCATCCCTAGGCTCCACTTCCCTCTTCAGCATAAAATGCCGCATCAAAGTTTACTTTAACCTATCCTTCAGTCGGTCTAGTCCATGCTGCAACCATAGGTTGCCCATCGGATGCCTTTGTTGTACCCGCGGCCCCCCTGAAATCATCACACAGCCTTCGGACATTGTAAGCAATCGCCTCACATGCCTTTACCTTCTCCCCTTGATTTGCTTTGTTCCTCGTGTTCCACCATTCCCAGAGAAGCATGAGCACAAGATCACGTCGTGGAGGTGCCAAGGAACACACACGTTCGAAGATCATCATGGGGTTCGCACACTCCAGCAGAGAAATGCGCACATCCTCGAGCTATAAGGATGTGTTTGGATTGCAACCAATATATGCCACACCAAAAAATTGGCAAGCCCGTGAAAATTGGTTAGCAATTGGATAGATGCCAAAATTTTGGCTCGCCCGTGGTGCCCACGATGCGCTAGCACAATTCTCGCCAACGCCAGGGCGAATCGTTGGCACGGAAAAGCTACGCCAAAATATTGGCAGCGACCACGCCCGCTAGGTCTGGGTGGGATATGTGTAATTAGTGCAGCCCAGTAACAGCTATGTACGGACACTCTAATCCTTGTGTGATTTTTTTACTTAAAAAGGATTGGCAGGTCGGCAAATCTCTCCAGTACCGTGACTCTATTGGCTCAATAAACAGGCTGGCAAATGCATGCAGCAAGATAACTACGAATTAATTCAAAACAATGTTCCGTAGTTTTGAAATGCTCAACAAACAGTGTTTCTTAGTTTCGAAATGCTCAATAAACAGTGTTTCTTAGTTTCAAAATTCATTCCAGTGTTTCTATTGACTTGTCATGAAAAATGAATTTGATACAAATCACAAACACTAGTCAATCTAAACAGTTTACCTCTGCTGGCTACAAACCAAATGGAAGGCTATCCTATTTTGCCAAAAAAAATTGGAAGGCACAATGGTTATAATCCAAACAACAACAGCTTACCAAAAATTTGGTCATGCCCTTGCTTTGGTCATGCCAAAAATTTGGTAGGGCTAGCTGGGGCTCAAACCAAACACACCCTAACTCTCTCCAGAGGTGCTTGACCTGTTTGCACTTCAGAAACATATGACCACCATCCTCGTCCATTCTCATGCATACCGGACATCGGGTAGCCAACACGACATGTTTCCTCTTGATGTTCATACACGTCGGCGGAGAATTATGTGCAAAACGCCACAAAAACATCCGTACTTTGGGTGGGAGTTCCAGCCATCAGATTTTAGTCCATTTCTACACGCCCTTCGGCGTGGCCGTTGCCGATGAGCTGGCATCCCTATTGAGGGTTGCATCTCTCAAATTGATCCCTAGGTGGTATGCTGACTTTACCGAGAAGATCCCCCTCGGATCAAAATGCCAAGCTGGTTGGTCCTCCATCCCACTTCGGACTGGGATCGCAAGGATATCCCTCACATCTTCAGGACATAGCATGTCTGAAACTATTTCCTCATCCCAATTCTCAGTAATTGGGTTCATCAGTTCAGAGACTCTGTCAAGCAGCACCCCTGCGCGGTTCGTACGGGGCCTCCTAGTGCTCCCTCGGGGCAGCCATGGGTCATCCCAAATGCGCACACTGTCCCCCGTACCAATCCTCCACACTATACCTTGCTTAAGTAAATCAATACCTTTCAAGATACTTCTCCACGTATATGGCATATCTCTTCCGCTACATGCCTCTAGCACCGAGTAGTCCGGGAAGTAGCGAGCCTTCAATACTCGCGCACACAAAGTGTCTAGTTCCTGTAATAGCCGCCACCCTTGCCGAGCCAACATCGCTAAGTTAACAGTATGCAAGTCCCTGAACCCCAATCCACCTTCTCTCTTCGGTTTGGTCAATTTATGCCATCCGATCCAGTGACACCGATCCCATTTATCTTGGTTACTCCACCAGTCTCGGTTGATGAGGGTGCCAATCTCCTCACACAGCTTCTTGGTTATATCAAAACACGACATGGCAAAGGTCGGGATTGCTTGCGCGACTTATTTAACCAAAGTTTCCTTCCCCGGCATTGATAGCAACCTCTCAACCCATCCCTGCATGCGCTGCCATATATTCTGATTTATGTATTCAAACTCTTGGCTTCTTGCAGCCCCCACAAATATTGGCAGCCCAAGGTATCTACGCCCTTGTGATTCCTGTGAGACCCCCAAAATCTGAAGGACCTCGGCTTTCCTCACTGCACTTGTGCCTTTGCTGAACGTAACTGCAGACTTGTTCTTGTTTATCATCTGTCCGGACTGTTCCTCGTACAATGCCAAGATTGCTTGCAGTTTGTGAACCCCATTTGTGGTTGCTTTCATCACGGTTAGTGAGTCGTCGGCAAAGAATAAATGGTTTATCTTTGGTGCCCTGGGCAAATCTCAACGCCTTGAATGGATCCCTCTAGCTCAGCTTGATGTAGTAGAGCCGAAAAACCCTCAGCACACAGGATAAATAGGTATGGAAAGAGGGGATCCCCTTGCCGCAGCCCCCTTTCAGGTACAATCATCTCCGATAAGTTCCTGTTTATCCTTACTCTGTAATTCAGCGTCGTGACACACTTCATGATCGTGTTGTCCATTGCTCAACAAAGCCCATCCGGCGCATAATGCGCTCCAAAAATCCCCACTCCACCCGGTCGTAGGCCTTGCTCATATCCAACTTGACAGCAACCAAACCATCTCAACCCCCCTTCCGTTTATGCATCAAGTGATTTATCTCGTAGGCCAACAACACATTGTCGGTTATCATCCGCCCCGGTACAAATGCAGATTGGGTTGGTGAGATGATCTCCGGGAGTATTTCCTTTAACCTGTTGGCCAAAGCCTTCGAGATCAATTTGTACAACACATTACACAGGCTTATTGGTCGAAAATTCGTGATTCTTGATGGATGCTTGTTCTTTGGGATCAAGACAATAGTGGTCTCATTCCAACGCATCGGCATTGGTCCCCCGTTTAGCACCTCCAAAACCTCTTGTTGTCCCTTGTCGCCAACTAGCCCCCAAAACTTCTTGTGGAAGATTGCCGGCATTCCATTCGGTCATGGTGCCTTGAGATCACCAGTGGCCTCAAGGGCTTGTTTTACCTCCGCCTCAGTGTAGGGTCGAGTAAGTCGCACGTTCATATCAGTAGTAACAGAGGTAGGGACACAAGAGAGAAGTTGATCATCAATGACACCTGCAGAAGACGTGAACAAACTTTTGTAGTGGTTAGTAATAAAAATCCCTAGCTCCGCTTCTCCTTCTACTACACTCCCGTCTTCCTTCTTTAACTTCTTAATCACATTTCCCCTCTTCCTTTCATAGGCTTGGGCATGGAAAAACTGTGTATTGCGATCACCAAACTTCAACCAATTTGCATGCGCTCTTTGCTGCCAATACATGTTATGTTGATCCTCCGGCCTACTCAATTTGTATCTCAAAAGCTGCTCTCGATTCACCTGTTGCTGGTTTATTGGGCTCCTCCTACATGCTTCCAGCTCCTTTTTAGCCTTCCTGATTCTTCCCTTCAATTCTGCCAACACCTCCCGATCCCACTTAGTAAGCTCACCACCCACACGCCTAATACCCTCCATCACCGTACTCGCTCCTTCCTGAAAAGCATTGTTCCATGCATTCTCCACCACCTGCGCACGCTCCTCCTCCTGCAACCACCTTGCCTCAAACCGAAACACTCCTGGTCCATGCATCTCCTGCTGCGTATCAGACCTCCCGTTCAACTCCACAATTAAAGGACGATGATCAGAATGACGAGGGTCGCCGTTAATTACTCTATGTAGCGGATACAGGCACCGCCACTCCATGTTTGCAACAGCGCGATCCAGCCTTTCCCGAGTGTATCCCTCCACCGTGTGCCAATTATTCCTCCATGTGTATGGATCCTCCACAAAACCCAGGTCATCAAGACCACACTCTTCAAGAGTCTCCCTGAAGGCATCTAGACAACCTTGGGCCCGAGCCGGCCCTCCTTCCTTCTTATTTGTGAAAAGGATCTCATTGAAATCCCCAAGCCAGATCCATGGGAGGTCCGATTGGGCGTGAAGCGCTCTCATAGCCCTCCAAGTGTTCTCCTTCTCCCCCCATCTCGACTCACCATACATCCCTGTCAATCTCCACTGCCTCCCGTCCTCCTCCTTCACCCATGCATCGATATAGTACTTATCCTTCCATTTTAGTTCTACATCCACCCCCCTACGCCGGAACAAAGCTAGCCCTCCACTACGCCCAACCGGGTCCTTCGCCACCATGTTTGGCATGCCTAGCTGCCATCTTAGACTATCCAACTCTTTTTCGAACAATCTTGTCTCCGACAGGAACAAGATATCAGGCTCTTCCGCCCCCTGGAGATCCAGGAGACTCCGAACTGCCGGCAGGTTCCCAAGCCCCCGGCAGTTCCAAGCAACTATCTTCATTGGTTCCCGCAGGGCTGTTCCGACAGCCCCGCTTCAGCTTCACTTAATATCTCCTCCACTCTCTTTGCTTTCTTTACCCTCTCCACATCCATTTCATCTTCCTCCATCGGTGCCCCTTCTCTTTTTTCTCCTTCATGAACATCCAAGGCTGGTTGCATCTCACTGTTTTGCAATCTCTCCCTCCTGACTATCTTCACTCCCTCCTTACCGCTTCCCCTCCCCTTCATTCTCTCTCCTGACCCCTTCTCCACTTTCTTCCCCAGGTCCATAACCTCTGATGTGGCGTTTTCATTTTCCTTGACTTCCACAATATCCATGGGGCCAGCAGAGCCCACTTTAGATTGATTTTGCAAGGGCGTAGATACTGCTGGGCCGCTCCTTCTATTTTCAGAAGTGTCACCTGCTAACACCAAGGCCTTTTTGGGCGGCAGCCCGTCTTCACCTTTCTTTTCCACTTTTTCCCCTTGTACATTCTTCATTGAGCTAGTGACCTCTTCCTCCTGAGCATTTCTTATTTTACGCTGACTCG
This sequence comes from Secale cereale, assembly GCA_902687465.1. Taxonomy (NCBI): domain Eukaryota; kingdom Viridiplantae; phylum Streptophyta; class Magnoliopsida; order Poales; family Poaceae; genus Secale; species Secale cereale. The sequence continues at coordinate 539,958,440 of LR738709.1, read as the reverse complement.
GATCACTATGACTCTTCCTCCTCCAATTTTCATTGTCGCTTCCCGATCTGCTCGTACTAACGCCCATGTTGTATGACCTGAAGTTGGAGTTGTTTCTTCCGTCCCCCGTACCCCTACCATCCCCCCAGCCTCCTCTACTACCTGAGTCCCCACCTCTTTTTGGTATGTATGCTCTGAGCCATGAGCCAAATTATTGTCTCTCCCCTCTACCCAAGGTGATGCTACAATCTTTGTCTGCGTGATCCAGGAGCCCACATCCATAACAAAAGTCTGGTAGGAACTCATACTCAAAACGACACCACAACTCAGCATTCTCCTCATCCTGCTCTTTCAGCTTCTTCCTAGCTTCTCCCTCCCCATTCTCCTCATCACGCATAAACCCTCTCATCAATGTCTCCCTGGTATCAATTCTTGTCTTCACCCGGAGGTATCTACCAACCGTCGTTCCATCAGGCCCCACATCCACCTCCATTGCCTTGCCAATAAAATTCCCTATAGCCTCCCCCGCCTCTCTGCACATCATACCTAGGGGGAGATCAAAAACTCGCACCCATACAGGGATCGTCCCGAATTCGTAGTCCTTAACTGTTTTTGTAGGGATGTAATCTTCCACAACCAGCAGAGACTTGCCAAACTCCCAACGTCCCTCCTCCAATGCCTTCCGCTTCCCGGATTGCTGATTGAAAGTGAATAAAAATATGTTATCCCCGAGATCCTTGCAGTCCAGACCCTTCAGCGGACACCAAACCCTAGCCAAAGATAGGGTCATTGCCTCTGCTACAGCAGGCTTGTCCGCCATCACTTTGGCGATCGCATGTGGTTCGACCGCCCCCACCTTTCCCCATCCGCTCCAGATGATCTTCCTCCCCTTCTTCTCCGACTCCGACAACTTCAGACTCTTCATCAGACCTTCAACTCGTTCCATCCTCCCCACACCCGAACTCAACAGCCGAAACTAGGGGTCTAAGTTGTTTTACGACCGTGAGCCCTAGCACACACGGAAAGCCTCTGGTGGATTAGGTTGGGCACGCGAACGTGGGACGCGGGCGGCCGGTGACCCGGAGAATCTGGGTGTAGATCGGCGACGGCGGCGGAACAGCACGAAGAAAACCCAGGCCAGATGCGATCAGCTAGCGAATCGCCAAACCGGTCGTGAGAGGAAACCTAACCGTCACCCGCGGGACGGACCGGCAATGTCAAAATATGAGGCTTTTTAACACAAGCACTATTCATCCTCAAAGTTCGTGATAGTTTTTTGGTTTGCACACCTACCGTTTCAAGGTATTTCATCTTGAAATTTTACACACATACACATCACATCCTTGTATACTTGTACAATTATTTTCAGAATTATTTGAAACTGAAAAGATGGAATTTTGATTTATTTATATTTTGAATAAAAGGGCCTCCAAAACGCCGTCCTTTCACGAGAGACAAGTACTTAAGAAACTGCGGGAGCAACCGAGCCAAGTTAAGACAGGAGAAATAACATGGATCGATGATGGCCATTTTGTTCTTTCCAGGAACGAGGTCGCCACGCCACCACCTCATGTCCTCGTTGTGAGCAGTGACTCACCTGGGCTCCGGTTGCCGATTCTGCCTAAACCAAAAGGCAGGCCCGGCGAAGTAGCACAGCACGGCAAACCTCTCGCGTTTTGTCTTCAGGCCTTCGTGGCGCCCATCTCACATGGCCCCTGTGCCCACGACTCCCCGGCGCCTCACCCATCCGCATCACCAGATCTTTGGCTACTCGATCGATCGGACGGAATCTATCGCTACTTTGCTGGTAGTAGTAGCAGCGGTTGCTAGTGTGCGAGTGAGGGCAGGGTCACGCACCACTCCTCCGCATTGCAAGTGATCAGCATCAGTGGGTGATGTGACGGGGCCTTCTGCCGTAATTGTTGGCTGAATTGAGTGAGCCTCATGAATTGGGAAGCACTGTTTCTCCTAGCATCCTTGTACATATAAAGAAACTCCCATCTTCCAAGGTTAAATTAGGACCGCGACGACAAAGTTAACGTAAAAAATCTTATCAGTTTCTCGCAAAAACGAAGACAAAAATTTTAAGACGTCGCGGTCGAGCTTGGAAACAGCAGCATGCATCAACCCCCACCAGCATCAGGCGTAAATACAGCGCCCGTACCAGGTCTGCTGGCTTGCAACTCCTGCAAGACCAATTATATTTCCCCGGTTTACGGTAGACGTCTCGTGCGGGGGCTGTGAGGCGCACCAAAAAAAAGGAAAGGCATGCACGGATGGCACAGCGGAGTGGAGAGGCGCACAGCGGTGGGACACGGGCATGGACGGACGGACGGACGGACGTCTAGAAGAGAATCCATGGCCAGGCAGCAGGTCGTGGCCGCTAAAGAGGCGTGGCCAGCCGCACCAAGATAAGATACGCATGCACACACACACAGTAGCTTGTGCCACCAGCATGCCCGTACGTACCAAACAAGAACCAGAGTCCGGGAGTCGTGAGCATTTTTAATTAGACTATAAAAATCTCCGGTGATGTTTATGTTCTTTAGAAGAACAGTGATGTTTATGTTTTGTAGAGTACGTGCGGCTCAAAGTTTGAGCCTGGCTTCGGAGTCAGCAACCGGACACGTAGTATACTACTCCAGTAGCGCGTGATAACTACGACAGTGATCGGTTAGTTCGGGGGGAGAAGCATAATGCATGCGATGACCACTCGGGAGGGAGGAGGAAGAAGAAGGGAAAAAACACTGAATTCTCGGATGTGATGCGGTATCCTACTTGTAGCCCCGCATAGACGGACAGCAGATCGGCAGATTTTATGAGGGAATTCCAGACTCCCCTGTCAGATTAGCAATTTCCCAACAGTGCGCGGCCGTGCTTAGTAGTTAGCGTTCATTCATGTCAGGAATGGAACGGCCCACCCTCCTCCCGCGTCCGGCGACGTGCACCATGCATCTTGATTCTTCCAGGGAATATCTATGTGTGCGTATATATATTATGGGCACGAGACGTGGCTGGTGCATGGAGCTCTATTTAAGTTGTCCGTTCGCTGTGGTGCGGAGAAGTTTCGTCTAATTTTTTGGCGCGTCCCTGTCGATCGTGTACTTCTAGTTTCGCCGATGCCACGGTGCGCATATCCGGTTGTTGCGAGCTGACACGCCTACCCTTAGACCAGAATATCGGGTGTCGTAGGCGTCCATCTGGAAAGGCCAATGTCGCATGGCCTCCTCGCTTCGTCTCAACGGGAAGAAAAAGAGCGGCAGATTTACAAGTGCCATGCAATGCATGCACAGTCATTCTGCTAGTACATTATACTGACATCAATATACATGGCTTCTCACCTGCTGTCAAATTTAATTAAGTTGCATACGAGATTACGAGTAGAGTTCCACGGTAGTACATTCCCCTCCCAAAAAAAAACTAGACTAGAGTACACTATTCCATCAAGGAAATGACGGCTGGGGCTGCAGCAGTCAGAACGCAGAGATTATTTACTGTGCGCACGCGAATACCTGGCTTTCCTAGCTGGAGTGGAGCCCGACTGACACAGCTGAACATTTTACAAATTTTACCAGCCGTCGGTGCAACACGGTAGAGAAAAAAAGGGGTACGCATGCACATGCCATCTCCCCGTGGCCAGTGCGAGCTGCTCTCGCTGGCCAGTCTAGTGCGCCGCGTACGCCGGAGCTAGGCGAGTACATTGGGCTGTCTGCTTTCTTTCGAGCCAGGGTCTTTCACGAACATCAAATCAATTTACTCACACGTACTACACACTTCATATGATTGCATTCAAACGTACAGGCATCTAATCAATGGGTTCGTATCTATGGGGCGGCTCGGGTAGGGCGTGGATAATGGGGCTGCCGCCCACGGCACCTCCGCCGTTTGATCGTCGATTGCCTGGATCAGGTGTACGCGATGAAGTTCATTGCTAGTTAAGGCCTTAAATTCACCACATTTGAGGAGGGATTAATGGATTCAAGTTGTGCCTTGCCTTGGCCCTACATGTCTATGTGTGGAGGGGAGAGAGTAGAAAAAAAATGTGTGAATGGGAGTAGCATTGACCTGTGGCCGCAATCACACCCGTAAGTACAAATCTCAACTTAGATTTAGAAACTAAGTACATTAGAGCATCTACAGCCGGGCACCACAAACCCACTTCAAACGTTCGGGTGGGTCACCCGGTCACTGACCGGTCACAAAAATTTGACCTAGACGGACGCCTCAAACGCTCGTACTGACCGGCACCCCTCATTTTCAGCCAAGATATGAAAAGTTTCATGAACGAAAGCACATTGCGGCGTATAACATGTACATCATTCAACCATGCAACGTGAGGTTGTTACCGTATCGCTAGTACGCTATACAGACCAACGTCATCAAGTTTTGCGACGTTGTTCGTCACCTCGAGGCAAGGTGGCCAATGCATGCGGCAGAGGACGGGATCGTAGGTTTTGCTTTCTCTTACTCAACTTGTTGATCGATTTATTCTCTCAATATTGGTCTACATATTATATGTAGCCGCACGCGTTGCCATGGCGTGCCACGGGACAGAGGGACGGTCATTTACGTGCACACACTATTGGATGAAACTGAAGGGGGTATGTGTGATACGACATGATCCGTTGATGAAAAACTAGCATAAATAATAGTGCTTCTTGAGATCGATGAGTTTTTGCGTAAAGTTATACTACTTGATATGAGTTGATTTTGTTTTGCTGTAGCGTCCATATATATAGGACTCCTCTTTTATACTCCTGGGAGTATGTATTCCCATTCTCAATATACCTCATATACGCATTAATTATACCTCTTTATCATTCTCAATATACTTCATTAAATATTCTAAAATACCCTAATACGAGTTTTGTTGAAAAAATAGTATCTGCGACGTACTTTTATAATATACCCTTTTCACGTACAAACACATCAGTATATACGTAAACATTTAAAATATGTACACTCGCTTGAATTTTTTCATGAAAATCATTTTGGGTATCTAATAATTACTATGAAGTATATTAAAAATAATAAAAATGTATAAAAGATTTATCTATATGGTATATGAGGAGCGGGAGTACGCACTCACAGAAGTACACAATATATATATAAACACACATCAGTAATGTCTCTCTTTTTAAGACTGCTCCCCGAAGTAAAGCCAAGCCAAGGCCAGCCCCAAGGACGACACGGGCGGTAAAAAGAAGAAAGGAACACCGGCGCCACGTCAGTTCCTCCGACACCATCTGACGCGGAGGAGGAGGAGAGAGAAGCAGAAATTTTACCCACCGGCGACAAGCTTTGGCAAAGAGGCCCACGGCGTGGCAGGGCAGCCAGCGATGATGGCCGGGCCAGCGAAGGGGCCCTCGTCAACTCGCACCTGATGGGCCTCCCTTTCTCCCTCCACCGCTCTGCGATTTCGCATTTCCGGCATGCCGCGATCTCGCGCCTGACAGGCGTGCCCCCGCGGCGTCCGTCGGATCGCTTGTCAATTTCCGGGAAAATGCGCGGGTCCCGCGAGAATCTTGATGCTTATTCAAGCCCGCCAGATATATCCCTGTCTCTCTGCTGTTACGAACGCCCAGCTGAAAATTAATTAATTTCCAACGTACTAGTAATAACCCAGGGCCGCTGTTTGATATAGCATTCTTCGTTAACAAACTTGACCAAAGATCTGAGAAGCGACGCCTGATTCGGCAGGAGATCCAACAGGGCCAACGCCCGCACGCATTGTCAAATTTTGGCTCACCGGTTTTTTGGTACCAAATCCCATCAATCAATCAATCAAAGCTCCTCCCTCCGTTGTTTTATCTCTGTTTTTTTTGGTTATTACTATTTTCCCGCGGCTTTAAGAAAAAGTTTACGAGGACCTTTTTCTTCTTCTTGTCTCCCGGTAAAATCTCGGTGGCAAGTTAAAACGCGCGGTCGCCGGCGGATTAGCGACCCCCTCCCTCTCCCCTCTCCTCGCGCACAGTACCCCTGAAAGATTTGGGGGCTCGGCTTGGCCCGCCGGCCGTGGTACGTCCACCCAATAATTAATAACTGAGAATAAGAAACAAGTGATCAGTCGCCATGGTTGCGCGTCGCCACTGCGCATCCGCGTCAGCGTCACCGCGCTCTTCCCCGTTGCCCGACTTACGTGGTGGTGTTACATTACGGAGCCGCGGTTCCATGGTGTATATAAAGGAGCTTTGCCTCGTCCCCCTCCCCCTCCTGAGAGCTCCGACACACCACCACTCGAGCTCTTCTTTTGCCTGAGTGCGTGGAGAGAGAGAGAAGAGGAGAGGGGAGCAGCCCGTTCCTTGCCGCCCACCTTCCCTTCTCCGGCTCACCTGCGTCGCGGGTACAGTACCACCACTGCTCATCCATGGCGACTCCTCTCTTGCTGTTCCTGCCTTCTTCGCTCCTTTCATTTGGTTCTGGCGTCTAGACTCTGGCGGAGTTGTTCTTGGGGTCATCCATGGCGACCCCTCCGCGTTCGTCTTGGCTCTTATCGTTCGGTTCTGGAGGCGCCTTCCGCCGTAGTAGCTCCGTAGGCGCTGGCCATGGCGGTCATTTGCTCTTCTCATTTCCGAGAGTTCTTCGCGCCGCTGATGGCCCCCAGCATTTGCTTGATTCGATTCGTCGATTCGTCCGCCGCTAGCTCTCTTTCTTTCATTCATTTTTTCATTTTTTTTGTCAGTGGCGATTACGCTTGTCGTGCTGATCAGCGGCGGTCTGATTGTTCTCCTCTTCTCGAGCAGAAGAGAAAAGAAAAGAAGAAGAAAACAGCGGATCGTTTTCTTTTCTTTATTGTTTCCCTGATTTTCCAGGCCGGGTCGTGTCGGAGCCATGTTTCCATGCATCGGGTCTCCAACTCCAACCCTCTGCTGGTCTGCTCTGCCTTCTATTTTATTTTATTTTCTATTTTTTTGCTTCTGCTTCCACAGCCCTCGTTAACACTCGGCCCTCTCGGCTCCCTCCCTCTCCCCCCGTCCATCCATGGTGTCAGTGTTTGTTGCGCGCCTTTGCCTCTTGTTCTTTCATGCCGGTGGCCCGCGCGTCTGACATGACATTGCCCCCTGTTCTGTCGCTGTGATTGCAGATGAGAAGGAGCGCACCGGCGGCGGCGGCGTGATCCTCCTCCTCACTCGGAGCAGAGGAGAGAGGCGGGACAAGAGCAAGAACCGAGGGGGCCCAGGCCCAATGGAGCAGCGCCACCGACCGGCCGCGGCCGCGTAAGATTCCCTGCGGCCCGTTTTAATTAATCATAATCCAACGCTCTTTCCCTTTTCTCGTTCCATGGCCGTGCTGCTCTCGCGCTTCCACTGCCCGCCGACGGCGCCACCGCATGCTGCATTAGATCGACCCCAGCGGACCCGACCGCGACGTGCCGCTTCCCCCTTTTATTATTTCTGCCGGCGGTGTAGTGGTTGGTAGCTGCGCGCCTCGTAATCCCGCATTATTACGGGCGATCTTCTCGTGCCGGTTAGAACCTGATGTTTCTCGCATTGCCGGTGCCGCGTTAGACCCCCTTGGACCTGGAGGCTGCTCCATGAACTCATCCATGGGCGCATGAGCTTCGTTTCAGCCCGGTTCATGGCTTCTCCTGGCACTGCTGCCGGCGTGTAGGGGGGACGCCGGCCGCTGATTTCTCCTGTCAGTCTCAACTCTGAACTTCATTTTAAGCGAATACCAGTGGTGTAAGGCTCATGGATGAAGGTTCCAAGTTGTGCTTTGCAACTGCCAGCCATGCTCTGGATTTGAGCCGATCAAAGATTTGTCAGTTGTTAGGTACAAAGCCACCCATGTGATCACTGATCAGCAATAAACTATGGTGGCGCTTTCAATCCCTGAAAGATGTGGCCCGAGAATCGCAAAATACGAGTCGGCACACACAAAACTTTGGAGTCTTCCTTGGTGCTGGCGACACTAGTTTCTTTGGGCCTCTCGGCGTATCGGCAAACATTTTTTGGTGCGGCTCCCTTTCGCATCCAACAACGATCGGATATACTGCATTTTCTCCCTTTAAAAAGGGCACACTTTCGGACGCTTCAATGGGACATTTACATGTATTCTTTGGCCCATAAAGGGGCCCAGGCCTATCACCATTCCACTTATTTTGATTTCTAGCAAAGCTTAAAGGATGATGTGGTAGCACTACCTGTATATAAAACGATTGCATCCTCTATCTTGGACCAATTATTAAGAAAAAAAGCAGGGACCTGAAAGACCTGAAAGTGTTGCTTTCTACTGGTGTAGCTATTGTATCCTTGCGGTTGTTTCTACAGACATCTAGGAGAGATTTGCGACGCTGATGCAGCTTGCGTTTGTGCTTTTAACCTTTTTGGTTATAGCATAACTGCTTCGCTACGAGAGCTCGCCACCTGTGCCCTACAAATCCTAGTTAACCGGCACTTGATTACTATGAAAATCTTTTCGTCAAAAGATTATGATGAAAATCAAAGTGAAAAGCAAGAAAAGGACATATACTTAGTAACATCATAACCTGTCTTGTCAAACAAGAACTTATCAATTATTTTCGTTCGTACTCCATGCTGAGGGATATTTTCCCTCTGTATTTTTTTCCTGTTTGAGACAGGCATAGTTCTTTCATGTTAGAGTTTTTTTGTGACAGGAGTTGCTCACTGAGTTTATTGCTACCTTCTGCAGTGATGACACAACTAAGAGAAGGGCCACGAAAAGCAAAAGTTTCAAAGATGTTGAGAACTATGAAGTTCTTGTCCTGGAGAAGAACTGCGGTTGCAAGTTCAAATCCTTGCGGTACTTGCTTATAGCTATTGTTTCTGCGACATTTCTTACCCTCCTGACTCCGACGCTGTACGAGCGCCAACTACAATCAAGTTCTCGGTGAGTATAAATCGTTCAAAAAAATCTCAGCAAACTATTTGCGACACGTTAAAAGATGACAAATGTTGATGTAGACCAGTGGCGGAGCTTAGTAAAAGTCCGAGGGGGCCGTGCCCCCTCCCCCACCTTAGGCAAAACAATGAAGAAATTTTACTATGCAGGGCTTACATAAGGAAAATTCAATTTTTTGCCCGCTACTGATGTAGACTATAAAAACTATTATCTCACGCAAGTTCATATATGCTTGGCAGGTATGTTGATGTTGACTGGATATGGGACAAAACAAGTGCTGATCCGCGATACTTATCATCTGCTGATGTTCAGTGGGCCGATGTATATACAGCTATAGAAGATCTTAGTGCTGGTAACCAAGAGCTCAAAATTGGGCTCCTGAATTTTAACAGCACCGAGTATGGCTCTTGGTCGCGGATACTCCCTGAAAGCCATGTTTCGATTATAAGGCTTGAGCATGCCAAGGACAGCATTACTTGGCCTAAACTATATCCCGAATGGATAGACGAGGAGGAAGATTCTGAGATACCTTCCTGCCCATCATTTCCAGAGCCTAATGTCCGGAGAGGCGCATGGTTTGATGTTATTGCTGTGAAACTTCCCTGTACAAGGGTGGCGGGTTGGTCGAGAGATGTTGCAAGGCTTCATTTGCAGCTCTCGGCGGCAAAACTGGCCGTGGCCTCTTCAAGAGGCAACCGGAAGGTCCATGTGCTCTTTGTGACGGACTGCTTCCCCATCCCCAACCTCTTCCCCTGCAAGAACCTTGTGAAACATGAAGGCAATGCTTGGCTGTATAGGCCTGATTTGAAAGCAGTAAGGGAAAAGCTTAGGCTTCCTGTTGGATCATGCGAGCTTGCTATTCCACTTAAAGCAAAAGGTTTGTTACTTTTTAGTCAATTTCTTGTACTTTAATTAGTCCATGCTTCTCATCTCAGTACACATGTTCTTCTTTAAAATTAGTTAAAATATGCATATCAAGTGACCTAGTATAGCAATGCTACCCTTCACAAAAAAAATGATACCCAGCAGAAATACTTTCTGCAAAAATAGCATCTAATGTTGTCAAAGAGAAGTTCCACAAATAGCATCTAATATTCTCAAGGAATTTATATAGAATTGGCATTGTCAGATTTAACTTGTTTTCTGCATAAGATTAGAATTCAGTAGATAACATGTGTTCTTACTGGTGCAGCAAGACTTTTCTCAGTAGACCGAAGAAGGGAAGCATATGCCACGATACTGCATTCAGCAAGTGAATATGTATGTGGTGCTATCACAGCAGCTCAGAGCATCAGGCAAGCAGGATCAACTAGGGACTTGGTCATCCTTGTTGATAACACCATAAGTGATCACCACCGGAGAGGCTTGGAAGCCGCAGGCTGGAAGGTGAGAATAATCGAAAGGATCAGGAATCCAAAAGCCGAGCGTGATGCCTACAATGAGTGGAACTACAGCAAGTTCAGGTTATGGCAGCTGACGGACTACGACAAGATCATATTCATAGATGCTGACCTGCTCATCCTGAGGAATGTGGACTTCCTGTTCGCGATGCCAGAGATCACCGCGACGGGCAACAACGCGACCCTCTTCAACTCCGGCGTCATGGTGATCGAGCCCTCCAACTGCACGTTCCAGCTGCTGATGGAGCACATCAACGAGATCACGTCGTACAACGGCGGCGACCAGGGGTACCTGAACGAGATATTCACATGGTGGCACCGCATCCCCAAGCACATGAACTTCCTGAAGCACTTCTGGGAGGGCGACAGCGAGGCGGCCAAGGCCAAGAAGACCCAGCTGTTTGGCGCCGACCCGCCGAGCCTCTACGTGCTTCACTACCTGGGCCTGAAGCCATGGCTGTGCTTCAGGGACTACGACTGCAACTGGAACAACTTCATGATGCGTGAGTTCGCGAGCGACGTCGCGCACCGCCGGTGGTGGAAGACGCACGACAAGATGCCCCGGAAGCTCCAGTCCTACTGCCTTCTGAGGACAAGGCAGAAGGCTGGGCTGGAGTGGGACCGGAGGCAGGCGGAGAAGGCGAACCTGGAGGACGGGCACTGGCGGCGGAACATCACCGATCCGAGGCTCAAGACCTGCTTCGAGAAGTTCTGCTTCTGGGAGAGCATGCTGTGGCACTGGGGCGAGGCGAAGAACCAGACCAAGAGCATCCCCGCGCCGGCGACGCCTGCGACGATGAGCTTGTCAAGCTCGTGAGCTGTGTAGATAGCCCGAGATATTTATACAGAAGAAAGCTTCATGATATGTAATAGCACCGTACCTGCATAGCAGCAGCTTGTATAGGTAGCTATGCTTAGGGCCTTCCCCACACAAATACAAACCCTCCTCTGTTTGCCGTCCTCCTGGCTGCAGCTCTGAGCCTTGGCGGTGGCCAACAATTCTTTTGGGTTGCTTTAGTTAATAAGTTATCTGTGTATGTAAATTCTCTTACTAAGAACACGGAATGTTTTTTCACGACAAGGAAAGCTAATGCCAGTGGCACTCCCTACCTCTGTTCCAAATTATTGAAGTTCTAACTTTGTCCTAACTCAAACTTCTTTAAGTTTGCCCCAGTCCATACAAAAATATATCAACATGTTTGACATATTCCTGCGCATCAACTGAATCTCATACCCAGAAATTTAACTTAGTACTTTGGAGCAAATCATATCCCAGGGCACCAACTGATCATTATACCGTGTCCAGAATTTAACTATGTACAGGTCAGTGGAAAAGCAAAACATACGTAGGAAATACATCAATGCAAACTTTTTGCGCTCATCGTGACAAAGAACACATATATATATTTATACAATGTGTGATGTGAACTGTTAGTACATACAGACTGACGCACATGTTTTCACAACGTATAAATTGAATTGAAAGAAGCATGCACAAAATGTGATGCTTTCTTTTCATCGACAATCTGAAGGACCGATACAAAATCTACACCTCGGAATGAATGCATCACCTTGTACAAGAGAGAAAAGAATGCAGAGGGGTCCAGTTAAACCACCTATCATTACTCAGCTATTTCCAGGGCATCTGTTGCTCTTCTATAGCTGACAAAACCGAAGATGGGAATGTACGTATGGGGCAAAAGAAGAAAAATCAGTCAATCACCCTGCCATCTTTCGCCAACCTGTGGATTTCAGACATGAAGAAAGGTCAACTCATCATCCAATAACAATGAACATGTTCAACTGCATCGGTACAATTTAATGATCAAGCTTTATACTCTTGGAGTAAATTTTCTGAAGCACTACAGTTGATAAGAGTCGCTAGGTCATTTGACTTCTTTAAGCACTACCAAAGATACAGTCGATAAGAGTCACTTGGTCATTTGACTTCCTTCACTAGGTTACCACGGGGTTAACTATAACATTCTACACCATCTGCTTTGAGTATAAGTGTGAATTCTCTGGTCATGTGACCCATTGTGGTTGTGTATGGTTGACAAATGTTTATTCATTGCATATGAAGTCTCGGAAACTTTATATCACTGCAGATGCAGTGGATGGAAAGGGGATAAACTGAACACTGTCATTATGAGAGAGCAACTTGTGATATGGATTTTTCTCTCTCTCTAGCGATATACTCCATTTTGCTTCTAGTAGTCAGAGAAATGAAGATACACATTAGCATAAATGCGAACTCACCATTTGTAAAAAGGTACGAAAATACTAGTTCATTCCAAGCATCTGGAACTCCAGGGAGACACCAGTGACTGCAATCAAGTATAGTGGGAGGATAACTCCAAGCGCCAACATGAGCATCTGTTCTGAAGGCTCCCATCAAAGTTACATTTAGAACGGTAATAGGAACATTCATTCTCGACACAACATCACCAAGTATATCCCCAAGTTCACTCTTGTCATTTCCTTTGGCCTCAGGTGAAGGCTTTTCTGTTACTTCACATATCGTTTGGTTCAAATCACTGTAACATGGGACAAGTTTTGTTAGTTCTTAAGAGAAAAGATACACCAGAGCAAGGAAAGAATTGTGAGAACAGGAGAAATGTAAGTTAATATTCTGCAAACAGCATTCAACTACTTCAAATGAAGTGGTGTAACCAGATGGTGGATCCAATGCAATAGAATCACAATTTGATCCTGGAACCTTAAGGAATGTACAAACACAAGATTCTCAGTGAAACTGTGCAGACATGTGATGTCCCCCCTTGCTCCAGAATAAAACATACTATCATAACAACAAGTTTCTTCAATTCATATAATGAAGTGTATGAAATAATTTTGAATCAGGGACAGCTGTAGCCTAATATCCGTTCCTAATCTTACATGTTCCCTCAAACATTAAATAAAAGAAGAAAAGGCTATTCCTTACACAGAGTTGGATTCGGTGAAATCAAGTTGCTATATATGTATTGACATTGTATAACAGAGTGTAAATTCGAAATTGGACAAATGACAAATGGAATGCATGTTTTGGTTAAACTAACAGAGATATCAGCCACATATTTCATACCATACTAATTAAATCGGTGCAATTATCTACTCCCTCTGTATCAACATATAAGACGTTTTATACCCGTATTAAAAAATGTCTTATATTCTGATACGGAGGCAGTACGTCCCTACTATTCAAGTTAGGTAGTATAACTAGGATTTTAGTTTAGATTGGTGTCTTATTGAGATATTTTGGAGCTTGTGGTGTTTGGATGCAGAAAAGATCGTCAACACCTAAATTTTATATATAATGTAAAGATATTTCTGTTCATTATGATATATCAGGCAATCATAAATGATCTGTATCCCTTTCCTAACAATTACAAAATAAATCAAAACATTTTCACAAAGTTTCTTATGATTAAACTGCCTGCATAGTAACTAAATTTAAATATAACTTCAAATTATACTGATGAAACATAAAGTAAAGTAGGCTGTACGCAAGAGAAGAACTCTCTCTGTATGTTAAGACACACCTCCAATGAGATGGCTCATATGTGCGGAAGAACACGTGTGTTCGGTTTAGATCAACTCTTTTTTCCACCCAAGAAGCCCAAGTTTGCAGTGCCATCCTGAAAGCAGCATCAATGGTTGTACCTAGTTTGAGAGCACGTCCAGCCTGAAAATAGCAACCCCTGTTGGGAAGAACAAGTCAGATCAAACTCGGACGTCGGTCAAACTAGGATACTCTTAAGTTTGATTTAATTACATATGTAAATAGTGATGAATACAATTTAGAGGGGAAAAAGGTTGTGCTAGTAGTCAATGAGTTGATGTTTGAACAAGGAAATACTAACTTGGGTAATTGTGTACTAGTTTCTGCCTTTCTGGCCAAATATCACAAAAACTATGTAATGTCCCCACTATTACCAGAAACTAGCTAACCACTAACTTGAAAAAGAAAAGCATGCTGAATGGAAGACACATAACATCCAGCAAACAGCATCTGCTAAGTCATCACCTGTTCATATTGACAATTAGCAATGCCGTTACAATTAGCCCCTGCTTAACCAATGTCACGCCCATGCCTGTGATGACCAAGAATAGGCTAGGGGCAGGACACCGTTTGACAGCTTTCTGCTCAGCGTGGCATAAAAGAAGCTAGTGAAGGACAATAAGGTTTAAATGTTGGGAAACTGAAGAAGGGTAAGGGGATGGATTACGACTGGTGGAACTAGCGCTAAGGTTTGTGAGAGGAACTTTATGAGCTAGATCAACTGGGAAGGGTAATGTGAGATGCATGAAGGGATGGCTAATCGTAAACTTTTCCCTGTCTTGCTATTTCTTAATCGGTTCTTCCATTAACACATTATGTTCCCCTCTTGACTCATTAGCACAACTAATCCCATCCCAGTACCAAATTTTGCTGCTCATATTCGCACCTAAGCGGCATCTCACTGTTAGAATAGAATATGAGTAACTATGGCATTGCTATTTTCCTCTCGTTTCCATGATTTTAAAACCATGGCATTGCTAGAATATGAAAATAATTAGCTTCTCACTGTTAGAATAGGATATGTATAACCGTGACATTGCTATTTTCCTCTCATTTCCATGTATACATTTGATTTGAGGTGCATAGAAACGAGAGCTGAGTTAGGCTCAAGCTTGTGGTTGTTGCGTTGCGCTCGCTGAATTTATTTTTTAAGTTGATATCAGAAATAAGTTGTACAAATCATATTAATCTGCTAAGTAAAAGTGAATTAAATGTTTTTCCTATCAAATTTCATCTCATATTTTCGGGAATGCATATTTGTTTTGCAAGTTGATAGGGGGAAAAACAGTAGCCAAACAACCAGTTACCTAAAACCAACTTAACCAAATTTGTAATCCACGGTGATGCCAAATGGATCCTTAGGAATTTACAAATACTTAAAGTAGGTAACATCATCGAAATGGAGTTTGTATTAATTATTCATACTGTTTTTTGTGCTCAATTCAACTAATTACATATACACACGCATTAAATATGATTCTAATGAAATATGAGAAGATGAATAAGATACTTACAGTACTGAAAACACACATTTATCATGGTTAAAACTAAACGAGCATGGCAAAACGGAGCAAGAAACCTTACGTATTAAACAATTTGGTGGGAGTCCACCAGTGCCCGGTGTTGAAGATTAGAACGTCGGCATTCACCCATTTCCGACTGATATTATCCATCCTGTCCAGCCTCAGAGTCGATTTGACCCTCTTGGGCGCATGCCTGGGCGGGGGGCGCTGCTCGACAAGGAACACGGACCGGAAGAACTCCACGGTGAGGTCGAAGGACGCGAACCTCACCCCCAAGAACCGTATGGTCTTGCTGATCTCGTTCCCGTTCACCTCGTAGACAGTCTTGGGATCCTCCACCCCGGGCATGAGCATGCAGATGAAGGACTCCCACTGCGTGCGGCTCATGGAATCCCCGACGAAGACGACACGCTTCCCCCTGAGCCGCTCGAGCGCGGCGCGGGCGGTGAACCTCGGCACGTCGCAGCGGCGCGGCCTCCACCGCCATTTGAGGTAGCCGGTGTCCTCCCTGCCGTTGGCCAGGCAGTTGAACCCCTTCTCCGCGAAGGGGCACTCGGAGCTGTTGTAGAGCGGGTAGGTCGCGTCGGGGACCCAGTTGCCGTCGAACACGTCGCACGCCCCGAGGTCCTCCCCGACGAACCCGGCCACGGCCTGCCCCCGCCCCAGGTAGCGGAACACGTAGAGGTAGAGCGCGCAGGAGAGTGCGAGCGCCACGGAGACGACGCAGAAGGCGAGGGCGACTCGCTCCAGCGACGGGCCCGAGGCCCCCCACCACCTGCGCTGCGCCGCAGACACCCGCGGGCTCCCGGGCAGGGCGCCGCCGCCGCCGCCCCTCTGAGCGACGCGACCCGAGCCGCCCCGGCTAGTGCTGGCGCTCACCATCTCCCGCCCGCCGCCAGATCTCCCATCCCTTGACCCGCCAAATCGGCCCGCCTCGCCGGAGCGGAACCGCGTGGAGACCACGCCACGTCGGCACCGCCCTGTGGGGGAGAGGTCTCCGCGCGCGTGGTGGCGGTGGCGGTGGCGCGGTGGCGCGAGTTGACTCGCAAACTTGGTATAAACCTCACGGCGGGGGGGTCCCGGGCACGGCGAGGGGGAGGCGGTTGCTGGTTCGGGCGGCGGGTAAGGAAGGCGGGTGTGATCTGCGGCCGCTGTCACTGACGTGTGGGGTTTGGAGTTTGGGTGGCCCGCGTGGCCGGGAGCGAAGTGGAGATGCGGGGGGCGACGTTGGTGGCGCTGCTGTGTGCGGGATACGGGGGGCGCAAAGGCTTCTGTAATTGGCCGATGTGCGCTCCTGCGTACTCTTTTTGCGAAACGACTCCTCTTTTTTTTTTTAGGGACGAAACGACTCCTCTTTTTGTTGCGGGAAGAATACTCGAACGGACAGCTTACCCACCTGATGTATACCAGTTTTTTTTTCAGTGATGAATTTGAAAACTAGTTTTTTAAAGTAAGGATGATGTGACGGCTGTGGCATCCTTGAAGTGAACCCGTGTCCCGGGCTCCGTCATTGCGACAACGTTTGCTCCAGCGTCGGCGCGGAGTTTGGGAGGTAGTTCAGGAGTGGATGCAGATTGTGGTATGCATCGACGAATCTAAAACATGGAACGTTGCTGGGTTCGTGAGTGTCATATATAATTTCCCCCTTCGGCGTCTTAGTTGTGGTGGGCAGGTGGGGTACCAGATCTAGGGTTTAATGGTGTGTCCGCGTGCCGGAGTGTCTCTCCGGTCTAATTCTTTCAAGGACAAAGGCTTCATTTTTCGTGAGCCACTTTGGAGGTCCACAAAGCTGCATATCGCTAATGGAGCCGTGTCGAGCTTGGGTGAGAAGGTGATCCGTCATTCTTTTCTTCGATGGTTGTTGTGGTGGTGTCGAAGACAGGTGACAGATGTTGGTGTCAAGCTCAGACTTAGGGCGTGCTCTGATCTTCTCTCGCTTCACAAAACTTCACAAAACCAGCTTCTCGTTGGCAGCTTCTACTCCATGTAGCGATTCCAGACCCGCTCTGCTGCATCGGCAGCTTCTCCAGCGTTGCAGCCCAACTGGAAACTATGCCTTGTTCGGGATAATATTGGGCCGGCTGGAGGCAGCCCAGTTAGGCTCACCAACACACCGATTCAAGGGAAAGTGGGTCAGCGAGGCGAGAAGGATCGCTACAGTAGCGAAAGGTTCTATTTTACCGAGGGGGGGAAGCGGACCGGTATCTTTGGCGGTGGCATGCTCTCGTAAATTATGTGAACTCCAGCTTTTTCAATCTGTGAAGCTGGGCCGAGCTCGCTTCAGATTTTTGCACTACGGACGGGCTTCGCTTCGAGAATCCAGTTTCTTGGAGCCCAAGCGTTCGAGGCAAAATCATCCGTGAAGTTTTTGAAGCATGAAGCTGGAGGACTTCAGAACAGATCCTTATTCTGCTATCTTTTTTATTATGTCATGTCAGTCATTACATGATTTATATTTTATTTTTTTATATTTTAATCTTTATGATATGAATGAGACATATAGTAAAAATATTATCATTCCTCGATTCTAGGAGTATTTTTCTACTCTATCTACAGATTTGATCGGCAGGTACGGGCAAGTGGACAACAGCCACCGAGAGGCATAAGAAAAGAGAATGGAGGCTACTAGACAGTGATACTGCAAAGGATTCTCCGTGACAGACAGCAGCAAACATCTGAGATGTTGTTTCCCCGCTGGATGGATAAAATATTTTAATGTTGTCAAGTAGGACTTCGCTTGCGACTGCATACTGGCGATGCATTGCTGGCTGCCTTTTTGGTTCACCGGGTTGATTTTTCCTTTTCGGGGTAAAAGGAGTTTTGTATTCCATGATCACATTGATAAAGGGGGAGCCGAGTTTTTTTTTTCGAGAAAATTTTCAATCTATTCATCTTCAATCATGGCAGTACAACGAATACCAGAAATAATAAAAATTAATCCAGATCCGTAGACCACCTAGCGACAACTACCAGCACTGAAGCGAGCCGAAGGCACGGCGCCATCATCACCCCTCCATCGTCGGAGTCGGGCATAACTTGTTGTAGTAGACAATCGGGAAGTCGTCGTGCTAAGGCCTCGTAGGACCAGCGCACAAAAACAGCAACCGCCGCAGATGAAGAATAATGTAGATCAGAAAGATCCAATCCGAAGACACACGAACGTAGACGAACAACGAGATCCGAGCAAATCCACCAAAGATAGATCCGCCGGAGACACACCTCCACACGCCCACCAACGATGCTAGACGAATCGCCGGAACGGGGGCTAGGCGGGGAGACCTTTATTCCATCTTCAGGGAGCCGCTGCCGTCTCGTCTTCCTAAGCAGGACACAAACCCTAACAAAACTAAAAGAAACGATTAAAAACGGAGCCCTCCCGCCGACCTTTGCCGAGATCCACCACGCCCCCATGGCCCTAAGGCCACCGGAGAGGAGGCGGACCTGCGGCGGCGTCGACGGGAGGCAAAAACCCTAGCTTTTTATGGAGGAGGGGGAGAAGGCGGCGACGCTAGTTGAAGTTACATAGGGGGGAGGGGGAGCCGACTGTAACCAGGCGCCAGTATTTCTGCAACTCTGTTTTGACTACTGTATTTTTTCTTGAATAAACTCCCTTCCTGACATCAAGTCTTTAATAATCTACAATGTAAGAGCATCTACAAACTGGACTTGACAAATCTGGTCCCTATATACCTGTGGGCGTGTCCGAACGCGTCCGCGGACAACGTCCGTCGGCCCCTCATTTGTTGCGCCGCACATCCACATACCTTAAATGTCTATCCTCAAATCGATGCAATCCATGCATGTCGATCATAAATACAGATTATCTAAATCCAATAGTTTGAAGCAAAGCAAAGCAAATCATAATTGAATAAACCGGACAAGCCAAAATGAAATATATGCCCGAGCGTGGTGGATGGCTTCGGATCACAGGTCGGGCGCCTGCTCCGAGCGAAATGCGTCCTGCTCCACGAGGAATGCGTTCTGCTCCGCCTTGAAAGGATCGAGAAGAGGTGTCTAGAGGGGGGGGGGTGAATAGACTATTTGACCAAATAAAAACCTAGACTTTTCCCAATTTAAGTCTTGGCAGATTTTAGCAATTATGCACAAGTCAACCAATCAACCTACACATGCAATTCTAAGAGTATAGCAGCAGAATGTAAAGCAATTGCATATGAAGGTAAGGGGGGAGTTTGAGGGAGCAAACACAATGTAGACGCGGAGAATTTTTTTATCCATGGTTCTGATAGGTGGTGCTATCGTACATCCACGTTGATGAAGACTTCAACCCACGAAGGGTAACGGTTGCACGAGTCCACGGAGGGCTCCACCCACGAAGGGTCCACGAAGAATCAACCTTGTCTATCCCACCATGGCCATCGCCCACGAAGGACTTGCCTCACTAGGATAGATCTTCACGAAGTAGGCGATCTCCTTGCCCATACAAACTCCTTGGTTCAACTCCACAATCTTGACGGAGGCTCCCAAGTGACACCTAACCAATCTAGGATACACCACTCTCCAAAAGGTAATAGACGGTGTGTTGATGATGCACTCCTTGCTCTTGTGCTTCAAATGATAGTCTTCCCAACACTCAACTCTCTTTCATAGGATTGGATTTCGCGGAAAGATGATTTGAGTGGAAAGCAACTTGGAGAAGGCTAGAGATCAAGATTTATGTGGTTTGAATGGAATATCTTGATCTCAACACAAGTGTAGGTGGTTCTCTCTCAGAAAATGTATGTTGGAAGTGTAGGTATGTTCCGATGGCTTTTTCCACGAATGAAGAGTGGGTGGAGGGGTATATATAGCCTCCACAGAAAATCTAACCGTTACACACAATTTACCAAACTCGGTGGGACCGAATCAGAAAACTCGGTCAGACCGATTTAGTTCATAATGTGACGGTTAGGCATTTTCGGTGGGACCGATATGATCAACTCGGTAGGACCGATGTGCTAGGGTTAGGGTAAAGCCTCATCTTGGTTTGACCGATTACACGAACTCGGTGGGACCGATTTGGGTAATAAGCGAAACAGAAAGTTGGCCAAGCAAACTCGGTGAGACCGATTTCATATATCGGTGGGACCGAAAATATTGCAATAGGCAACAGAGAGTTTGCAAACCCTTCTCGGTGAGACCGAGATCTCATCGGTGAGACCGAATTGATTAGGGTTTGTGGCAGTGGCTATGTCAACTGAACTCGGTGGCGCCGGATAGAAAGTTTCGGTGGGGTTGAGTTTGACTTTTGGTTTGGGACATATGTGGATGTGAGAATGTGGTTGAGGGTTTTGGAGCATATCACTAAGCACTTTGAGCAAGCAAGCCATTAAGCAGCACCTCATCCCCTTTTAATAGTATTGGCTTTCCTATGGACTCAATGTGATCTTGGATCACTAAAATGGAAAATGTAGAGTCCTGAGCTTTGAGCTTGAGCCAATCCTTTGTTATTATCATCTTGAAGGGGTTCCACATCCTCTAGTCCACGCCACTCCATTTGTTGAACCTGTCTGAAATATACTAGATGAAAACATTAGTCCAACAAGAGATATGTTGACATTAATTACCAAAATCACCCAGGGAGCACTTGTGCTTTCAATCTTTGTAAGGGCATGTCCCTTCCTTTGTGGTTTTGGTGATTGATGACAATGCCTTTGTGGACTAATCGTGTGTGCCAAGTATTTCAGATATACATCCAGAGGCACGAGATGATTATCTACCCTCCGAGTTATCAGCTCAAGACGTGTTGTCGTGCTAGGCTTTTGTTTTGGCGGACTTGAGTCATAGGAGACACCGTACTATCAAAGGGGGGTCCGCAATGGAAAGGCCAGGGTGGAATCATCACGTACACTCATTTCTGCACCTTCATCCTTCCCCGTTTTCCTAGCCTCTTCTCTTCCTTCTGTGGGCGTGGTAGTACCGTAGCCAGGGCGGTAGCACCGCATATGCGCTCTAAGCGGTAGTACCGCTGCCGAGGCGCAGTAGTACCGCTCGTGCATATACGCGGCAGTATCGCCGCAGCTACTCTCCACCTCCGCGTCGATTCGGGACGAACATTTTTCGTGTCGGGTTCTACGGTGGTAGCAACGGTAGTAGCAGCGGTAGTATCGCTGCCACTACCCGGCTACCACCGCTCCTTTCCTCCGAACCCCATCCCTAACACAGAGCGGTGCTACCGCAGGACCTTTGCCCCCGTTGCTCGCCTTGAATCTATTCGTTTGTTGCTTGCATATGCTTCTCATCATAACTTTAAATTGCAACAAATGGATGTGAAAAGTGCATTTCTTAACGGTCCTATTAATGAGTTGGTGTATGTCAAACAACCCCCGGGGTTTGAGGACCCTAAGTTCCCCGATCACGTGTATCAACTCGATAAGGCGCTCTATGGCCTTAAACAAGCCCCACGTGCGTGGTATGAGCATCTTACCAAGTTGTTGCAAGATCGTGGGTTTGAGATTGGGAAAATCGACCCCACTCTTTTTACTAAGAAGGTCAAAGGGGAGTTGTTTGTATGCCAACTATATGTTGAAGATATTATCTTTGGTTCACCTAACAAAGCTTTCAATGATGAGTTTGCCGCACTCATGACCGCACAATTTGAGATGTCCATGATGGGAGAGTTGAAGTTCTTCCTTGGGTTCGAGATCAAACAAAGAAGGGAATGAATCTTCATCAAACAAGCCAAATACACTCAAGACATGCTCAAGAGGTTCAATCTAAGTGATGTCAAGCCGGCTACGACTCCAATGCCTACCAAGTGCGAACTTAACATTGATCCCAATGGTAAAGCTGTGGATCAAAAGGTATATCGTTCTATGATTGGATCCTTACTTTACCTTTGTGCATCTAGACCGGATATCATGTTGAGTGTGGGAATGTGTGCACGGTTTCAAGCCTCACCTAAGGAAAGTCACTTTGTGGCAGTCAAGTGAATCTTTCGATATTTGGCTCATACCCCAAACTTTGGCTTATGGTACCCAAGAGGAGCAAACTTCAACCTTGTAGGTTTCTCAGATTCGGATTGGGCGGGAGACAAAGTGGATAGGAAGTCCACTTCCGGAGGGTGCCAATTCCTTGGATGTTCTTTGGTGAGTTGGTCGTCCAAGAAGCAAAGCTGTGTGTCTCTCTCTTCCACCGAAGCAGAGTATGTGGCGGCCGGCAGTTGTTGTGCACAACTATTATGGATGAGGCAAACTTTAAAGGATTACAGTGTCACTTGTGACAAAGTGCCTCTTTGGTGTGATAATGAAAGTGCCATCAAGATTTCTCTCAAGCCGGTTCAACACTTCAAGACGAAGCATATTGAGATTCGGTATCACTTCATTCGGGACCATATTCGGCGAGGAGAAATAGAACTTCATTATGTCAACACTCATGATAACCTTGCAGATATTTTTACGAAGCCATTGGATGAAGCAAGATTTCGCAAGTTAAGGCATGAGCTAAATATCATCGATTTGAGCAATGTGGATTAAAGTTGTGCACACCCCCCACTCACACCATGGTATCTTGTTTAGATGTAGGCATGGAAATAGGGGGAGCATTGTTCTCTCAACGAACTCTCTCTCCCCCCATTATGCACAAATTGATCATATCTTTCACATTCAACATTTTTGTTGGTACAAATGTGCTTCAAAGATGAGTAGTGGTCATGGGCTCAAGGTTAAAATCTTCGCGGTGCCATACCACTTCACTCAAACATAGGTGGCCTCGGCCATCGCCATCTCTCTCAAGAGATGTGTGTTTCTTGTCTTGTTGGTTTGTCTTCGTATGCGTTGTTGTGTTCTTGTTGTTTCCTCCGTTCTCCCGTGTTTCTCTTCTCGGTCCTGTGTTTTTCTCGCTAGGAGGCTCTTGGGAGCAAAATTTCAGTTCCGGGGACACTTTTCCTGACTTGGGCGGTACTACCGCTCGAAAGCACGGTACTACCGCTTACTAACCTAAGCGGTACTACCGCCCACTCGAAGCGGTACTACCGCTGGAGCGCGAGGCTGGGGGTAAAGTGGGGGGGGGGGTCGGGAAGTTTTTCTTCCCACACCCATTCACCCCCGTCTCTTCTCTTCCTCTCCAACGACGCACCAGCAACAAGGTCGCCGGTGGGGTGGTTTCTCTGGGCGGTGTTTCACCTTTTCCTTCGGTGGGATCAATCCCCACCCCTTCCTCAAGCCATGGATGCCGGTATTGCCCCTCGTTTCTCTCTTGTTGCATTTTTTCCAGATCTAGGTTCTTAGGGGCAATGGGCATGCATTCCTTGATTTTTGGCCAAATCAAGGCTTGAGTAGGATGGTGAACTCCTCTATACTGCTATGATTGAACTTTGATAGGGCTATTTTTGTTCTTTGCCTCTCCGGTAGTACCGGATCTGATTTGGTGTCGGGGAACTGTTGTTCCTCCGCTCTGAGCGGTACTACCGCCTCTCTTATGCGGTACTATCGTTGAGAGAGGTACTACCGCTCCCCATATGCGGTAGTACCGCTACACACGGTACTACCGCTTTTCATATGTGATAGTACCGCGGAGAGGCCATCCTCCAACATATTCCTCCCAAAGTTTGATTCTGTTTTGCTCTTTGTCTCGTGTCTTATGCTTGTTCG
>LR738709.1:539888602-539934390 GCA_902687465.1 Secale cereale | reverse complement strand
TGTGTTTGTCTTCAGGAGATGACCCAACGGAACACCTTGCTCGTCGCATCAACCCCGGGCGCACCAGTTCAAAGCGCTATCGCACCTCTGAGGCAGCAGGCGGGTCTGCCAGTGGATCTATAGGGGCTCCGTCGTCCAGTGCTCCTCCCTCTCAGTCACAACAGCCGTCCAAGAGCACTGCCAAGAAGCCAGCTAAGAAGGCCAAGACTGTCATGGAGATGTCAAACAAGGAGTTTTGGGAGAGGCATCGGCGCAATCCCTATGAGTTTGAACAAGAGCCCACCCTTGTCAACCGGCCGTTTTGGAACCGGTTTCAGTATGCGACTTACTTTGATGTGATCAAGGCCAAGAAGAATCTCTATGTTGATGTGCGCTCAATCGATATTGCTCATTTGGAGAAGGACATAGAGTATTTCGGCAAAGCTCTAGAGATGTGCAACCAAATGAACATTGTCAACATCATAACATTCAACAAGGATGTTGATGCTGATATGGTGGCTCAGTTCTATGCCACCGTTCACCTTGGCACTGATGCAGAAAGGACCTTAATGTGGATGACCAATGGTAGGCGTCTGGCAGTTAAGTGGAAAGCTTTCATGGAACTTCTTGGTGTTGAAGATCTTGGTCTGGAGAGTTCGGTTGTTTTTCGACCTCATCACAATGCTAGCTCCACTTACAAGCAGAATCTGTGGCCATACTGCACTAATAAAGTCAACCCCGAGACTCTGAAGGAGACATATGAGATGCCTGTCTTTCTGGACATCCTTCACCGCATCTTCAGGGAGACTCTTTTTCCTCGCATTGGGAACCAGGA
The DNA here is from genome assembly GCA_902687465.1 of Secale cereale. NCBI lineage: Eukaryota > Viridiplantae > Streptophyta > Magnoliopsida > Poales > Poaceae > Secale > Secale cereale. The sequence continues at coordinate 539,933,576 of LR738709.1, read as the reverse complement.
TATGGTCCACTCTTACCTTGTGGATATGCTTCTTTTCTGCCAGCACCAGAAGGAACGGAACACTGGAGAAACATTGGATATCTCTCATGTCATGTGGTCTGAACTATTGTCTGTCATCTCAGAGCGTAAGTGTCTCATCTATGCTCCATACACCATGCTCCTCACTGAGAAGGAATGGGAGCACACTTACGCGGGGTACGCCCTAGAGACTGGCGAGTTAGTCTCTCACAAGGTCAAGAGACTTAGGAGGAAGGATCTCTGGAACACTCCGGTTACTCAGCCTAACATCCCAGCTGGTGCCGATGATCCTGAGGCAGAGGCCGACCAGGATGATGATGATGATGATGAGTATATGCCATGTGGAGATGAGCCATCTTGGGCCAAGAAGCTGAAGAAGAAGATGAAGAAGCCGTTCTGCATGGAGTCCCACGGTCAGTACATGGCCCATGTCGCTGAGAAGAAGTCCAGGACTCGCCACAAGGAGCTTATGCGTCAGCTTGGTGCCACAGTTAATAGCGGATCTGAGGGCAGGATCATTGATGAGGACGACTGGGTTCGTCAGCACTGTCACTGGACTGATTCTGACCCCGAGCAGCCCCCAGCCGATGACGGAGGTGCAGATGACCCTGCAGCGGTGTGATGACATTGTGTCTCTCTCTACCCCTTTTATGTGTCTCGATGCCAAAGGGGGAGAGGTGATTTGCGTTGTCGTGTCTCGTGTGCTTTAGTGTTTTGCTTTTCGTTCTGGTTTGGTGTGTTCGTGAGACTCAGCTACCTTTCTTTGTGTGAGACCTATGCTATCTTTTATATTAGGTACTCTAGTATGTGCTGCTTAATTCTTTTTCTATCCTGTTGCACCTACTGTGTTACTTACTTATGTCTCCTCATTGATTAGATGTTTTTGGATTATAAAAGATAGGGGGAGCATTGATCCTAGAGTGTGTGCTTTGCATTCCACAAGCAACTCCTTTTAAGCACACATCTAGGGGGAGCTTGTCTATCTTTGTAGTCCGTGGGGTTTGCTTCCTCCTCACACATTCTTACTTTTTGTGCAAATCCCGTGTTGTCATCAATCCACCAAAAAGGGGGAGATTGTAAGGGCATGTCCCTTCCTTTTGTGGTTTTGGTGATTGATGACAATGCGTTTGCGGACTAATCGTGTGTGACAAGTAGTTCAGATATACATCCAGAGGCACGAGATGATTATCTACCCTCCAAGTTATCACCTCAAGACGTGTTGTCGTGCTAGGCTTTTGTTTTGGTGGACTTGAGTCATAGGAGACACTGTACTATCAAAGGTGGGTCCGCAATGGAAAGGCCAGGGTGGAATCATCACGTACACTCATTTTTGCACCCTCATCCTTCCCCATTTTCCTAGCCTCTTCTCTTCCTTCTGTGGGCGTGGTAGTACCGTAGCCAGGGTGGTAGTACCGCATATGCGCTCTAAGCGGTAGTACCGCTGTCGAGGCGTGGTAGTACCGCTCGTGCATATATGCGGCAGTACCGCCGCGGCTACTCTCCACCTCCGCGTCGATTCGGGACGAACATTTTTCGTGTTGGGTTCTATCAACAGTAGTAGCAGCGGTAGTACCGCTTATAAGCGGTAGTACCGCTGCCACCACCGCGGCTACCACCGATCCTTTCCTCCGAACCCCGTCCCTAACACAGGGCGGTAGTGCCGTCGGGGGGCACGGTAGTACCGCTCGGCCCTGCGGTAGTACCACTCTATGCGGGCCGAGAAGAGTGTAATGGTTCACTCTTCCCCTCCACTATATAAAGTGTTCTTCCTCCTCAAGAATACTCACCTCTTCTCCCCCAAGCTCCATTGTTGCTCCAAAAGCTTATTTCCGCCCGATCTCTCTCCCTAGCCAATCAAACTTGTTGATTTTCTAGGGATTGGTTGAGAAGGCCCAGATCTACACTTCCACCAAGAGAAATTTGATTCCCCACACTAATCCCTTGCGGATCTTGTTACTCTTAGGTGTTTGAGCACCCTAGACGTTTGAGGTCACCTCGGAGCCATATCCATTGTGGTGAAGCTCCGTGGTTTCGTGAGGAGCCTCCAATTCAGTTGTGGAGAGAGCCCCAACCTTGTTTGTAAAGGTTCGATCGCCACCTTCAAGGGCACCAATAGTGGAATCACGACATCTCGCATTGTGTGAGGGCGTGAGGAGAATACGGCGGCCCTAGTGGCTTCTTGGGGAGCATTGTGCCTCCACACCGCTCCAACGGAGACGTGCTTCCCTTCTAAGGGAAGGAACTTCGGTAACACGTCCTCGTCTTCACCGGCTCCACTTTTGGTTATCTCTATCCTTTACTTGTGCAAGCTTTAGTGTATTAGTATCTAGTGCTTGCTTGCTTACTTTTCCTTGTTGCACCATATAGGTTGCTCACCTAGTTGCATATCTAGACAACCTATTTTGTTCCTAAGTTTAATTTGGTCAAGAAAAGCTAAAATTGTTAGTTGCCTATTCAACCCCCCCTCTAGTCAACCATATCGATCCTTTCAATCTCCCCCTTTTTGGTAATTGATGACAACATACATCAAAGCTTTAGATAAAGATATGAAGAATAACAAGTAAAGCTTTGGAAGGACATGTAACATGCATAGGCTCCCCCTACATGTATGCAATCATGTAAATATGGAATATAAGAGCATGTGAATGCATAGACATGAGAGAGCAAGCAATGCGTTACATGTATCTTGGCTATATGCATCAGAGCAAATGATATGAATATATGAAGTGTATCCTCATGTTCATGATTCCTTCTTGCAAACAATATGTACATTAGCAAGAAATCTTCATGCACATGAGTGTGATGCATATACTTACCTTGTGATCTTGAGATGGCTTATGAAGGTATGAACTTGAGTAAACAAGGTTAGATAACACAGGTACATCTACTAGACAGAGCAACAAAAGAGCCACAAGAGTACCAAGATTGGGATAACATGTAGAGAGTGAGTATTGGGTACTCTGAGTGAGTAATGGGTACTCTTGAATACAGACATGTTCCCAAAGGTAAAAGATATGCAATGAATTCAAAGACTTCCTTCCCTAGCAATCTTTCTCCCCCTGAATCTTATATTGGATAATGGAAGAGAGTAGGGAAACAGAATCAGAGCAGAACAAAAACAGATCAGATCGCAGAGACATAACATAGACATGTCTTTCCCCTCTTAAAGACATGTGACTTATCTCCTCTTGAACACCATGCATCTGGGGCATGTGATTCCTCTCTCCCCCTGTTTGAAGCATTCTCTCATTAAGCTTTGATGTGAACTCTCTCTCCCCCTTTGACATCAATTTCCAAGAAGGGATCTTCTGGAGTGTGAGTCAAAATAGGTTTGGTCCTTGAGTCAAGAGCAGAGCAGCATATAAAATGTGATACTAGTAGAGGAAAAGAATCATTGAGTGGAGCTGGAACAAAAGTGTAGGAACAAGTGGCAAATTGTCTTTTCTGCAGTGAAATCGGTGACACCGAGTTGTGTTCTTCGGTTGCACCGAACGGGTTCGGTTGGACCAAAAGTGACAGACCGATGGGACCGAGTTCAACATAGAAAAAGAGCAATAGTCACCTCAGCTCACTAGGCAAATAAGATCTCACAAAGATTTGCAAGGAATTAGCTGAAGGATTTGCAATGAATTGGATGCAGAAAATGCAGAACAAAACAGAGAAAAGAAAATCTAGATGAAGTTTTTGTTGTTGTTTAAAAGAGGAGGAACAAAATGCAAGGTACAAATGCACAAACTTAGAGAAACACTAGATAACTCCATCTAGAATTGGGCGGTGACAAAGTACTCATCGTTTAAGCTCAAAATGGGGTTACCATTTTTTGTTTAAGCATTTGATGTATTCTCATCTTGTTGAGTTGCTTTGACCCATGTCTTGGGGTAAAGCTTCTCTAAGATGGAATAACATACCTTGGGTGGTGGTGTTGATCTTGATCATGTAGTTGAACTTGTGTGAGTTGCTCAAGGTTGATGTGGCTCATCAAGAATTGGGAGCACCACCTGGATTTGAGTTCATCTACCTACATGGGTTAGTCTTGCAAGGAAGAGCACTTGTGCATCCAAAGTGACAATCATGATATTTGATACCAAATGATATATAGAATTTGTCAAAGGATATTTGAAGGGTTTCATGCTTCCTTGTCTTCAACCGCCACGGTGTAGGGACTTGGTGATGTAGAGATTGCTCAAGATGTGAGTGAATTGTAATCCCATGGATTTAGCCTCATCCAAGTGCCTACAAGGGTTATATAGCATGCAAGGGTACAAATGTATCCAAGACATATGATCAACATCATAAGAGAAAAAGTCAAGGATTAGTCATAGGCACATGCCTTGCAAGTATCCAAATGGAGTTCCTACTCCAAGTTTGAAGCATCAATGATATTCAATTCACCTCTCAATCGACAAAAGACTTTCTCATCAAGCGGTTTGGTGAATATATCCGCCAATTGCTTATCGGTTCGAACATGCTTAAGATTAATGTCCCCTTTAGCAACATGATCTCGAATGAAATGATGACGAACTTTGATATGCTTAGTTCGAGAATGTTGGACGGGACTGTGAGCAATCTTAATAGCACTTTCATTGTCACAAAGCAATGGAACATGTTTCACATATATCCCATAATCTTTAAGAGTTTGGGTCATCCAAAGTAATTGAGCACAACATGATCCAGCGGCAATGTATTCCGCTTCGGCGGTGGATAAGGATACTGAGTTTTGTTTCTTGGAGGTCCAAGACACAAGAGATCTACCAAGAAATTGACAAGTACCCGAAGTGGACTTTCTATCAACCTTGTCTCCGGTATAGTCCGAATCAGAGTAACCAACAAGATCAAAAGAGGACCTCTTAGGATAACAAATGCCAAAATTTGGTGTATGTATTAAGTATCTCACTATCCTTTTCACAGCCTTAAGGTGACATTCTTTAGGGGCCGCTTGATATCGTGCAGACATGAACACAGTTAGCATGATATCAGGACGGGATGCACATAGATACAGTAAGGAACCAATCATAGAGCGGTAAACCTTTTGATCAACCGGTTCACCATCCTTAGCCAAATCAAGATGTCCACTAGTAGGCATGGGCGTATTCATACCTTTGCATTCTTGCATATTGAACTTCTTGAATAAGTCCTTGGTGTACTTTGTTTGAGAGACAAAGGTACCTTCCTTAGTTTGCTTGATTTGCAAACCAAGAAAGAATTTGAGTTCACTCATCATAGACATCTCAAACTTCTTCGACATAAGCTTTCCAAACTTCTCACTAAAATGAGGATTAGTCGAACCAAATATTATATCATCAACATAAATTTGGCACACAAATAATTCACCATTAACCCTTTTAGTAAAAATAGTAGAATCTATTTTTCCAATCTCAAAGCCTTTTTCAATAAGGAACTTGGTCAAGCATTTATACCACGCTCTAGGAGCTTGTTTAAGACCATAAAGAGCTTTGTGAAGTTTGTAAACATGATCGGGTTTCTTAGGATTGACAAAGCCGGGAGGTTGTTTAACATAAAATTCCTCCTCAATTTCACCATTTAGAAAAACACTTTTAATGTCCATTTGGTACAAGGTGATATCATGGTGATTAGCATAAGCAAGTAAGATGCGAATGGGCTCAAGTCTAGCAACGGGGGCATATGTCTCACCGTAGTCCATACCTTCGACTTGAGTGTAGCTTTGGGCGACGAGACATGCTTTGTTGCGGACGACTTGACCATCTTCGTCTTGCTTGTTGCGAAACACCCATTTGGTACCAATGATGTTGTGGTTGTTGTCGGGTTTCTCGACCAATGTCCACACTTGATTTCTGTCAAAGTTGTGTAGCTCTTCGTGCATGGCATTTATCCAATCCAGATCTTCCAATGCTTCTTCAACCTTCATAGGTTCAATGCTAAAGATGAATGAATAATGTTCGCAAAAGTTAGCCAAACGAGTTTTAGAGCGAGTGATTCTCCCGGTTTGGATATCATTGTAGATTTGTTCGACGGGATGGTATCTGACGACTCTTGCTCGAACTCGTGAGTGCTTTTGTTTCGATCAGGGTGGAACATCTTCTTCATCCTCTTGTTCTTCTTCTTGGCCTTCTTCATTGTTGACGTTGTCGTTCCCTTGTCGTGGTGGAGAAGGAGGTTGATGAGGTTCATCTTGGTGTACTTCCTCGTTTTCTTCAACTTGGTGTGTCCCACTTGTGGATGCTACCATATCAAGTCTTGGTTCACCTTGTCGTGAGGTAGAAGCTTCCACATGGACGGACGAAGTACTCTCTTTCACCTCCGTTGGACGGATCTTGCCAATAGACAAGTCTTGAATTTCTTCCGAAGGATCATTATCTCCTACATCAATTGGCAATTGCTCTACTTGCGAGCCATTAGATTCATCAAACTTCACATCTACCGTCTCTTCAACCTTTTGGGTGAAATTGTTGTAGACACGGTAAGTGTGAGAGTTTGAGCCATAACCAAGTAGGAAACCTTCACGAGATTTAGGAGAAAATTTAGAATGACGATGCTTATCAAGAATGTAGCACTTTGAGACGAATACTCGAAAGTATCCAACTTGGGGTTTGTTACCGCTGAGAAGCTCGTATGCCGTCTTGCCGAGAAGCTTGTGAAGATACAAGCGATTGGTTGCATGACAAGCTGTCTCAACCGCTTCCGCCCAAAAGTGTTTTGGAGTCTTGTACTCATCAAGCATAGTTATTGACATTTCGATAAGAGTCTGGTTCTTCCTCTCAACAACTCCATTTTGTTGAGGTGTGTACGTAGCCGAGAACTCGTGTGAAATCCCTTCTTCGTCAAGAAAGGTATCCACATTTATGTTCTTGAACTCTGTTCCGTTGTCACTGCGAACCTTTTTGATCTTCACTTCAAATTGATTTTGGGCCTTCTTAGCGAAGTTCTTGAAGATCTTTTGGACCTGCGATTTATCATCAAGAAAGAACACCCACGTAAATCTTGAAAAATCATCAACTATGACCAGGCCAAATGAGTTACCATCGAGACTCTTGTAGGCATTGTGACCAAAGAGATCCATGTGAAGTAGCTCGAGCGGTCTTCTCGTGGTCATAATGTTCTTCACGGGGTGGCTTCCTCCAACTTCTTTTCCTGCTTGACAAGCACTAAAAAGTCTATCCTTGTCAAATATAACATCTTTTACTCCAAGGATATGATCACCTTTAATAAGCTTATCAAGATTTCGCATGCCCACATGACCTAACCTTCTATGCCACAACCAGCCTTTTGAAGATTTAGCAATTAAGCAAGTTCTAGGTTGAGCCTTTTTAGTGAAATCAACAATGTAAAGATCACCTCTACGAATACTGGTAAAGACCATTTTATGATTATCTCTACGAAACACTTGGCAATCTATTTCAGTAAATAGGACATTGAAGCCGAAGTCAGCAAGTCTAGATACGGAAAGTAAATTGTAGCCAAGAGATTCAATGAGCATGACATTTTGTATGGAGCTATCATGTGAGATGGCCACCTTACCGAGGCCAACCACCTTACCCTTTGAGTTATCACCAAAAGTGACGTACTTTCGAGGGCCGTCGTTTTCAGCAAGCTCACAAAACATATCCTTGTCTCCGGTCATATGATCGGTACATCCACTATCAAGGACCCATTCCTTTCCTCCAGCCATGTAGCCACGAATATTAGCCATAAGACCAAAGTGTCTCATCGCATCATCAAGATCATAGTCACTATCATCGTCCTCATCATAGTATCCATGTTCCACATCATCATGTGATGGATCAATTCCTAGAGAGAGTGATTCATTAGAAGTATGACCGTAACAATGTTCATCTCTATGAATTCTAATGACTTCGGAAATGATATTGCTAATAATTCCAACATCTCCTTTGGCACGCATGAGATCACGAAGCTCAAATAGGCAATCATCAAACTTAGGATCACTAGTACTCATCCTATTCAAGGCAATAGACTTATGGAAAATCTCATCCAGATTTTTCAAGGAATAATTTGGGAATCGTTCCTCTAGGAATCTCCATATGGTGTAAGCACAATCTAGAGCATGTAAGCTAGCAATCAATTTTTTGGGCAATCCTCTAACAATAAGATTTATAGTTCTAAGATTGCGAATCATGTCAAGATCCTCATCGGGTGTGGGGTGCAAAGGATCAACAAGGCGAGCACAAGGAGTAGTAATGTACTTCTTCAAATGATATTCACTGAAAATCTCAAGCATCTCATTTTTCCACTCATGGAAGTACTCTCCATCAAGTATAGGCACTCTATGTCTAAGACTCCCCAACGTAGACTCATCCATCTTCCTCCAATGGTGATTAAACAAAGCAATGGAGACCAAAGCTCTGATACCAATTGAAAGGATCGAGAAGAGGTGTCTAGAGGGGGGGGGGTGAATAGACTACTTGACCAAATAAAAACCTAGCCTTTTCCCAATTTTAAGTCTTCGCAGATTTTAGCAATTATGCACAAGTCAAGCAATCAACCTACACATGCAATTCTAAGAGTATAGCATCAGAATGTAAAGCAATTGCATATGAAGGTAAGTGGAGGAGTTTGAGGGAGCAAACGCAATGTATACACGGAGATTTTTTTATCCGTGGTTCCGATAGGTGGTGCTATCGTACATCCACATTGATGGAGACTTCAACCCACGAAGGGTAACGGTTGCGCGAGTCCACGGAGGGCTCCACCCACGAAGGGTCCACGAAGAAGAACCTTGTCTATCCCACCATGGCCATCGCCCACGAAGGACTTGCCTCACTAGGGTAGATCTTCACGAAGTAGGCGATCTCCTTGCTCGTAGAAACTCCTTGGTTCAACTCCACAATCTTGACGGAGGCTCCCAAGTGACACCTAACCAATCTAGGAGACACCACTCTCCAAAAGGTAATAGACGGTGTGTTGATGATGAACTCCTTGCTCTTATGCTTCAAATGATAGTCTCCCCAACACTCAACTCTCTTTCATATGATTGGATTTGGTGGAAATATGATTTGAGTAGAAAGCAACTTGGAGAAGGCTAGAGATCAAGATTTATGTGGTTTGAATGGAATATCTTGACCTCAACACAAGTGTAGGTGGTTCTCTCTCAGAAAATGTATGTTGGAAGTGTAGGTATGTTCTGATGGCTTTTTCCACGAATGAAGAGTGGGTGGAGGGGTATATATAGCCTCCACACAAAATCTAACCGTTACACAAAATTTACCAAACTCGATGGGACATATGTGGATGTGAGAAAGTGCTTGAGAGTTTTGGAGCATATCACTAAGCACTTTGAGCAAGCAAGCCATTAAGCAACACCTCATCCCCTTTTAATAGTATTGGCTTTCCTATGGACTCAGTGTGATCTTGGATCACTAAAATAGAAAATGTAGAGTCCTAAGCTTTGAGCTTGAGCCAATCCTTTGTCCTTATCATCTTGAAGGGGTTCCACATCCTCTAGTCCATGCCACTCCATTTGTTGAACCTTTCTAAAATATACTAGATGAAAACATTAGTCCAACAAGAGATATGTTGACATTAATTACCAAAATCACCTAGGGAGCACTTGTGCTTTCACGCCTACACCTGGCCGCACCCGCCCTCGCCGCCTCGTACTCCCTACGGTTGTTGATCTCCTTCTTCTTGTCCGCAAGTCACTTCTTCGCATGCTCATCCAAGAGGGTTTCGTTCGCCAACATGATCTTCACATCCCCCACGTCCCATGCGAGTTAAAACCTCTCCTTCTCAAGCTTAATATCACCAAATGTCTTGGCCTTCTCGAGTTCCCATTTGAACGCCGCATGTTGCTTCTCCAACTTGATCTTCTCCTCTCAACTTCGAGCTTCTTCTCCGCCCTCTTTCGGTCCCACTCCATCCTCTCGTTTTATGCATCCAACATGTGCTTGCACCTCTCCTGTTTCTTGTCCCCCCTTACCAAAAAGGTGCCCGTCCATGTGGAAGACAATTTTGTAGCCGCGGCGTCACGAGAGGCCCGTGCCTTGTTGTTTCCCATGACTTGTCGATTATCCTTTGGCACGGTGACGACAACATCGTCCTCTTCATCGTCCAACCCAATTGATTGGTGGGAGCTTGAGCCATCATTCCTCTCCTTACCGGACTTGAGGTTGGCCACAACTTAGTTCCACTTCGGCTTGCCATTCATTATGATCCAACAATGGCTAAAAGCAAACGATTTCTTCTCCACCTCATGATACAAAGTGCCCTCTACCGCCGTCTACCAAACAACATATGTATGAGCATGAGAATGCCAACACAAGAAGCATATGCAAATGATGACAAGAAGAAGCAATTGAGCTTACGTGAGTTGCCACTCCCATCCCACTTTGAGGGCGTTTGGTCACTTGTGAGTAGTAGCCGACGTACTTGTTCACATCCACTTGAATGACCCCCCCCCATCGATGTTGGAGAGATGCCACATTGCGGGTGGCCACGATAGGATGCGGCTCCACATACGCCTTCTGTTCGTGATACTCCTCCAAAATCTTATCCCAATACTCCTTCCATATGGGTGAAAGCACAAGTGCTCCCTAGGTGATTTTGGTAATTAATGTCAACATATCTCTTGTTGGACTAATGTTTTCATCTAGTATATTTCAGACAAGTTCAATAAATGGAGTGGCATGGACTAGAGAATGTGGAACCCCTTCAATATGATAAGTACAAAAGGATTGGCTCAAGCTCAAAGCTCAGGACTCTACATTTTCTATTTTAGTGATCCAAGATCACATTGAGTCCATAGGAAAGCCAATACTATTAAAAAGGGGATGAGGTGTTGCTTAATGGCTTGCTTGCTCAAAGTGCTTAATGATATGCTCCAAAACCCTCAAGCATGGTACATCTCCAACGTATCTGTAATGCCCAGGATGCGATTATATCTCCCACGTGTCGAGGCACGACTTAGAGACATAAGCGCATTCTGGAATGATCGCAAGCGTGGTATCTTTGCACAACTCATGTAAAAGTTCAGTGATGAAAGAGTAAAATAGTTGGCTTACACTCGCCACGTCACACAATGAATACAATAGCATACATTCATCCAAATAACACAGGGTCCGACTACGGACAAAATCCAAACGAAAAAGATGCCACAAACACAAGTCCAGATCACTCCTAGTAGGAACCACTACTGATCATCGGGATACGTAACATAGAAACGACCGCGCTCTTCATCGAACTCCCACTGAAGTTTTGATCCATCTCCTGCAACATTCTCGGTTGTACCTGCATCTGGTGGGTGTTGTAATCTGTGAGTCACAAGGACTCAGCAATCCCATTCCTGGGTATCAAAACTAACAAAGCCTTTAGGTGCGGAAAGGGTATTAAAGTGTTTGCAGCAAGCACTAAGCATCTAGCTTACGAGTTTAGAGCGAGAGGAGAATATGTGCAACGGTCGCCAAGTTGATCAAGAAGTGATCCTAGCTACTCACGTTCATACATAACCCCACCGTGTTCACTTCCCGAAGCCCTTCGGAAAGAGACCGCCACGGTTACTCACAGATGTAGTGTATTCTCAAGGATATGGTGTCAAGTTATCTACAACCGAATATCAACAAATTCCCATCTGCCACATAACCGCGGGCACGACTTTCGAAAGTTCAAAACCCTGCAGGGGTGTCCCAACTTAGCCCATCATAAGCTCACGATCTGCGGAGTCGCAACTCCAAAGTGGGAAGACCTGAGTATTCTCGGAATCCCGTGCTCAAGATATTTCGACCAAGGTAAAACTAATCTAGCAAGACCTCCCGGCGTGCCGACACCCTGATAGTAGCCGCGCGTATCTCGTCTCAGGCCACGATCGGATGGGCGATCCTACAGGTAATACCAATCCTCGAGTTTCCTCGTGGTGGCCCCGCATAACCCCCAGTTTGGATCAACACTCAAGAGGAGTATTGGCCCGGGTTGTTGATTAAGAACTCGGGTTTGCAACTCCCTATGCAAGTTTTAGTTGTTAGGAAAATGTAAAACCAATGTTGGGTCATGCTGGAAAAGCTTTAAGCAAAGCGAATTATCAAGGGGGGCCCATAAACCCCAACCGTGTTAGGAACGCAAAATCAAGGAACATAACACTGGTTTATCGGGTCCTAAGGTGGCACGAGTGGAACAAAACACCAAGCAGAAGGCCAAGCCTTCCACGCATTACCAAAATATATAGGTGCATTATTTTAAACAGATATATATATTGTGTTATCCCCAAAACAAGTCCAAACATGGAGCAATCTTCAGAAAACATCACCTGCAACTAACAATGCTATAAAAGGGGCTGAGAAAAAGCGTACTTAGCCAAACAACAGTTTGCTAGGAAGGCGGTTAGAGTGTTTCATGGCAACAATAGGAGGCTGACAAACAGGAATAGGCATCAAGGCATAGCTAAAGAGCGAGATAACTAGCATAGGCAAAGATAGAGGTGATATCGGGGAATGGTCATCTTGCCTGGTAAGTCGTCGGTGGGATCGTAACCTTGCTCCTCAAACTCAGTCTCGATAGGAACCTCGAACTCCGAATCGTCACCGGGCTCTAACCAACACAACAATACAAACACCGGAACGACAATCAATCCCCATGCAATGCTCAAACACATGATGCAAGATATGATGCATATGAGCATGGACATGATATGATGCATCTCCAAGGAACGTGATGGGTGCACATGTGACATGGCAATATGCAAGAACACAAAACATGTAGGGGACACAACATGCAAAGAGTGCAAGAACAACCATAGTCACAAAGTGGTTATGTAGAAGAACTATCCAAGCACCCAATAAGTTTTTAAAAGTTGTTTAACATGGCAATGGGTGCAACTAGGAACAACAACATCTTGCAAGCATTTTAAATGGGCTGGAAGGAACAAACAACAATTCCGGGAACTCCCATGAACATATAGTTGAATTTAGAACAGATCTGATGCAACCATATTTTAGAGTTGTTAAACATGTAAAGTAACAGCACCATGTTAATCTACAAATTTTTCCACTCCAAAAACATATAAAGTTTGTCAAATTTGGAGCTACGGTTATTTAATTATGATTTAAACAAGTTTGAACATCTTTTGAACACAAATAAATATCAAGCATCATTTTAAATGTTTTTAACATGGCAGCAAGTTGCATATAAATAATCTACACTGAAAACTAAGCAGTTTTCATATATAAAGTATTTTGAAGAGATGCATATTTTAAAAGATATGAAATATGCAAAAGAAATGCAAAAACTGAATTTAAATCAAAAAAAGAAAAGAAAAGAATACTAAACAGACCCAGCCTGGACTAGCCACAGTCACTAACTAGTGGGTCCAGGGGAAGCTGATGTGGCAGCGTGGGTGCGGGAGTGGGTGCGAGTGCGCTGAGAGGCTGCCAGGTAGGACCCATCTGTCAGCGAGGCGGAAAGTGCAAAAGGGGGCCGAAATCCACGGGCCTTGCGGGGACTCGAACCCAGGGCTGCGGTTGCAAGCGAGAGGCTCAAGCCACTGGGATACGGTGTGTGTGACTGACAGAGGAGAGGTGCATAGCTTGAAATACAAAGTACGACAGCTAACAGAGCCACTTGACGCCGGCAAAATAGAGACGACAACGAGGGCGTTGGGACAGCTCCGGTGACCAAATGGAACGGCGGAGATGCGCGATGGGTTCCCGAATGAAACCCGCATCCGCGACATGCACTGGCTGCACCTAACACGCACTACAGCGACGCCGGCGAGCTTGAACAGAATCGGCGGCGATGAACTACGGCGAGGCCTGAACAGGCCCTAACGGAGCGGCGGAAGCATCTAACAACACCTACACAGGAAGGCAAGGACGATGGACGCAAGCCACGGTGCTGAGGGGGTCGGAGCACTCGTCGGCGACGAGGTCCGACGGTGACGAGCTCAGGCGCTGGGTGAACTAGCAGCTAGAGTGCGCAAAAGAAGGGAGAAATGGCACGGGGAGGAGCAGAGGCTCACCACAAACACGGTGGTGTGCTCGGATTGCCGGGAGGAGGTCGGAGTTGACGGCGAGGTCGAACGAACACCCGCGATGGCCGGAGTTGAAGACGAGGAAGAAGAAGTCGCAGGCGAGGCGTTCGGCTCCGTGTAGTGGACGTCGTGGTCGTATTCAATGTCGAGGAAGAAGAGGGACACCGTTGGCGAGGCAGAGGAGGACGGGGAGCACGCCGGTGACGAGGCCGTGCGCTCAGATGCGTTCGGGACGGTGGTGGCGCGGCGGATCTGGTGGTCTAGAGCTCACCTGGCGGCGGGGAGGAGGAAGAGGAACCCTAGGGGAGCTGGTGGACACCAGGGTGATTTAGGAGGGTGGCCGAGGCGACGGGACAGACGGCGACGCGCTCGTGCTCACTGTCCCCATGGCGCGAACGCGAGGAGGAAGAAAGGTGGGTGCGGGCGCACTCACAGTCGCTGACGTGCGGGCCCGACTCATCCACGTGGAGGCGAAGCAGAGGGGGCGAGTGTGTGCGTGGGTGAGAAAAGGGGAGGGACGTTGCAGCTGCTGACACAGGCTACTACGGCCGGTTAGCTGAGGCTCAGGTGGGTCTGGCTGCGCTCGGGCTGCACTGGTTGCAGCTGCATCACTGCTGCTGTTGCTTCTCTTTTCCATTTTCTTTAGGCAGAAAACAAAAAGGAAAGCATAGGTCAAAAGAAAAGGAATTAGGAGGAAATAAAAATATTCCCTAGCTCGTGGAATTATGCCATATTTTATAAAAATGAGTTGGACATTTTTAGAGGTAGAAAAATAAAACAAGTTTGAATATGGTTCAAACTTCTGTCATTTTTTAACCTGACCAAAACATTTAAAAATAAGGTGAGATTTTGCACAGTGGCTTAGGACAAGGTACCAAAGAAGTTGGGAGGATATGAACATTTTAAAGAAGAGGGTAAATGCCACTTGCAAAATTTGAAGAAAGGGAAAAAGAAAGGAGGGGAAGTGGTGCAAGTTGGAAGGGTTTATGGAATGACATGAACTTGCATCAAACCACTCTAGCAAGATCAAGAGAAACACACTTGACATACCAAGGATGATAAAAACACAATGACAAATGAAATGCCATATGATGACCATGATGGAATGATGATGATGAAGCAATGCATGAATTCTTAAAGAAAGAAACATGACAATGCAAAAATGAGATGACAAGGCATAAATGAAAAGAACCCCCAAGGAAAGGACAAGGATCAAATGGTAAATGTTTATATTGCCATATAAGGAAGTATTACATTTGGGGTGTTACAAACTCTCCAACACTACGAAAAGATCTCGTCCCGAGATCTAGGACTGAAAGAAAGCGGGATACTCAGAACGGAGATGATCTTCTCGTTCCCATGTAGCTTCTCGGTCGGTATGGTGTGACCACTTCACTTTCAAGAATTTGATGGACTTGTTGCGGGTCTTGCGCTCAGTTTCTTTAAGGATAGCAACGGGGTGCTCACGATAAGACAAGTCTTGCTGAAGATCAATCTCTTCGAAAGGAATGGTGCATTCAGGCGTCTTGAAGCACTTGCGGAGTTGTGACATGTGAAAGACATCGTGCACATTTCCAAAGTTGGAGGGAAGCTCGAGCTGGTAGGCTAGATCGCCTCTCTTGCCAAGTATCTTGAAAGGGCCCACGTATCTTGGAGCAAGCTTTCCCTTGATACCGAACCTCTGAGTGCCCTTCATGGGAGAAACATGGAGATAGACATGATCACCAAAGTCGAAAGCCAAGTCACGACGCTTGCCATCATAGTAGCTCTTTTGCCGCGATTGCGCGGCCTTGAGATTCTCATGTATGACTTTGCACATTTCTTTAGCCTTTGAGATCAAATCATTTCCAAGGAGTTGACGTTCACCAGTCTCAGACCAGTTGAGAGGGGTACGACACTTTCTGCCATAGAGAATTTCAAACGGTGCTTTGCCTGCACTTGCTTGGAAGCTGTTGTTGTAGGAGAATTCGGCAAATGGAAGGCAATCTTCCCATTTCATACCGAAGGAGATTACACAAGCTCCGAGCATATCTTCGAGAATTTGGTTCACTTTATCGACTTGACCACTAGTCTGAGGGTGAAAAGGTGTGCTGAAGCGAATCTTGGTACCCATAGCTGACTGAAAGGAATCCCAGAACTTGGAAGTGAACAAGCTTCCATGATCCGAGGAGATTACTTGAGGTATACCATGCAAAGAGACAATTCTGGAGGTGTACAACTCTGCCAGTTGAGCTGCATTGATGGATTATTTGACTGGAAGAAAATGAGCCACTTTAGTGAGCTTGTCAATCACCACAAAGATAGCATCATTTCCTCACTTGGACTTGGGAAAACCGGTGAAGAAATCCATCTCAATGTGATCGAATTTCCACTCGGGAATAGGTAGAGGTTGAAGGAGTCCGGCTGGACGTTGATGCTCTGCCTTCACTCTTCTGCAGACATCACACTCGTTCACGAATTGAGCAATCTCTCTTTTCATGCGAGTCCACCAATAGGATTGCTTGAGGTCATGGTACATCTTGGAGCTTCCTGGATGTATCGAGAGGAGTGAGTCATGTGCTTCATTCATTATGAGCTTTCTGAGATCACCTTTGGGAACCACAATTATGTCCTCAAAGAACAAAGTGTCAGTGTCATCAATGCGATAGCACTTGTACTTGGGAATACCCTTTGCAATACCATGTTTCACTTTCTGCACCATAGCATCACTGAGTTGGGCCTCACAGATTTGATCTTCCAAGGTAGGAGCAACTTGAAGGTTGGCAAGAAATCCTTGCGGAACAACTTGGAGGTTGAGCTTCCTGAATGACTCACAAAGTTCAGGTTGGAACGGTTTGAGGAGGAGACTGTTGCAGTAAGCCTTTCTGCTCAAGGAATCTACAATGACATTGGCCTTGCCAGGAGTATACTCAATGCTCGGATCATACTCTTGAATCATTTCAATCCAACGAGTCTGGCGGAGGTTAAGGTTTGGCTGGGTGAAGATGTACTTCAGGCTCTTGTGATCGGTGAAGATGTCCACTTTTCTGCCCAACAGAAGGTGTCTCCACGTGATCAAAGCATGAACAACTGCTGCTAGCTCAAGATCATGTGTGGGACAATTCTTCTCATTTGGTTTAAGCTGACGCAAAGTGTATGCAACGATCTTCTTGTCTTGCATGAGAACACCGCCAAGACCTTGCAATGAAGCATCACAAAAGACTTCATAAGGATTGGACTCATCCGGAGGAGTAAGAACCGGAGCAGAAATGAGCTTCTCTTTGAGTGTCTTGAATGCCACATCACAATCAGGAGTCCACGAGTACTTGACATTCTTCTGCAACAGGTTGGAAAGAGGCTTGGCAATCTTGGAGAAGTTCTCAACAAACCTTCCGCAATAGCTTGCGAGACCGAGGAAACTTCAGAGTTGTTTGACATTCTGAGCAGGTTCCCAGTTGACAATAGCTTCAACCTTCTTGGGGTTAACAGAAATGCCCTCGACAGAGATAATATGGCCAAGATAGAGTACTTTATCAAGCCAGAATTCACATTTGGAGAACTTCGCATAGAAACGGTGCTCACGGAGCCTGTCAAGGACCAAACGGAGGTGCTTGACATGGTCTTCTTTATTCTTGGAGAATACCAAGATATCATCGAGGTAGACAAGAACGAATTTATTGGTGTAGGGGTTGAATATGAAGTGCATCATCCGAGACAAAGTGGGTGGAGCATTTGCAAGCCCGAAAGACATGACCGTGTATTCATAGGAGCCATAACTCGTTCTGAATGCGGTCTTGGGAATATCCTCTTCACGGATACAAATCTGATGGTAACCCATCCGGAGATCAGGCTTCGAGAAAACCTTTGCTCCTTTGAGTTGCTCAAACAATTCATTGATATTGGGAGCGGGTACTTATTCTTTATTGTCTTCTGGTTCAATGGCCGGTAATCAACGCACAATCATTCCATACCATCCTTCTTCTTGACAAAAAGAACACCACAGCCCCAAGGAGAAGTACTTGGTCTGATTAGACCCATTCGTTCTTGCTCATCGAGTTGTTTCTTCAGCTCCTTCAACTCTTTAGGAGAAAGGTTGTACGGATGCCGATAGGCTGGCTCGGTACCAGGTTCAAGTTCAATGACGAATTCAACTAGACGGTTGGGGGGCATGCCTGGAAGCTCTTCAGGGAATACATTCTCATATTCACAAACCACCGGAATCTAGGAAATGGCATTAATCTCGCCCTTGTCATTGAGAGAGAATAGCCTGATTATGTTATCTCGAGATGCGAAGATAATCACATCTTCGGAAGGATGAGTTAGATTGACCTCTTTGTTTGCACAATCAATAAGAGCATCATGCTTAGAAAGCCAATCCATCCCAAGAATAAGATCAATGTCCGAGTTACCGAGAACAATCGGGGAAACCAGAAAACTGTAATCACCCATATGAATAGATATGTCCGGAGCAAACATGCTAGAATGCATTAGTTTTCCCGGAGAAATAATTGATAACTGCCTTCGTAAAGCTTCGGTGTCAAAATTGTTCTTAGATGCAAATGGGTGAGATATGAAAGAGCATGATGCACCCGAATCAAACAAGACTTTAGCAGGTATAGAGTTAACTGGAAGATTACCAATTATCACATCAGAAGAATTCTCTGCTTGAGCTGCATTCATCAGGTTCACTCTTGCTGACTTGGGATTGTGCTTGACAATAGCATTGCTGACAGGTGGAGGAGGCGGAAGACGCCTTTGGTTGGTGCACTTGTTGGAATAGTGACCCTTCAGACCACATTTGTAGCAAGTGACCTCTGAAACTGGACGGGAAGGAGGAACACTTGGTCTTGGAGCTTGTAACCGAGACTTGGACTGGTTGCTTGGGTTGGGTGGGTGGGAGAATCCACGACCACCTGAGTGCTTGTTGTTGCTTGGAGGACGGAGCACTGGAGGCGGCGGTAGCCAGAACTTCTGCTGCTTGGCAACCACTTGAGAGGAAGAGGAGGAGTGAACAACATCTCTTATCCTCTTCTTGGAAGCTTCACACTTGAGCTGAGCTGCCTCTTGCTTGAGAGCCATGTTGTAGAATTGGTCAAATTCATCGGGCTCGAACAAAGTGAGTGCAAGTTGGAGTTCATCTTTCAGACCACCTCGGAACTGGTAGATTTTGCTCTTAGCATCGGGGATGACTTGCTTCGCATAACGGTCGAGATTCTGGAACTTGACATTGTATTGATAGACGGACATGGTGCCTTGCTTCAGGTTGTGGAATTGCTCACGCATGCCTTCAATGACACTTGTTGGAATGTGATGAGAACGGAAATCGCGGCATAAATCAGTCCACGAGATCTCACGACCACCTCTGGAGTCTTTGTACTGTTGCCACCAATCTGCAGCTTGGTCTTTGAGTTGGAAAGCGGCAAACTTGACATAATCTTCAGTTCTGATGTTACTGCACTCAAAGTGTTTCTTGATGTCTGTGATCCAATCTTCCGCATCGAGGGGGTCAACACAAAAATTGAAAGACTTTGGTTGGTTTGCCAAGAATTGGTTGAGAGTCGCAAAGTGACGTTGATTGAACAGATTTCCTTGGCCGATTGCCTTGATTTGCTTGATTGGCTTGAAAACTCTGCATCAGCATCTGGGTGTTTTGGTTGGTTGCCAGCATGATCGCTCTCCATGCCTCAGACGGAGGAGGAGGGGGAGGAGGACGCTCTTCTTCACCCTCTTGGTTCTGGTTGAGAACTTTCTTAGGTGCCATCCTGAAGATGATGACAACCGTTAGCCATTGATGCAATAATAGATAAGCTGAATCAACGGCTAGTTCACAATGAACATCCAAACAAAATTGAACGAATGAATTCCATAGCTTAATGGTACAACAACTTGTCGAGAAGCCACTTGGGAGATCAAAATGATAGAATAAAAACAACAAGGTACAGATGGAACAAATACATGATAGAGGTTTCGTCCCACATGTTCGTGCTGAATGCCCCATGGCACATGTTACAAAGGGCCTTGCAATCCCCGGATCAACATAGCCAAGGATCCTTTAAGATGCAACTCCCAATTGGAGCAGCGCCCATGAAACCTCTTCACTAGATGTTGAACCCCAAACCTCATACCATGCACCCGTTGGAAGATTACCTACAAGCTACTTGAAACCCACCTATTAATTCTCGAAGCTCTCCAGTTATGCAATCTGGTGTTGGGGATACATGGGAAGCACCGCGCACTCAACTCTAAACCTACATCCAGTTGTATCCATTCGTCAACACATAACCAGGCACCTTCGGAAACTGTTTACCTCGGACCTTCGAAACGCATCCTCTATACTAGCTGTGGCAATACTCCCGAACTATATCCCTAGTACTGGGTGACGTCGGGGTTATCTCACCACCAGACATGCACAGAAGAGTTTTCGATGTTGGCCGCCTCTGGTATTCTAGAACCGCAACGATACATTTGTGGCGACAACACCTCGGAGCTCAACTCCCCGGGACACTGCCACAACCCCTAATGACAGGAGGCACCAAGACCAATGTTCTCGTCACAAAGATATCGGAACAATCCAAACACTACCCACGTGATCCTAAAAAAATTGGTGAAATTTTGAGAGTAGTGAAGGTAAAACAACGTCAGGAGTCCTCACCAGAGCGATGAAGGGGATGAGGAGTAAAAAGAAATCCTACTCTCCGATATATATAGGACTCAAAACATTTTTGTGTGTGTGCCTAGACTAAATCGTCAGCGGTTCGATCAGTCAGGGGGGCTCCTAGGTCGGAGAAGGCTTTGATACCAACTTGTAATGCCCAAGATGCGTTTATATCTCCCACGTGTCGAGGCACGACTTAGAGACATAAGCGCATTCTGGAATGATTGCAAGCGTGGTATCTTTGCACAACTCATGTAAAAGTTCAGGGATGAAAGAGTAAAATAGTTGGCTTACACTCGCCACGTCACACAATGAATACAATAGCATACATTCATCCAAATAACACAGGGTTCGACAACGGACGAAATCCAAATGAAAAAGATACCACAAACACAAGTCCGAATCACTCCTAGTAGGAACCACCACTGATCATCGGGATACGTAACATAGAAACGACCGCGCTCTTCATCGAACTCCCACTGAAGTTCTGATCCATCTCCTGCAACGTTCTCGGCTATACCTGCATCTGGTGGGTGTTGTAATCTGTGAGTCACAAGGAATCAACAATCCCATTCCCAGGTATCAAAACTAACAAAGCCTTTAGGTGTGGAAAGGGTATTAAAGTATTTGCAGCAAGCACTAAGCATCTAGCTTACGAGTTTAGAGCGAGAGGAGAATATGTGCCAACGGCCGCCAAGTTGATCAAGAAGTGATCCTAGCTACTCACGTTCATACATAACCCCACCGTGTTCACTTCCCGAAGCCCTTCGGAAAGAGACCGTCACGGTTACTCACACAGGTAGTGTATTCTTAAGGATATGGTGTCAAGTTATCTACAACCGGATATCAACAAATTCCCATCTGCCACATAATCGCGGGCACGGCTTTCGAAAGTTCAAAACCCTGTAGGGGTGTCCCAACTTAGCCCATCACAAGCTCACGATCTGCGGAGTCGCAACTCCAAAGTGGGAAGACCCGAGTATTCTCGGAATCCCGTGCTCAAGGTATTTCGATAAAGGTAAAACTAATCCAGCAAGACCTCCCGGCGTGCCGACACCCTGATAGTAGCCGCGCGTATCTCGTCTCAGGCCACGACCGGATGGGCGATCCTACAGGTAATACCAATCCTCGAGTTTCCTCGTGGTGGCCCCGCATAACCCCCAGTTTGGACCAACACTCAAGAGGAGCACTGGCCCGGGTTGTTGATTAAGAACTCGGGCTTGCAACTCCCTATGCAAGTTTTAGTTGTTAGGAAAATGTAAAACCAATGTTGGGTCATGCTGGAAAAGCTTTAAGCAGAGCTAATTATCAAGGGGGGCCCATAAACCCCAACCGTGTTAGGAACGCAAAATCAAGGAACATAACACCGAGTTATTGTGTCCTAAGGTGGCATGAGTGGAACAAAACACCAAGTAGAAGGCCAAGCCTCCCACCCATTACCAAAATATATAGGTGCATTATTTTAAATAGATATATATATATTGTGTTATCCCAAAAACAAGTCCAAACGTGGATCAATCTTCAGAAAACTTCACCTGCAACTAACAATGCTATAAGAGGGGCTGAGCAAAAGCGTACTTAGCCAAACAACGGTTTGCTAGGAAGGCGGTTAGAGTGTTTCATGGCAACAATGGGAGGCTAACAAACAAGAATAGGCATCGAGGCATAGCTAAAGAGCGAGACAAATAGCATAGGCAAAGATAGAGGTGTTATCGGGGAATGGTCATCTTGCCTGGTAAGTCGTCGGTGGTATCGTAACCTTGATCCTCAAACTCAGTCTCGGTAGGAACCTCAAACTCCGAATCATCACCGGGCTCTAACCAACACAACAATACAAACACCGGAACGACAATCAATCCCCATGCAATGCTCAAACACATGATGCAAGATATGATGCATATGAGCATGGACATGATATGATGCATCTCCAAGGAACATGATGGGTGCACATGTGACACGACAATATGCAAGAACACAAAACATGTAGGGGACATGAAAGTGCGTTATATCGACTAGAGGGGGGGTGAATAGGTGATTTTTATGAATTCTTCACTGAGGAATTTGCGGGTGAGGAAATTCCCTAGCGAAGAACTACTTGCAGCAGAATAAGTACTCATAAGTAAACATAACAGAACACAAGCATGGTCATCATGATGAAATGAAGACAGGCACAGAGTACAGAAACCGTAAACACAGGATAACACAGGATGAAGACAAACAGACTGAAGAAATTGAATTGAGGAAATTGAGAAAGTCTTCAGTCAAAATCTTCAAACAGATATGAACAAGCACACAACACAGTTACGAGGAAATGAAAGAGTTGAGGAAATAGAACCAGTAAGCTTGGTGAAGACAATGATTTGGTAGTCCAGTTCCAACTGCTGTCTTAGTTGTACGCCTGGTTGGAGCGGCTAGGTATTTAAACCTGAGGACACCCAGTCCTGGACACACAGTCCTCACCGTATTCTCCTTGAGCTAAGGTCACACAAACCTCCCCCAATCACTCGTGGTAAGTCTTCAGGTGACTTCCAAACCTTCACAAACTCGCTCACTCGGCAATCGACAATTCCTCTTGGATGCTCTAGACCATGACGCCTAACCGTCTGGAAGAAGCACATTCTTCAAAGGTAACAAGCGTCGGATCCACACAGGATCAATCTCTTCAGTGATGCTCAATCACTTTGGGTTTGTAGGTGTTTGGGTTTGGGTTTTTCTCACTCGATGATTTTCGCTCAAAGTCCTCGGAGGATGGGATGCTCTCAAATGACAAGTGTCAGTTTCTCTCGGAGCAGCCAACCAGCTAGTGGTTGTAGGGGGCGGCTATTTATAGCCTAGGGAGCATCCCGACATGATAAGACATAAATGCCCTTCAATAATATGACCGTTAGGTGGGTATATATTTTGGGATAGCTCGCGCGTAGCACAACAACGGTCGGAAATTTGAGTATCAAATTCCTCTGGGCTATCATGTTCCTCATTGTGTAAGCAATCCGCACTGGCGAATTCCTAACTCCCCAGTCAGAACAAATTCCTTAGAGACCAGAAGAACTTCGTCTCTGTCACTAAAGAATATGACTGAACTGTATGAGATTTCCAATGGCTTCACTCGAAGGGATTGGTAGGTGTAGGATTTTGAGTTGAGCATCACATGGAAATTTTTCCTTAGTATTTCCTCGACCCCCTTTAACAGTATGGTGTTTCCTATGACTCAAGAAAGAGAATGAAACTACGAAAACAAAAGTCTTCACGCTTCATGTTCCTCAAATGAGTACCAAGTCTTCAAGGTCACACCAATTTCTTCACTTTCAAAGTCTTCAGAAATCCAAAGTCTTTAGTCGAAGAACTTCATTTTTAGGGGTCGACTTTCTCTGTAAATATCAAACTCCTCATAGACTTATAGACCTGTGTACACTCATAAACACATTAGTCCCTTAATCTATAAGTCTTCAATACACCAAAATCACTAAAGGGCACTAGATGCACTTACAATCTCCCCCTTTTTGGTGATTGATGACAATATAGGTTAAGTTTTCAACGAGGATAAACATATGAAATGTAAATACTGATATTGAGAAGTTTGATTGCAAGATATAGAAGAACTCCCCCTGAAGATGTGCATAGTGAGGAATTTGCTTTTGAAGCAATGCACACTTGAAGAGTAGAATCATGGAGATCTCCCCCTATATCTTGTAATTCATACACGCATTTGACATATAATATGAAGAACTTGAAATGCATGATGAAATATGGTGACTGATGTAATTCAGCATGCGTGCATAAACATCAATGAGGAATAAGCATGCAGAAAAACCACATCAAAAGTATCAGGCCACCATAGAGTTTAAGTTTACAACTCAATCCAGCAAAGTCATCAGAAGAACGAGAGTTGCAACTTAGCAAAAAAACGCCCATATAAATAGACCCGCTTGAAGATTAACTCAAATTTCTCCCCTTTGTCATCGAATGACCAAAAGGATCGAAACTGAGGACTAACGCCCCTGATGAATATCAAGTTGATGAAGGAGCGCCAGCGTTGTTGGGGTCGTTGGTTGATGTAGGGCCTGCCACAGTGTCGTCCGAGTCTTCATACTCGTCTGTGTCGCGCGATGAAGAATAGGAGCTGGCCACCAAAGAAGGAACCTTGACCTTCTTGTATTTCTTCGGTGGAGGGGCAGACCAGTCAAAATCTTCCTCGAGACCCATTTTCTTCAGATCTTCTTCGCTATAAATGTGAGACAGAACATCCCAGGCACGGTTGAAGGTTTCATGGAGGTAGTAATAGTTTTTCTTCACAGCATTGTGGGTAGCAGTCATGTTGTGAAGAATTGAACCAAACTGACACTTGACCTATTTGTGATTACGATCAACCTTCTAGTGAAGACTAAGGAGAGGCTCACGATCATTCATCACCCTGGGAGCTGTGCCTTAAGGATTTTGCTTGGGTGCGTTGGCGGCAGAGTCATGGGTGGCAGAGTTGTCATTGGTGGAGTAGGATGCAGCTTTGCGAAATTGACCATCCAATGGACGAATGCCTTCATCAGTTACAGCAGAAGCCTTGCCCTTGTCATCAGCTGAGGAAAATGTCCATTTGAAGACTTCAATCGGGGGCAAGTAGCTGCAATGGTTCAGTGTATCAGCTATGTAGTTGAGTGAAGACCTTGTTCTGATGAATCTCATAATCCACGGAGCACAAGGCTTCAACTCAAACGGTGACAATGCGACATTGGCCAGAGTCCTCATGAAGAAATCATGGAAGTTGATGGGGACGCCATGAATGATATTGAATAGCAGATTCTTCATGATGCCAACGACTTCTTCTTCATTCGAGTCGTGGCCCTTGATAGGACTCAATGTCTTCGTCAGAATGCGATAGACAGTCCGAGGCACATATAGCAATTCCTTCACAAGGAATTTGGTTCTTGGGGCCTGACCTGGCTTCAATGGCTTCATCAGCACTTGCATATAGTGATATGTAAGCACAGACTCTTGGTACATGCAACGAGTAGCTTCAAGGGGAGTAATGAGAGGCAAAGCATGAAGCAATTCAGTAGCTGGTGCCTTGTAGTGAGTATTTTCAGTCATCCAGTCCAACACCCATGAATTCACATCTTCAGAGTCTCCGGTGATGTGCAGCATTGCAAAGAATTGAAGAATGAGTTCTTCATTCCAATCACAAATGTCAGTGCAGAAATTTAACAGTCGAACGTCGTGAAGAACACTAAGGATTGGCACGAAGCACGACAGAGATTCCATATCCGTGTGAGGAATGTGCTCATGATCGAAGACTTTGTCTTTCTTGAACAACACTGAGGAATAAAAATTGGCCTGGCTGGCAGTCCAGAAACGCCTCTTCCTAATGCGAGCAGAGTCATAGGGGTTGTAATTAGTGAAGAATACGTGCTCACCAAAGAAATCAACAGTCTTGAATTTTTGCTTCCTTGAGAATGGATCCTTTGGCTTGGGTTGAGGAGTGTCAGTCAGTTGCATCACAACCTCAGGAATCGCAATCTCAGGTTCTTCAGGCTGAGGAATTTCTGGTTCCTCTTCAGTGGCAGTCTGTGTCTTCAATGATTCAGCAGCAGCAGTTTCTTCAACACTAGGGGCTGGAATGTCTTCATGTACAGACGGAGTGGGGTGAGTTTCTTCAGAGCCCAATGGAACATTATGTGCTGGGGATTGAGGGATTTGTTGCAATGGCGTGAACAGAGGGGAGTTGAGATGCTGACTATCCCAAAAATAATCATTCATCAATGGAGTAGTACTCCCAATGTCCACGTCAGAATTTTGTTCATCCAATTCCTCAACGCCGGCCTCTTCAGCAGTGAACTGAGGCATAGGCGAGGAGACAATTGGTGTTGAACGAATTTCATCCACTTCAATTTCTTCATCCATCTGCTATGAGGAAGCAGCAGAGGGAATGTCTTCATCGAATTCACTTGGAATCGCATAATCTTCATCAAAAGGAACAAGGCCCTTTGATGGCATGGTTGAGATAGGAATATCATCAATTGGGTTGTCAAATGAGCTAGTCAATGGTTTCATCTTCTTCGGGGCTGAAGAATCTGATAAAGTTGATGCCTTCCTTTTCTTCACAGCTGCACGCTCTGCAGCCTTGGTCTTCTTCACATCTGATGCAGATGGAAGAATCGGAGTTGGGGTAGGTGCAGGAGGAGCAGAGGAAAGTGGTTGAATTTCTTTAGGCACAACTGTTGCAGTTGCCCTGACTTCTTCATTTTCTTCAGGCACAACCATTGAAGCTTCAGCTGTCCTGACATTTTCTTCAGGCGCAACACTAGAGGTTGCTCTGGCAATTTCTTCAGCAGCTGGAATGCAGTCATCAGCCCTGGTATTCTCATTTTCTTCAGCAACCTGATTTTCATCAGCGGTGCTGGCGTGCTCTTCTGTAGACTGAACAGATGCTTCAGCCTGAGGAATCTCAATGTGCGTTGGAGGTGCAACATTTGAAGAAAATCCTTTTGCCAAATTTACAAATCTGACTTTGGCTCCCATCCAGTCTGCACGGTACGAGTCAAATTCATCGCTGAGGGCTTTGATTTCGCCCCAAATCTTCACAAGTTCATCAGTTGTCATATTGACAATATTCTTCTTCAGGTAGCGCTCTTTCTTGTACCGTGCTTTCTTCGTCTGCCTGGCCTTCTCAAATTTCTACTTTTCTTCGCCTATGAAGGCGGTCAGCACGTGACTTTGGCCAGGTGTCAAGATTGAAGTCAGGCATAGGAGTGTTGGGATCCTTGTGCCAGAGATCAATGAAGTCGAGGATCAACTTTGGATCCAGCAGCAGAGGCACATTTGTGCCTTTGGCTCGAGCGGCCCTGTGTTGCCTGTCTCTGATGATTTCGGCTAGTTCTTCATCATCAGCCTCATCATCATCAGAGGGCACGTGGAAGGCGACCTGCTTTTTGTGAGGACTTGGTCGAGGACCTTGTCCAGCAGCGGACTTTTTCTTCAGCAGAGAGGGGCAAGCTGAGGAACTTGGAGCAGCTGAGGAACTTGCAGAGGCTCCTGAGGCAATAGATATGCCAGTAGTCCTTTGGCACGTGGTGAGATGCACTGGTGTAGAGGATCTGGTCGGAGCAGCCGAAGACTTTGGCGGAGGAGCTGAGAACTTTGGAGGAGTAGGAGCAGTTTGAGGAGTTGGCCGTGAGGGCTTTGAGGAATCTGGCCATGAGGGCATTGCTGAGGAACCTGGCCTTGAGGGCATTGAAGGTGAAGCACTTGGCTTATGCGCAGGCTCTTTTCCATGGCCTTCTTCGGCTTGCTAGCATAAGCTTCAGCAGTGGCAGCAGGAGTAGCAGAGTCTTTGTTGAATTTCCTCACTGCTTCTCTTGCTTGTCTGGCCAACTTGGCCTGGCGCTTGGCCCATTCATCAGGATAATCCTCACCGCGCTTGAGGCTAGTGGGATCTGCTTCTTGGCCAGGTGCCAATGGAGGTCTTGGGCATGGAGGATTGAGTGCAAATTTCTTCATGTACTTGGGAGTTACATACCTGTACTCTCTCCACTCTATTGCCCATCTCCTCCCTATCCTCTGTATGCGCACCTTGCATTGATTTTTGTCCTATTTTCCAAACTTGGCCTCATCAGGAGTGCAGTAGTCCGCATATATGTCATCAGGGATTTCAAAAGCAGTGTTAATCTGAGGCCTCTTTCCTCCCTTTTGTGGCTTCTTTCCATCAGCCATTTTCTTCAGATGAGGAATTTGAACAATGGAATTCTCTGAAGAAGTATGCAACTTTTCTTCGAGGAACGCTGCAAATGAGTTAAGTTGATGAGAACCTAGTGATTTAGCAGCGGACATGAGTACCTGTGAACAGAGTATAGTTGCGAGGAATTTGGAGAGGTCATATGCGTTCTCAAAAGATTTTGTAAAAAGAAAAAGTTTGAGGAAATTGACCAGATGAGTCTTGAAGAATTTCACTAAGCGTTCTTTGTCTTAGGTTCCATAGTTGTATAGATTGAGAATCCACACAATTGAGGAATCTTGAAGAAAAATATAGCTGAGAGAAATAAATCAAGAACAAATGACATGTGAGGTGTTTAGTGTGTGAAGATTTGAAGAAAAACACCTTTGAGGATTTTGTAGAAATCATTTGAATCAAAGGGGGCAGTAAAAGTAACTTTTAATTACCCTGGACGAAGAACACGACAAACTGGGAAGTGGAGATGTGAAGTTCGTCAGTGTAGATCTTCCACGCCCTAACTTGGCTGAGGAAGTCAGCTACGGCGGCGGCGGAGTGAAGAAATCCGCGGCCGACGCGAGTACGACGGCGACGAGGTCGAGGCAGTGAAGCTCTTCCTCAGCGGAGACAATGAAAGTAGCGGCGACGCTAGGGTTTGAGAAGCTCGAGCGGGAGTGAGATCAAGCGGAGTAAAAGAGAAGTGAGGAAGGGGAGGGGTATTTATAGCCATGGTGAAAAACTGTTCGCCCGAAGAAATTGGACGAACGTGCCCCTGACCCTTCTCATTCGCTTGACATGTGTCACCCAAGTACTGAGAAGTGGGGATCGTGGGTGAATAGATAAGTATTATCGTGGGATGCGGAACGATTTGAGCGGCAAAACCGAAATTTTTGGATAAGATAAGTTTTAACGTTGCGTTCGCAAATTATTCAGCTCACAAGGACACAGTGAAGATTTTGAACGAGTTTCAAATAGAACGCGCATGAAGAATTTGTGAATAGAATGAGTTGAGTTTAGAATAGAGGGGGAAGGGTCCGATCACATTCACTTAGCAGGAAAAACAGCTTGAAGAATTAGCAATAAGTGAATGCAGTAGAGGACATAAACTCATATATATATATATATATATATATATATATATATATATATATATATATATATATATATATATATATATATATATATATATAGCCAATGAAGAAGAATGACAAAAAAGGTGAAGACAATGCAAAGTTCAAGAACATGAACAACTGAGGAATTTCAAAACAAAAAAAAACTCAAATTGAAGATTTTCAACTCTGGTGGTGGCGTGACCCACCGTATAAAAATGATGATTTTAGACACCACGTACAATTGTCGTAGGGTTCTGAGAATCAAATTCTTCGTTAATTTCTTCACACTTAGAGTGTTATTCTTCATTGATTGAAGAAAAACATTTCTTCATGTGTTGCACATCTAAGTCATCAATTTTGCATAAGTGTTAGGATGAGTGTCCTATTCAAAGAACATTCGAAGATTCTAAGATATTTAGCTCACACCTCAACTTGCTAAATCTCTTCTCATCCAAGGGCTTTGTGAAGATATCGGCTAGATGTTCTTTAGTCTTCACATGCTCAACAGAAATGTCGCCCTTCAACACATGATCACGAAGAAAATGATGACGAATCTGAATGTGCTTTGTCTTCGAGTGCTGAACTAGGTTGTGAGCAATCTTGATGGCACTCTCATTGTCACAGAAGAGAGGCACATTCTTCACGTTGACGCCATAGTCCTTGAGAGTTTGCTTCATCCACACCAACTGGATCTTCAAAACCTGGGGGTTGAGCAACATATACTTCTTCCTCAAGCTTACCATTGAGGAATGCACTTTTCACATCCATTTGATATAGAGTGATATCATGATGGTTAGCATAAGCAAGTAATATGTGAATAGCCTCAAGTCTAGCAATAGGTGCAAAAGTTTCATCGAAATCAATTCCTTCAACCTGTGTGAAGCCTTGAGCTACAAGTCGTGCCTTATTCCTTACCACAAGGCCATATTCATCTTGCTTGTTACGGTAGATCCACTTTGTGCCAATGATATTGTGCTTGCGAGGATCTGGACGTTTGACCAGTTCCCAAACATTGTTGAGCTCGAATTGATGTAATTCTTCTTGCATAGCTTGAATCCACTCAGGCTCCATAAGTGCTTCATCTACCTTAGTGGGCTCTGTGATAGAGACAAAAGCAAAGTGCCCACAAAAGTTAGATAAATGTGAAGCTCTTGAGCGTGTGAGAGGACCTGTTGCTTCAATGTCATTGATGATTTTCTCAATCTGCACTTCGTTTGCAACACGAGGATGAGCTGGTTGTCATCGAGGAATTTGATCAGCATTTTCTTCATCATCATTTTCTTCAGCATTTTCTTCAGGTGCATTAGCTCGACGTTCTTCACGTTCTGGAATGAATTCTTCAGCAGATTCTTCAGTCAGAATGACATCCTCAGTAGCCTTGAACTTGATAGTTTCCTCAGGTGCTGGTTCATCTATCACAGAAGGTAGGTGCTCTCTTTGCGAGCCATTAGTTTCATCGAACCGCGCATCTACAGTTTCAGCAACCTTGTGAAGAACATTGTTGAAGACTCTGTAGGTGTGAGAGTCCTTTCTGTAACCAAGCATAAACCCTTCATGTGCTTTCGGTGCAAATTTTGAGTTGTGATGAGGATCTCTAATCCAACATTTAGCACCGAAGACTTTGAAATAACTCACATTGCGTTTCTTGTCAGTGAGGAGTTCATAGGCAGTCTTCTTGAAGAATTTGTGAAGATATACTCTGTTGATGATGTGGCACGCAGTATCAATTGCATCAATCCAGAAACGATGATGCATTTTGTAATCATCAAGCATAGTGCGAGCCATCTCAGCAAGAGTACTGTTCTTGCGCTCCACGACGCCATTCTGCTGAGGAGTATAAGGAGCAGATAACTCATGAGTAATACCAAGTTCATCAAGATAGTCATCAAGACCAGAATTCTTGAACCCAGTTCCATTGTCACTTCTGATGTGCTTGATCTTCACACCAAAGTTGGTTGAAGCCCTCGAGGAAAATCGTTTGAAGACTTCCCGCACTTCATGTTTGTAAGTAACAATGTGTACCCATGTGTATCGATAGTAATCATCAACAATAACAAAGCCATATTGAGATGCATCATTTGAAACTGCAGAATAATGGTTAGGACCAAAGAGATCCATGTGAAGTAATTCAAATGGTCGAGTAGTAGTCATGATAGTCTCCGCTGGATGCTTGGCCTTTGTCATCTTTCCAGCTTCACACGCTCCACATAAGTGATCCTTGAGGAATTTGACATTCTCAATGCCAATGACGTGCTTCTTCTTTGCAAGCGTGTGCAAATTCCTCATGCCTGCATGACCAAGTCGTCGATGCCATAGCCAGCCTTCTGAAGCTTTTGCAAGTAGACACACAGCTGGTTGAGGTCCTGTAGAGAAATCAACAATATACAAGTCTCCTCTCCTAAAGCCTTCGAAGACTTTGGAATTGTCAGATTCCATGATCACAACACAACGATACTTGCCAAAGACTACAACCATAGCAAGATCACAAAGCATTGAGACTGACATGAGGTTGTATCCTAAGGACTCGACAAGCATGACTTTGTCCATGTGTCGATCCTTTGAGATCGCAACCTTACCTAGACCCAATACCTGACTTTTGCCTTTGTCAGCGAAGATGATATTCTTCAGATGAGATGGAGATAAGGGAGCATCCATCAATAGATTCTTGTCACCAGTCATGTCATTTGTACATCCACTATCGAGGACCCACTCAGTGGCTTTGGGTTGATCATCCTGCAGATGAATTAGTGCAGCTTACGAACTCATATACTTGATCAGTGAAGAATATGACATCAATTCATCAGATCAATTTCTTCAAGCAATGCAACAGATAAAGCAGTATGAGGACGTGAAAAATGAGAGTTCATTTCTTCATGATTAGCGTGCATCCTTTCAGGCACTTTTCAGGTCTCCAGCAAATTCTTCAGACGTTTGAGCATGTCTGGAGACTTGACCCTGCAGAAGAGATTAGTTCGTTTTCTTCACCACCCACATTTGAAGGGGTGGCAAAGAGTTCGTCACTCTGCGAGCTCCATTCGAGAAAGGTGGCATAGAAGCCAGCCCATTTCGTTTCACATAAGAGGAGTTAGGATAAGCATATGAATAGGCAGAGAGATTCTTCGAGGACTTATGAACATAATGGTTAGAAGAATAATGCATATATTCATAGCCATTAGCTCTTCCCTGCGAAACAGAGTTGTTAGCACGATGATATTCATATGAGGACTTTGATCCTTTTGAGGAATTTGATCCACGTGAGGAATTTGGTCCGTATGAGGACTTGGATCCATGTGAAGAATTTGGTCCATATGAAGAATTTGATCTGGGGTTCCTATTCTTCACAGGTGGTGTCATGAGGACATTCACTTGAAGACTTTCAAGGCACCTTTTGGGAACCCAGATTTTCTTCATAGGGGAACCGTTCCTGCAGTTAGTGCCAACCACTACAAGGATACCCCCTATAAAGCAACATATCTCCTACAACGTTTTAACTACATGTTGCAAAATTCAGGTTAGATACGGATATAAAGTATTGTAGCATATGCGTTGTTGCTGCAGAAAGTAAAGCCCAATGCACTAACACATCCTTTTGTCTAGCCCAGCCCAAGTTGGCTTTCACGATTAATCTAGGTCGTTCCCTTTCCCCCAGCCTCCCCTATTCCTCTCAAGCCCTCCCACGCCGGCCGCCGCCACTCCTTTGCGCGGCTGCGACCTACCTGCATCCCAGCACGCCGTCCCTCACGACTCCCCTGCGACCCTCCGTCCCGGCGCGCCGTCCCTCGTCACCACCCCCGCGGCCTTGCATCCCGGCGCGCCGCCCTTCACCTGCGACCCTCCGTCCTGGAGCGCCGTCCCTTGTCACCACCCCCGCGGCCCTGCATCCCGGCGCGCCGCCCCTCGTCACCGCTCCCCTGCAACCAACGGCGGATCCAAGGTACGGCCATGAACAAGCACACACAATCGCATCCCTCATTCCACATCTGTAAACTCTCAGGGTACCGATGCATCATAGCATTTGTAGACTCGTTCGTCCTTCTCCGGTGCTCCTCCTAATCGTTCTCCACTATTCAGGTGTCAACCATGTAAAACAATCCAGGCAGCCTCTTGCTGGTCCCTTCTCTGCATTCTTTTAATCTCATTGCTCCAACGACGCCGCATTCCATCTTGGCTGAGAAGGACGTTCTTCCAATCTCACATTCCATGCCCGACCAAACTGCAATCCAGTGCAGTGGGGAAGGCGTACATCAAAGGCAGTTTGTAGCCGAATGGGCAGCCGCTATTGTTGGTGAAGTTGCCGAGAATAGGAATTATTGCAGACTGGTCGCAGGTATGCAAGGAGCAAGAAGAGAGTAGCTTTTTGCTTTTGAGGATTTTTATGTTGTGTTGTGCTACTGAAATCTGAGACGTACATCCTAGAGTTCTGTTTTAGGAGATACTGATGATGTGCTTTCTTTAGTTTCGGACCTCTACTTGGTATATAATGAGAAAGTACATCCTAGAGTTCGTAATGTGGGATGCTGATGATGCGTGTTCTTTAGTTTCAAACATCTGAAGATACATATTACCTGGAGGGCTAGGATTTGTAGGTGCTATACAAGCAACTAGGCGATTTAATTCACCTAAGCCATGGACGTAGTTCTGCACAACTAACTGAAGCACCACTTCTAGTTTTGTTGGAAAGTGGATAAGTCCTTTTGGAACATTACACGATTTGTTCAGTCCACTTTTCTATGTTCCTTACATGCCAAAGGTAAGATAAAAAAATGATGTTAAGTTCCTCTTTCCTCATATTTTTTTCTGCTTAGTTTGTTTTAATGTCGTCCCTTTGTTAAATAGATGTACTAAATAATTAAGAACATATTTGTTGCTTATTTTTAAAAGTTCATGAATCTGGTGTATGGAGCTAGAACTTGCTTAGGAAGAGCTGTTATGTAATTAAGATCTGATTTTTGTAATTCGTTGACTGAACCATGATACTAAATTGTATGTTGTCATATATATGTTATACATACACATGTAGTTACTAGGCATGCATTGTGAGAAGATAAGTTTGGTCTCTATTAATCTTGTTAAGCACAAAATATGGCCTTGCATACATGTATCTCCATTCTCATATAATGGAATATATACTAAAGGAAAGACTCATGCTGTATGCTTCTGATTCATGTTAAAAGCGTGTAACCTCTTAACCGTTATGCTTCCTTTTCACATAATAGGAAAAGGTCTGTAGCAAAAAATGGAAGCTCACTGAGCACATTATCACAAATTACCCGGTGAAAGGCTAGGCGATGAAGAGAATAATCAAGTTGAGAGCCCCCAACGTAGACGTATAATGGCTGAATGTGCTTCTCATCAGCACTTTGGCTGCATCCCGTGTCTCCAGGTGTGTAGGTATTGGCTTCATATATTTCTATTATATATACGTACTTAATGGACTGCAGATTTGATTTCTAGGACAATTTCTTATTACTCGCATTATATAGTGTACATATGCGTGGTTGTCTGCCTCGCATTATATAGTGTAAAAATGATATAGACCAGAAGGAAAAACCAGTCACTTCTT
This sequence comes from Secale cereale, assembly GCA_902687465.1. Lineage (NCBI taxonomy): Eukaryota > Viridiplantae > Streptophyta > Magnoliopsida > Poales > Poaceae > Secale > Secale cereale. The sequence continues at coordinate 539,898,599 of LR738709.1, read as the reverse complement.
TTGTGTTATCTAAAAGACCAATCATCTCTTTTGTGTTATCTATAGAGCATTTCAATGGATTTGTTGTATATCACCAAAACAAAATAAATTCCCTACTTTTATGTGTTCATCCCATATACAGGAGCCAAAACACCTCTTTCTACAGAAACATAGATTGGTCCCTTCTAAATATTCCTTGCAATATTTTATTTGGAGTTTCCAGATTTATCGTCCCATAATGTCTATCTTTTTTTCTTCTGAATCCATGACATAAAATTACCAGTTGCTAGCTACATTACCACAGAAAGTTATTTGATTTTTTTTATAATGTTATGTTTCCAATATGTTGGTGTTTGGTCAATGTACAAACAGAATTTTGATGTGTAGTTTCAGCAGCCTTACTTAGGACTATTCTCCTTTCATTTTCCATATGGAGGGACTATAATAGCATTTATGAAGCTCTTGTAATTCCTTTACGAGTTCTTTCAATTTGATCCCATGATGACTTAGATCTTTTCTAACAGACAAGAACTAAAGTACTCTTGAAGAGCCTGAAAATCAAACCAGAGACGTAGTTCTTCCTACAGTTGTAAGTTGTGATCCTAAATTTAAACTTGATGGTGCTGAACTTTCAAATGAATTATGGGCAGTGTATGTCGATATGGATCTTGCGTAAACTAAAGATTTGGTGCGAAGTCGCAAAAACTGCTACTCTTGGTAATGCAGAAAAAACAAAGATTGCATGGCCTTCAACCTTTGTATGTGACTAACATCCTTCATCTATCACTACATTAATCATGTCAATGCATTGTGTATTAACAGTTCATTTTGTTTTTTGTTCATAGATTCAAAAGATAAATGGATGATTATATGGGTGCGTGGCAACTGGCAAGTATACTGATGATGGTGGTGATGACGATGATGATGATGATGTCCATGTTCATGATGATGATGTTGGATGCTTTCAATTTTAGTTTAGTTGTAGGGATGATGTTCCTTGATTAAGTTTTAGTTAAGTTGTAGGGATGTTGATGGACGCTTTTGGTTTGAGTTTCGTTGTCAAGAAAATATTTAGATTATGCATCTCATTTGGATGATGTTCCTCGTGTAATGTCCACTGTTGTAATCCAACAATTTTATCTAATATATATATTCTCTTGCTTTTTGTTCACTTGAAATATATAATTATCACCATTACATGTAGCATTCATTTAATAGCTGACAATATATATAAATTAATATTATTCACATTATATATGTACCAAGACTTGAAGCGTTGCAAATTCTCTGTTGCCAACCAATGGGATCTTGATTCTGTACATTAATCACCAACATATAGTAGTGTTGCACGAATCAATTTTATGTGTTGAATTCTTGCAACGGTCCCTTTTACCAACAGTAGTATAAGCGTTGTAATATGCGCTAGCAACACTGGATAAGGCTACGCATCCCAAACCGTTGGTAAATACACTAACAACACATATATGGACTTTTAGATACGGAAACAAGCGTTGCTATAGGGGGGTTCCTGTCGTAGTGAGCATATCTAGCAAATACTTCACCATTCTGATTTTTGAATAGTTTATAGTTGGAGTCAAATGACTCGTCAAAAGAATGAGGAGATTCACATGTAAAGCCAGATAAATTGGATGGATCAACTGGAGGTCCCTTTGCAGCAACCCATGAGGTTTTGGGGTACTGCTCAGGCTTCCAATATGTACCATCAGCATTAAGTTTCCTCTCAAAGGCAATACCCTCTTTCCTAGGGTTCCTGTTGAGGATCTGCTTTTTAAGCACATCACAAAGAGTCTGATGCCATTTGAGGCTTTTGTACATGCCTGTCATGTACAATTCCTTCAGCCCTGCATCATCAGTGATACTAGCAATGTCCTCAAATGAGGAATTAGTGATAGCAGAGACAGTTGAAGAATTTGTAGCATTAGAAGCATTTGAACATTCAGGTGAAGAATTAGCAGATTCACGTTCAATGCATTTCAAGCATGGAGGAACAAATTCTTCCTGAGAAGCGCTGATTTGTTGAGCAAGTAATGAATCACGCTCCTTCTGAAGATCTTCATAACTCACTCTTAGCTTTTCAAGATCTTGCTTTCTTTGAAGAAATTCATAAGAAAGCTTCTCATGATCAGATAAGAGAGTGTTATTATGACCTTGAAGATTGTCAAACCTAGACTGAAGTCTCTGAAGATTTTTAGTCAAAGTTTTAGTGCGATCCATTTCTTCACCCAACATATCTTCACTTTTATTTAGCATGTTTTAAACCTTTTCAAAAGCCTTTTGTTGTTTCACAGCAATCTTAGCAAGTTTAGAATAGCTGGGCTTAAGGTTTTCATTAGATTCATTCTCACTTGATTCAGAGGAGGTATATTTGAGTACCTTGGCACCCTTTGCCATGAAGCAATAGGTGGGAGCATAGTCATCATTGCCTTCATCAGCCTTGTTGTTGAAGCCATTTTCTTCAGGGTTGAAGATATACTTGCTGACGAATGCAGTAGCGAGAGCTAGACTCGCCACACCAGACTCAGACTCCTCAGATGCCTCCTCTTCCTCATGTTCCTCAGATTCAGCCTCAGAGTCCATTTCCTTTCCAATGATTGCCCGTGCCTTCTTGGAGCTGCTCTTCTTGTGAGATGAAGACTTCGAGGATTTTGATGATGAAGATTTTGGATTTCTTCTCCTTATATTTCTTCTTCTTTGATTACTTTTCCCACTAAGGAAAATCTTGAATGTAGTGACCAGGCTTCTTGCATTTGTGTCATAGCCTCTTCTTGTAGTCATTGGATGAGGAATCATTGCTCCTTGAGGATTTTCCAAAGCGACCACGTCTTGAGAACCTTTGGAATTTCTTCACGAGCAGTGCTAGTTCCCGGCTCAGTTCTTCAGGATCACCAAGGCTACTACCGGAATCTTCACCTTCAGATTCAGAGAAGACCTTGGCCTTCAGGGCATGTGATCTGCCATAGCTCGAACCATAGAGATCTCTCTTCTCAACAATCTGGAACTCATGAGTATTTAGCCTCTCGAGGATATCAGCGGGATCAAGTGACTTGTAATCAGCACGTTCTTGTATCATCAATGCCAGAGTATCAAATGAGGAATCAAGCGATCTAAGCAATTTCTTCACCACCTCATGGTCGGTGATGTCAATGGCACCAAGTGCTTGAAGCTCATTTGAGATGTCAGTGAGGCGATCGAAGGTTTGCTGAACATTTTAATTGTCAAGTCTTTTGAAGTAGTTGAAGAGATTGCGAAGAACATCAACTCGAGAGTCACGCTGTGTTGAGACTCCTTCATTGACTTTGGATAACCTATCCCAAATAAGCTTAGCAGTTTCCAAAGCACTCACTCTTCCATACTGTCCTTTGCTCAGATGGCCACAAATGATATTCTTCACTTGAGAATCGAGTTGCTTGAATCTCTTCACATCAGCAGCATTCAGAGAAGGTGTGACTGAGGGAACACCATTTTCCACAACATACCAGAGATCGTTATCAATTGTCTCAAGATGCATTTGCATCTTATTCTTCTAGTAGGGGTAGTCTGTCCCATCGATGGTAGGACACCCAGCAGAGACCTTGATCATACCTGCGGTCGACATAACTAAAACTCCAGGCAGTTAAACCAAAATCACACAGAACAAGGGAGTACCTCGCTCTGATACCAATTGAAAGTGCGTTATATCAACTAGAGGGGGGTGAATAGGCGATTTTTATGAATTCTTCACTAAGGAATTTGCGGGCGAGGAAATTCCTTAGCGAAGAACTACTTGAAGTGGAATAAGTACTCAAAAGTAAACATAACAGAACGCAAGCATCGTCATCATGATGAAATGAAGACAGGCACAGAGTACAGAAACCGTAAACACAGGATAACACAGGATGAAGACAAACAGACTGAAGAAATTAAACTGAGAAAATTGAGAAAGTCTTCAGTCAAAGTCTTCAAATAGATATGAACAAGCACACAACACAATTATGAGGAAATGAAAGAGTTGAGGAAATAGAACCAGTAAGCTTGGTGAAGACAATGATTTGGTAGACCAGTTCCAACTGCTGTCTCAGTTGTACGTCTAGTAGGAGCGGCTATGTATTTAAACCTGAGGACACCCAGTCCCGGACACACAGTCCTCACCGTATTCACCTTGAGCTAAGGTCACACAGACCACGCCCAATCACTCGTGGTAAGTCGAAGAACTTCATTTTTAGGGGTCGACTTTCTCTATAAATATCAAACTCCTCATAGACTTATTGTAATGCCCAGGATGGAGTTATACCTCCTACGGGTCGAGGCCCGACTTAAAGGCATAATTCCATCCTAGAATGATCTCAAGTCTGGTAAACTTTGCACAACTCATGTAAAAGAGGGATAGTAAACTGAAAATAGTTGGCTTACAATCGCCACGTCACAGAATAACAATACAAGTCTCAAACATCATACAATAAGATCACTACAACCCTCTAAGGGCAAAAGCCAAAAGTCAAAGTACCAAACTCAGATAAAAAAAACAACCACAGGCGGATCGAATCCTAGTAAGAGACTCCACTACTGATCGTCCGGGTAGCGCACGTAGTACCGACTACGTTCTTCATCGTACTCCCAATCCAGCTCGGTGCCATCACCTGGATAGCTCACAGCTGGACCTGCATCTGGTGTGAGAAGTAACTGTGAGCCACAGAGGACTCAGCAATCCCGTTCCCGGGTAACAGAACTATTTAAGCCTTTAGGTGAGGGAAAGGCTGAAGAAAGAAATGAGGTGAAGGAACAACAAAGAGTCTGCAGCAGCATCTAGCATCTAACTTACGCAAGAGAGAGCGAGAAGAGAAAGCAACGCGAGAAGTGATCACTAAGTGACCCTAGCTACAAACTCACAAACATAACCCCTCCGTGTTCAACTCCCGAATCCCTATTCGGAAATTGACAGTCACGGAACACACGCTGGTAGTGTATTAGTATCATTGTGTCAAGTTTTCTACAACCGGAATTAACAAGCTCCCATCTGCCACATAACCGCGGGCACGGCTTTCGAAAGTTCAAACCCTGCAGGGGTGTTCCAACTTGACCCATTACAAGCCCACGATCCGCGGAGTCGCAACTCCAAAGTGGGAAGGCCCGAGTATCCTCGGAATCCCGTGCTCAAGTTAAACCGAACTAAGGTAAGGCTAATCCAGCAAATCCTCCCGGCGTGTCGTCACCCTGATCGTAGCCGCGCGTATCTAGGTCTCAGGACACGTCCGGCTGAGACGTCCTACAGGTGTATGCCAAATACCTCAGGTTGCCCCAAGGCGGCCCCGCAGTCCGCTCGTTTTGGACCAACACTCAAGTCGAGCACTGGCCCAGGGGGGTTGAATTAATTAAGCCTCGGGTTAATTACTCCCTCGGAAAGGTTTAAGTTGTTTAGGCAAATAGTACCAATGTTGGGATTTGCTGGAAAAGACTTAGCACTTAGCGGTTTATCGAGGGGGTCCCATACACCCCAACCGTGTTAGGAACGCATAATCAAGGAACATAATACCGGCTTATACGGATCCTAACGGCATGAGTGGAACAAAACACCAAGCAAAAGGCTTAGCCTTCCACCCTTGCCAATATATAGATGATTTCAATTAAAGCATTTATATAGTGTGATATAACCCAACCAAACTTCAACATGGAGCAAGCATCTTCACTTCACCTGCAACTAGCAACGCTATAAGAAGGGATGAGCGAAGCGTACTTAGCCAAACAACGGTTTGCATAGGTAGGGTGGTTAAACATGGCAATTGGTTACAAGTAGGAGGCTGACAAGAAGAACATGGGCATCGAGGCAAAACTATAGATCGAGACTACTAGCAATAGGCAAAGATAGTAAAGGTATCCGGGTTCGGTCATCTTGCCTGAAGAGAAGAAGTTCGGATCAAAAGAAGGGTCCTCGTGCTCAAACTCGTTGGAAACCTCGTGCTCAGCCTCGTTGGAAAATTCGTTCTCAGCTTCCGGCTCTAAACACAACAAACACACCAAGCACCAATCAACAAAATGCAATGCGCACTCGAAAAACATGTATGCATGATGGATGCACTAGTGATGCACATGGAGCACGTAAAACATCACTCAAGCAAAACAACTCAAAACAAGATAACAACCTGATATTATTAATCTACACAGAAAATCACCCAAGTTTGATATAAAGATCGCTGAAATCGGAGTTACGGGCTAAAAGTTATGCCCGAAACAAGATTTGAGCGAAAACTGCACATTACAGCAACATAGCAACTTGAGAGCTCAAAATAATTAAGCTCCAGCACCCAAAAAGCATGGCAAAGAACTTGAACACAAACTAGATATAATGTACAGCAACTAGGTCCAAAGTGCACCCCCAACGGAGTCACGGATCACTAGCAATGATCTTGGACAAAAAGAACTTTGAAATAAAATTCTGGCAGCAGAATTTTATTGAAAGTTTGGAGCAAAAGATAAACATGCTACAGCACCTCAAATGGACATGTGAGGACATGAATGGAAAGACAACAATATATACTTCATGGAACAATTAAAATCCACCCCAAAACTATCATGCATTTTCCTAGAACATCACACGAACATGGCATCGGAACATAACAGATTTCAGACTTAGTGAAATTTCACCAAGTCCTAAAACAGCAATATCATCATAGCACACAAAAGAGCATGTTTAAGACACCTCGAAACTAAACATGGCAAAGGGTAAGCACCTCATCAAAATACATATGACGGTGATCCCGAAACACACAAGCATGCATCAATGTGGTGAACACACCGATTGCAACAAGCTCAACAACATGGCATTTCATAACAAGTAAAAACACAACATGTGAACATGGCATCTTGCAACGATGATAACAAGGAAACAATACATCTACCATGCAACCTATCACACACAACACGTAGTTCGTGGCAAGACGAACACGTGGACATGTCATTTGCATCGTTTGGACAAACGAGCTAGAAGATATCACATGTCAAAGGTGGCACAAAAATAACACTTAACAGCAGTTTATATCATCATACACTCTTGCAACAGCAAAACAAGGCCCTAGATGATCTCTAACATGCATGACAGCAACAGGTAAAACGTAGAGGACAACTCCACGAACATCTGGACATATCACACGCTCAAAACGGAGCAACAGGTAAAAAGTTACAGCAGTGCAAAGTAGGCATCTCAGATTGACAGATCTGGGGAGTTAGAGAAAAAAAACAACCTCGGTGAACAGTACGGGCCGGTCCGGATGAACAGTGTCGGCCTCGGGTGAACAGTAGCGGCCCGATGAACAGTACGGGCCCTGAGGCGGCGGCACTGTGCGGCCCAGATCTGGCGCTGGGCGACTCGGCGGTGTGAGCGGGCCGGCTCGCGTAGGCGGCCCAGGAGCAGCGGCGGCGGTGCGCTCGGCGGGCGCGGTGGAGGAACAGTGGGGAGGCGAGGCCCGCTCGGGCGGCCAAGTGGGCCCGCTCGGCGAGCGGTGGCGAGGAGGCCTGAGGGCGGTCGGGCTGAGGCCCGAGCCGGTGCGGGAAGTGGCGAGCGAAGCCCGCGGAAGAGACCCCAGGCCGGCGATCTGGTCCCCAGATCGGGATCCAGCGATCTGGCTCGGCGCGGGAAGTGGTCCAGTCGACCGGTGCGGGAGGAGGTTGCGTCGAGCGACCGAGCGCTCGCCCCTGGCGGCGCGGCTGATAGATCGAACGGATCCTTCGGGATCCGGGCAGGATTTCTCGGATCTGGAGAGAAAAGAAAAAAAAAGAAGGGGAGAGAGGAGGAAGAAGGAGGGGTTGCTCCAAATAGACTAGGGGGTCTATATGTAGCCATTTAGACTAGGGTTTGGAGGATAGGGTGTGCACTACGAGCCCTCCGATCTGGATCCAACGGATCCGATCGCGGGGATGAATTAAAAGGACCAGACGGAGATAAAAGAATGCAACAGGGGTATTTCCGGGACACGAAGTAAGGGCACTTCGGACCCACACGGACAACGGAGGGAAAAGTCAACGGAGTCCAAACGAGACGAGATTTGAGAGGCAGGTTGCACACAACAAAACAACAACACACAACACAACCTCACGGCACACCGGTAACGAAAACGCCCGAACAACAAAGAAGGCCTACGGGACGTCACGGACACGTGAGGGAGCTCCGGAACACAAAACGGACAACGGAAAGAAACGCCACGAACCGGATGCAACCCACAACACAGATGCAATGCAATGCACATGGCTACATGATATGAATGAATGCCACACACTCACACAACAAAACGACGAAACCCGAAAGACAAAGAACCCGAAATGGAAATAGATGAAGCCGGAGATTTATTATAAGCCCAAAAGGGAAAGTATTACATCCGGGGCATTACAAACTCTCCTCTACTACAAAAAGATCTCGTCCCGAGATCTAGGACTGGAAAAAGGAAGGGTACTCGGAACGAAGATGATCTTCTCGTTCCCAGGTAGCTTCTCGGTCTGTGTGATGTGACCACTTGACTTTCAGAAACTTGATGGACTTGTTGCGAGTCTTGCGTTCGGTTTCTTCGAGAATTGCAACTGGATGCTCTCGGTAGGAAAGGTCTTGTTGAAGATCAATCTCCTCAAACGGAATCATGCGCTCAGGTGCCTTGAAGCATTTGCGAAGCTGAGACACATGGAAGACATCATGAACATTTGCAAAGTTGGAAGGGAGCTCGAGCTGATAAGCTAGATCGCCTCTTTTGCCAAGAATTTTGAAAGGCCCGACGTATCTAGGAGCAAGTTTTCCTTTGATACCGAACCTTTGGGTTCCTTTCATCGGAGAAACTCGGAGATAGACATGATCACCGATGTCGAAAGCCAAATCACGATGCTTTCCGTCATAGTAGCTCTTCTGACGCGACTGAGCGGCCTTGAGATTCTCACGTATGACTTTGCACATTTCTTCGGCTTCTGAGATCAAATCATTGCCAAGAAGTTGGCGTTCGCCTGTTTCAGACCAGTTGAGAGGGGTACGGCACTTTCTGCCATAGAGAATTTCAAACGGTGCTTTGCCTGCACTTGCTTGAAAGCTGTTGTTGTAAGAGAACTCTGCAAATGGAAGACAGTCCTCCCATTTCATGCCGAAGGAGATGACACAGGCTCTGAGCATATCTTCAAGGATCTGATTCACACGCTCGACTTGACCACTAGTCTGAGGGTGAAAGGCAGTGCTGAACCTGATCTTCGTGCCCATGGCGGACTGAAAGGAGTCCCAGAACTTTGATGTGAACAAGCTGCCACGGTCTGAGGATATCACTTGAGGAATGCCATGCAGGGACACAATTCTGGAAGTGTACAGCTCTGCAAGTTGAGCTGCATTGATTGATTCTTTGACTGGAAGAAAGTGAGCAACCTTGGTAAGCTTGTCAATCACCACAAAGATAGCATCATTGCCTCGCTTGGATTTAGGAAAACCAGTGACGAAGTCCATTTCAATGTGGTCGAACTTCCACTCAGGAATAGGAAGAGGTTGGAGAAGACCGGCTGGACGTTGATGTTCTGCTTTCACTCTTCTACAAACATCACATTCATTCACGAATTGGGCAATCTCCCTTTTCATGCGTGTCCACCAGTAAGATTGCTTGAGGTCTTGATACATCTTGGAACTGCCAGGATGAATGGAAAGGAGAGAGTCATGAGCTTCTTCCATTATGAGCTTCCTGAGATCACCTTTGGGAACAACGAGTCTGTCCTCGAAGAACAAGGTATCTCTCTCATCAACACGGAAGCACTTATATTTTGGAGTGCCCTTTGCAATCCCATGTTTCACCTTCTTCACCATGGTATCACTGAGCTGGGCCTCACGGACTTGATCTTCCAAGGTAGGAGCAATTTGGAGATTTGCAAGAAAACCCTGCGGAACAACTTGAAGGTTGAGCTTCCTGAAAGCTTCACAAAGCTCAGGCTGGTGTGGCTTGATAAGAAGGCTGTTGCAATATGCCTTTCTGCTCAAAGCATCTGCAATCACATTCGCCTTGCCTGGAGTGTA
>LR738709.1:539855360-539884936 GCA_902687465.1 Secale cereale | reverse complement strand
CCTAGCTACAAACTCACAAACATAACCCCTCCGTGTTCAACTCCCGAATCCCTATTCGGAAATTGACAGTCACGGAACACACGCTGGTAGTGTATTAGTATCATTGTGTCAAGTTTTCTACAACCGGAATTAACAAGCTCCCATCTGCCACATAACCGCGGGCACGGCTTTCGAAAGTTCAAACCCTGCAGGGGTGTTCCAACTTGACCCATTACAAGCCCACGATCCGCGGAGTCGCAACTCCAAAGTGGGAAGGCCCGAGTATCCTCGGAATCCCGTGCTCAAGTTAAACCGAACTAAGGTAAGGCTAATCCAGCAAATCCTCCCGGCGTGTCGTCACCCTGATCGTAGCCGCGCGTATCTAGGTCTCAGGACACGTCCGGCTGAGACGTCCTACAGGTGTATGCCAAATACCTCAGGTTGCACCAAGGCGGCCCCGCAGTCCGCTCGTTTTGGACCAACACTCAAGTCGAGCACTGGCCCAGGGGGGTTGAATTAATTAAGCCTCGGGTTAATTACTCCCTCGGAAAGGTTTAAGTTGTTTAGGCAAATAGTACCAATGTTGGGATTTGCTGGAAAAGACTTAGCACTTAGCGGTTTATCGAGGGGGTCCCATACACCCCAACCGTGTTAGGAACGCATAATCAAGGAACATAATACCGGCTTATACGGATCCTAACGACATGAGTGGAACAAAACACCAAGCAAAAGGCTTAGCCTTCCACCCTTGCCAATATATAGATGATTTCAATTAAAGCATTTATATAGTGTGATATAACCCAACCAAACTTCAACATGGAGCAAGCATCTTCACTTCACCTGCAACTAGCAACGCTATAAGAAGGGATGAGCGAAGCGTACTTAGCCAAACAACGGTTTGCATAGGTAGGGTGGTTAAACATGGCAATTGGTTACAAGTAGGAGGCTGACAAGAAGAACATGGGCATCGAGGCAAAACTATAGATCGAGACTACTAGCAATAGGCAAAGATAGTAAAGGTATCCGGGTTCGGTCATCTTGCCTGAAGAGAAGAAGTTCGGATCAAAAGAAGGGTCCTCGTGCTCAAACTCGTTGGAAACCTCGTGCTCAGCCTCGTTGGAAAATTCGTTCTCAGCTTCCGGCTCTAAACACAACAAACACACCAAGCACCAATCAACAAAATGCAATGCGCACTCGAAAAACATGTATGCATGATGGATGCACTAGTGATGCACATGGAGCACGTAAAACATCACTCAAGCAAAACAACTCAAAACAAGATAACAACCTGATATTATTAATCTACACAGAAAATCACCCAAGTTTGATATAAAGATCGCTGAAATCGGAGTTACGGGCTAAAAGTTATGCCCGAAACAAGATTTGAGCGAAAACTGCACATTACAGCAACATAGCAACTTGAGAGCTCAAAATAATTAAGCTCCAGCACCCAAAAAGCATGGCAAAGAACTTGAACACAAACTAGATATAATGTACAGCAACTAGGTCCAAAGTGCACCCCCAACGGAGTCACGGATCACTAGCAATGATCTTGGACAAAAAGAACTTTGAAATAAAATTCTGGCAGCAGAATTTTATTGAAAGTTTGGAGCAAAAGATAAACATGCTACAGCACCTCAAATGGACATGTGAGGACATGAATGGAAAGACAACAATATATACTTCATGGAACAATTAAAATCCACCCCAAAACTATCATGCATTTTCCTAGAACATCACACGAACATGGCATCGGAACATAACAGATTTCAGACTTAGTGAAATTTCACTAAGTCCTAAAACAGCAATATCATCATAGCACACAAAAGAGCATGTTTAAGACACCTCGAAACTAAACATGGCAAAGGGTAAGCACCTCATCAAAATACATATGACGGTGATCCCGAAACACACAAGCATGCATCAATGTGGTGAACACACCGATTGCAACAAGCTCAACAACATGGCATTTCATAACAAGTAAAAACACAACATGTGAACATGGCATCTTGCAACGATGATAACAAGGAAACAATACATCTACCATGCAACCTATCACACACAACACGTAGTTCGTGGCAAGACGAACACGTGGACATGTCATTTGCATCGTTTGGACAAACGAGCTAGAAGATATCACATGTCAAAGGTGGCACAAAAATAAGACTTAACAGCAGTTTATATCATCATACACTCTTGCAACAGCAAAACAAGGCCCTAGATGATCTCTAACATGCATGACAGCAACAGGTAAAACGTAGAGGACAACTCCACGAACATCTGGACATATCACACGCTCAAAACGGAGCAACAGGTAAAAAGTTACAGCAGTGCAAAGTAGGCATCTCAGATTGACAGATCTGGGGAGTTAGAGAAAAAAAACAACCTCGGTGAACAGTACGGGCCGGTCCGGATGAACAGTGTCGGCCTCGGGTGAACAGTAGCGGCCCGATGAACAGTACGGGCCCTGAGGCGGCGGCACTGTGCGGCCCAGATCTGGCGCTGGGCGACTCGGCGGTGTGAGCGGGCCGGCTCGCGTAGGCGGCCCAGGAGCAGCGGCGGCGGTGCGCTCGGCGGGCGCGGTGGAGGAACAGTGGGGAGGCGAGGCCCGCTCGGGCGGCCAAGTGGGCCCGCTCGGCGAGCGGTGGCGAGGAGGCCTGAGGGCGGTCGGGCTGAGGCCCGAGCCGGTGCGGGAAGTGGCGAGCGAAGCCCGCGGAAGAGACCCCAGGCCGGCGATCTGGTCCCCAGATCGGGATCCAGCGATCTGGCTCGGCGCGGGAAGTGGTCCAGTCGACCGGTGCGGGAGGAGGTTGCGTCGAGCGACCGAGCGCTCGCCCCTGGCGGCGCGGCTGATAGATCGAACGGATCCTTCGGGATCCGGGCAGGATTTCTCGGATCTGGAGAGAAAAGAAAAAAAAAGAAGGGGAGAGAGGAGGAAGAAGGAGGGGTTGCTCCAAATAGACTAGGGGGTCTATATGTAGCCATTTAGACTAGGGTTTGGAGGATAGGGTGTGCACTACGAGCCCTCCGATCTGGATCCAACGGATCCGATCGCGGGGATGAATTAAAAGGACCAGACGGAGATAAAAGAATGCAACAGGGGTATTTCCGGGACACGAAGTAAGGGCACTTCGGACCCACACGGACAACGGAGGGAAAAGTCAACGGAGTCCAAACGAGACGAGATTTGAGAGGCAGGTTGCACACAACAAAACAACAACACACAACACAACCTCACGGCACACCGGTAACGAAAACGCCCGAACAACAAAGAAGGCCTACGGGACGTCACGGACACGTGAGGGAGCTCCGGAACACGAAACGGACAACGGAAAGAAACGCCACGAACCGGATGCAACCCACAACACAGATGCAATGCAATGCACATGGCTACATGATATGAATGAATGCCACACACTCACACAACAAAACGACGAAACCCGAAAGACAAAGAACCCGAAATGGAAATAGATGAAGCCGGAGATTTATTATAAGCCCAAAAGGGAAAGTATTACATCCGGGGCATTACACTTATAGACATGTGTACACTCATAAACACATTAGTCCCTTAACCTATAAGTCTTCAATACACCAAAATCACTAAGGGGCACTAGATGCACTTATAGGACACAACATGCAAAGAGTGCAAGAACAACCATAGTCACAAAGTGGTTATGTAGAAGAACTATCCAAGCACCCAACAAATTTTTAAAAGTTGTTTAACATGGCAAGGGGTGCAACTAGAAACAATAACATCATGCAAGCATTTTAAATGGGCCGGAAGGAACAAACAACAATTCCGGGAACTCCCATGAACATATAGTTGAATTTAGAACAGATCTGATGCAACCATATTTTAGAGTTGTTAAACATGTAAAGTAACAGCACCATGTTAATCTACACATTTTCCACCCAAAAAACATATAAAGTTTGTTAAATTTAGAGCTACGGTTATTTAGTTATGATTTAAACAAGTTTGAACATCTTTTAAACACAAATAAATATCAAACAACATTTTAAAAGTTTTTAACATGGCAGCAAGTTGCATATAAATAATCTACACTGAAAACTAAGCAGTTTTCATATATAAAGTATTTTGAAGAGATGCATATTTTAAAAGATATGAAATATGCAAAAGAAATGCAAAAACTAGATTTAAATCAAAAACAGTAAAAAAAGAATACTAAACAGACCCAGCCTGGACTAGCCACAGTCACTGACTAGAGGGTCCAGGGGGAGCTGATGTGGCAGCGTGGGTGCGGGAGTGGGTGCGAGTGCGCTGAGAGGCTGCCAGGTGGGACCGATCTGTCAGCGAGGCAGAAAGTGCAAAAGGGGGCTGAAATCCAAACCCAGGTCAACGGTTGCAAGCGAGAGGCTCAAGCCACTGGGCTACGGTGTGTGTGACTGACAGAGGAGAGGTGCATAGCCTGAAATACAAAGTACAACAGCTAACAAAGCCACTCGACGCCGGCAAAACAGAGATGACGGTGAGGGCATTGGGACAGCTCCGGCGACCAAATGGAATGGCGGAGATGCGCGTTGGGTTCCTGAATGAAACCCGCATCCGCGACATGCGCTGGCTGCACCTAACACGCACTACAGCGACGCCGGCGAGCTCGAACAGAATCGGCGGCGATGAACTGTGGCGAGGCCTGAACAGGCCCCAACGGAGCGGCGGAAGCATCTAACAGCACCTACACAGCAAGGCAAGGACGATGGATGCAAGCCACGTCACTGAGGGGGTCGGAGCACTCGTCGGCGACGAGGTCCGACGACGACGAGCTCGGGCACTCGGTGAACTAGCAGCTAGAGTGCGCAAAAGAAGGGGAAAATGGCACGGGGAGGAGCAGATGCTCACCACGAACACGGTGGTGTGCTCGGATTGCCGGGAGGAGGTCAGAGTCGACGGCGAGGTCGAATGAACACCCGCGGAGGCCGGAGTTGAAGACGAGGAAGAAGAAGTCGCAGGCGAGGCGTTCGGCTTCGTGTAGTGGACGTCGTGGTCGTAGTCGATGTCGAGGAAGAAGACGGACACCGTTGGCGAGGCAGAGGAGGACGGGGAGCATGCCGGCGATGACGCCGTGCGCTCAGATGCCTTCGGGACGGTGGTGGCGCGGCGGATCTGGTAGCCTAGAGCTCACCTGGCGGCGGGGAGGAGGAAGAGGAACCCTAGGGGAGCTAGTGGACACGAGGGTGACTTAAGAGGGGGGCCGAGGTGATGGGACGGATGGCGATGCGCTCATGCTCGCGGTCCCCATGGCGCGAACGCGAGGAGGAAGAAAGGTGGGTACGGGCGCACTCGCAGTCGCTGACGTGCGGGCCCGACTCGTCCACGTGGAGGCGAAGCACGGGGGGCGAGTGTGTGCGTGGGTGAGAAGAGGGGAGAGGGACGTTGCGGCTACTGACGCAGGCTGCTGCGGATGGTTAGCTGGGCCGACCTGGTTAGCTGAGGCCCAGGTGGGTCAGGCTGCGCCTGGGCTGCACTGCTGGCAGCTGCATCACTGCTGATGTTGCTTCTCTTTTCCATTTTCTTTAGGTAGAAAACAAAAAGAAAAGCCCAGGTCACAAGAAAAGGAATTAGGAGGAAATAAAAATATTCCCTAGCTCCTGGAATTATGCCCTATTTTATAAAAATGAGTTGGGCATTTTTAGAGGTAGAAAAATAAAACAAGTTTGAATATGGTTCAAACTTCTGTCATTTTTAACCTGACCAAAACTTTTCAAAATAAGGTGAGGTATTGCACAGTGGATTAGGACAAGGTACCAAAGAAGTTGGGAGGAGATGAACATTTTTAAAGAAGAGGGTAAATGCCACTTGCAAAATTTAAAGAAAGGGAAAAAGAAAGGAGGGGAAGTGGTGCAAGTTGGAAGGGTTTATGGAATGGCATGAACTTGCATCAAACAACTCTAGCAAGATTAGGAGAAACACACTTGACATACCAAGGATGAGAAAAACACATTGACAAATGAAATGCCATATGATGACCATGATGCAATGACAATGCAAAAATGAGATGACAAGGTATAAATGAAAAGAACCCCCAAGGAAAGGACAAGGATCAAATGGTAAATGTTTATATTGCCATATAAGGAAGTATTACATTTGGGGTGTTACAATATCTATAATTTTTGATTGTTCCATGCTATTATATATTCTGTGTTGGATGTTTAATGGGCTTTATTATACACTTTTATATGATTTTCGGGACTAACCTATTAACCCAGAGCCTAGTGCCAGTTTCTGTTTTTCTCCTGTTTTAGAGTATCGCAGAAAAGGAATATCAAACGGAGCCCAATTGACCTGAAACTCAACGGAGGTGATTTTTGGACCAGAAGAAGACCAGATAGTACCGGAGGAGGACCAGAAGGTCCACGGGCTGCCCACGAGGGTGGGGGCGCGTGCCCCCTGGGCGCGCCCCCTGCCTCGTGGACAGCCCGAAGACCCCCTTTACTTGTCGCCGACTCCAACACCTCCTATATATACTGAAACCTCCGGAAAATAACCTAGATCGGGAGTTCCACCGCCGAAAGCCTCTGTTGCCACCGAAAACCAATCTAGACCCTGTTCTGGCACCCTGTCGGAGGGGGGAATCCCTCTCCGGTGGCCATCTTCATCATCCCGGCGCTCTCCATGACGAGGAGGGTGTAGTCCACCCTCGGGGCTGAGGGTATGTACCAGTAGCTATGTGTTTGATCTCTCTCTCTCTCTCTCGTGTTCTTGAGATGGCATGATCTTGATGTATCATGAGCTTTGCTATTATAGTTGGATCTTATGATGTTTCTCCCCATCTACTCTCTTGTGATGAATTGAGTTCTCCCTTTGAAGTTATCTTATCGGATTGAGTCTTTAATGATTTGAGAACACTTGATGTATGTCTTGCGTGGGATACATATGGTGACAATGGGGTATTCTATTGATTCGCTTGATGTATGTTTTGGTAATCAACTTGCGGGTTCCGTGACCTTGGGAATCTATGCATAGGGGTTGGCACACGTTTTCGTCTTGACTCTCCGGTAGAAACTTTGGGGCACTCTTTGAAGTACTTTGTGTTGGTTGAACAGATGAATTTGAGATTGTGTGATGCATATCGTATAATCATGCCCACGGATACTTGAGGTGACAATGGGGTATCTAGGTGACATTAGGGTTTTGGTTGATTTGTGTCTTAAGGTGTTATTCTAGTACGAACTCTATGATAGATCAAACGAAAAGAATAGCTTCGTGTTATTTTACTCCAGACTCTTGAATAGATCGATCAGAAAGGATAACTTTGAGGTGGTTTCGTACCCTACCATAATCTGTTCGTTTGTTCTCTGCTATTAGTTACTTTGGAGTGACTCTTTGTTGCATGTTGAGGGATAGTTCTATGATCTAGTTATGTTATTATTGTTGAGAACACTTGCACTAGTGAAAGTATGAACCCTAGGCCTTGTTTCCTATCATTGCAACACCGTTTATGCTCACTTTTACCACTTGCTACCTTGCTGTTTTTATATTTTCAGATTACAAAAACCTATATCTACCATCCATATTGCACTTGTATCACCATCTCTTCTCTGAACTAGTGCACCTATACAATTTACCATTGTATCGGGTGTGTTGGGGACACAAGAGACTCTTTGTTATTTGGTTGCAGGGTTGTTTGAGAGAGACCATCTTCATCCTACGCCTCCCACGGATTGATAAACCTTAGGTCATCCACTTGAGGGAAATTTGCTACTGTTCTACAAACCTCTGCACTTGGAGGCCCAACAACGTCTACAAGATGAAGGTTGAGTAGTAGACATCAAGCTCTTTTCTGGCGCCGTTGCCGGGGAGGTTAGTGCTTGAAGGTATACATTTAGATCTTGCAGTTGAATCTTTTAGTTTCATGTTTTATCACTAGTTTAGTTTATAAAATAAAACTAAAAAATGGAATTAAGATTGCCTCATATGCTTCATCTTATTAATATCTTTCGTGAAAATGATGGGAAGGAAAATTGTGCTCAAGTACTAGAAGAAGAATTACATAGAATGATATGCAAAGCCACAAGCTTGGGGATGCTGTGTTTGATGAAGACGATATTTGTAGTCCCCCAAGCTTTGACAAGCAAACTTATTTTGATGTTAGCATGCCTCCTATTTATGATGATAATATTTATGAAAGTGGATTTGGAGATGTCATGACTTTATTTCGTGATGAATCCACTATTTCAGAAGAGGTTCCAATTGATTATGAGAACAAAGTTGCTATCTATGATGATTATTGGGATGACTTGTATGCTATTAAGAATAATGATAACTATGAAACTTGTCATCATAATTTTAGTTTTCAATTGGATTATGCTTCACATGATAGTTATTTTGTTGAGTTTGCTCCCACTACTATTGATGAGAATGAATTTGCTTATGTGGGGAGTAGTAAAATTTCTATGCAAGTAGATCATGAAAAGAATGCTTTATGTGCTGGTTATATTGTTGAATTCATTCTTGATGCTACTAAAAATTATTATGAGGGAGGAACATATGCTTCTACATATTGCAATAATATCAAGTTTCCTCTCTATGTGCTTAAAATCATGAAGTTATGCTCGTTTTCCCTTCCTATGCTAGTTGATCATCGTTCCCATAAGTTGTTTGCTCAGAAAATCCCTATGCATAGGAAGTGGGTTAGACTTAAATGTCCTAGTTATATTCTTCATTTTTCTACCGTTATGTTTCAATTCTTATCTTTTATGAGCATCATTGTCATCATCATGCCTAGCTAAAAGGCATTAAACGATAGCGCTTGTTGGGAGGCAACCCAATTTTATTTTCTTTGCTTTTGCTTCTGTTTAGGAATAAATATTGCATCTACCTTCTGTTTAGATGTGGTTTTGTGTTTTAATTAGTGTTTGTGCCAAGTAGAACCTTTGGGAAGACCTGTGTGAAGTTTATGTGGTCATGCTGTAAAAAACAGAAACTTTAGCGCTCACCAGATTAGCTATCATTTTTTACTTGAGAGTGCTTTTTAGTTTATTCTTTTTGCAGATGATTAATAGACAAATTCCTCACATCCAACAATTTATTTTAGAATTTTTAGAGTTATAGAAGTATTCGAAAGTTACAGATTGCTACAGACTCTTCTGTTTTTGACATATTCGGTTTTCTATGTGTTGTTTGCTTATTTTGGTGAATCTATGAGTAGTATCGGAGGGTATGAACCATAGAGAAGTTGAAATACAGTAGATGTAACACCAATATGAATTTAGAATGAGTTCACAACAATACCTAAGTGGTGGTTTTATTTTCTTATACTAATGGAGCTTACGAGTTTTCTGTTGAGTTTTGTGTTGTGAAGTTTTCAAGTTTTGGGTAATGATTCGATGGATTATGGAATAAGGAGTGGCATGAGCCTAAGCTTGGGGATGCCCAAGGAACTCCAAGGTAAACTTCAAGGACAACCAAAAGCCTAAGCTTGGGGATGCCCCGGGAAGGCATCCCCTCTTTCGTCTTCGTCTATCGGTAACTTTACTCGATGCTATATTTTTATTCACCACATGATATGTGTTTTGCTTGGAGCGTCAATTTTGTTTTATTTTGTTTTGCTTTCTGTTTGAATAATATCCCAAGTTCTGAAATTCTCAAATGTTAGAGAGTCTTCACATAGTTACATAATTATTCAACTACTCATTGATCTTCACTTATATCTTTTGGAGTAGTTTGTTGTTTGCTCTAGTGCTTCACTTATATCTTTTAGAGCACGGCGGTGTCTTTATTTTGAAGAAATAGATGAACTCTCATGCTTCACTTATATCTTTTCGAGAGTCTTTTAGAACAGCATGGTAATGTGCTTTGGTTATAAAACTAGTCCTAATATGATAGGCATCCAAGTTGGGTATAGTAAAAACTTTCATACAAGTGCATTGAATATTATGAGAAGTTTGATACTTGATGATTGTTTTGAGATATGAGGATGGTGATATTAGAGTTATTCTAGCCGGGTAATTATGAATTCAAAAAATACTTGTGTTAAAGTTTGTGATTCCCGTAGCATGCACGTATGGTGAACTGCTATGTGACGAAGTTAGAGCATGCGGTATGTATTGATTGTCATCCTTTGTGTGGAGGTCGGGATCGCGCGATGGTTAACTCCTACCAACCCTTCCCCTAGGAGCATGCGTTGAATACTTTGTTTTGATGACTCTTTGATTTTTGCAATAAGTATATGAGTTCTTTATGACTAATGTTGAGTCCATGGATTATACGTACTCTCACCCTTCCACCATTGCTAGCCTCTCTTGTACCACGCAACTTTCGCCGGTACCATACACCCACCATATACCTTCCTCAAAACAGCCACCATACCTACCTATCATGGCATTTCCATAGCCATTCCGAGATATATTGCCATGCAACTTTCCACCGTTCCGTTCATATGACATGCTTCATATTGTCATATTGCCATGCATGATCATGTAGTTGACATCGTATTTGTGGCAAAGCCACCATTCACAATTCATTCATACATGTCATTCTTGATTAATTGCACATCCCGGTACACCGCCGGAGGCACTTACATAGAGTCATATTTTGTTCTAGCTTCGAGTTGTAATCTTTGAGTTGTAAGTAAATAAAAGTGTGGTCATCTTCATTATTAGAGCATTGTCTCGTGTGAGGAAACAAAAAAAGAGAGAGAAAGGCCAAAAAAAAGAGATGGCCCAAAAAAAAGAAAGGGGGCTAAAAAAAAGAGAGAAGCCCCTCCAAAAAAAGAGAAGGGACAATGCTACTATCCTTTTCCACACTTGTGGTTCAAAGTAGCACCATAATCTTCATGATGGAGAGTCTCTTGTTTTATCACTTTCATATACTAGTGGGAATTTTCATTATAGAACTTAGCTTGCATATTCCAACGACGGGCTTCCTCAAATGCCCTAGGTCTTCATGAGCAAGCAAGTTGGATGCACACCCACTTAGTATCTTTTGTTGAGCTTTCATACACTTATAGCTCTAGTGCATCAGTTGCATGGCAATCCCTACTCACTCACATTGATATCTATTGATGGGTATCTCCATAGCCCATTAATACGCCTAGTTGATGTGAGACTATCTTCTTCTTTTTGTCTTCTCCACAACCACCACTCTATTCCATATAGTGCTATATCCATGGCTCACGCACATATATTGCGTGAAAGTTGAGAAGTTTGAAAAAATTTGAGTATGAGATAATTTCTTGGCTGAAACCGGGGTTGTGCATGATATGAATATTATGTGTGATGAAGAGGGAGCATAGCCAGACTATATGATTTTGTAGGGATAACTTTCTTTGGCCATGTTATTTTTCGAAGACATGATTGCTTTGTTAGTATGCTTGAAGTATTATTATTCTTATGTCAATATAGACTTTTGTCTTGAATCTTTTGGATCTGAACATTCATGCCACAATAAAGAGAATTACATTGAGAATTATGTTGGTTAGCATTCCACATCAAAAATTCTGTTTTTATCATTTACCTACTCGAGGACGAGCAGGAATTAAGCTTGGGGATGCTTGATACGTCTCCAACATATCTATAATTTTTTATTGTTCCATGCTATTATATATTCTGTTATGGATGTTTAATGGGATTTATTATACACTTTTATATGATTTTTGGGACTAACCTATTAACCCAGAGGCCAGTGTCAGTTTCTGTTTTTCTCCTGTTTCATAGTATCGCAGAAAAGGAATATCAAACACAGCCCAATTGACCTGAAACTCAACGGAGGTGATTTTTGGACCAGAAGAAGACCAGAGAGTACCGGAGGAGGACCAGAAGGTCCACGGGCTTCCCACGAGGGTGGGGGGCGCGTGCCCCGCCTGGGCGTGCCCCCTGCCTCGTGGACAGCCCGGAGACCCCCTTTACTTGCCCCGACTCCAACACCTCCTATATATAGTGAAACCTCCGAAAAATAACCTAGATCGGGAGTTCCGCCGCTGAAAGCCTCTGTTGCCACCGAAAACCAATCTAGACCCCGTTCTGGCACCCTGCCGGAGGGGGGAATCCCTCTCCGGTGGCCATCTTCATCATCCCGGCGCTCTCCATGACGAGGAAGGAGTAGTCCACCCTCGGGGATGAGGGTATGTACCAGTAGCTATGTGTTTGATCTCTCTCTCTCTCTCTCTCGTGTTCTTGAGATGGCACGATATTGATGTATCGCGAGCTTTGCTATTATAGTTGGATCTTATGATGTTTCTCCCCCTCTACTCTCTTGTGATGAATTGAGTTTTCCCTTTGAAGTTATCTTATCGGACTGAGTCTTTAAGGATTTGAGAACACTTGATGTATGTCTTGCGTGGGATACCTGTGGTGACAATGGGGTATTCTATTGATTCACTTGATGTATGTTTTGGTGATCAACTTGCGGGTTCTGTGACCTTGGGAATCTATGCATAGGGGTTGGCACACGTTTTCGTCTTGAGTCTCCGGTAGAAACTTTGGGGCACTCTTTGAAGTACTTTGTGTTGGTTGAATAGATGAATCTGAGATTGTGTGATGCATATCGTATAATCATGCCCACGGATACTTGAGGTGACAATGGAGTATCTAGGTGACATTAGGGTTTTGGTTGATTTGTGTCTTAAGGTCCCATCTAGTTGATCATATCGGTCCCACCAAAATGCCTAACAGTCACATTATGAACTAAATCGGTCCGACCGAGTTATCTGAATTGGTCCCACCGAGTTTGGTAAATTGTGTGTAACGGTTAGATTTTGTGTGGATGCTATATATACCCCTCAACCCACTCTTCACTCGTGCAGAGAGCCATCAGAACATACCTACACTTCCATTACTCACTATTCTGAGAAAGAACCACCGATTCAAGTGTTGAGATCAAGATATTCCATTCCTACCATATGAATCTTGTTCTCTAGCCTTCCCCAAGTTGCTTTCCACTCAAATCAATCTTTCTACCAAATCCAAATCTGAGAGAGAGAGAGAGAGTTGAGTGTTGGGGAGACTATCATTTGAAGCATTTGAGCAAGGAATTCATCATCAACACACAGTCTATTACCTTTTGGAGAGTGGTGTCTCCTAGATTGGTTAGCTATCACTTGGGAGCCTCCGACAAGATTGTGGAGTTGAACCAAGGAGTTTGTACGGACAAGGAGATCGCCTTCTTCGTGAAGATCTACCCTAGTGAGGCAAGTCCTTCGTGGGCGATGGCCATGGTGGTATAGACAAGGTTACTTTTTCGTGGAACCATCGTGGGTGGAGCCCTACGTGGATTCGCGCAGCCGTTACCCTTCGTGGGTTGAAGTCTCCATCAATGTGGATGTACGATAGCACCACCTATCGGAACCACGACAAAAACATCCATGTCTTCATTTGCGTTTGCATTCTCCAAACTCCCCCCTTTACCTTCATATGCAATTGATTTACATTCCGCTGCTGTACTCTTAAAATTGCATGTGTAGGTTGATTACTTGACTTGTGCGTAATTGCTAAAATCTTCCAAGACTTAAATTTGGGAAAAGGCTAGGTTTTTATTTTTGTCAAGTAGTCAAAGTTGCATGCTTTACATTCCAATGCCCATATGCTCTTGTTATGCATGCTTGTTATGTATTGTGAATGTTTGAACATGTGCTAAATCTCCACATCAACTTGAAGTAATTTAAAAGCTACCACTTTTCTTGCTAGGAGTCTATTCACCCCCTCTAAACACCTCTTCTCGATCCTTTCAATTGGTATCAAAGCATTGGTCTCCATTGTTTTGATTTTATCACCATTGGAGGAAGATGGATGAGTCTACATTGGGGAGTCTTAGACATAGAGTGCCTATGCTTGATGGAGAGTACTTTCATGAATGGAAAAAATGAGATGTTTGAGATCTTCAATGAATATCATTTGAACAAGTATATTGTTAATCCTTTTATGCCCCCATTGATGCTTAGAATCCTACTTTAAATGAGAAACTTGAAATGGTTCTAAATCATAGAACTGTTAATCTTATCACTAGAGGATTGCCTAGAAACTTGCTTGTATGGTTGCCAACTTTTGAATGTGCTTATACTATATGGAGATTCCTAGAGGAACGATTCCCAAATTATTCTTGAAAAATCTGGATGAGATTCTCCATAAGTCTATTTCCTTGAATAGGATGAGTACTAGTGATCCTAAGTTTAGTGATTGCTTATTTGAGCTTCGTGATCTCATGCATGCCAAATGAGATGTTGGAATTATTAGCAATATCATTTCCGAAGTCATTAGAATTCATAGAGATGAACATTGTTACGGTCATACTTCTAATGAATCATTCTCTCTAGGTGTTGATCAATCACATGACGATGTGGAATGTGGATACTAGTATGAGGATGGTGATAGTGACTATGATCTTGATGAACAAATGAGACATTTTGGTCTTATGGCAAATCTTCATGGTTACGCAGCCGGAGGAAAGAAATGGGTGCTTGATAGTGGATGCACGGACCACATGACCGGAGATAAGGACATGTTTGATGAGCTTGCTAGAAATGATGGTCCACGAAAGTATGTTACCTTTGGTGACAACTCTAAGGGTAAAGTTTCTGGCCTTGGTAAGGTGGCCATATCCAACAATAGCTCAATCAAGAATGTCATGCTTGTAGAATCCTCGGATATAATCTTCTCTCCGTGCCTAGACTAGCTGATTTTGGTTTAAATGTGCTATTAACTCATGTTGATTGCCAAGTCTTTTGTAGAGATAATCATAATATGGTCTTTACCGGCATTCGTAGAGGTGACCTATACATTGTTCACTTCACTAAGAAATCCCAACCTCGCACTTGTTTTATTGCTAAATCTTCTAAAGGTTGGTTGTGGCATAGAAGGTTAGGTCATGTCGGTATGAGAAATCTTGATAAGCTAATTAAAGGTGATCATATCCTTGGTGTTAAAAATGTTATATTTGACAAGGATAGACTTTCTAGTGCTTGTCAAGCAGGAAAACAAGTTGGAGGAAGTCATGCCGTGAAGAACACCATGACTACAAAAAGACCACTTGAGCTACTTCATATGGATCTTTTTGGTCCCAATGCTTACAAAAGCCTCGGTGGTAACTCTTTTGGATTAGTCATTGTTGATGATTTTTCAAGATTACGTGGGTGTTCTTTCTTGATGATAAATCGCAGGTCAAAACGATCTTCAAAAACTTCGCTAGGAAGGCCCAAAATCAATTTGAAGTGAAGATCAAGAAGGTTCGCAGCGACAATGGAACAGAGTTCAAGAACGCAAATGTGGATACCTTTCTTGACGAAGAAGGGATATCACATGAGTTCTCAGCTACGTACACGCCTCAACAAAATGGAGTTGTTGAGAGGAAGAACCGGACACTCATCGAAATGGTAAGAATGATGCTTGACGAATACACGACGCCAAGACACTTTTGGGCGGAAGCGGTTGAGACAGCTTGCCATGCAACCAATCGCTTGTATCTTCACAAGCTTCTCGGCAAGACGGCATACGAGCTTCTCACTGGTAACAAACCCCAAGTTGGATACTTTCGAGTATCGGCTCAAAGTGCTACATTCTTGATAAGCATCGTCGCTTTAAATTTGCTCCTAAATCTCATGAAGGTTTCCTACTTGGTTATGGTTCAAACTCTCACACTTACCGTGTCTACAACAATTTCACCCAAAAGGTTGAAGAGACGGTAGATGTGAAGTTTGATGAATCTTACGGCTCGCAAATAGAGCAATTGGCAATTGATGTAGGAGATAAAGATCTTTCGGAAGCAATACAAGACTTGTCTATTGGCAAGATCTGTCCAACGGAGGTGAAAGAGAGTACTTCGTCCATCCATGTGGAAGCTTGTACATCACGACAAGGTGAACCACAAGTTGACTTGGAGGCATCCACAAGTGGGACACGCTATGATGAAGGAAATGAGGAAGTGCATCAAGTTGAACCTCATCGACCTCCTTCTCCACATCCACAAGGGGCCAACAACGCCAACAACAATGAAGAAGGACAAGAAGAAGAAGAAGATGAAGATGATGTTCCACCCCGACCCAAGCAAAAGCTTTCACGAGTTAGATCAAGAATTGCTACAGATCATCCCGTAGAGCAAATCCACGATGATATCCAAACCGGGAGAATCAGTTGCTCTAAATCTCGTCTAGCTAAGTTTTGCGAACATTACTCTTTCATATCTAACCTTGAACCTATGAAGGTTGAAGATGCGCTTGATGATCCGGATTGGGTGAATGCTATGCATGACGAGTTACACAAGTTTGAGAGAAATCTAGTGTGGACATTAGTCGAGAAGCTTGACAACAACCAGAACATCATCGGTACCAAATGGGTGTTTCGCTATAAGCAAGATGAAGATGGTCAAGTCATCCGCAACAAAGCACGTCTCGTCGCCCAAGGCTACACTCAAGTCGAAGGTATGGACTACAGTGAGACATATGCCCCCGTTGCTAGACTCGAGTCCATTCGCATCTTACTTTCTTATGCTAATCACCATGATATCACCTTGTACCAAATGGACATTAAAAATGCCTTTCTCAATGGTGAAATTGAGGAGGAAGTTTATGTTAAACAACCTCCCGGCTTTGTCAATCCTAAGAAACCCGATCATGTTTACAAACTTCACAGAGTTCTGTATGGTCTTAAACAAGCTCCTAGAGCGTGGTATAAATGCTTGACCAAGTTCCTTGTTGAAAAAGGCTTTGAGATTGGAAAATAGATTCTACACTTTTTACTAAAAGGGGTAATGGTGAATTATTTGTGTGCCAAATTTATGTTGATGATATCATATTTGGTTCTACTAACCCACATTTTAGTGAAAGGTTTGGAAAGCTAATGTCGGAAAAGTTTGAGATGTCTATGATGAGTGAACTCAAGTTCTTTCTTGGTTTTCAAATCAACCAAACTAAGGAGGGTACCTTTGTTTCTCAAACAAAGTATACCAAGGACTTGTTCAAGAAGTTCAACATGCAAGAATGCAAAGGTATGACTACACCCATGCCAACTAGTGGACATCTTGACTTGACTAAGGATGGCGAACCGGTTGACCAAAAGGTTTACCGCTCTATGATTGGTTCATTGTTATATCTATGTGCCTCCCATCCCGATATTATGCTAAGTGTGTGCATGTGTGCATGATATCAAGAAGACCCTAAAGAATGTCATCTTAAGGCTGTGAAAAGGATAGTGAGATACTTAATACATACACTAAATTTTGGCATTTGGAATCCTAAGAGGTCCTCTTTTGATCTTGTTGGCTACTCCGATTCGGACTATGCCGGAGACAAGGTTGATAGAAAGTCCACTTCGGGTACTTGTCAATTTCTCAGTAGATCTCTTGTGTGTTGGTCCTCCAAGAAACAAAACTCGGTATCCTTATCCACCGCCGAAGCAGAATACATTGCCGCTGGTTCATGTTGTGCTCAATTACTTTGGATGACCCAAACTCTTAAAGATTATGGGATCTATGTGAAACAAGTTCTATTGCTTTGTGACAATGAAAGTGCTATTAAGATTGCTCATAATCCTGTGCAACACTCTCGAACTAAGCATATTGAAGTTCGTCATCATTTCATTCGAGATCATGGTGCTAAGGGTGATATCAATCTTAAACATGTTCGCGCCGATAAGCAATTGGTGAATATATTACTAAACCACTTGCTGAGAAAGTGTTTTGCAGGTTAAGAGGTGAATTGAACATTATTGATGCCTCAAACTTAGAGTAGGAAATCCATTTGGATACATGCAAGGCATAAGCATTTGACTAATCCTTGATATTTCTCTTACGATGATGATCATATATCCTGGATATACTTGTACCCTTGCATGTTATCTAACCCTTGTAGGTACTTGGATAAGCCCAACTCTATGAGATTGTAACTCACTCATTTCTTGAGCAATCTCTACATCACCAAGTCTCTACAATATGGTGGTTGAAATCAAGGAAGAATGAATCCTTTCAATATATCCTTTGACAATTTCTATATATCAAATTTCATTTGGTACCAAGTTTTCATGATTGTCATTTTGGATACACAAGTGCTCTTCCTTGCAAATCTAAACCATGTAGGTAGATGAACTCAAACTACAAGTGGTGCTCCCAATTCTTGATGAGCTACATCAACCTTGAGCAACCCACACAAGTTCAACTACATGATCAAGATCAACACCACCACCCAAGGTATGTCATTCCATCTTAGAGAAGCTTTACCCCAAGTCATGGGTCAAAGCAGATCAACAAGATGTGAATACATTCAATGCTTAAACAAAAAATGGTAACCCCATTTTGAGCTCAAACGAAGAGTATGACCTATGATCAAGTGTCTTCACTTGACTCCTAAGTCAATATACTCTAACATAGGTGACTTTGTCGCCGACCAATTCTAGATGAAGTTCTCTAGTGTTTCTCTAAGCTTGTGCATTTGTTCCTTGCATTTTGTTTCTCTTCTTTTGAAACAAAAAAAACTTCATCTGGATTTTCTTTTATCTGTTTTATTTTGCATTTTCTGCATCCAATTCATTGCAAATCCTTCAGTTAATTCCTTGCAAATCTTTGTGAGATCTTATTTGCCTAGTGAGCTGAGATGAAAAAATGTTCTCTCTGTGTTGAACTCGGACCCACCAATTTTCCTCTTTCGGTTAAACCGAACCATCTTGGTGCCACCGAAGAGAACAACTCGATGCTACTGCGTTCAATACCGAGGAGAAACTTTGTCATATGCATCCTGCATATTTGTTCCAGCTCCACTAAATGATACTTGTCCTCTACCAACATCACATTTTATATATACTGCTCTGCTCTGTGACTCAAGGACTAAACCTATTTTGACTCACACTCCAGAAGATCCCTTCTTGGAAATTGATGTCAAAGGGGGGGAGATATTTCACATGCCCCAGAGGCTTGGTGTTCAAGAGGAGAGAAGCCACATGTCTTTAAGAGGGGAAAGACATGTCTATGTTATTGATCTGATCTATTTTGCTCTGATTCTGTTTCCCTACTTTCTTCCATTATCCAATATAAGGTTGAGGGGGAGAAAGACTCCTAGGGAAGAAAGTCCTTGAATCCATTGCATATCTTTTACTTTTGGGAACATGGCTGCATTCTAGAGTACTCAGTACTCACTCTCTACATGTTATCCCAATCTTGGTACTTTTGTGGCTCTTTTGTTGCTCTATAGTAGATGTACATGTGTTATCTAACCTTGTTTACTCAGGTTCATCCCTTCATAAGCCAACTCAAGATCACAAGGTAAGTATATGCATCACACTCATGTGCATGAAGATTTCTTGCTAATGTACATATTGTTTGCAAGAAGGAATCATGAACATGAGGATACACTTCTATATTCATATCAATTGCTCTAATGCATATAGCCAAGATACATGTAACTCATTGCTTGCCCTGTCATGTCTATGCTTTCACATGCTCTTATATTCCACATTTACATGATTGCATACATGTAGCGGGAGCCTATGCATGTTACATGTCCTTCCAAAGCTTTACTTGTCATTCTTCATATCTTTATCTAAAGCTTTGATGTATGTTGTCATCAATTACCAAAAAGGTGGAGATTGAAAGCACAAGTGCTCCCTGGGTGATTTTGGTAATTAATGTCAACATATCTCTTATTGGAATAATGTTTTCATCTAGTATATTTCAGACAAGTTCAACAAATGGAGTGTCATGGACTAGAGGATGTGGAAATCCTTCAAGATGATAAGGACAAAAGGATTGGCTCAAGGTCAAAGCTCAGGACTCTACATTTTCTATTTTAGTGATCCAAGATCACATTGAGTCCCTAGGAAAGCCAATAATATTAAAAGGGAATGGGGTGTTGCTTAATGGCTTGCTTGCTCAAAGTGCTTAATGATATGCTCCAAAACCATCAACCAGTTTCTCACATCCACATATGTCCCAAACAAAAAGTCAAACTCGGCCCTACCGAAAAGTTATATCCGGCGCCATCGAGTTCATTTGACATAGCCACTGCCACTAAACCCAGATCATTTCAGTCTCACCAAAAGGGATCTCGGTACCACCGAGATGGGAATGTAAACTCTCTGTTTCCTATTTGAAACATTTCGGTCTAACCGAGATGTGAAAATCGGTCTCATCAAGTTAACATTGCAAACTCTCTGTTGCCCCTTCGTAGCGTTTCGGTCCAACCGAAACGAGCGAATCGGTCCCACCGAGTTTGCCTGACCAACTCTCTGTAATCTCATTACCAAAATCGGTCGTACCGAGTTTGTGTAATCGGTCTCACCGAGATTACGTTATGCCCTAACCCTAATGAAATCAGTCCCATCGAGTTGATCATATCGGTTCCACCGAAATGCCTAACGGTCACATTATGAACTAAATCGGTCCGACCGAGTTCTCTGAATCGGTCCCACCAAGTTTGGTAAATTATGTGTAATGGTTAGATTTTGTGTGGAGGCTATATATACCCCTCCACCCACTCTTCACTTGTGGAGAGAGCCATCAGAACATACCTACACTTCCATTACTCACTGTTCTGAGAAAGAACAACCTATTCAAGTGTTGAGATCAAGATATTCCATTCCTACCATATGAATCTTGTTCTCTAGCCTTCCCCAAGTTGCTTTCCACTCAAATCAATCTTTCTACCCAATCCGAATATGTGAGAGAGAGTTGAGTGTTGGGGAGACTATCATTTGAAGCATTTGAGAGAGTTCATCATCAACACACCGTCTATTACCTTTTAGAGAGTGGTGTCTCCTGGATTGGTTAGGTGTCACTTGGGAGCCTCCGACAAGATTGTGGAGTTGAACCAAGGAGTTTGTACGGGCAAGGAGATCGCCTACTTCGTGTAGATCTACCCTAGTGGGGCAAGTCCTTCGTGGGCGATGGCTATGGTGGGATAGACAAGGTTGCTTCTTATTGGAACCTTCGTGGGTGGAGCCCTCCGTGGACTCGCGCATCTGTTACCCTTCGTGGGTTGAAGTCTCCATCAACGTGGATGTACGATAGCACCACCTATCGGAACCACGACAAAAACATCCGTGTCTTCACTTGCGTTTGCATTCTCCAAACTCCTCCCTTTACCTTCGTATGCAATTGATTTACATTCGGCTGCTATACTCTTAGAATTGCATGTGTAGGTTGATTACTTGACTTGTGCTTAATTGCTATAATCTGCCAAGACTTAAATTTGGGAAAAGATTAGGTTTTTGTTTTTGTCAAGTAGTCAAAGTTGCATGCTTTACATTCCAATGCCCATATTCTATTGTTATGCATGCTTGTTATGTATTGTGAATGTTTAAACATGTGCTAAATCTCCACATCAACTTGATGTAATCTAAAAGCTGCCACTTTTCTTGCTAGGAGTCTATTCACCCCCCTATTCACCTCTTCTCGATCCTTTCAATGGGCACTTCAGGGATACGGTGCGCCAGGCCCATAACTCACATGACACTACTGCAGGATGCTGCTAACGCGACACTACGATCAGAGACCCTTCGATGAAACTGTGTGTGATTCCATAATCACAAACGACGGTGTAAAAACCCGTCAAAAAGGTGGAAAACATTTGCGATTACGGATGCATCAAACATGGTTCAGAGTTTAGTTGCGTGGGCGATGCAGGGCATACGGTTCAGTTCAATTAACTATTTGTGATGAGAAGGAACAAAAGAAACAGGCAGCCAGATGAAGGTGTGTGTGATATACAACATACAGTTCGCTTGGATGAACTGTTTGTGAGGCAACACGAAAGAAACGGTCAGCCAGATCAAGGTGTGTGCGATATACGGCATGGAGTTCACTCAGATGAACTGTTTGCGTTGAGACAAGAGAATAGAAATTGTTCAATATAACAATATTTGTGATACGCGGCAAATAGGTCTGTAAACATAAATGTGTGCGAAGATCGATAATAATACAAATGATTGCTTCTAATAAGACGTATGTGATATGCTCTCTCTACACAACATCTATAGGCCATTGGGCGATGGGCGGTCATCCGGGTATGCCATAAGGATGCGAAGAGGGCATCCTATATCAGCAAGGACTAGTTGTTCCATGTGGCATACAGTTGATCCATCCGACCTGTTTGTGATGAATAAGCCGTGTGTGTTGTGGAGTGGAATTAACCTCAAGGTCCTTGTTTTGAAAATAATAATAACACATGTTAAATAAGGTCTACCGCATTAATTTTTGAGAATGTGCGATATGTGGCATACAATTGATCCATCCGACCTGTTTGTGATGGAATAAGCCGTGTGTGTTTTGGGCAAACGCTTGCTAGTATTCAACCATTTGCGATTGATGAATTCGTCACCAACGGGTTCCCTAGTGTGGTCCGTCTTCATCTGATCATCATCTACTTCTTGTGCTAGCTCGTTGTTCCTTCTATGCTAAGTTTCCATTAATTGATGGCATTTTGTGAACACGCCATCGTTTCCCGCCATTTCCTCACATGTTTCTCGCCACCCAGCGATATTGCGCATAAACCTAGGGGGCGCGCGACGCATGGAGGCGACAAGCGCAGCCTGTAGCACATCCACCTTTTCCAAGCATGCCAACCCACCAAAGCGCCACCTCTGCCATCAACCTCGCCGACGAGGAAAACGAGCAGGCGCCACAGCCTGCCGAGGCCGAGGCGCTCCCAGTGAACACGATGGACGACGCCGTGATGTGCGTCATCGCCAGGGTTGAGGAGACCTTTGGCGCATGGTGCTTGAGCGTTGCGGATCAAGTTAAGCATGTCAGCACCGACATGCTACAGCTCGCCGCACAACATGATCGATGGCGCGCTGCAGAGCAAGCTAGCCGCGTCTGCGCCGATAGGCTGTGGCTCGCCGCACGGGGAGACCGTTGGAGCACCGCAGAGCGAGAGGCGCGGCGCGCCGCACAGCAAGAGCGGATCCATCGGCGCTTGCTTCCTGTCAACACGGCATCGTAGCTGGGTACATGTCCCGTCAGTACCCCCATTCCTCGTCAGGAGTGGGCAGAGGCCCTCAGCGCCGTACTTGCACCAGAGGCCGGCCGCTCCGTACTTGCACCGGACGCCCGCCGCACCATTCGCATGGGTGGCGCTGTTCGCCTTGTCCGCGGCTCGCTGGATGCCAACGCGCTAGTCCGTAGGCTCGATCGCCTCCTTGGCCCTGGTGTTCACCTGGGCGCAGTAGAGGAACATGGCCGTCGCATCCTCGAGCTGGTGATCTCCGATGAAATAGCCAACTTGGAGCTCAAGATCGCGCTCCAGATGTACCGCGAGCGTGTCGACCGCTTGGACAAACGCCTGCACGAGTTCAGGCAGAGCCAAGAGCTACCGTAGGCAAGGGCTGCTGGTCATGGTCTCATGGACGCGTTTTATTTTGTTGAGTCGTTTCGACGTGGATAACTATGTATTAACATCAATCATAGTATTGCTCTGTCAATTGCTCTGTTTCAATGTGTGTACTCTGTTTTCCGTTCTTATATGTTATGTTTCAATGTGTGTATATACGCTTTCCATTCTGTATATGTGGATGATAACAACTAGATTCAAATTAGTATAAAAAGATAGAAAATGGAATTCATCATAAATAAATATATATATATATATATATATATATATATGTTGTTCATTTGTTCATCACATAATATATATAATATCATCACATATACGTGATGATACTTAACTACTAGGTACAATGCATAAAATTGAAAACGAACAATACTAAAACTAATAATCACTCCTGATGCGCGGTGTCATCCCAGCGCGGAGGCAGTACTCCGCCTCCTCCGCCTCGCAGCACTTGACGTACCAATTTGCCTCTTGCTGGTGGACGAGCATGGACGATCTTGCCATTTCGTTGGACGCCCACCGGAGCTCCTCGTCGGTGGCACGCTGGAGCTTATTGGCCCACCTCCATGCAGCGATGAGGCGCCTAGCGCCTTTGGACTTCCTCGCGAAGTACCCGTCTTCGTACACCTCCTCTGCACTATGACGTGCCCGCCCCCAAAGCTCCACCTTCTCCTTTTTCCATGCCACCTGGTACATAGCTTTCTCCTCCACCATCTCCTTCTTCTTTTATTGACAAGTTAAAATAGCAGGAGAGCCTCCTACTGTTGTTTTTTCTTTTTATCAATGAATGCTAACCCAAGGTTAGCATTGGAGAGAGAAGTTTACATGGCTAACACATAAATACAACAGGTCACAAACTAGCCCAAATAAAATAGAATTTAAATGGAAATAGAACTACTAAAGTTCTCCAAGAAGGATAGGTTTTGGGGGTTGATCCTGTAGCCCAAGATCACAAAGTCTTCTCTGAGCTTCCTCAACCACTCTGCATGCGTGGCTGTTTCACCATCAAATATCTCCCTGTTGCGTTGCTTCCAGATATTCCATGCGGTCAAAATGGTTATTTCCTTGAAGAGAGGCCCTTGCCACCTAGCTTTAGCCCTCTCATATTTGATGTGTACGTCTGGGTGTCCTCCCCAATCGATGCCCAGCACCTCCCAACACTTTACAGCAAAGGGACATTCATAAAATAGATGGGAATTTGTTTCAAGCACCCCCACGGTGCACATTGGACAATTGTGATCCTCCCCGATATTGAAGTGCCTCCTTAACAGCAAGTCCCTTGTGTTGACTCTATCATACAACATCAGCCACGCAAAAACCTTATGTCTCATGATACACTTTGTCTTCCAAACGGAGGTGATGCATTGTGGAGCCAAAACGTTTCTGAACATATATTTGTAAAACTTTTTTGGCTTATATTCTGTATCACCCCAGCAAAGAATCCATTCATCAGTCCCCATAGGTTCTAAGGAGATTCCTGTCATAACCTCTTGTAAATCATCAAGCTCAGCCCGGGCTTCTATCGACAAAGGAAGCATAAAATTATCCATGTGATCATCATTGTAGTAGTATTGAGCCAATGAGATGTCCTCATTTATAACTAACGAGAAGAGATGTTCATGTGAGTCTGTTAACAGCCTTTCATTGATCCACACATCTTTCCACAACAGAATAGTGTCTCCTGCAGCAGGTATACATGACGTGATTCCACGGTAAATATCCATCAGAGAAAAAACATCACGCCACCAGAAAGAACTACACGCTGGCCTTGCTTGAGGGGGTATATCGTTATAGTGAGCATTCCAAATTAGCATCACCCAAGGGACATCCTGTTTGTGAATAAGTTTATGAAGGTACTTGAGCAGTAGTGCTTTGTTTTGAACTTGTAGGTTTAAAATCACAAGGCCTCCTCTTTTCTTTGGTCAGCAAACCATATCCCAAGCGGCTAATGAGTGGGTTTTTGCGTCTCTGTCGATTTATTTCCTCCACAAACAATGTCTCCTTGCTCTATCAAAAATCTCAATCAACTTGAGTGGAAGTTTGAGAACACACATCGCAAAAGACAACAGTGACGAGAGCGCAGAGTTAATTAGTTGAACTCGTTCTTTGTAAGATAACCAATTAGAAGTTCCTGTCCATCTTCTTTCAATTGTGTCCACCAAAGGTATCAGCTCCCTGATAGATGGCCTCGTTGTACCGAGAGGCAGACCTAGGTAGGTGAACGGCATCGATCCAACTTGACACCCCAGATCATTGGCCAGGCCCAAAGCTTTTTGCGCATTCACATTAATTGGCATTAGTTGCAACTTAGCGTAATTAATTTTCAGACCCGTTGCCCGGGCATAGGAATCAAGAATCTCTTTAACTGTCCGTAGCTCATGTTGATCCGCAGGTAGAATGATTAGTGTATCGTCAGCATATTGGATTACTGGGTAATCTTCCGACTCAGGCTGATTAATTGGGAGCGAGATTAGACCTTCCTGCCAAGCTTTGTTAATCAATGTCTGTAATAAATCTGCCGCAAGCACAAATAACAATGGGGATACTGGGTCACCCTATCTCACCCCTCGTTTACACTTGAATTTTATGCCTGGTATTCCGTTTAAAAGAATAGATAAAATCCTGACTGTAGGAGCATTTTAATCCACACACACCATCTGTCGTCAAAACCCTTGCATTCTAGCATTTTTAGAATAAACGAGTGTTCCATCGTGTCAAAGGCTTTTTCAAAATCTAGTTTCAGAATCACAATTTCCCTGCCCGATTGTTTACACTGATGCAAATATTCAAAGGCCCAGCCTAAACAATCTTGTATTGTCCTCGTTTTAATAAATCCATATTGGTTTCTATGCACCACTTTGAGTATCCACCATCTCCTTCTTGAATGCCACTTGCCTAGCTTTCTCAGCCAACGACAGTGACTTCCACAGACAAAGATTGTACTGGCCCCAAAACCAATCCAAAGTTGGGGGGATCCGGCGCAACCTAGTTCGGCGGCGCGTAGGGGTCCTCCTCGTCGCTGCTCATCGAATGAGCGTCCTCGGGGGGTGGCGACTCCTCGTCGGCATGTGGGCAGATCGGCGGCGCCATGGTAGAGCTTTGAGAGAGAGAGAGCGGGGGCGAGCGAGGGGAGGATGTAGATGAGAATGCAGGCGGATAACGTGAGCAAGGTAGTATTAATTGGCGGCCGGAATCAAGATCGATGGGAACAGTACACACGCATGTCACCGGAATTTACGATGACTGTAGTTTGAATTACAAACGATTGCCGCATTAGAATCCGTGTGTGAACATAATAGCTGACGGTTTCCAATACAGAACTGTGTCTGATTAATAACCCCCACCATTCACCTTCCAAACCTCGAGGCGCGAAATAGAGTGCCAATCGTGTGGGGGCCGGTTTACATGGTCAGAAGATTTTTTAACTCGCACACAAGTACACAAAAATACGATTTTTCAAACCGTTATGGTTAGGCGTTGCATGTAGATGTGGTTCAAATTTGAAATACGGTCATTAAATGGCTAAAAAATCACTTAAATGTCTTTATAAGGTCAAACAAAGTAAGAACGGGTTGAAAATTGATGGTGTGGCTTTAAATGGTGCATTTTGAACACACACAAAGTCTGGAGTTCAAATAAGTTCAAATAAATGAAATCCATTTGTAAGAGATGAGTTTTCGTCCGAAACCCACATACTTCGAAAGAGATTTCCTTTTTGTACACGAAGTACGTCCAGTTTTTGCCGTAACCCTCTCAACTTTTTCGCATATGTAATGTGGGTGAAATGATGATACCATGCCAACTTTCAACCTTTTCAGAGTTCTTTTGTAGTGCTTTCAAATTTCAGGGTCATTTAGCTTAATAATCAGTAGATGCATGAAAAATACCAAATGAAGTCAGAAAGGGTTGAAAATTGATGATGTGGCTCTAGATGGTGCATTTTGAACACACAAAAAGTCTGGAGTTCAAATAAGTTCAAATAGATGAAATCCATTTGTAACAGATGAGTTTTCATCTGAAACCCTCATACTTTGAAAGAGATTGTCCATTTTGTACACGAAGTGCGTCTAGTTTCTGCCGTAACCCTCTCAACTTTTTAGCATGTGCTATGTGGGTGAAATGATGATACTATGCCAACTTTCAACCTTTTTAGAGTTCATTTGTAGTGCTTTCCAATTTCAGGGTCATTTAGCTTAAAAATCAGTAAATGCATGAAAAATACCAAATGAAAAGTCAGAAAAGGTGAAAATTGATGATGTGGCTCTGAATGGTGCATTTTGAACACACAAAAAGTCTGGAGTTCAAATAAGTTCAAATAAATGAAATCCCTTTGTAACAGATGAGTTTTCGTTTGAAACCCTGATACTTCGAAAGAGACTGTCCGTTTTGTACACGAAGTGCGTCCAGTTTTTTCCGTAACCCTCTCAACTTTTTAGCATGTGCTATGTGGGTGAAATGATGATACCATGCCAACTTTCAACATTTATAGAGTTCATTTGTAGTGCTTTTCAATTTCAAGGTCATTTAGCTTTAAAAAAATCAGCAAATGCATGAAAAATATCAAATGAAGTCAAAAAGGGTTGAAAATTAACAGTGTGGCTCTAAATGGTGCATTTTGAACACACACAAGGTCCGGAGTTCAAATAAATTTAAATAAATGAAATCCGTTTGTAACAGATGAGTTTTCGTCCGAAACCCTAATACTTCGAAAGAGATTGTCCATTTTGTACACGAAGTGCATCCAATTTTTGCCGTAACCCTCTCTACATTTTAGCACATTCTATGTGGGTGAAATGATGATATCATGCCAACTTTCAACCTTTTCGGAGTTCATTTGTAATGCTTTTCAATTTCGGGTTCATTTAGCTCAAAAAATCAGCAAATGCATGAAAAATATCAAATGAAGTCAGAAAGCGTTGATAATTTCCGATGTGGCTCTGAATGGTGCATTTTGAACACAAAATAGCTAGAGTTCAAATAATTTCGAAAAAATGAATTCCCTTTGTAACAGATGAGTTTTCGTGTGAAACCCTAATACTTCGAAAAAGATTGTCTATTTTGTACACGAAGTGCATCCAGTTTTTGCCGTAACAATCTCAACTTTTTAGCACATGCTATGTGGGTGAAATGATGATATTATGCCAACTTTCGACCTTTTCGGAGTTCATTTGTAATGCTATTCAATTTCGGGGTCATTTAGCTAAAAAATCAGCAAATGCATGAAAAATACCAAATGAAGTCATAAAGGGTTGAAAATTGATGATGTGGCTCTGAATGGTGCATTTTGAACACAAAAAAGTCTAGAGTTCAAATAAGTTAAAAAAATGAAATCCCTTTATAACATATGAGTTTTCGTCCGAAACCCTAATACTTCGAAAGAGATTGTCCATTTTATACACGAAGTGTATCCAGTTTTTGCCGTAACCCTCTCAACTTTTTAGCACATGCTATGTGGGTGAAATGATGATAACATGCCAACTTTCAACCTTTTCAGAGTTCATTTGTAATGCTTTTCAATTTTGGGGTCATTTAGCTCAAAAAATTTAGTAAATGCATGAAAAATACCAAATGAAGTTAGAAAGGGTTGAAAATTGGCGATGTGGCTTTGAATGGTGCATTTTGAACACAAAAAAAGTGTGGAGTTCAAATAAGTTCAAAAAGATGAAATCCCTTTGTAACAGATGAGTTTTCGTCCGAAACCGTGATACTTCGAAAGAGATTGTCCATTTTATACACGAAGTGCATCCAGTTCTTGTCGTAACCCTCTCAATTTTTTAGCACATGCTATGTGAGTGAAATGATGATACCATGCCAACTTTCAACCTTTTCGGAGTTCATTTGTAGTGCTTTTTAATTTCAGGGTCATTTAGCTTAAAAAATTAGTAAATGCATGAAAATACCAAATGAAGTCAGAAAGGGTTGAAAATTGATGACGTGGCTTTGAATGGTGCATTTTGAACACACGAAAAGTCTGGAGTTCAAATAAGTTCAAAATAAATGAAATCCCTTTGTAACATATGAGTTTTCGTCCGAAACCCTAATCGCAAACGGTGGTGTAAAAGAACCGTCAAAAAGGTGCAAAATGTTTGCGATGACGGATGCATAAAAAAAGGTTAGATTTTAATAAAAATATCTACAACATCACACACAATTGGCTTCTAGGAACCGTTTGTGATGAAAATATTTGGGTCTATTTAAGTCTTCCCCCTTAAGCTTCGCCAGCTCGTCTGCTCCAGTGTCGGCAACCGCCGAATCCACGAACCCCGGTCCCCATTCCTACACCCCCTTCTTGCAAAGATGGCGCCATGGAAACGCTTCGTGAAGGCCCGTACGATG
>LR738709.1:539771150-539855306 GCA_902687465.1 Secale cereale | reverse complement strand
CCCGAGCGCCGCCGCCTACGCCGAGAGCGCGGCCGCCTACGCCGAGAGTGCCGCCGCATCCGCATTGAGCGTGTCCGCTTCCGCCGAGAGGGCATCTGTGACAGCCGATAGGGCAGCAGCAGCAGCCGAGACGGCTGCAGCAGCTGCTGCAACGACGGGTGCAAACGCCAAGAGCGCTCGAGCTGCCGTCCGTGCCGCCGATGTCGCCCTGGCCCGGGTCGAGGCCATCCACGCCAAGATCGAGGATGCACACGCCAAGATATTCCAGGCCACCTCGGACTCCAGCATGCAACCCACGTCCGAAAAGGCGGTGGTGGCCATGGAGCACCTGCTTCCTCAGGAGGTCGCTGAGCGAGAGCTGGAGATGCAGGAGGCGGCGGAGATCGAGGAGCGCCGGGAGGAGGAGTTGCGCGTGGCCGAGGTAGAGGTAGAGAAGAGTCTGTCCATCGAGGAATCGGCGGTGGAGTACCAACGCGAGCT
The DNA here is from genome assembly GCA_902687465.1 of Secale cereale. Taxonomy (NCBI): domain Eukaryota; kingdom Viridiplantae; phylum Streptophyta; class Magnoliopsida; order Poales; family Poaceae; genus Secale; species Secale cereale. Next base: position 539,854,826 of record LR738709.1, on the reverse strand, counting down.
CTGGCGTAGCCACTACTACGAGTACTACAACCTTGAGGACAACGCTGAGGACAAGGAAGAGGACAAGGACGCGGTCGACTTTAGCAGGGGGACGCGGAGTCCACCAACGGCGGCATGTCACCAGGACAAGTCATCGACGTCTCATCTCACACCGGCGATGCATAGGCCGGCGCCGTGGCGGATTTGTTAAAATTATGCGTACTTAGACTTTGTTTTTAATGCTGGACGTTGTTAGAGCAATGTTTAGGTCAACTGGCTCTGTTTAATTTCTAAAATTGCTCGACTCTGTAAATGTGGTATGTCTGTTGTACGCTCTTTTGTGTGCCCAAATTAGCAAGCGATGTTAAATTATGCAATGACATACCCGGGGAAATTTCCACCAAGATTTGAATTATCAAACTCATCCCATGCGCGTAAAACAGAAGAATCGTTTGCGATGCACACAATCGTTCAAAGTGAATGGTCTGGCGGCACCGCGCGCAAAGTTTCCCTCCACATTTCCAAAATTTTGGCCTACCGCCAAAATATCTACCCCCACCCCCTCCCCCGTTCCCCACCCCCTTTTCTCCCCGACCACAAGTCACATTTCCCCCGTTTCGCTCTCGGCGTCTCGCATCCTACCGTTGGGGTCACCATGGTCTTCTTCCAAGACCTCTCTAGTGGTTCCTCCTCCGGCGACGACTCCTTCACCACCCGGGTATGCATGTCTTCTCTCTCTTGGGCTATGACTTGGAATGAAGGATTTTTACCCGATGGTAGATTTGAGTCATTTCTTCCTCTTGTAGCTCCCGAGGACCATCAGTGGCAACGAATGGAGCGGGGTGGCTGAAGATCTATCTGCTCGTTGTCACCATCAATCTCCTTGCGTGAACCTAGTTGCGTTTGAATCTGTGAACAGTGGGAGGAAGTTTATAGAATGTGCAAAGAAGGTTAGACCCTCTTTCGTTGTTAGAATCATTTGTTAGATGTGATTCAGATACTATCACGGTCCCAACCCATTCATACCACACCTTCAACCAAACGCATCCTAAGACAGTGTCACAGTTTGTACCTAGTATCTTAAATTGTTGCCATCTCATTAGCGGTGCCATTAGAAAATTATTTGGCACCGCTTCAGCAGTTTGTGCAGCCAACTTTGGTCCACACATCCGAGCAGCCAAGCAGTAAAATACTAAATCTTTATGGCATGAAGGAACTGGACATCAGAGCAACTACGTGCTCCGGAGTTCGGGTCCCTGATTTTTTTCCGCTTCATCGGCTCGCCAGTGCAGGGCGCCGGTGCGAGATGTAGCAGCAGTTGTCTTTACACCACTTTTGGCATACATACTGGACGACCTTAGTGCTATTACTTCCATGTTACTAAATTTGTGCATGTACACACCTGTTAGTATCAATTTGCTGTCATCCAAACACTGTCGCTATGCTATTACAGTTATATTTACCTTCCTCATAAAATGTTCAATTTGTTATTTATTGTACACGACTAAGAATTTGTAGCGTTATTGTAGTTAATTATAGCTTCTGATGTTCCAGTATTTGGTTGTTATCTCAATACCAATTAATTCATTTGCACATTGATCTTTTTGAGAAGATATTTCATAATTAACACGTTTCTTCAGTTTTTCAAAATAAGTATGGGTATTTTCTATGTTGCTATAAACCCATTTCCCTACAATTGTTACGGATCTAGTTTTAAATATTATAGGATGAACTGAAGTGTTCTTACTTGGAGTGGGTTGATCAAGAGTGGCCACTGTCTTTGAAGATGTGCCTAGCGAAGCTCTGGAGCATGTATGACGAAGAGAACAGACGTAGGCTTAGAGAAACTGTTGTCAACGCTGAAGAATATTTGAAGATGCGGGATAAAAAGTGGAAGGTGGAGAATGAGCTCAGATTTTTTAAATCAGACTTTGCTAAGATGGTGTTGGCGAAGGAGGAGGCACTTTCCCAGTTGGCCTGTGCAAAACAGCTTCTTACTGAACTGAAAGCAGAGGTGGATAAGACGAGCCTGAAATGAATATATTGTTCTAATATTGTTCTTATGAAGTTGAACTAGCTATATGTTGTACTGTGCTATTTTCATGTAGCTATCGTATTGTGATGTTATAATATATTTATGTGCGTGATATGAAATTGGCAAACAACTGTTCGATATGAAATGTGAATTCGTGTAATACTGGAATTATTAATTGTAACCTATTAAACTTGCTAAATGTGTCGTGGATATTTGCAAACGGTTCTAGCAGTAAAAGCGCTTGTGATAGATAGCCCAATGCCACACATTTTTCTTCATCAAATCGTGTGTGATGTAGTTGATAAAAGCAAACAGTTAACCAAGGCAGAGTGTGTGTGATAATTACACCTTCACACACGAGCCTACACATAAAACTGTGTGGGATGTACATACGAACGGAAACGTTTTCCCTGGATTGACTGTGTGGGTTGTACATAAGAACGTAAACGTATTCCTTGGATTGAGTGCGTGTGATATACATACGAACGGAAATGTTTTCCCTGGATTGACTGTGTGGGATGTACATAAGAATGGAGACGTATTCCTTGGATTGACTCTGTGATATACATACCTACGAAAATGTTTTTCTGGGATTCACCTTATGGGATGTACATACCGACGGAAATGATTTGGTTTCGATGCCTCACCCGATCGCACACAAGGTCATTTGGTGTCCCAGGAGGGCCTATCCCCGACGATTTCTAGGTCGTGTGGGAAGGACCCCATATCTCCCACACTCACTAGGCGACGGTTCAAAATGCCGTCACGGAAAGGGGTTTAATACCGTTTGTATAAAACCGACGCGTACTAGTGTGGGCCTTCATTGGGCCCAGCATTTTGTTGGTCCTTTACTGGACCCAACATTTATTTGGGCCTTTAGTGGACCCAACGTTTAGTCAAGCCCATGTAGCTTCGGGCCAGCTGGCCTATTATGGCCCAGAAGACACAATGGGCCTTTAGCAGGCCGAATTGCATGTTGGGCCATAGTTTTCGAGAGTCGTCCATGGGCCTTTAGCAGGCTGAAATATAACTCAGGCCAATGTTGGCCCTGTTATATGATGGGTCGTTACTAGGTCGAAACATATATCGGAAATTGGTCGGCCCACTGATATCATGGGCCTTTAAAGGGGCCGAAAGCTTATTAGAGGCATCAACGAGCCTAATTGTATGACAAGCCTATTACAGGCCCAAAGTCAGGCTGGGATGAACTGGAGTCGTTGTGATAATGATCCAGATGTCGCATCGGACATTATATGGCCCATGGGCAGCATGGGCCATTACCAGGCCGTAAGACTCACCGGGCTGAAATGCGCTCATCCCCATATTGGGCCTATAACAGGCCAAAAACTCACTAGGCCATAATGGGGTCCAAATAAAGGGCGAACAATTAACATGCCAGTTTTGGTTGTGTGCCGTAAATGGGCCATGTTCAAGCAGGCTATTGGTGGGCCAACCCACTAGTACCTAAGTAAATTATACGAGCCTTTGACTGGGTCGGCCTTTTCAACCTAAATGGGCCTCTGTTGGCCTGTGCCAAGTGTCGATGTGTTATAGGCACCTCCTGTCCATTGGACGGTTGACATATGTCCCAACGCGGAGCTGACATGTGGTGCCTTCGGCTAATGAGAATTTTACACGTGGAAAATCGCCATTGGTCATGGCTGTTAACGGGTTATCGGATCCAAAACCGGACCCGATAGCTTAATTATACGTCTCCAACGTATCTATAATTTTTGATTGTTCCATGCTATTATTTATGATGTTTTGGATGTTTAATGGGCTTCGTTATACACTTTTATATTATTTTTGGGACTAACCTATTAACCCAAAGGCCCAGTCCAGATTGCTGTTTTTTTGCCTATTTCAGGGTTTTACAGAAAAGGAATATCAAACGGAGTCCAAACAGAATGAAACTTCGGGATAGATATTTTTGGAGCAAAATACGCACGGGAGACTTGAGAACCACGGAATAGGGCTAACGTGGCGTCCACAAGGGTGGGGGGCGCCCCCTACAGGCCGCGCCCCCCTGCCTTGTGGGTCCCACGTCTGGCCCCCGGTGCCCTCCTTCCTCCTATATATACCTGCGTACCCAGAAAACATCAGAAGAGAAGAGAAAACCCTAGTTCCACCACCGCAACCTTCTATTCCCGTGAGATCCCATCTTGGGGCTTGTTCCAGAGCTCCATCGGAGGGGGGATCTACCACAGAGTGCTTCTAGATCATCATCATCGCCTCACCATGAGTTTATGAGTAGTTTACCACAGACCTTCGGGTCCATAGCTAGTATCTAGATGGCTTCTTATCTCTCTTTGGATCACAATACCAAGTTCTCCTCGGTCTTCGAGGAGATCTATTCGATGTAATCTCTTTTTGCGGTGTGTTTGTCGAGATCCGATGAATTGTGGGTTTATGATCAAGATTATCTATGAGAAATATTTGGTTCTTTTGTGAACTCTTTATGTATGATTATAATATCCTTGCAAGTCTCTTCGAATTATTGGTTTGGTTTGGCGTACTAGATCTATAGTTCTTGCAATGGGAGAAGTGCTTGGCTTTGGGTTCAATCTTGCGGTGTCCTTTCCCAGTGACAGTAGGGGCAGCAAGGCACGTATTGTATTGTTGCCATCGAGGATAAAAGTATGGGGTTTATATCACTTTGTTTGAGTTTATCCCTCTACATCATGTCATCTTGCTTAAGGCGTTACTCTGTTCTTATGAACTTAATACTCTAGATGCATGTTGGATAGCGGTCGATGTGTGCAGTAATAGTAGTAGATGCAGAATCGTTTCGGTCTACTTGTCTCGGACGTGATGCCTATATAAAATGATCATGCCTAGATAGTCTCATAATTATTCGCTTTTCTATCAATTGCTCGACAGTAATTTGTTTACCCGCCGTAGAATATCGCTATCATGAGAGAAGCCACTAGAGAAAGCTATGGCCCCCGGTTCTATTCTCAACATATCAATCTACAATCTACTTTACTTTTCCGCTTTTACTTTCTATTCTTATATCCAAGAATATCAAAAATATCAAACTATCATCTCTATCAGATCTCACTTTCGTAAGTGACCGTAAAGGGATTGACAACCCCTTATCGCGTTGGCTGCGAAGTTCTTATTTGTTTGTGCAGGTGTGAGGGACTCGCGCGTGGTCTCCTACTGGATTGATACCTTGGTTCTCAAAAACTGAGGGAAGTACTTACGCTACTATGCTGCATCACCCTTTCCTCTTTGAGGGAATAGAACGCAAGCTCGAGAAACTTGAGGATATTATTACTAATGTGGGTTCTGCTCTTTCTGCTATGAAAACTACTTCAAATCCTTATACCACTAAATTTTCTAAGCTCATGTATGTTCCTAAGAATAAGGGTGAACCATTTAGTAAAGGGATCGCGGATCTTAAATCCATAAGTGTTCATCCTAATTTTATTACTTTTGCAAGAGAACCTTTTGACACGTTGAATTTCTTGATTTCTTGCCCAAAAGTTTGATTATCAATAGAGACAAAGAAGATTCTAAGAATCACAAGTGCTTGATTAAAGAATTGCCTTCCAAAGATGGAAATATCTAGATCTATCCATGTATTGTGCCTAGCTAGGGGTGTAAAACAATAGCGCTTGTTGGGAGGCAACCCAATTTTATATTTTTTTGTTTTCGCTTCTATTTAGGAATAAATATTGCATCTAGGTTCTGTTTAGATGTGGTTTTGTGTTTTAATTAGTGTTTGTGCCAAGTAGAACCTTTGGGAAGACTTGTGTGAAGTTTATATGATCTTGCTGTGAAAAACAGAATCGTTAGCGCTCGCTAGAATGGTCACCAGATTTTACTGGAGTGTGCTATTTAGTTGATTCTTTTTGCAGATGATTAATAGACAAATTCCTCATGTTTACCAATTTATTTTAATTTTTTTGGAGTTACAGATTACTACAGACTGTTCAGTTTTTGACAGATTCTGTTTTTCGGGTGTTGTTTGCTTATTTCGATGCATCTATGAGTAATATTGGGTTGTATGAATCATAGACAAGTTGGAATACATTAGGTTTAACACCAATATAAACAAAGAATAAATTCATTACAGTACCTTTGAGTAGTGGTTTGCTTTCTTATACTAACGGAGCTCACGAGATTTTCGTCTCAGTTTTGTGTTGTGAAGTTTTCAAGTTTTGAGTATTGCTTTGATGGACTATGGAACAAAGAGTGGCAAGAGCCTAAGCTTGGGGATGCCCAAGGCACCCCAAGGTAAAATTAAAGGACAACCAAAAGCCTAAGATTGGGGATGCCCCGGGAAGGCATCCCCTCTTTCGTCTTCATCTATCGGTAACTATACTCGGAGCTATATTTTTATTCACCACATGATATGTGTTTTACTTGGAGCATCATGTATAATTTGAGTCTTTGATTGTTAGTTTGCCCCAATTATCCTTGCTGGACACACCTTTTTGAGAGAGATAAATATGGCCTAGGAATTGTTAGAACACTCTATGTGCTTCACTTATATCTTTTGAGTTGAATAGTTTTTCCTCTAGTGCTTCACTTACATCTTCTAGAGCACGGTGGTAATTTTATTTTGTAGAAAATGTTGATCTCTCATGCTTCACTTATATCCTTTTGAGAGTCTATTAAAACAGCATGGTAATGTGCTTTGTCTATAAAACTAGCCTTCACATGATAGGCTTCCATGATCAATGTAGTAAAAACTTTCACACTAAGTGCATTGAATATGATGAGAAGTTGGATGCTTGATAATTGTTTTGAAATCTGAGGATAGTGATATTAGAGTCATTCTAGTGGAGTCATTATGAAATCAAGAAATACTTATGTTAAAGTTAGTGATTCCCGTAGCATGCACGTATGGTGAACCGCTATGTGACGAAGTTAGAGCATGAGGTATTTGTAGAGTGTCATCCTTTGTGTGGAGGTCGGGGGCGCGCGATGGTTAACTCCTACCAACCTCCCCCCTAGGAGCATGCGTTGATTGCTTTGTTTTGATGACTCATAAATTTTTGCAATAAGTATATGAGTTCTTATGACTAAAGTTGAGTCCATGGATTATACGCACTCTCACCCTTCCACCATTGCTAGCATCTCTTGTACCGCGCAACTTTCGCCGGTACCATACACCCACTATATACCTTCCTCAAAACAGCCACCATATATCTTCCTCAAAACAGCAACCATACCAACCTATCATGGCATTTCCATAGCCACTCCGAGATATATTGCCATGCAACTTTCCACCGTTCCGTTCATATGACACGCTTCATATTGTCATATTGCCATGCACGATCATGTAGTTGACATCGTATTTGTGGCAAAGCCACCATGCATAATCTTTCACATATGTCACTCTTGATTCATTGCATATCCCGGTACACTGCCGGAGGCATTCATATAGAGTCATACTTTGTTCTAGTATCGAGTTGTAATTCAATAAAAGTGTGATGATCATCATTATTAGAGCATTGTCCCATGTGAGGAAAGGCCAAATAAAAAAGGAGATGGCCCAAAAAAATAGAGAGGGGCTAAAAAAAGGGAAGCCCCTCCAAAAAAATGAGAGAAAAGAGAGAAGGGACAATGCTACTATCCTTTGCCACACTTGTGCTTCAAAGTAGCACCATGTTCTTCATGATAGAGAGTCTCATGTTTAGTCACTTTCATATACTAGCGGGAATTTTCATTATAGAACTTGGCTTGTATATTCCAACGATGGGCTTCCTCAAATGCCCTAGTTCCTCATGAGCAAGCAAATTGGATGCACACCCACTTAGTTTCTTTTGTTGAGCTTTCATACATATTTAGCTCTAGTGCATCTGTTGCCTGGCAATCCCTACTCACTCACATTGATATCTATTGATGGGCATCTCTATAGCCCGTTGATACGCCTAGTCGAAGTGAGACTATCTCCCTCCTTTTTGTCTTCTCCACAACCACCTCTCTATTCCACATAGTGCTATATCCATGGCTCACGCTCATGTATTGCGTGAAAGTGCTTGGCTGAAACTGGGGTTGTGCATGATATGAATATTTTGTGTGATGAAGAGGGAGCATAACTAGACTATATGATTTTGTAGGGATAACTTTCTTTAGCCATAGTATTTTGAGAAGACATGATAGCTTTGTTAGTATGCTTGAAGTATTATTATTTCTTATGTCAATATAGAGTTTTGTCTTGAATCTTTCAGATCCGAACATTCATGCCACAATTAAGAGAATTACATTGAAAACTATGTTGGTTAGCATTCCACATCAAAAATTATGTTTTTATCATTTACCTACTCGAGGACGAGCAGGAATTAAGTATGGGGATGCTTGATACGTCTCCAACGTATCTATAATTTTTTATTGTTCCATGCTATTATTTATGATGTTTTGGATATTTAATGGGCTTTGTTATACACTTTTATATTATTTTTGGGACTAACCTATTAACCCAAAGGCCCAGTCCAGATTGCTATTTTTTGCCTATTTCAGGGTTTTACAGAAAAGGAATATCAAACGGAGTCCAAACAGAATGAAACTTCGGGAGAGATATTTTAGGAGCAAAATACGCATGGGAGACTTGAGAACCACGGAATAGGGCTAACGTGGCGTCCACGAGGGTGCCCCCCCCCCCCAACAGGGCCCTCCCCCCTGCCTCATGGGTCCCACGTCTGGCCCCGGTGCCCTCCTTCCTTCTATATATACCTACGTACCCCGAAAACATCAGAAGAGAAGAGAAAACCCTAGTCCACCGCCGCAACCTTCTGTTCCCGTGAGATCCCATCTTGGGGCCTGTTCCGGAGCTCCGCCGGAGGGGGGATCTATCACGGAGTGCTTCTACATCATCATCATCGCCTCACCATGAGTTGTGAGTAGTTTACCATAGACCTTCGGGTCCATAGCTAGTATCTAGATGGCTTCTTCTCTCTCTTTGGATCTCAATACCAAGTTCTCCTCGGTCTTCGAAGAGATCTATTCGATGTAATATCTTTTTGCTGTGTGTTTGTCGAGATCCGATGAATTGTGGGTTTATGATCAAGATTATCTATGAGAAATATTTGGTTCTTTTCTGAACTCTTTATGTATGATTATAATATCCTTTCAAGTCTCTTCGAATTATTGGTTTGGTTTGGCCTACTAGATCTATAGTTCTTGCAATGGGAGAAGTGCTTGGCTTTGGGTTCAATCTTGCGGTGTCCTTTCCTAGTGACAGTAGGGGCAGCAAGGCACGTATTGTATTGTTGCCATCGAGGATAAAAAGATGGGGTTTATATCACTATGTTTGAGTTTATCCCTCTACATCATGTCATCTTGCTTAAGGCATTACTCTGTTCTTATGAACTTAATACTCTAGATGCATGCTGGATAGCGGTCGATGTGTGGAGTAATAGTAGTAGATGCAGAATCATTTCGGTCTACTTGTCTCGGACATGATGCCTATATATAATGATCATGCCTAGATAGTCTCATAATTATTCGCTTTTCTATCAATTGATAGACAGTAATTTGTTTACCCGCCGTAGAATATCGCTATCATGAGAGAAGCCACTAGAGAAAACTATGGCCCCTGGGTCTATTCTCAACATATCAATCTACAATCTACTTTACTTTTCCGCTTTTACTTTCTATTCTTATATCCAAGAATATCAAATATATCAAACGATCATCTCTATCAGATCTCATTTTCGTAAGTGAACGTAAAGGGATTGACAACCCCTTATCGCGTTGGCTGCAAAGTTCTTATTTGTTTGTGCAGGTGCGAGGGACTCGCGCGTGGTCTCCTACTGGATTGATACCTTGGTTCTCAAAAACTGAGGGAAATACTTACGCTACTGTGCTGCATCAACCTTTCCCCTTCGAGGGAATACAACGCAAGCTCGAGAAGTAGCACTTAGCAGTGACCTGTTATAGTGGATGCCTGATGGCTGCTAAAGCTACGTCAGATTTTTCCTCAAAGAGGAAGGGATGATGCAGTATAGCAGCGGTAGTTATTTCCCTCAGTGATGAAACCAAGGTTATCGAACCAGTAGGAGAACCAAGCAACACAACGTAAATAGCACCTGCACACAAATAACAAATACTCGCAACCCGACGTGTAAAAGGGGTTGTCAATCCCTTTCGGGTAACGGGCGTGAGAGAGATATAAATATTGGTAGATTGATTGATAAATAAGATAAATTGCAGCAAGGTATTTTTGGGTTTTTGGTTTAATAGATCTGGAAATAAAAGCAAAAGAAAATAGATCGCAAAGGCAAATAATAGGATAAAGAGACCCGGGGGCCGTAGATTTCACTAGTGGCTTCTCTCGAGAAAATAGCAAACGGTGGGAAAACAATTACTGTTGGGCAATTGATAGATCGTCAAATAATCATGATGATATCCAGGCAATGATCATTATATAGGCATCACGTCCAAGATTAGTAGACCGACTCCTGCCTGCATCTACTACTATTACTCCACACATCCACCGCTATCCAGCATGCATTTAGTGTCTTAAGTTCATGGAGAAATGGAGTAATGCAATAAGAATGATGACATGATGTAGACAAGATCTATTTATGTAGAAATAGACCCTATCATTTTATCCTTAGTAGCAACGATACATACGTGTTGATTCCCCTTCTGTCATTGGGATCAAGCACCGTAAGATTAAACCCACTACAAAGCACCTCTTCCCATGGCAAGATAAAGAGATCAAGTTGGCCAAACAAAACCCAATATTGGAGAATAATACGAGGCTATAAGCAATCATGCATATAATTGATCAAAAGAAGACTCAAATAATTTTCATGGATATAAAAAGATAGACCTGATCATAAACTCAAAGTTCATCGGATCCCAACAAATACATCGCAAAAGAGTTACATCATATGGATCTCCAAGAGACCATTGTATTGATAATCAAACGAGAGAGATAAAGCCATCTAGCTTGACTACAGACCCGAAGGTCTACAAGGAACTACTCATGTATCATCGGAGAGGCACCAATGGAATTGGTGAACCCCTCCGTGATGGTGTCTAGATTGGATATGGTGGTTCTAGACTCTGCGGTGGCTGGATCGAAATTCCGTCTGCTCCCCTAGGGTTTCTGAAATATTGGGGTATTTATAGAGCAAAGAGGCGGTCTGTGGGGCACTGATACGTCTCCAACGTATCTATAATTTTTTATTGTTCCATGCTATTATATTATCTGTTTTGGATATTTAATGGGCTTTATTATACACTTTTATATTATTTTTGGGACTAACCTACTAACCCAAGGCCCAGTGCAAATTATAGTTTTTTTGCCTATTTCAGTGTTTCGCAGAAAAGGAATATCAAACGGAGTCCAAATAGAATGAAACCTTCGGGAGAGTCATTTTTGGAACAATTGCAACATAGAAGACTTGGAGTACACGCCAGGAAGCGAATGAGGCGGCCACGAGGGCAGGGGCGTGCCCATGGGGGGTAGGCGCGCCCCCACCCTTGTGGGCCCCTCGTGGTTCCCCTGGTGAGCCTCTTCCTCCTATATATACCTACGTACCCTGAAAACATCGAGGAGCACCACAAAACCTTAATTCCACCGCCGCAACCTTCTGAACCCGTGAGATCACATCTTGGGGCCTGTTCCGGAGCTCCACCCGAGGGGGAATCGATAACAGAGGGCTTCTACATCAACACCATTGCCTCTCCGATGAGTTGTGAGTAGTTTACCACAGACCTTCGGGTCCATAGTTATTAGCTAGATGGCTTCTTCTCTCTCTTTGGATCTCAATACAAAGTTCTCCTCGATCTTCTTGGAGATCTATTCGGTGTAATTCTTTTTGCGGTGTGTTTGTTGAGATCTGATGAATTGTGGGTTTATGATCAAGATTATCTATGAACAATATTGGATTCTTTTCTGAAATCTTTTATGCATGATTTAAATATCCTTGCAAGTCTCTTCGAATTATCGGTTTGGTTTGGCCTACCAGATTGGTAGTTCTTGCAATGGGAGAAGTGCTTGGCTTTGGGTTCAATCTTGCAGTGTCCTTTCCCAGTGACAGCAGGGGCATCAAGGCACGTATTGTATTGTTTCCATCGAGGATAAAATTATGGGTTTTATATCATATTGCATGAGTTTATGCCTCTACATCATGTCATCTTGCTTAAGGCGTTACTCTGTTCTTATGAACTTAATACTCTAGATGCATGCTGGATAGCGGTCGATGTGTGGAGTAATAGTAGTAGATGCATCATTTCGGTCTACTTGTCACAGACGTGATGCCTATATACAATGATCATGCCTAGATATTCTCATAACTATGCGCTTTTCTATCAATGGCTCGACAGTAATTTGTTCACCCACCGTAGAAATCTGCTATCATGAGAGAAGCCACTATTCAAACCTATGGCCCATGGGTCTATCTTCATCATATTAATCTTCCATCAACTATTTATCTTTACTTTACTTTTGTTTTGCAATCTTTACTTTCAATCTACATATCAAAAATACCAATAATATTATCTTATCATCTTTATCAGATCTCACTTCTGCAAGTGGCCGAGAAGGGATTGACAACCCCTTTATCGTGTTGTTTGCAAGGTTCTTATTTGTTTGTGTAGGTACGAGGGACTCGCGCGTGGTCTCCTACTGGATTGATACCTTGGTTATTAAAAGCTGAGGGAAATACTTATGCTACTGTGTTGCATCTCCCTTTCCTCTTCGAGGGAAAACAACGCAAGCTCAAGAAGTAGCAAGAAGAATGTCTGGCACCGTTGCCGGGGAGATCTACGCAAAAGTCATATACCAAGTACCCATCACAAACTCTTATCCCTTGCATTATATTATTTGCCATTTCCCTCTCGTTTCCCTCTCCCTCACTTCACCATTGCCGTTTTATTTGCCTTTTTCCGTTCGCCTTTTTGTTTGCTTATGTTGCCATGTGCCCTCTATTAGCTTGCATCTTCGCTTGCTAAATTATGGATCCTCATCCACTTGCTAATCTTTTTAAGAGATCCAATTATGATGAACCAATTTCTAGTGAGCTGCGTGAAATAGATTATCTTTATGAGGTTTTGCTTGAAATTCGTGAGTCTGTAAATTGTGATGAAGCGTTGAAAGAAGACAATTATGAAGTGATTCACAATAGCTCTTTTAATGAAAAGCATAATTGCAATGATGTTGTTATAGATTCTATTAATGTCAATTGTGCTAATGATATGCAAAACCCTAAGCTTGGGGATGCTTATTTTGTTATGCCCACTACTTGTTGCAATGATCATGATTGGGGTGATTCTTCTTATGATCCTGAAAATTTATTTAAGCCCCATGATGAATATGATATTGATAATAATGTTTGCAATAATATTAAAAGTGGGTTTGGAGAGGTCATGACTTTAGTTAATATTGCTCCCACTATTTTGGAAGAGTGTCAACTTCGTATGCATATGGATCGTCTTGAGAATATGTTTTGTGATAGCTATACTATTGAATTTGATTATAATCCTACATGCAATTATTATGAGATAGGAAAATATGGTTGTAGAAATCTTCATGTTACTAAATTACATCTCTTCATGTTGAGATTGATCTCGCATGGGACCTAAGCATGGAACCAAGGACACGTATTTGAATTTTCAACCAATTTCTATGCATTAGAGCATGTGCATGTAGTTCAAATTTGAATTATGCACATAAATGCATTGAAAACTCGGTTAATGTATAAAAATGTCCAAGCGAACCTCGAAAAATCCCAAAACTTGACACAACGCTCCTGTTATTCTATGTTGACACTAGGAAAAAATTTGAAATTGAGAAGAGGCAACGGATATCGTTTCGTCCAGAAAGGTGAAACGTTCCCAACCAAAACCATCAGGCTTGTTGTGAGAAGCTCTGGTTTGTGAGAAGCATATACCCAAACCTGCCCCAACAATTTTTTTACCACGGCATGTTGATGCCGTTCCCTGACAGCATGCCAAGTTTCATGAATTTCTGACGAGCTTTGGATTTACTAGAATTAAAAAACCAGGTATCTCAAGGTTTGCGGGCGAGTGACCGTGGCGGGGTGTTTGACATTCATTCCCATTTCTTGCATGGGACCTAAGCATGCAACCAAGGACACATATTTGAATTTTCAGCCAATTTATATGCATTAGAGCATGTGCATGTAGTTAAAATTTGAATTATGCACATAAATGCATAGAAAACTCAGTTAATGTATAAAAATGTCCAAGCGAACCCCGAAAAATGCCAAAAATTGACCCAACGCTCCTGTTGTTCTATGTTGACACTAGGAAAAAATTTGAAATCGGGAAGAGGCAACGGATATCGTTTTCATCCAGAAAGGTGAAACGTTCCCTACCGAAACCATCAGGCTTGTTGTGAGAAGCTCTGGTTTGTGAGAAGCATATCCCCAAACCTGGCCCAAATGGGACAATTTTTTTACCATGGCATGTTGATGCCGCTCCATGACAGCATGCCAAGTTTCATGAATTTCAGACGAGCTTTGGATTTACTGGAATTAAAAAACCATCAGGCTTGTTCTGAGAAGCTCTGGTTTGTGAGAAGCATATCCCCAAACCTACCCCAAATGGGACAATTTTTTTACCACGGCATGTTAATGCCGCTCCATGACAACATGCCAAGTTTCATTAATTTCAGACGAGCTTTGGATTTACTAGAATTAAAAAACCATCAGGCTTGTTGTGAGAAGCTCTGGTTTGTGAGAAGCATATCCCCAAACCTTCCCCAAATGGGACAATTTTTTTACCACGGCTTGTTGATGCCGCTCCATGACAGCATGCCAAGTTTCATGAATTTCAGACGAACTTTGGATTTACTAGAATTGAAAAACCAGGTATCTCATTGTTTGCGGCTGAGTGACCGTGGTAGGGTGTTTGACATTCATTCCCATTTCTTGCATGGGACCTAAGTATGCAACCAAGGACACGGATTTGAATTTTCAACCAATTTATATGTATTAGAGCATGTACATGTAGTTCAAATTTGAATTATGCACATAAATACATTGAAAACTTAGTTAATGTATAAAAATGTCCAAGTGAACCCCGAAAAATCCCAAAAATTGACACAACACTGCAGTTGTTCTATGTTAACACTAGGAAAAAAATTGAAATCGAGAAGAGGCAACAGATATCGTTTTCATCCAGAAAGGTGAAATGTTCCCTACCAAAACCATCATGCTTGTTGTGAGAAGCTCTGGTTTGTGAGAAGCATATCCCCAAATGGGACAAAAGTTTTACCGCAGCATGTTGATGCCGCTCCATGACAGCATGCCAAGTTTCATGAATTTCAGATGAGCTTTGGATTTACTAGAATTAAAAAACCATCAGGCTTGTTGTGAGAAGCTCTGGTTTCAGAAGCATATCCCCAAACCTGCCCCAAATGGGTCAATTTTTTACCATGGCATGTTGATGCCGCTCCATGACAGCATGCTAAGTTTCATGAATTTCAGACAAGCTTTGGATTTACTAGAATTAAAAAACCATTAGGCTTGTTGTGAGAAGCTCTGCTTTGTGAGAAGCATATCCCCAAACCTGCCCCAAATGGGAGATTTTTTACCACGGCATGTTGACGCCGCTCCATGTCAACATGCCAAGTTTCATGAATTTCAGACGAGATTTGGGTTTAGTAGAATTAAAAACCAAGTATCTCAATGTTTGCGGCCGAGTGACCGTGGCAGGGTGTTTGACATTCATTCCCATTTCTTGCATGGGACCTAAGCATGCAACCAAGGACACGGATTTGAATTTTCAACCAATTTATATGCATTAGAGCATGTGCATGTAGTTCAAATTTGAATTATGCACATAAATGCATTGAAAACTTGGTTAATGTATAAAAATTTCCAAGCGAACCCCGAAAAATCCCAAAAATTGACACAACGCTCATGTTGTTCTATGTTGACATTAGGAAAAAATTGAAATCGAGAAGAGGCAACGGATATTGTTTCGTCCAGAAAGGTGAAACGTTCCCTACCAAAATCATCACACTTGTTGTGAGAAGCTCTGGTTTATGAGAAGCTTATATCCAAACCTGCCCCCAAATGGGACAATATTTTTACCACGGCATGTTGTTGCCGCTCGATGATAGCATGCCAAGTTTCATGAATTTCGAACAAATTTTGGATTTACTAGAATTACAAAAGCAATTACGTCGATGTTTGCCGGAGAGCCACGGTTTCGTGGTGTTCGAATTTCCTCCCCATTTCTTGCATGGGACATAAGCATAAACCCATGGACACATATATGATTTTACAACCCATGTTGGTGTACCGGAGCATATGCATGTAGTTTAATTTTGAATTGTGCACCTGAAATGGCTAAAAAACCAATTTAATGTATAAAATGTTCAAACGAGCCCTGAATGATTCCAATTCTTTTACCACACACATATAGTTGCATGTTCACTACAGATAAAAGGTCTAGCAATTCAAACACCGTCCATTCCCGCCGTGACTCCATTATGTAATTCAAAACAAGAAGAAAAATCAAGTAGATCCCACACAGTTTATTATCACCAATCATGTGAGATGCAACACAAAATATCCTGAAGCATCATTGTTGTATATAGTAAGCCTATGGCTTATGCGAGAAGGTGCGTCGGCTACAGTCCACAGCCGGCGTCTCAAGCACACTAGGTCGCTCCCCAAATATCATTTCACTATTCAATCGTCGCGGATGAAAGATGGGCCCGTGGACCCATGTCATGAGGGAAACTTCGGTGGTCCACTCCGGCGAGAGCGCGGCCGCAACCGCCATGCACGTGCTAATAACCTTCATGAGCGCGGCCGCAATCTATGGCCGGGCGGCCAAGGCAGCCTAAACGGCCATTGTTGCTTCTCAGGCGGCGGCAGCAAAATCTGCCTCGGGGATAGCAACTCGCAAGAGCGGCACATCAGCTATCCATTCCGCAGCGGCTGCCTTAGCCTTGATGGAGGCTGCCTACGACCATGTAGAGGCCGTCCACACCCACCTCGTGGCTTTCACCGCACAAATGGAATGAAGCTTCGCCGATAATGGTTGGCAACCCACGGTCAACGAGTTAGCAATTGCCGAAAGCATTCGAGCAGCTATCCGTTCTTGCGCGGCTTACCTTGCCATGCCGGAGCCCGCCAAAGCCCAGATCGCGGCCGCCCACGCCCAGCTCGCGGCTGCCTATTCCAAAGATATGGCGGACACAGATGGCGAGATGCTTGCCGAGTATGGTGCGATTGATGCCATGGAGCCCCTTCCCCAGGAGACCGTCGGGCGCGAGCTGGACATGGAGGCGGTGGCGGAGATCGACGAGCACCAGCCGTAGTAGTACTCTTTGTTTTGTTTAATAAGAGCGCTGGTCTTTAAGTTGTTAGAGTAATGCTTAGGTCAGCTAGCTCTGTTTAATTCTTGCTTGATTAAGAAGTGTGGGTGTGTTGTAGCCTCCTTTGTGTACCCAAATTATGCAATGACGTGGATGACCACTGTAACCATGGAAATTCGAACCAATTTTTTTGATGTTCAAACTAATCACACGTGGGTTAAGCTATCTGAATCGTTTGTGATGTTCACATATCGTACACAGTTCTGAATAAGGGACTGTGTCTGATGACACTTTGCACGTCAGTTTTTCCGCTGAAGCGATTCCAAATTTTCGGCTACCGCGGAAATATCTACATCACCGCCCCTCCCCCTTACCAAAAGCCACATTTCCCCTGTTCCCGCCTTCCTTTCCAAGTTGAAATCTTCACTACTTGCTTGCAGCGCCGCTTCCTCGCCAGTGACCCTCCTTCAGGCAGGTAATCCACACGCGACCCCCATCCTCCTCCTCCTTCCACATCCCACATGCCCCGACCGCCGGTGCGAGCGCGACACCTTCCACCCAAATCACCGACCCCTCCACCAAATAAGCACCGCCCTAAGCCATGGCGCACGCAGTATAGCCAGGATCTCAAGGAGCATTTGGCAGCGGAGAAGCAAATCGCGGTCGGACGCGCGGATAAGGTTGCGATGGCTGCCATTCATGTCGACCGCTAGATCTTGGAGGAGCACCTTGCCGTCGAGGGCACCGTTGACGCCTCACACGCTGACGCCGCGACGTGGTTGGCTGCTTTAAACGACAGTTCGTGGCGTTTTATCGAGGCCACCGTCGATGCCTTCGACGAAGACTACGAGGTGATTTCTCAATGTGCACGTGCTTACCTCATCTCGAGAGCCAGCAGGTTGGTGCCCGGAGCGGCTTAGGAAACTCACCAGTACGACGAGGGCACCCACGAAGCGGAGGTCTCGCCCTCTTCCATGTCCAAGGAGCCAATCGTCATCGATATCTCCGACAACAAGGAGTAGCTTGTCTTATTAGCTCACTATAAGGACCCATGTTCAGTTTGCTAGCTACTGTCTTTCCTCGACAAATTCTAGTGAATTGTGCTATCTACTTTTACCATGCTATCTTCTGCTCTAGAGTATATGTTCTATATGTCGTGCAATGTGGTGTTCAGTTAACTGTTTGGTTCAATTCTGCAAATGTGATGTTCAATTCTTCAAAGTGCAATTTTCCAAGTTGTCAAGCGTGCTTGGTTTGGTTAACTGTCTGATCTTCTATTAGGAGTATGTTATATTGTGAAATGTGGTGCTCAGTTAACGTTTGGTTCATTTGTTGTGGTGTTTAGTTAACTATTTGGTTCAATTATGCAATGCGATGTTCAATTGTTGTGGGTGCATTCTGTTATTGTATACCATGTGAGAAATAAATCGTATTTGGATGTACTAAATACATGTGAAACAAATACAATTGCTATATTTCCAAGTTGTTAAGCATGCTTGGTTTGGTTAAATGTCTGATCTTCTATTAGGAGTATGTTATATTGTGCAATGTGGTGCTCAGTTAACGTTTGGTTCATTTGTTGTGGTGTTTAGTTAAATGTTTGGTTCAATTCTGTAGTGCGATGTTCATTGTTCTGGCTGCATTCTGTTATTGTATACCATGTGAGAAATAAATCGAATTTGGTTGTATTAAATACATGAGAAACAAATACAATTGTTATATTTACAAGTTGTTAAGCATGCTTGGTTTGTTTAACTGTCTGATCTTCTATTAGGAGTATGTTATATTGTGCAATGTGGTGCTCAGTTAACATTTGGTTCATTTATTGTGGTGTTTACTTATCTGCATGGTCCAATTCTGCAATGCGATGTTCAATTGTTCTGGCTGCATTCTGTTATTGTATACCATGTGAGAGATAAATCGAATTTCGCTGTACTAAATACATGAGAAACAAATACAATTGCTATATTTCCAAGTTGTTAAGCATGCTTGGTTTGGTTAACTGTTTGATCTTCTATTAGGAGTATGTCATATTGTGCAATGTGGTGTTGAGTTAACGTTTGGTTCATTTGTTGTGGTGTTTAGTTAACTGCACGTGCACGGTCCGTTGTCTGATAGCACATTATTGTGCAATTGCAAGAACCATTCTAATATTTAGGTTTTTAACAATTTGGTCTTGCACATGTAGGTCCTGCTGTCAGAGGTTTTGGCCCACCGTGAAGAAGACATCAGTTCACTACAAGATGGTATTAACTATTATACCTTGCCTTTTTTATTCCTTTGCCCCATTTCCAATATTGAGAAGATATTTATGCACATCCTTGTTTTCAGGCCTTTCCAAAGCAGTTCACTGATCAGTACCTCTCAAACCACCTCTATGGTTAGGAGGCGAGGAAGGTTTTCATACAACACACACGGTTCAATATTGAAGTGTTTCTGAAGAGGACGGAGGGCGGATGGTCAATCATCCACAGGCACCAGCCTAAGGTTGCAAAGACCTTCAACATAAATGAAGGATCAATATCCGCCTTCCGCTTCAGGAGTTTTCCAGATGAGATGCATGTGTCTATATACCATCTACGATGCTAATTTCGAAAGGTTCTACATGCTTCATGTGAAACTTAGTGCTGGTGCAGTTGTGTAATGGGGTAGCTGAGTGTTGAACCTATATCATGTTGTGCTCTGATGTATTTCAATTATGAAATATTGCTTCCTTAATATGGAAATGAAATATATTATGTGCTTAATATGAATGTCAATTAGATTAATAAATGGATTATTAATAATAGGGAAATTAGCCTGCTAATTGGGTTTTGCTATTGCAAACAGTTATTAAGAAACTACCGTGGGCGATGAGCACATGCAACGCACACACTTCCTAGGAATAAACCGTGTTGGATCAATGAACAAACTCACACGACCTTCTCTTGAAAACTGTTGGCGTTAGGCCACCTTGCGCAAACGTTTACCACATAAAAATTGTGTGTTATGGACAGCCAATTCCACACAGTTTCTTCTGTGCACCGTGTGTGATACATTTAATAATGCAAACGATAAAATTGTTAATATCGTGTGGAATGACAACCCTATCACAAGCGATTTAACGGGAAAAATTGTGTGTGATGTACCTGTGAATGGAAACATTTTGCTTGGAGCGACTATGTGGGATGTGCATACGAATGGAAACGTTTAGCGGGGACTGATTGTGTGGGATGAACTTGTGACCGGAAACAATTTTGCTTGTATAATTGTTTTTAGCTCTACTGTACGTATTTCCATATTTGAGTGCTCGCCGGTTGCACACGACCCCATTTTGCCGAGCGTGTGTGCCAGGAGGGCATATCCCCGACGGTTTCTGGGTCGTGTGAGAAGGACCCCCTATCGCCGTCACTCACTAGGCGGCGGTTCCAAATGCCGTCACGGAAAGGGGTTAAAAACCGTTTGTATAGCACCGACGCGTACTAGTGTTACCACACAATACATATAAATTTTCTCTAGATCAAAATCAAGAAATCTCTCAAGATTGTATGCCGGAATATCCTTAGTTATACATTTCATTTCTTCATATCCCACGAGCAAACTAAGTTCATTATGGTGCGCAAGGGAAATAATGTCATCACAATTTTTGGACACGATTTGATCATGAAACAATTTGCATTGGATATTTAAATGACCACGTTCATTGCAAAGTTCACAAGGATGGCGAGAAAAATTAAATCTTTCAGCACAAACATCTAGCCTCTCTTGCAACCATTTAGTTTCTAAATACTTATGCCTCTTGCAAAATCTTTCTTCCCTTTTTGGTATGTATTTGCTAACCCTATGCACTCCACAAAAATTGACATGCTTATAAGAAACATTTTTATCATGGCTAGTGTAATCATCATTAGTACTATGGATATTAAAAGAATTCATAGTAACAACATTGCAATCATGCTCATCATTCAAATATTTAGTGCCAAACATTTTATTGCATTCTTCTTCTAACACCTGAGCACAATTTTCCTTTCCATCATTTTCACGAAAGACGTTAAAAAGATGAAGCATATGAGGCAACCTAAATTCCATTTTTTCGTAGTTTTATTTTTCTCGGGGGAAACGACGCCTATGGGATCCCAGGAATCCCTACTACGGTTGGCGGGGGCGTAGCGCTGCGCAAAGAGTAGGTCTAGCGATCAGCGCGTGGGAATTTTTACCCAGGTTCGGGCCGCAAATGATGCGTAACACCCTAGTCCTGCTTGTCCGTGTTTATCTTGTGTTCTTGAACCGGCTACTATGTTTGCCATGTCCAAAAAGTCTGAATCCTTCCACACTATGCTTCAGGCCTCCTTTTATATGGCAAACGGGTCGCCACAATGGCACACAGGAGGTGAAAAGTATTTACAATGTACAAGTTTATCGCCTGAGCTCGTCCCGTCCGTCGCCGCCTTGCCTTGTTCTAACACGCGTCCAAGCTGGCCAAGCATGCAGCGCCACGCTGGCTGGTTGGTTGATGTGCTGGTGCGGTGGCAGGATCTTCACGAAGATCTTCATGCCACCACGCACGTGCTTGGCTAGTTGGCGGGCTGGTTGCCGCGTTGGAACGGCCGCAGGGCAGCGAAACCTTGGCAGGTGCGGGCCTGGCCGTGGCCCCGTGGACGCCCCTCGGCAAGGGTCTTGCCGGGGTCTTGTGGACATCCCGGCAAGGATCTTGCCGGAGGTCTTCGGTCGTCCCCGGCAAGGATCTTGCCGGGGGTCTTCATCTTCTGGTCCTTATCTAGATTCACAGGCCTTTGGTCTCCACAAAGACCTGCATGCCACCATGCAGGCGCCCCTGAGTCTTGGTCTTGACGTTGTCGATGGTGTTAGAGTTCTCGGGCTCAAAGGTGGCGGCCTTGTTGGTGCTGGCCAAGTCACCCCGGCGAGAGTCTTACCGGGGCTATGTAGGCCGCCTGGGCAACGGTGTTGCCGGGAGGAGTCCATCTTTCCCCTCTGCTCTTCACGCCTCTGGCTTGAGTGATGCCTTGGCAGTCTCATACTTTTCCTCCCTCTGCCCCGCAAAGCATGGCCGCAGGTGTGGCTACAACTGCCCGCGCACAAGTACAGGGGTACAGAAAGGCCCCTACTTTTGTACACCGACAGGAGCCCCCAGGCCCGGGCCACATATAAGGGCGAAGCGTTGTTGGGCCAGGCCTAGAACGGTGTGCGGGCACGCGTGGCAGAGTTTTAACCGTGGTAATTTCTTCGCCAGTTCCGCTTCCCCACGACTCGCATTGAGTGCGTGACGTGGGGGTCGTGCGTGGAACGGCCACATCACGCTTGCGTTACCCCGCGGTGAATAGTAAAGAGGCAGCCCGCGTCTTCCCCATAAAAGAGGAAGCCGTATGGGCGCTGCTTATTTACAAAGTGGACTCGGGTCGTGGCCTCCATGGCGCCCGCGCCCCATGATCATGGGGCAGGGAACAATCACTCCACTTGTCTTCTTAATTCTGGCTCGCTTGCCGCGTGTCCCCCATGCCTCAGGGAGCGTAGGTGGCGGATACGGAGGGTACGGGCATTAACACTAAGGCGGGAAGCCGGGCATTGCTGATTGGAGCAACGGGTCGGTCTTGATTCCCTGCGCCTCTGGCTGCCGGATTGGTCGAGTGGGGTGGCTGCCCTTAGGTTGGGGGGGCCGAGCCCCGGCTCTGCCCCTCTATAAATAGGGGAGATGGACATCATCCTACCGCATTCATCTATTTCCTACTTGATCATTTTCTTCCACTCGCCATGGTTAGAGGGCGCGCCGGCGCTCCAACAACGTGTCCCCCCTCCCCCGGAGCTCATGGCAGGGGAGCCCACCGTGAGAGGAAGAGGGAGGGGGCGAGGCCGCCGTGGCGTTCGGGGGAGAGGAGGACGCGGCGACGCACCGGCCGCGCTTCCGCCAGCGGCTCTTCCCCCAATGGAGGGCCATGTCGGAGACCAGTCCCGTGAGTTCTTCATCAGGTTGTACAAGCCAGTGTGCAGTCACCTCCGCCTCCCCACCCCATTCGCTCGGGTAATGGAGCTTGACCCGCCTCATGCCTTGAGGCTGCATATGAGGGGCTGCGGGAACGACAGCATGTGGGTCGAGGTCGACTTCTCCGCCCCTCACATCATGTACCTCCGCCGTGGGTGGAAGACCTTTGCCCACGCCCATAGCTTGTCGGAGGGGCACGTTCTCCAGTTCAAATTAATGGAGAATGACCTGCTCTCCATCAAGGTCTTTGGGCGCTCAGGAACCCGCTTTAGGGTGCTGTGCGAAGAGTTCCACCGACAACGAAACCTCCTCCTTGAGCGACAGTGATGAGGAGGACAGCGACAGCGACGACGGCGGTAGCGGGCGGGAGGACGCTGATTCCGACTCCGACTGACCATCGATGGTAGCACCATCATTTGCATCGCCCTCCTCCCTTGGCCACGCATCTCACCGAGGGTCATCCCCGCCATGCTCTCCATCGGAGCATTCCATGTCGCCTCTTCTTTGCCTTCATCTGCTGCATGATACGTCTCCAACGTATCTATACTTTTTTATTGTTCCATGCTATTATATTATCCTTCTAGGATGTTTTTATGGGCTTTAATATACCCCTTTATATGATTTTTGGGACTAACCTATTAACCCAGAGCCCAGTGCCAATTTCTGTTTTTCTCCTGGTTTAGAGTATCGCAGAAAAGGAATATCAAACGGAGCCCAATTAACCTGAAAATCAACGGAGGTTATTTTTGGACCAGAAGAATCCCAGAAAGTGTCGGATGGGGGCCAGAAGGTCCACGGGCTGCCCATGAGGGTAGGGGCACCCCCCTACTGGGCGCGCCCCCTGCCTCGTGGACAGCCCGGAGACCCCCTTTACTTGCCCCCGACTCTAACACCTCCTATATATACTGAAACCTCCGGAAAGTAACCTAGATCGGGAGTTCCGCCGCCGAAAGCCTCTGTTGCCACCAAAAACCAATCTAGACCCGTTTTGGCACCCTGCCGGAGGGGGGGATCCCTCTTCGATCGCCATCTTCATCATCCCGGCGCTCTCCATGACGAGGAGGGAGTAGTCCACCCTCGGGGCTGAGGGTATGTACCAGTAGCTATGTTTTTGATCTCTCTCTCCTGTTCTTGAGATGGCATGATCTTGATGTATCGCGAGCTTTGCTATTATAGTTGGATCTTATGATGCTTCTCCCCTCTACTCTCTTGTAATGGATTGAGTTTTCTCTTTGAAGTTATCTTATCGGATGGAGTCTTTAAGGATTTGAGAACACTTGATGTATGTCTTGCATGTGCTTATCTGTGGTGACAATGGGATATCACGTGATCCACTTGATGTATGTTTTGGTGATCAACTTGCGGGTTCCGTGACCTTGGGAATCTATGCATAGGGGTTGGCACACGTTTTCGTCTTGACTCTCCGGTAGAAACTTTGGGGCACTCTTTGAAGTACTTTGTGTTGGTTGAATAGATGAATCTGAGATTTTGTTATGCATATTGTATAATCATGCCCACGGATACTTGAGGTGACAATGGAGTATCTAGGTGACATTAGGGTTTTGGTTGATTTGTATCTTCAGGTGTTATTCTAGTACGAACTCTATAATAGATCGATCAGAAAGGATAACTTTGAGGTGGTTTCGTACCCTACCATAATCTCTTCGTTTGTTCTTCGCTATTAGTGACTTTGGAGTGACTCTTTGTTGCATGTTGAGGGCTAGTAATATGATCCAATTATGTTATCCTTGTTGAGAGAACTTGCACTAGTGAAAGTATGAACCCTAGGCCTTGTTTCAACGCATTGCACTACCGTTTATGCTCACTTTTACCACTTTCTACCTTGCTGTTTTTATATTTTCAGATTACAAAAACTTATATCTACCATCCATATTGCACTTGTATCACCATCTCTTTGCCGAACTAGTGCACCTATACAATTTACCATTGTATTGGGTGTGTTGGGGACACAAGAGACTCTTTGTTATTTGGTTGCAGGGTTGTTTGAGAGAGACCATCTTCATCCTACGCCTCCCACAGATTGATAAACCTCAGGTCATCCACTTGAGGGAAATTTGCTACTGTCCTACAAACCTCTGCACTTGGAGGCCCAACAACTTCTACAAGAAGAAGGTTGTGTAGTAGACATCAACCTCTTTTCTGGCGCCATTGCCAGGGAGGTGAGTGCTTGAAGGTATATCTTTAGATCTTGCAATCGAATCTTTTGGTTTCTTGTTTTATCGCTAGTTTAGTTTATAAAAGAAAACTACAAAAAAATGGAATTAAGGTTAGCGCATATGCTTCATCTTTGCAATATCTTTCGTGAAAGTGATGGGAAGGAAAATTGTGCTCAAGTACTAGAAGAAGAATTACATAGAATGCTTGGCATAAAATATGTGAATGATAAGCATGATTGCAATGGTGTTAGTATGAATTCTTTGAATACCCATAATGCTAATGATATGCAAAGCCACAAGCTTGGGGATGCTATGTTTGATAAAGATGATATTTTTAGTCCCCCAAGTTTTGATGAGGAAACTTATTATGATGAAAGCATGCCTCCTATTTATGATGATTATATTTATGAAAGTGGATTTGGAGAGGTCATGACTTTATTTAGTGATGAATCCACTATTTCGGAAGAGGTTCCAATTGTTTATGAGAACAAAGTTGCTATCTATGATGATTATTGTGATGACTTGTATGTTATTAATAATAATGATAACCATGAAACTTGTCATCATGATTTTAGTTTTCAATTGGATTATGCCTCACATGATAAATATTTTGTTGAGTTTGCTCCCACTATTATTCATGAGAAGAAATTTGCTTATGTGGAGAGTAATAAAATTTATATGCTTGGGGATCATGACAAGGATGCTTTATGTGATAGTTATATTGTTGAATTCATTCCTGATGCCTCTGAAAATTATTATGAGGGAGGAACATATGCTTCTACATATTGCAATAATATGAAGTTTCCTCTCTATGTGCTTAAAATCTTGAAGTTATGCTCGTTTTCCCTTGCAATGCTAGTTGATTATCGTTCCCATAAGTTGTTTGCTCACAAAATCCCTATGAATAGGAAGTGGATTAGACTTAAATGAGCTAGTCATATTCTTCATGATGCTCTCCTTATGTTTCAATTCTTATCTTTTACGCGAGCATCATTGTAATCATTGTGCCTAGCTAGGGGCGTTAAACAATAGCGCTTGTTGGGAGGCAACCCAATTTTATTTTCTTTGTTTTTGCTTCTGTTTAGGAATAAATATTGCATCTAGCTTCTTCTTAGATGTGGTTTAACGTTTTAATTAGCGTTTGTGCCAAGTAGAACCTTTGGGAAGACTTGTGTGAAGTTTATGCGATCATGCTGTAAAAAACAGAAATGTTAGCGCTCACGAGATTGGCTACCATTTTTTACTGGAGAGTGCTTTTTAGTTGATTCTTTTTTCAGATGATTAATAGACAAATTCCTCACGTCCACCAATTTATTTCAGAATTTTTAGAGTTACAGAAGTATTCGAAAGTTACAGATTACTACAGATTGTTCTGTGTTTGACAGATTCTGTTTTCTATGAGTTGTTTGCTTATTTTGATGAATCTATGAGTAGTATCGGAGGCTATGAACCATGGATAAGTTGGAATACAGTAGATATAACACCAATATGAATTTAGAATGAGTTCATAACAATACCTAAGTGGTAGTTTTATTTTCTTATACTAACGGAGCTTACGAGTTTTCTGTTAAGTTTTGTGTTGTGAAGTTTACAAGTTTTGGGTAAAGATTCCACGGACTATGGAATAAGGAGTGGCAAGAGCCTAAGCTTGGGGATGCCCAAGTCACCCTAAGGTAATATTCAAGGACAACCAAAAGCCTAAGCTTGGGGATGCCCCGGGAAGGCATCCCCTCTTTCTTCTTTGTCTATCGGTAACTTTACTTGAGGCTATATTTTTATTCACCACATGATATGTATTTTGCTTGGAGCATCAATTTGTTTTATTTTCTTTTGCTTGCTGTTTGAATAATATCCCAAGATCTGAAATTATTAAATGTTAGAGAGTCTTCACATAGTCACATAATTATTCAACTACTCATTGTTCTTCACTTATATCTTTTAGAGTAGTTTGTCATTCACTCTAGTGCTTCACTTATATATTTTAGAGCACGGCGGTGGTTTTATTTTGAAGAAATAGATGAACTCTCATGCTTCACTTATATTATTTTGAGTATCTTTTAGAATAGCATGGTATTTTGCTTTGGTTATAAAACTAGTCCTAATATGATAAGCAACCAAGTTGGGTATAGTAAAAACATTCATATAAAGTCCATTTAATATGATGAGAAGTTTGATACTTGATGATTGTTTTGAGATATGAGGATGGTGATATTAGAGTTATGCTAGCGGAGTAATTATGAATTTGAGAAATACTTATGTTAAAGTTTGTGATTCCCGTAGCATGCACGAATGGTGAACCGCTATGTGACGAAGTTAGAGCATGAGGTATTTATTGAGTGTCATCCTTTGTGTGGAGGTCGGGGGCGCGCGATGGTTAACTCCTACCAACCTCCCCCCTAGGAGCAGGCGTTGACTACTTTGTTTTGATGACTCGTAAATTTTTGCAATAAGTATATCAGTTCTTTATGACTAATGTTGAGTCCATGGATTATACGCACTCTCACCCTTCCACCATTGCTAGCCTCTCTTGTACTGCGCAACTCTCGCCGGTATCATACACCCACCATATACCTTCCTCAAAACAGCCACCAAACCTACCTATCATGGCCTTTCCATAGCCATTCCGAGATATATTGCCATGCAACTTTCCACCGTTCCGTTCATATGACACGCTTCATATTGTCATATTGCCATGCGTGATCATGTAGTTGACATCGTAATTGTGGGAAAGCCAGCATGCATAATTTTTTCATACATGTCACTCTTGATTCATTGCACATCCCGGTACACCATCGGAGACATTCACTCAGAGTCATATTTTGTTCTAGCTTCGAGTTGTAATCTTTGAGTTGTAAGTAAATAAAAGTGTGATGATCTTCATTATTAGAGCATTGTCCCATGTGAGGAACCAAAAAAAGAGAGAGAAAGGCTAAAAAAAGATGGCCCAAAAAAGGGGGGGCTAAAAAAAGAGAAGCCCCTCCAAAAAAAAGAGATAAGGGACAATGCTACTATCCTTTTCCACACTTGTGCTTCAAAGTAGCACCATAATCTTCATGATAAAGAGTCTCTTGTTTTGTCACTTTCATATACTAGTGGGAATTTTTACTATAGAACTTGGCTTGTATATTCCAACGATGGGCTTCCTCAAATGCCCTAGGTCTTCATGAGCAAGCAAGTTGGATGCACACCCACTTAGTTTCTTTTTGAGCTTTCATACACTTATGGCTCTAGTGCATTTGTTGCATGGCAATCCCTACTCACTCACATTGATATATATTGATGGGCATCTCCATAGCCCGTTGATACGCCCAGTCGATGTGAGACTATCTTCCTCCTTTTTGTCTTCTCCACAACCACCACTCTATTCCACATATAGTGCAATGTCCATGGCTAACGCTCATGTATTGCGTGAAAGTAGAAAGGTTTGAAAAAAATTTGAGTATGAAAACAATTGCTTGGCTGAAACCGGGGTTGTGCATGATATGGATATTTTGTGTGATGAAGAGGGAGCATGGCCAGACTATATGATTTTGTAGGGATAACTTTCTTTGGCCATTTTATTTTGAGAAGACATGATTGCTTTGTTAGTATGCTTGAAGTATTATTATTCTTATGTCAATATTAAACTTTTGTCTTGAATCTTTCGGATCTGAACATGCATGCCACAATAAAGTAAATTACATTGAAAATTATGTTGGTTAGCATTCCACATCAAAAAATATGTTCTTATCATTTACCTACTCGAGGACGAGCATGAATTAAGCTTGGGGATGCTTGATACGTCTCCAACGTATCTATAATTTTTTTATTGTTCCATGCTATTATATTATCCTTCTAGGATGTTTTATCTGCTTTAATATACCCTTTTATCAGATTTTTGGGACTAACCTATTAACCCAGAGCCCAGTGCCAGTTTCTGTTTTTCTCCTGTTTTAGAGTATCGCAGAAAAGGAATATCAAACGGAGCCCAATTGACCTGAAACTCAAAGGAGGTTATTTTTGGACCAGAAGAAGCCTAGAAAGTGCCGGAGGGGGCCGAGAACGTCCACGGACTGCCCACGAGGGTAGGTGGCGCGCCCCCCCACTAGGCGCACCCCCTGCCTCATGGACAGCCCGGAGACCCCCTTTACTTGCCCCCGACTCCAACACCTCATATATATACTGAAACCTCCGGAAAGTAACCTAGATCTGGAGTTCCACCTCCGAAAGCCTCTGTTGCCATCGAAAACCAATCTAGACCCGTTCTGGCACCCTGCCGAAGGGTGGAATCCCTCTACGGTGGCCATCTTCATCATCCCGGCGCTCTCCATGACGAGGAGGGAGTAGTCCACCCTCGGGGCTGAGGGTATGTACCGGTAGCTATATGTTTGATCTCTCTCTCTCTCCATCTCTCTCTCGTGTTCTTGAGATGGCACAATTTTGATGTATCGCGAGCTTTGCTATTATAGTTGGATCTTATGATGCTTCTCCCCCTCTACTCTCTTGTAATGGATTGAGTTTTCCCTTTGAAGTTATCTTACTGGATTGAGTCTTTAAGGATTTGAGAACACTTGATGTATGTCTTGCATGTGCTTATCTGTGGTCACAATGGGATATCACGTGATGCACTTGATGTATGTTTTGGTGATCAACTTGCGGGTTCTGTGACCTTGGGAATCTATGCATAGGGGTTGGCACACGTTTTCGTCTTGACTCTCCGGTAGAAACTTTGGGGCACTCTTTGAAGTACTTTGTGTTGGTTGAATAGATGAATCTGAGATTGTGTGATGCATATGTTATAACCATGCCCACGGATACTTGAGGTGACAATGGAGTATCTAGGTGACATTAGGGTTTTGGTTGATTTGTATCTTAAGGTGTTATTCTAGTACGAACTTTATAATAGATCGATCAGAAAGGATAACTTTGAGGTGGTTTCGTACCCTACCATAATCTCTTCGTTTGTTCTCCGCTATTAGTGACTTTGGAGTGACTCTTTGTTGCATGTTGAGGGCTAGTAATATGATCCAATTATGTTATCCTTGTTGAGAGAACTTGCACTAGTGAAAGTATGAACCCTAGGCCTTGTTTCAACGCATTGCACTACCGTTTATGCTCACTTTTACCACTTGCTACCTTGCTGTTTTTATATTTTCATATTACAAAAACCTATATCTACCATCTATATTGCACTTGTATCACCATCTCTTCGCCGAACTAGTGCACCTATACAATTTACCATTGTATTGGGTGTGTTGGGGACACAAGAGACTCTTTGTTATTTGGTTGCAGGGTTGTTTGAGAGAGACCATCTTCATCATATGCCTCCCACGGATTGATAAACCTTAGGTCATCGACTTGAGGGAAATTTGCTACTGTCCTACAAACCTCTGCACTTGGAGGCCCAACAACATCTACAAGAAGAAGGTTGTGTAGTAGACATCACCGCACCTGGGAGGAAAGGGGCAAGAATGGAGATTGCAAGGCGCTTATCTTTCTTTTAGCTTGTAGGCACTTGCCAAATCTTAATTTCTAAATAATGTAATCTCTAGAGCCCATGTATGTGTCATGTAACATTCGTACTTGTATCAGCATGTCAATGAAAAAGACCAGCCTTGCCGGGGACCCGCACATGTATACGTCCATGCAGAGGCGAAATGGGTCTTAAATGCAAATAAACAAGTTCCCCAGGCAAGCCATCCTACCGGTGCCCTCTGCGCCTGCCGGAGAATCACATCTGCCGGGTTGCAAACAAAGGGTCTAGCCCCTCGTCAATCTTCTTTTAGTAAAGGCTACTATGACCATTCTGACCGAAGCAGCGTTCGGGTCAGGGATGGGAGCACCTGAGTTTAAAAGAGGGTGTCGAGGTTTTCTAATGCACAAGTCAGAGGTTACGAACATGGATGGGCAAGAGGTGAACTTTATCTGTTTGGTTTACCGGGGATCGTCATGTCGGGCAGTCTTCCCATCTTCTTGCCAGGGCCGGGTCCTTGGCGGAATCCAGCGTCCTTGCCATGGCTGGAAAGGAGAGAGGACAAGAGCATGGAACCTTGTCGGTCTATCAACATTTGTTGGAATCAAAAAGCAGTACAATATCCTGGATAAGCATGTATATACACATACACATAAACATGGAAAATTAACGGGAAACTATACATACTAAAGGTTTTTTCTTCCCTGGCTACGCAGAGGGTCTGCGCCTGGCTTTGTACATAGGGTTACATGACTTGCCGGCAAGGCTAGTACAAAAATGGGGTTGCCGGGGCTCCCGAAAACCGTGCCCTAGGGGTAAAACTTGCGAAGATGTTCGATATTCCAGGAAGTGGTCACCGGGATTCCATCTTTGGTCTCCAGGCGGACTACGCCGGGCCTGGTGACTCGTATTACCCGATAAGGGCCTTCCCACTTCAGTGTCAACTTGTTTGAATTCTTGGCGAATTGGATTCACCGAAGAACAAGGTCGCCTTCCTCAAGGCTTCGGGCGTGAACCTTGCGGCTATGGTAGCGGCGCAAGGCTTGCTAGTAGCGAGCGGCTCGCACAACAGCCTGAAGTCGATCTTCCTCAAGGAGCGTCGCGTCATCTTGGTGCAACTTCTCTTGCTCAAGCTCATCATAAGCGAGGGATCGAGGTGACCCGTATATGAGTTCCGTGGGGAGAACTGCTTCTGCCCCGTATACCAGGGCAAAGGGTGTCTGGCCAGTGGCTCGATTTGGTGTTGTTCTGATTGACCAAAGAACCCTTGGCAACTCATCAATCCAGCATCTTATGCACTTATGTAGCCTGTCATAATTTCTGGTCTTGAGGCCTCGCAACACTTCTGTATTCGCCCACTCAGCCTGGCCGTTACTTCTGGGATGAGCAACAGAAGCAAAACAAACCTTGTCGCCGAGGTCTTGGATGTACTGCATGAAGGTGCGGCTCGTGAACTGTGTGTCATTGTCGATGATGACTCTATTTGGCACACCAAAATGGCAGACTAGTCCTTTGAAAAACTTGACGGATGATTGTGATGTCACATTTCTCACCGGTTCCACTTCCGGCCACTTTGTGAACTTGTCAATCGTGACGTACAAGTACTCAAAGCCCCCGACAGCACGGGGAAAGGGGCCCAGTATGTCGAGCCCCCAGAGTTAAAATGGCCAGGAAAGAGGGATTGTCTGAAGAGCTTGAGCTGGTTGATGAAGCTCTTTGAATGGAATTGGCACGCTTCACACTTGGTTACCAGTGCAGTTGCATCCTGGAGGGCGGTGGGCCAGAAGAAACCTTGCCGGAATGCCTTGCCGGCAAGGGCTCTTGACCCTATGTGGGAGCCACACATGCCTCCATGTATCTCTGTCAACAGCTCCAGCCATCCTCCTGAGGAATGCACTTCAATTGTACAATGTTCGGTCTCCTTCTGAATAAGGCATTATCCACGAACTGGTACATGCTGGACCGACGGGCTACTTTATCTACCTCTTCATGTTCCTCAAAGAGTTCCCCTGTTTGGAGGAAACGGACGGTGCACTGCGCCCATGCCGGAGCTTGGGGCTCGACGGCAAGGACTAAAGTCTCATCTCCGGTCGTAGGGGCAGCTGCCTCTATGGTTGTGGCTTGGGGCCCTGCCGGAGATTGCTGCACCCCGGCAAGCTTGGGGCACCCGACAACGTGCTTGTCGGCGGTTCCTGGGAGCTCAGTAGGAAATTACTTGTCGGGGTCTGCCTTCCTTCGTTTGTTCTGTCCCACAGATGGCTCAACGGATGGCTGGGTTAATTGAAGCACAAAGGTACCTGGTTCCACAGGCAACTTGAGGGCAGCACGTTTTGACAAGTCGTCGACAATGCAGTTCTCCGCTCGGGGAACATGCTCTGCCTGTAGACCATCAAAACGCTCCTCCAACTTCCTCACTTCATCCACATAGGCCTCCATCAACGAGCTCTGGTAATCCTTGTTAACTTGCTTGACGACAAGCTATGAATCACCCCTGATGATGAGCTTCCTGATTCCGAGGTATGCCGCGATCCTGAGACCAGCAAGCAATCCCTCGTACCCTGCAGTGTTGTTCATTAATTTTTCTCGGGGAAAGTGCATCTGGACTACGTACTTGAGGTGCTCTTCGGTGGGTGTGACGAGTAGCACGCCGGCACCAGCACCTTGCAGCGAGAAAGCTCCATCAAAGTACATAATCCAGTCACGGCTCGTCTCCTTGCCGGGAAGGGTGGCTTCCTGAATCTCTTCGTCGGCGTTGAGGTCCATTCAGCTATGAAATCTGCCAAGGCTCGCCTCTGAATTGTTGAAGTACTTTCAAACTTGAGGCCAAAGCTTGATAGTTCCAACGCCCACTCCACAATCCTCCCGGTTGCATTCGGGTTGTGCAAGATTCATTACAAAGGGAGGCGGGTGACGACGGGTGATCTCATGCACTTGGAAATAGTGATGCAGCTTCTCGAGGTCATAATGAGGCTGAAAAGTAGCTATGTATACCAGAATATCTTGATCTAGCCCCTTACAAGAGGGAATTGACAAAATAAACCGGGTGTTGCATCACCTTCTTCTTCTGTTCGACTTCGCCCACTTGCGCAGACTTTGTCTTGCCGGGACCAGGCTTTTCCAGGGGTTCTGCCTTGCCGGCATCAGGCCCTGTCGGGGAGAGCTCCGGCCCATCATTCGACTACTCTGCCGCTGTCGCTGCTTCTTCCTCAAATTCTCTCTGTGCCACCAGCGCAGCACTGACCACTTGATTCGTTGCGCTAGATATAGTAGCAACGGCTCTTGCGGTTTAGGCGCGACTAGTATTGGCATGGAGGAGAGGTACCTTTTCAAATCTTGCAGCGCTGCCTCTGCCTCCGGAGTCCATTTCACTGGACCCGCCTTTTTCAAAACTTTGAAAAAGGGGAGGGTGCGCTCAGCAGATTTGGAGATGAACCTACTTAGAGCAGCAACACAGCCGGCGAGCCTACGGACGTCTTTGGCTCATCTTGGTGCCTCAATCTGCTCAATTGTTTTGGTCTTGTGGGGATTCGCTTCGATTCCGCGTTGAGACACAAAGAAACCAACAAGTTTGCTGGATAGGATGCCGAACACGCACTTCTCTGGGTTGAGCTTTGATGTCTACTACGCAACCTTCTTCTTGTAGACGTTGTTGGGCCTCCAAGTGCAGAGGTTTGTAGGACAGTAGCAAATTTCCCTCAAGTGGATGACCTAAGGTTTATCAATCCGTGGGAGGCGTAGGATGAAGATGGTCTCTCTCAAACAACCCTGCAACCAAACAACAAAGAGTCTCTTGTGTCCCCAACACACCCAATACAATGGTAAATTGTATGGGTG
Organism: Secale cereale; assembly: GCA_902687465.1. Taxonomy (NCBI): domain Eukaryota; kingdom Viridiplantae; phylum Streptophyta; class Magnoliopsida; order Poales; family Poaceae; genus Secale; species Secale cereale. Next base: position 539,820,110 of record LR738709.1, on the reverse strand, counting down.
CACTAGTTCGGCGAAGAGATGGTGATACAAGTGCAATATGGATGGTAGATATAGGTTTTTGTAATAAGAAAATATAAAAACAGCAAGGTAACTAAAGATAAAAGTGGGCATAAATGGTGTTGCAATGATAGGAAACAAGGCCTAGGGTTCATACTTTCACTAGTGCAAGTTCTCTCAACAATAATAATATAAATGGATCATATAACCACTCCTCAACATGCAAGAAAGAGTCACTCCAAAGTCACTAATAGCAGAGAACAAACAAAGAGATTATTGTAGGGTACGAAACCACCTCAAAGTTATTCTTTCTGATCGATCTATTCAAGAGTCCGTAGAAAAATAACACGAAGCTATTCTTTCTGTTCTATCTATCCTAGAGTTCGTACTAGAATAACACCTTAAGAAACAAATCAACCAAAACCATAATGTCACCTAGATACTCCATTGTCACCTCACGTATCTGTGGGCATGATTATACGATATGCATCACACAATCTCAGATTCATCTATTCAACCAACACAAAGTACTTCAAATAGTGCCCCAAAGTTTCTATCAAAAAGTCAAGACGAAAACGTGTGCCAACCCCTATGCATAGATTCCCAAGGTCACAGAACCCGCAAGTTGATCACCAAAACATACATCAAGTAGATCAGCTGATATCCCATTGTCACCACAGATAAGCACATGCAAGACATACATCAAATGTTCTCAAATCCTTAAAGACTCAATCCGATAAGATAACTTCAAAGGGAAAACTCAATCCATTACAAGAAGGTAGAGGGGGAGAAGCATAATAAGATCCAACTATAATAGCAAAGCTCGCGATACATCAAGATCGTGCCATCTCAAGAATACGAGAGAGAGAGAGAGAGATCAAACACATAGCTACTGATACATACCCTCAGCCCCGAGGGTGAACTACTCCCCCTCGTCATGGAGAGCGCCGGGATGATGAAGATGGCCACCGGAGAGGGATTCCCCCCCTCCGGCAGGGTGCCAGAACGGGTCTAGATTGGTTTTCGGTGGCAACAGAGGCTTTCGGCGGCGGAACTCACGATCTAGGTTATTTTCTGGAGGTTTCTGTATATATAGGAGGTGTTGTAGTCAGGGGAAATTAAAGGGGGTCTCCGGGCTGTCCACGAGGTAGGGGGGCGTGCCCCCCACCCTCATAGGCAGCCGTGGACATTCTGGTCCTCCTCCGGTACTCTCTGGTCTTCTACTGGTCCAAAAACGTCCTCCGTTGAGTTTCAGGTCAATTGGGCTCCGTTTGATATTCCTTTTCTGCGATACTCAAAAACAAGGAAACAAACAGAAACTGGCACTCGGCTCTGGGTTAATAGGTTAGTCCCAAAAATCATATAAAAGTGTATATAAAAGCCCATAAAACATCCTATAAGGATAATATAATAGCATGGTACAATCAAAAATTATAGATACGTTGGAGACATATCAAGCATCCCCAAGCTTAATTCCTGCTCGTCCTCGAGTAGGTAAATGATAAAAACAGAATTTTTGACGTGGAATGCTACCTAACATAATTATCAATGCAATTTTCTTTATTGTGGCATGAATGTTCAGATCCGAAAGATTCAAGGTAAAAGTTTATATTGACATAAGAATAACAATACTTCAAGCATACTAACAAAGCAATTATGTCTTCTCAAAATAACATGGCCAAAGAAAGTTCATCCCTACAAAATCATATAGTTTGGCTATGCTCCATCTTCGTCACACAAAATACCCAAATCATGCACAACCCCGGTTTCAGCCAAGCACTTGTTTCATACTTCAATTTTTTCAAACTTTTTCAACTTTCACGCAATACATGAGCGTGAGCCATGGATATAGCACTATAGGTGGAATAGAGTGGTGGTTGTGGAGAAGACAAAAGAGGAAGATGATCTCACATCAACTAGGGGTATCAATGGGCTATGGAGATGCCCATCAATAGATATCAATGTGAGTGAGTAGGGATTGCCATGCAACTGATGCACTAGAGCTATAAATGTATGAAAGCTCAACAAAAGAAACTAAGTGGGTGTGCATCCAACTTGCTTGCTCATGAAGACCTAGGGCTAAGGAAGCCCATCGTTGGAATATACAAGCCAAGTTCTATAATGAAAATTCCCACTAGTATATGAAAGTGACAAAACAAGAGACTCTCTATCATGAAGATCATGGTTCTACTTTGAAGCACAAGTGTGGAAAAAGATAGTAGCATTGTCCCTTTTTATTTTTATTTTTTCCTTTTTTCCTTTTCTTTTTTGGCCCTTTCTTTTTTTTCTTTGGCCTTTCATTCTTTTTTTCTTTTTTTCTTTTTTCTTTTTTTTTCTTTTTTTGTTTGGGACAATGCTCTAATAATGATGATCATCACACTTATATTGATTTACAACTCGATATTACAACTCGATACTAGAACAAAGTATGACTCTATATGAATGCCTCCGGCGGTGTACCGAGATGTGCAATGAATCAAAAGTGACATGTATGAAAAATTATGCATGGTGGCCTAGCCACAAATACGATGTCAACTACATGATCATGCATGGCAATATGACAATGATGAAGCGTGTCATAGCAAATGGAACGGTGGAAAGTTGCATGGCAATATATCTCGGAATGGCTATGGAAATGCCATGATAGGTAGGTATGGTGGCTGTTTTGAGGAAGGTATATGGTGGGTGTATGGTACCGGTGAAAGTTGCGCGGTACAAGAGAAGCTAGCAATGGTGGAAGGGTGAGAGTGCGTATAATCCATGGACTCAAAATTAGTCATAAAGAACTCGCATACTTATTGCAAAAATCTACAAGTCATCAAAACAAAGTACTACACGCATGCTCCTAGGGGGGAGGTTTGTAGGAGTTAACCATCGCGCGCCCCCGACCTCCACACAAAGGATGACACTCAATGAAATACCTCATGCTTCAAATTTGTCACACAACGGTTACCATACGTGCATGCTACGGGACTTGCAAACCTCAGCACAAGTATTTCTCAAATTCATAACTACTCTACTAGCATGACTCTAATATCACCATCCTCATATCTCAAAACAATCATCAAGTATCAAACTTCTCATAGTATTCAATGCACTTTATGTGAAAGTTTTTACTATACTCATCTTGGATGCCTATCATATTAGGACTAGTTTTATAACCAAAGCACATTACCATGCAGTTCTAAAAGACTCTCAAATAGATATAAGTGAAGCATGAGAGATCAACAATTTCTACAAAATAAAACCACCACCGTGCTCTAAAAGATATAAGTGAAGTACTAGAGCAAAACTATCTAGCTCAAAAGATATAAGTGAAGCACATAGAGTATTCTAATAAATTCTAAACCATATTTATCTCTCTCAAAAGGTGTGCCCAGCAAGGATGATTGTGTCAAACTAAAAAGCAAAGACTCAAATCATACATGACGCTCCAAGCAAAACACATATCATGTGGTGAATAAAAATATAGTCCCGAGTATAGTTACCGATAGATGAAGACGAAAGAGGGGATGCCTTCCCGGGGCATCCCCATGCTTAGGCTTTTGGTTGTCCTTGAATTTTACCTTGGGGTGCCTTGGGCATCCCCAAGCTTAGGCTCTTGCCACTCCTTATTCCATTGTCCATCGAATCTTTACCCAAAACTTGAAAACTTCACAACACAAAACTCAACAGAAAACTCGTAATCTCCGTTAGTATAAGAAAATAAAACCACCACTTAGGTACTGTTATGAACTCATTCTAAATTCATATTGGTGTAATATCTACTGTATTCAAACTAATCCATGATTCATACCCTCCGATAGTACTCATAGATTCATCAAAATAAGCAAACAACACAAATGAAAACAGAATCTGTCAAAACAGAACAGTCTGTAGTAATCTGTAACTTTCGAATACTTCTGTAACTCAAAAAATTCTCAAATAAATTGGTGAACGTGAGGAATTTGTCTATCAATCATCTGCAAAAAGAATCAACTAAAAATCACTCTCCAGTAAAAAATGGTATCTGATCTCGTGAGGGCAAAAGTTTCTGTTTTTTACAGCAAGATCACATAGACTTCACCCAAGTCTTCCCAAAGGTTCTACTTGGCACAAACACTAATTAAAACACAAAACCACATCTAACCAGAAGCTAGATGCAATATTTATTCCTAAACAGAAGCAAAAGCAAAGAAAATAAAATAAAGTTGGGTTGCCTCCCAACAACCGCTATCGCTTAACGCCCCTAGCTAGGCATGATGATTTCAATGATGCTCGCATAAAAGGTAAGAATTGAAACATAAAGAGAGCATCATGAAGAATATGACTAGCACATTTAAGTCTAACCCACTTCCTATGCATAGGGATTTTGTGAGCAAACAACTTATGGGAACAATAATCAACTAGCATAGGAAAGCAAAACAAGCATAGCTTCGAAACTTCAAGCACATAGAGAGGAAACTTGATATTATTGCAATTCCTACAAGCAAATGATCCTCTCTCATAATAATTTTCAGTAGCATCATGAATGAATTCAACAATATAACTAGCACATAAAGCATTCTTTTCATGATCTACTTGCATAGTAATTTTACTACTCTCCACATAAGCAAATTTATTCTCATCAATAGTAGTGGGAGCAAACTCAACAAAATAACTATCATGTGAAGCATAATCTAATTGAAAGTTAAAATCATGATGAAAAGTTACATGGTTATCTTAATTCTTTATAGCATACGTGTCATCACAATAATCATCATAAATAGGAGGCATGCTTTCATCATAATAAATTTGCTCATCAAAACTTGGGGGGCTAAACATATCATCTTCCTCAAACATAGCTTCCCCAAGCTTGTGGCTTTGCATATCATTAGCATCATGGATATTCAAAGGATTCATACTAACAACATTGCAATCATGCTCATCATTCACATATTTTATGCCAAGCATTCTATGTAATTCTTCTTCTAGTACTTGAGCACAATTTTCCTTCCCGTCATTTTCACGAAAGATATTAAAAAGATGAAGCATATGAGGTAACCTCAATTCCATTTTTTGTAGTTTTCTTTTATAAACGAAACTAGTGATAAAACAAGAAACTAAAATATTCGATTGCAAGATCTAAAGATATACCTTCAAGCACTCACCTCCCTGGCAACGGCGCCAGAAAAGAGCTTTATGTCTGCTACGCAACTTTCTTCTTGTAGACGTTGTTGGGCCTCCAAGTGCAGAGGTTTGTAGGACAGTAGCAAATTTCCCTCAAGTGGATGACCTAAGGTTTATCGATCCGTGGGAGGCATAGGATGAAGATGGTCTCTCTCTCAAACAGCCCTGCAACCAAACAACAAAGAGTCTCTTGTGTCCCCAACATACCCAATACAATGGTAAATTGTATGGGTGCACTAGTTCGGCGAAGAGATGGTGATACAAGTGCAATATGGATGGTAGATATAGGTTTTTGTAATAAGAAAATATAAAAACAGCAAGGTAACTAAAGATAAAAGTGGGCATAAACGGTGTTGCAATGATAGGAAACAAGGCCTAGGGTTCATACTTTCACTAGTGCAAGTTCTCTCGACAATAATAACATAACCGGATCATATAACTATCCCTCAACATGCAACAAAGAGTCACTCCAAAGTCACTAATAGTAGAGAACAAACAAAGAGATTATTGTAGGGTACGAAACCACCTCAAAGTTATTCTTTCTGATCGATCTATTCAAGAGTCCGTAGTGAAATAACACGAAGCTATTATTTCTGTTCGATCTATCCTAGAGTTCGTACTAGAATAACACCTTAAGACACAAATCAACCAAAACCCTAATGTCACCTAGATACTCCATTGTCACCTCAAGTATCCGTGGGCATGATTATACGATATGCATCACACATTCTCTGATTCATCTATTCAACCAACACAAAGTACTTCAAAGACTGCCCCAAAGTTTCTATCAGAAAGTCAAGACGAAAATGTGTGCCAACCCCTATGCATAGATTCCCAAGGTCACGGAACCCGCAAGTTGATCACCAAAACATACATCAAGTAGATCACGTTATATCCCATTGTCACCACAGATAAGCACATGCAAGACATACATCAAGTGTGTTGGGGATCGTAGCAGAAAATCAAAAAAATTTCTACGCGTCACCAAGATCTATCTATGGAGTAATCTAGCAACGAGCATAAAGGTGAGTGCATCTACATACCCTTGTAGATCGCGATGCGGAAGCGTTGCAAGAACGCGGATGAAGGAGTCGTACTCGCTGCGATTCAGATCGCGGTTGATTCCGATCTAAGCGCCGAACAACGGCGCCTCCGCGTTCAACACACGTGCAGCCCGGTGACGTCTCCCACGCCTTGATCCAGCAAGGAGAGAGGGAGAGGTTGGGAAGGACTCCATCCAACAGCAGCACGACGGCGTGGTGGTGGTGGAGGAGCGCGGGACTCCAGCAGGGCTTCGCCAAGCGCTGCAAGAGATGAGGAGGGAGAGAGGTAGGGCTGCGCCATGCGACAGAGGTCAAAACGTGTTATGGGCAGCCCCAAACCTCACATATATATAGGGGGAAGGGGGGGCTGCGCCCCCTTTAGGGTTTCCCACCCCTAGGGGTGCGGCCAGCCCTAGATCCCATCTAGGGGGCGGCCAAGGGGGAGAGAGGGGGAGGCGCACCACTATGTGGGCCTTAGGCCCATCTGAGCCTAGGGTTTCTCCCCTTTTCCTTCTCTCTTTGCCTTGGGCCTGGTTAGGGGGGCGCACCAGCCCACCTGGGGCTGGTCCCCTCCCACACTTGGCCCACGCAGCCTTCTGGGGCCGGTGGCCCCACCCGGTGGACCCCCGGGACCCTCCCGGTGGTCCCGGTACGCTACCGATAGCGCCCGAAACTTTTCCGGTGACCAAAACGGGACTTCCCATATATGAATCTTTACCTCCGGACCATTCCGGAACTCCTCGTGACGTCCGGGATCTCATCCGAGACTCCGAACAACATTCGGTAACCGCGTACATACTTTCCCTATAACCCTAGCGTCATCGAACCTTAAGTGTGTAGACCCTACGGGTTCGGGAACCATGTAGACATGACCGAGACAACTCTCCGGCCAATAACCAACAGCGGGATCTGGATACCCATGTTGGCTCCCACATGTTCCACGATGATCTCATCGGATGAACCACGATGTCAAGGATTCAATCAATCCCGTATACGATTCCCTTTGTCTATCGGTATAGCACTTGCCCGAGATTCGATCGTCGGTATACTGATACCTTGCTCAATCTCGTTACCGGCAAGTCTCTTTACTCGTTCCGTAACACATCATCCCGTGATCAACTCCTTGATCACATATTGTGCACATTATGACGATGTCCTACCGAGTGGGCCCAGAGATACCTCTCCGTCATACGGAGTGACAAATCCCAGTCTCGATTCGTGCCAACCCAACAGACACTTTCGGAGATACCTGTAGTGCACCTTTATAGCCACCCAGTTACGTTGTGACGTTTGGTACACCCAAAGCATTCCTACGGTATCCGGGAGTTGCACAATCTCATGGTCTAAGGAAAATATACTTGACATATAGAAAAGCTTTAGCATACGAACTACACGATCTGTGCTAGGCTTAGGATTGGGTCTTGTCCATCACATCATTCTCCTAATGATGTGATCCCGTTATCAACGACATCCAATGTCCATGGTTAGGAAACCGTAACCATCTATTGATCAACGAGCTAGTCGTCTAGAGGCTCACTAGGGACATGGTGTTTGTCTATGTATCCACACATGTATCCGAGTTTCCTATCAATACAATTCTAGCATGGATAATAAACAATTATCGTGAACAAGGAAATATAATAATAACCAATTTATTATTGCCTCTAGGGCATATTTCCAACAGTCTCCCACTTGCACTAGAGTCAATAATCTAGTTCACATCGCCATGTGATTAACACTCATAGGTCACATCGCCATGTGACTAACATCCAAAGAGTTCACTAGAGTCAGTAATCTAGTTCACATCAATATGTGATTAACACTCAATGAGTTCTGGGTTTGATCATGTTATGCTCGTGAGAGAGGTTGTAGTCAACGGGTCTGTAACATTCAGATCCCTATGTACTTCGCAAAACTTTATGTCATATCGTAGATGCTGCTACCACGTTCCACTTGGAGCTATTCCAAACTGTTGCTCCATTATACATATCCGGTATCTCCTACTTAGAGTTACCCGGATAGGTGCTAAGCTTGCATCGACGTAACTGTTTACGTCGAACTCTTTATCACCTCCATAACCGAGAAACATTTCCTTATTCCTCTAAGGATAATTTTGACCACTATCTAGTGATCCACTCCTGGATCACCTTTGTACCCTCTTGCCAGACATGTGGCAAGGCACACATCAGGTGCGGTACTTAGCATGGCATACCGTATAGAGCCTATGACAAAAGCATAGGGGACGACCTTCGTCCTTCCTCTTTCTTCTGCCGTGGTCAAGCTTTGAGTCTTACTCAACTTCACACCTTACAAATCAGGTAAGAACTCCTTCTTTGACTGATCTATTTTGAACTCCTTCAAAATCATGTCAAAGGTGTGTGTTCTTTTGAAAGTATCATCAGGCGTCTTGATCTATCTGTATAGATCTTGATGCTCAATATGTAAGCAGCTTTATCCAGGTCTTCCTTTGAAAAACTCATTTCAAATAACCCTTTATGCTTTCCAGAAATTCTACATCATTTCGGATCAACAATATGTCATTCACATATACTTATCAGAAATGTTGTGATGCTCCCACTCACTTTATTGTAAATACAAGTTTCTAACAAACTTTGTATACCCAAAAACTTTGATCACTCCATCAAAGCATATATTCCGACTCCGAGATGCTTGCTCTAGTCCATAGAAGGATCGCTGGAGCTTAGCATATCTTTTAGCATCCTTAGGATCGACAAAACCTTTCTGATTGTATCATATACAACCTTTCCTTACGAAAACTGGTAAGGAAACTTGTTTTGTCATCCATCTGCCAGATTTCATAAATGCAGCTAATGCTAACATGATTCCGACGGACTTAAGCATCGCTACGGGTGAGAAAATCTCATCGTAGTCAACTCCTTGAACTTGTGGAAAACTCTTCGCCACAAGTCGAGCTTCATAGACGGTGACATTACCGTCCACGTCCGTCTTAGTCTTAAAGATCCATTTGTCTCAATGGCTTGCCGATCATAGGGCAAGTCCACCAAAGTCCATACTTTGTTTTGATACATGGATCCTATCTCGGATTTATCGGCTTCTAACCATTTGTCGGAATATGGGCCCACCATCGCTTCTCCATAGTTCGTAGGTTCATTGTTGTCCAACAACATGACATCTAAGACAGGATCACCGTACCACTCAGGAGTAGTACTTATCCTTGTCGACCTATGAGGTTTGATAGCAACTTGATCTGGAGCTTCATGATCACTATCATTAGTTTCCTCTTCAACTGTCGTAGGTTCCACAGAAACATCTTTCTGTGTTGCACTACTCTCCGGTTGAAGTGAGGGTTCGACAACCTCATCAAGTTCTATCTTCCTCCCACTCAATTCTTTCGAGAGAAACTCCTTCTCGAGAAAGGACCCATTCTTAGCGACAAACATTTTTGTCCTTGGATCTGAGATAGAAGGTATACCCAACTGTTACCTTTGGGTATCCTATGAAGATGTTTTGTCCGCTTTGGGTTCGAGCTTTTCCCGGCTGAAGCCATAAGCCTCGCAGCCCCAAACATTGAGAAACGACAACTACGGTTTCTTGCCAAACCATACGACGTCGTCTCAACGGACTTAGATGGTGCCCTATCTAAAGTGAATGCAGCTGTCTCTAATGCATAACCTCAAAATAACAGCGGTAGATCGGTAAGATACATCATAGATCGCACCATATCTCATAAGGTTCGATTACGATGTCTGGACACACCATTATGCTATGGTATTCCAGGTGGCTTCAACTGTGAAACATTTCCACAATGTCTTAAGTGATTGCCAAACTCATAATTCAGAAAATCTTCCCTTGATCAGATCGTAGGAACATGATCTTCTTGTTATGATGATTCTTAATCTTCACTCTGAAATTGCTTGAACTTTTCAAACATTTCAGACTTTTGCTTCATTAAGTAAATATACCCATATCTACTCAAATTGTCAGTGAAGATGAGAAAATAACGATATCCACTACACGCCTTAATTCTCATTGGATCACACACATCAGCATGTATGATTTCCAACAAGTCACTTTCCCGTTTCATTGTACCTAAACACGGGATCTTAGTCATCCTGCCCAAGAGGCATGGCTCGCATGTGTCAAGCGATTCAAAATCAAGTGACTCCAAACATCCATCAACATGGAGTTTCTTCATGCATTTTATGCCAAAATGACCTAAGCGGCAGTGCCACAAGAAAGTGGTGCTATCATCATTAACTCTACATCTTTTGGCATTAATATTATCATCATGTGTATTACTATGATCGAGATTCAACGAACCATTGGGTGTAAGACCATAAAGGTATTATTCATGTAAACAGAATAACCATTATTCTCTGACTTAAATGAATAACTGTATTGCAATGAACATGATCTAATCATATTCATGCTCAACGTAGACACCTGGTAACATTTATCTAGGTTCAACACTACTCTCGAAAATAGAGGGAGCGTGCGATGGTGATCTTATCAACCTTGGAAACACTTCCAACACACATCGTCACCTCGCCCTTAGCTAGTCTCCGTTCAGTTCGTAGCTTTTGCTTCAAGTCACTAATAATAGCAACTGAACCGGTATCCAATACCCATGTGCTACAAGGAGTACTAGTAAGGTACACATCAATAACACGTATATCAAATATACTTTGTTGAAGTTGCCAGCTTTTCTTATCTACCATGTATTTGGGGTAGTTCCGCTACCATGTGACCGTTACCCTTACAATCGAAGCACTTAGTCTCGAGGTTTGGGTGCAACCTTGGGTTCCCTCATTAGAGCGACAACTGGTTTGCCATTCATGAAGTTTCCCTTCTAGCCCTTGCCCCTTTTGAAACCAGTGGTCTTGTTAAACCATCAACACTTGATGCTCCTTCTTGATTTCTACTTTCGCGGTCTTAAGAACCGCTAATAGCTCCGGGATCATCTCCATCCTTTGCATGTCATAGTTCATCACGAAGTTCTAGTAGCTTGGTGATAGTGTCTAGAGAATTCTGTCAACCACTATCTCACCTAGAAGATTAACTCCCACTTGGTTCAAGTGATTTTAGCACCCAGACATTCTGAGCACATGCTCACTAGTTGAGCCATTCTCCTCCATATTTTTGGCAAAAGAAATTGTCAGAGGTCTCATACCTCTCAACACGGGCATGAGCCTGAAATCCCAATTTCAGCTCTTAGAACATCTCATATGTTCCATGGCGTTCAAAACGTCATTGGAATCCCGATTCTAAGCCGTAAAGTATGGTGCACTAAACTATCAAGTAGTCATCAGGACGTGTCTCTCAGGTGTTCACAACATCCACAGACAACGTTGTAGGGGTTTGCACATCGAGCGGTGCATCAAAGACGTAAGCTTTCTGTGCAGCAGTGAGGACACTCCTCGGACTACGGACCCAGTCCGCATCATTGCTTACAATATCTTTCAACTTAGTCTTTCTCTAGGATCGTATTAAACAGGGAGCTACAACGCAGTTATTGGTCTATAACATAATTTGCAAAGACAATTTAGACTATTGTTCATGACAATGAAGTTTATCTAATGAACTCCCACTCAGATAGACATCTCTCTAGTCATCTAAGTGATACATGATCCGAATCGACTAGGCCGTGTCCGATCATCACGTGAGACGGACTAGTCATCAACGGTGAACATCTTCATGTTGATCGTATCTTCTATACGACTCATGTTCGACCTTTCGGTCTTCCGTGTTCCGAGGCCATGTCTGTACATGCTAGGCTCGTCAAGTCAACCCTAAGTGTATCGCGTGTGTAAATCTGGCTTACACCCGTTGTATGCGAACGTTAGAACCTATCACACCCGATCATCACGTGGTGCTTCAGAACAACGAACCTTTGCAACGGTGCACAGTTAGGGGGAACACAATTCTTGAAATTTTAGTGAGAGATCATCTTATTCACTACCGTCGTTCTAAGCAAATAAGATGTAAAACATGATAAACATCACATGCAATCAAATAGTGACATGATATGGCCAATATCATTTTGCTCCTTTTGATCTTCATCTTCGGGGCTCCATGATCATCATTGTCACCGGCATGACACCATGATCTCCATCATCATGATCTCCATCATCGTGTCTTCATGAAGTCGTCTCGCCAAACATTACTTCTACTACTATGGCTAACGTTTAGCAATAAAGTAAAGTAATTACATGGCGTTATTCAGTGACACGCAGGTCATACAATAAATAAGACAACTCCTATGGCTCCTGCCGATTGTCATTCTCATCGACATGCAAGTCGTGATTCCTATTACAAGAACATGATCAATCTCATACATCACACATATATCATTCATCACATCCTTTTGCCCATATCACATCACACGGCACATGCTGCAAGAACAAGTTAGACGTCCTCTAATTGTTGTTGCAAGTTTTTACGTGGCTGCTATAGGTTTCTAGCAAGAACGTTTCTTACCTACGCCAAAACCACAACGTGATATGCCAATTTCTATTTACCCTTCATAAGGACCCTTTTCATCGAATCCGATCCGACTAAAGTGGGAGAGACAGACACCCGCTAGCCACCTTATGCAACTAGTGCATGTCAGTCGGTGGAACCTGTCTCACGTAAGAGTACGTGTAAGGTCGGTCCGGGCCGCTTCATCCCACGATGCCGCCGAATCAAGATAAGACTAGTAACGGCAAGTAAATTGACATGATCTACGCCCACAACTACTTTGTGTTCTACTCGTGCAAGATACTACGCATAGACCTAGCTCTAATACCACTGTTGGGGATCGTAGCAGAAAATCAAAATTTTTTCTACGCGTCACCAAGATCTATCTATGGAGTAATCTAGCAACGAGCATAAAGGTGAGTGCATCTACATACCCTTGTAGATCGCGATGCGGAAGCGTTGCAAGAACGCGGATGAAGGAGTCGTACTCGCTGCGATTCAGATCGCGGTTGATTCCGATCTAAGCGCCGAACAACGGCGCCTCCGCGTTCAACACACGTGCAGCCCGGTGACGTCTCCCACGCCTTGATCCAGCAAGGAGAGAGGGAGAGGTTGGGAAGGACTCCATCCAACAGCAGCACGACGGCGTGGTGGTGGTGGAGGAGCGCGGGACTCCAGCAGGGCTTCGCCAAGCGCTGCAAGAGATGAGGAGGGAGAGAGGTAGGGCTGCGCCATGCGACAGAGGTCAAAACGTGTTATGGGCAGCCCCAAACCTCACATATATATAGGGGGAAGGGGGGCTGCGCCCCCTTTAGGGTTTCCCACCCCTAGGGGTGCGGCCAGCCCTAGATCCCATCTAGGGGGGCGGCCAAGGGGGAGAGAGGGGGAGGCGCACCACTATGTGGGCCTTAGGCCCATCTGAGCCTAGGGTTTCTCCCCTTTTCCTTCTCTCTTTGCCTTGGGCCTGGTTAGGGGGGCGCACCAGCCCACCTGGGGCTGGTCCCCTCCCACACTTGGCCCACGCAGCCTTCTGGGGCCGGTGGCCCCACCCGGTGGACCCCCGGGACCCTCCCGGTGGTCCCGGTACGCTACCGATAGCGCCCGAAACTTTTCCGGTGACCAAAACGGGACTTCCCATATATGAATCTTTACCTCCGGACCATTCCGGAACTCCTCGTGATGTCCGGGATCTCATCCGGGACTCCGAACAACATTCAGTAACCGCGTACATACTTTCCCTATAACCCTAGCGTCATCGAACCTTAAGTGTGTAGACCCTACGGGCTCGGGAACCATGTAGTCATGACCAAGACAACTCTCCGGCCAATAACCAACAGCGGGATCTGGATACCCATGTTGGCTCCCACATGTTCCACGATGATCTCATCGGATGAACCACGATGTCAAGGATTCAATCAATCCCGTATACGATTCCCTTTGTCTATCGGTATAGCACTTGCCCGAGATTCGATCGTCGGTATACCGATACCTTGCTCAATCTCGTTACCGGCAAGTCTCTTTACTCGTTCCGTAACACATCATCCCGTGATCAACTCCTTGATCACATATTGTGCACATTATGATGATGTCCTACCGAGTGGGCCCAGAGATACCTCTCCGTCATACGGAGTGACAAATCCCAGTCTCGATTCGTGCCAACCCAACAGACACTTTCGGAGATACCTGTTGTGCACCTTTATAGCCACCCAGTTACGTTGTGACATTTGGTACACCCAAAGCATTCCTACGGTATCTGGGAGTTGCACAATCTCATGGTCTAAGGAAAAGATACTTGACATATAGAAAAGCTTTAGCATACGAACTACACGATCTGTGCTAGGCTTAGGATTGGGTCTTGTCCATCACATCATTCTCCTAATGATGTGATCCCGTTATCAACGACATCCAATGTCCATGGTTAGGAAACCGTAACCATCTATTGATCAACGAGCTAGTCGTCTAGAGGCTCACTAGGGACATGGTGTTTGTCTATGTATCCATACATGTATCTGAGTTTCCTATCAATACAATTCTAGCATGGATAATAAACGATTATCGTGAACAAGGAAATATAATAATAACCAATTTATTATTGCCTCTAGGGCATATTTCCAACAGCTGTTGGGGAACGTCGCATGGGAAACAAAAATTTTCCTACGTTCACCAAGATCAATCTAGGAGATGCATCTACGAGGGGAGAGTTGGATCCACATACCCTTGTAGATCGCTAAGCGGAAGCGTTCAAGAACGCGGTTGATGGAGTCGTACTCGCCGCGATTCAGATCGCCGAAGATCCTAGCACCGAACGGACGGTGCCTCCGCGTTCTTCACACGTGCAGCCCGGTGACGTCTCCCACGCCTTGATCCAGCAAGGAGAGAGGGAGAGGTTGGGGAAGACTCCATCCAACAGCAGCACAACGGCGTGGTGGTGGTGGAGGAGCGCGGGACTCCAGCAGGGCTTCGCCAAGCGCTGCGGGAGACGAGGAGGGAGAGAGGTAGGGCTGCGCCAATCGACCGAGGTCAAAACTTGTTCTGGGCAGCCCTAAACTTCACATATATATAGGGGGGAGGTAGGGGCTGCGCCCCCATCTAGGGTTTCCTCCCTAGGGGTGGCGGCAGCCCCCCAGAACCCATCTAGGGTGCGGCCAAGGGGGGGAGAGAGAGGGGGCGCCCTAGGATGGGCCTTAAGGCCCATCTGGACCTAGGGTTTGCCCCCCTCCACCCTCCATGCGCCTAGGGACTTGGTGGGGGGGCGCACCAGCCCCCTTGGGGCTGGTCCCCTCCCACACTTAGCCCACGCAGCCACCTGGGGCTGGTGGCCCCACCTGGTGGACCCCCGGGACCCTCCCGGTGGTCCCGGTACATTACCGATATCGCCCGAAACTTTTCCGGTGACCAAAACAGGACTTCCCATATATGAATCTTTACCTCCGGACCATTCCGGAACTCCTCGTGACGTCTGGGATCTCATCCGGGACTCCGAACAACATTCGGTAACCGCGTACATACTTTCCCTATAACCCTAGCGTCATCGAACCTTAAGTGTGTAGACCCTACGGGCTCGGGAACCATGTAGACATGACCGAGACAACTCTCCGACCAATAACCAACAGCGGGATCTGGATACCCATGTTGGCTCCCACATGTTCCACGATGATCTCATCGGATGAACCACGATGTCAAGGATTCAATCAATCCCGTATACGATTCCCTTTGTCTATCGGTATAGCACTTGCCCGAGATTCGATCGTCGGTATACCGATACCTTGCTCAATCTCGTTACCGGCAAGTCTCTTTACTCGTTCCGTAACACATCATCCCGCGATCAACTCCTTGATCACATATTGTGCACATTATGATGATGTCCTACCGAGTGGGCCCAGAGATACCTCTCCGTCATACGGAGTGACAAATCCCAGTCTCGATTCGTGCCAACCCAACAGACACTTTCGGAGATACCTGTAGTGCACCTTTATAGCCACCCAGTTACGTTGTGACGTTTGGTACACCCAAAGCATTCCTACGGTATCCGGGAGTTGCACAATCTCATGGTCTAAGGAAAATATACTTGACATATAGAAAAGCTTTAGCATACGAACTACACGATCTGTGCTAGGCTTAGGATTGGGTCTTGTCCATCACATCATTCTCCTAATGATGTGATCCCGTTATCAACGACATCCAATGTCCATGGTTAGGAAACCGTAACCATCTATTGATCAACGAGCTAGTCGTCTAGAGGCTCACTAGGGACATGGTGTTTGTCTATGTATCCACACATGTATCCGAGTTTCCTATCAATACAATTCTAGCATGGATAATAAACAATTATCGTGAACAAGGAAATATAATAATAACCAATTTATTATTGCCTCTAGGGCATATTTCCAACAAAGTGTTCTCAAACCCTTAAAGACTCAATCCGATAAGATAACTTCAAAGGGAAAACTCAATCCATTACAAGAAGGTAGAGGGGGAGAAGCATCATAAGATCCAACTATAATAGCAAAGCTCACGATACATCAAGATCGTGCCATCTCAAGAACACGAGAGAGAGAGAGAGAGATCAAACACATAGCTACTGATACATACCCTCAGCCCCGAGGGTGAACTACTCCCCCCTCGTCATGGAGTGCGCCGAGATGATGAAGATGGCCATCAGAGAGGGATTCCCCCCTCCGGCAGGGTGCCAGAACGGGTCTAGATTGGTTTTCGGTGGCAACAGAGGCTTTCAGCGGCGGAACTCCCGATCTAGGTTATTTTCCGGAGGTTTCCATATATATAGGAGGTGTTGGAGTCGGGGGCAAGTAAAGGGGGTCTCCGGGCTGTCCACGAGGCAGGGGGCGCGTCCAGGGGGAGGGCGCGCCCCCCACCCTCGTGGGCAGCCCTGGACCTTCTGGTCCTCCTCCGGTACTCTCCGGTCTTCTTCTGGTCCAAAAACGTCCTCCGTTGAGTTTCAGGTCAATTGGGCTCCTTTTGATATTCCTTTTCTGCGATACTCAAAAACAAGGAAAAAACAGAAACTGGCATTGGGCTCTGGGTTAATTGGTTAGTCCCAGAAATCATATAAAAGTGTATATGAAAGCCCAGAAAACATCCTAGAAGGGAAAGGATCCTTTGGACATCGAGGAACGGCAGAAGGTCACACCCGGCAGTGGAGCCCACTATCTGGTCAATGTGTGGCAAAGGGAAAGGATCCTTTGGACAAACTTTATTGATATTTTATAGTCGATACACAGCCTCCATTTCACATTTGCCTTATGCACTATCATTGGATTGGCCAACCACGTGGGGTGGAGTACTCCTCTGACCAAGCCTGCCGCTTCCAACTTCCTGATCTCCTCGATGATGAACTCTTGGCGCTCCAAAGCTTGCTTCCTGACCTTCTGCTTGACGGTCCGCGCATGGGGACAGACGGCAAGGTGGTGCTCAATCACCTCCCTGGGAACGCCAGGGATGTCAGATGCTTGCCATGCAAACACGTCGACATTCGCCCGCAGGAAGGTGACGAGTGCGCCTTCCTATTTGCTGTCAAGGGTGGAGCTTGTGGTAAAAGTTCCACCCGTGCCATCCCCCCTGACGGGGACCCTCTTGGTTTCTAGTGGGTCCGCCTTGGACCTCTTGCTCCCACTGGCGGAGCTCTATGGCACGTCCCCAATGGGAACGCGGTGCTTTGAAGAGGCGCGTTTGCCGGAAAGGGTGCAGGAGCTCTTGCCGGGGTCAGAAGTCTTGCCGGAAGGGGCCTTGCCGGTAGTGGCAGAGGCCCTGTCGGTTTTCTTCTCCCTTGGAGCAAGTGCCTTGGCGACAACTACTGCAACTGCCTCTCGGTATAGTTGGTCGGCGCAGATGAGCGCGTCTTTCTTGTTGGAGGGGACGGTGATGATGCTCATTGGCCCGGGCATCTTCAACATGTTGTAGGCGTAATGTGATGCCACCATAAACTTGGCCAGCATTGGGCGGCCGAGGATCCCATTATAGGGCAAGGGGATCTTGGCAACATAAAAAACAATCATCTCCGTCCTATGATTCAGCTCGCTCCCAAATGTAACGGGCAACGCGATCTTACCCTTTGGATCACTCCTCCCCGACTTGACCCCTTGAAATGTGCCTGTCTCCTCGAGATCTCCATCGGGGATTTGTAGCCTCTCGATCATAGCGGGCGAGATCAAGTTTAGACCGGCCCCACCGTCAACTAGCACTTTTTTCACCTTGAGGTTGCGTATCGTTGGTGAAACCAACAATGGCAAACACCTGATCGCCGTTGTGCGATCAGGGTGATCCTTAGTGTAAAAAATGATAGGCGTGCTGTACCACTTTAGTGGCTTCTGGGCGTCGAATGATGGCTCTGCCACAGTGATGTCACGTGCCCACTGTTTTAGTTGGCGGTGAGAGGTATGCAATGAGGCGCCACCGTCGACGCACATGGCCTCCGTAGCTTTCTGGAACCCGTGCTCGCTGGACTTGTCGTCCTCATCATGATCATCGTCTCCCTCTTTCTTGTCACGGCCTTGAGCGGGCCTCTCTCATTGATTATCTTTTCCGCGGCGACCTCCTCGGTCGGCACGCTTCTTGCCGGGCGCCTCAGTACCATTCGGGCCCTTCCCCTTATCGCGCCTCTCATATTCAGCTTTTTTGCTTCTCTGCAAGCATCTCAACCTGCCGACAATTCTGGAGGTCATGGCCCTTGATGCGATGGATCTTGCAGTACTGCTTGTCGGAGCCTTCTGGCTTGTCGGCGGCCGCCAAGTCCCGGCAGGCGGCACACCTGGCAACTTCTTTGCCGGGGTCGTCAGCCTTGGCCTTCTTGGCGGTGCTGGTGTCGTCGGATCCCTCGACGGCAAGCATGGCCTTGCCCTTACGCTTCCTGTTGCAGCGCCGGCCCTTATTTGTCAAGGCGACGGCGTCTCCGTCTGTGGAGTCGGTTTCCACGCCGACATCTTCGCTGGGTTTCAACGTAGACACCTGGTAACATTTATCTAGGTTCAACACTACTCTCGAAAATAGAGGGAGCGTGCGATGGTGATCTTATCAACCTTGGAAACACTTCCAACACACATCGTCACCTCGCCCTTAGCTAGTCTCCGTTCAGTTCGTAGCTTTTGCTTCAAGTCACTAATAATAGCAACTGAACCGGTATCCAATACCCATGTGCTACAAGGAGTACTAGTAAGGTACACATCAATAACATGTATATCAAATATACTTTGTTGAAGTTGCCAGCTTTTCTTATCTACCATGTATTTGGGGTAGTTCCGCTACCATGTGACCGTTACCCTTACAATCGAAGCACTTAGTCTCGAGGTTTGGGTGCAACCTTGGGTTCCCTCATTAGAGCGACAACTGGTTTGCCATTCATGAAGTTTCCCTTCTAGCCCTTGCCCCTTTTGAAACCAGTGGTCTTGTTAAACCATCAACACTTGATGCTCCTTCTTGATTTCTACTTTCGCGGTCTTAAGAACCGCTAATAGCTCCGGGATCATCTCCATCCTTTGCATGTCATAGTTCATCACGAAGTTCTAGTAGCTTGGTGATAGTGTCTAGAGAATTCTGTCAACCACTATCTCACCTAGAAGATTAACTCCCACTTGGTTCAAGTGATTTTAGCACCCAGACATTCTGAGCACATGCTCACTAGTTGAGCCATTCTCCTCCATATTTTTGGCAAAAGAACTTGTCAGAGGTCTCATACCTCTCAACACGGGCATGAGCCTGAAATCCCAATTTCAGCTCTTAGAACATCTCATATGTTCCATGGCGTTCAAAACGTCATTGGAATCCCGATTCTAAGCCGTAAAGTATGGTGCACTAAACTATCAAGTAGTCATCAGGACGTGTCTCTCAGGTGTTCACAACATCCACAGACAACGTTGTAGGGGTTTGCACATCGAGCGGTGCATCAAAGACGTAAGCTTTCTGTGCAGCAGTGAGGACACTCCTCGGACTACGGACCCAGTCCGCATCATTGCTTACAATATCTTTCAACTTAGTCTTTCTCTAGGATCGTATTAAACAGGGAGCTACAACGCAGTTATTGGTCTATAACATAATTTGCAAAGACAATTTAGACTATTGTTCATGACAATGAAGTTTATCTAATGAACTCCCACTCAGATAGACATCTCTCTAGTCATCTAAGTGATACATGATCCGAATCGACTAGGCCGTGTCCGATCATCACGTGAGACGGACTAGTCATCAACGGTGAACATCTTCATGTTGATCGTATCTTCTATACGACTCATGTTCGACCTTTCGGTCTTCCGTGTTCCGAGGCCATGTCTGTACATGCTAGGCTCGTCAAGTCAACCCTAAGTGTATCGCGTGTGTAAATCTGGCTTACACCCGTTGTATGCGAACGTTAGAACCTATCACACCCGATCATCACGTGGTGCTTCAGAACAACGAACCTTTGCAACGGTGCACAGTTAGGGGGAACACAATTCTTGAAATTTTAGTGAGAGATCATCTTATTCACTACCGTCGTTCTAAGCAAATAAGATGTAAAACATGATAAACATCACATGCAATCAAATAGTGACATGATATGGCCAATATCATTTTGCTCCTTTTGATCTTCATCTTCGGGGCTCCATGATCATCATTGTCACCGGCATGACACCATGATCTCAACATGCAACAAAGAGTCACTCCAAAGTCACTAATAGCAGAGAACAAACAAAGAGATTATTGTAGGGTACGAAACCACCTCAAAGTTATTCTTTCTGATCGATCTATTCAAGAGTCCGTAGTAAAATAACACGAAGCTATTCTTTCCGTTCGATCTATCCTAGAGTTCGTACTAGAATAACACCTTAAGACACAAATCAACCAAAACCCTAATGTCACCTAGATACTCCATTGTCACCTCACCTATCCGTGGGCATGATTATACGATATGCATCACACAATCTCAGATTCATCTATTCAACCAACACAAAGTACTTCAAATAGTGCCCCAAAGTTTCTATCAAAAAGTCAAGACGAAAACGTGTGCCAACCCCTATGCATAGATTCCCAAGGTCACGGAACCCGCAAGTTGATCACCAAAACATACATCAAGTAGATCAGCTGATATCCCATTGTCACCACAGATAAGCACATGCAAGACATACATCAAGTGTTCTCAAATCCTTAAAGACTCAATCCGATAAGATAACTTCAAAGGGAAAACTCAATCCATTACAAGAAGGTAGAGGGGGAGAAGCATCATAAGATTCAACTATAATAGCAAAGCTCGCGATACATCAAGATCGTGCCATCTCAAGAACACGAGAGAGAGAGAGAGAGAGAGAGAGAGAGAGAGAGAGAGAGAGAGAGAGAGAGAGAGAGAGAGAGATCAAACACATAGCTACTGATACATACCCTCAGCCCCGAGGGTGAACTACTCCCCCCTCGTCATCGAGAGCGTCGGGATGATGAAGATGGCCACCGGAGAGGGATTCCCCCCATCCGGTAGGGTGCCAGAACGGGTCTAGATTGGTTTTCGGTGGCAACAAAGGCTTTCGGTGGTGGAACTCCCGATCTAGGTTAATTTCTGGAGGTTAATGTATATATATAGGAGGTGTTGGAGTCGGGGGCAAGTAAAGGGGGTCTCCGGGCTGTCCACGAGGCAGGGGGGCGCGCCCCCCACCCTCATAGGCAGCCCGTGGACCTTCTGGTCCTCCTCCGATACTCTCTGGTCTTCTATTGGTCCAAAAACGTCCTCCGTTGAGTTTCAGGTCAATTGGGCTCCGTTTGATATTCCTTTTCTGTGATACTCAAAAACAAGGAAAAAACAGAAACTGGAACTCGGCTGTGGGTTAATAGGTTAGTCCCAAAAATCATATAAAAGTGTATATAAAAGCCCATAAAACATCCTATAAGGATAGTATAATAGCATGGTACAATAAAAAATTATAGATACGTTGGAGACATATCAAGCATCCCCAAGCTTAATTCCTGCTCGTCCTCGAGTAGGTAAATGATAAAAACAGAAATTTTGATGTGGAATGCTACCTAACATAATTATCAATGCAATTTTCTTTATTGTGGCATGAATGTTCACATCCGAAAGATTCAAGATAAAAGTTTATATTGACATAAGAATAACAATACTTCAAGCATACTAACAAAGCAATTATGTCTTCTCAAAATAACATGGCCAAAGAAAGTTCATCCCTACAAAATCATATAGTTTGGCTATGCTCCATCTTTGTCACATAAAATACCCAAATCATGCACAACCCCGGTTTCAGCCAAGCACTTGTTTCATACTTCAAAATTTTCAAACTTTTTCAAGTTTCACGCAATACATGAGCGTGAGCCATGGATATAGCACTATAGGTGGAATAGAGTGGTGGTTGTGGAGAAGACAAAAGAGTAAGATGATCTCACATCAACTAGGGGTATCAATGGGCTATGGAGATGCCCATCAATAGATATCATTGTGAGTTAGTAGGGATTGCCATGCAACAGATGCACTAGAGCTATTAATGTATGAAAGCTCAACAAAAGAAACTAAGTGGGTGTGCATCCAACTTGCTTGCTCATGAAGACTTAGGGCATTTGAGGAAGCCCATCGTTGGAATATACAAGCCAAGTTCTATAATGAAAATTCCCACTAGTATATGAAAGTGACAAAACAAGAGACTCTCTATCATGAAGATCATGGTGCTACTTTGAAGCACAAGTGTCGAAAAAGATAGTAGCGTTGTCCCTTTTTTATTTTTATTTTTTTATTTTTTTTATTTTCATTTTTCTTTTCTTTTTTGGGCCTTTCTTTTTTTCCTTGGCTTCTTTTTTTCTTTATTTTTCTTTGGGACAATGCTCTAATAATGATGATCATCACACTTATACTGATTTACAACTCGATATTACAACTCGATACTAGAACAAAGTATGACTCTATATGAATGCCTCCGGCGGTGTACCAGGATGTTCAATGAATCAAAAGTGATATGTATGAAAAATTATGCATGGTGGCCTAGCCACAAATACGATGTCAACTACATGATCATGCATGGCAATATGACAATGATGAAGCGTGTCATAGCAAACGGAACGGTGGAAAGTTGCATGGCAATATATCTCAGAATGGCTGTGGAAATGCCATGATAGGTAGGTATGGTGGCTATTTTGAGGAAGGTATATGGTGGGTGTATGGTACCGGCGAAAGTTGCGCGGTACAAGAGAGGCTAGCAATGGTGGAAGGGTGAGAGTGTGTATAATCCATGGACTCAACATTAGTCATAAAGAACTCACATACTTATTGCAAAAACTTACAAGTCATCAAAACAAAGTACTACACGCATGCTCCTAGGGGGGAGGTTGGTAGGAGTTAACCATCACGCGCCCCCGACAAAGGATGACACTCAATGAAATACCTCATGCTTCAAATTTGTCACACAACGGTTACCATACGTGCATGCTACGGGACTTGCAAACCTCAACACAAGTATTTCTCAAATTCATAACTACTCTACTAGCATGACTCTAATATCACCATCCTCATATCTCAAAACAATCATCAAGTATCAAACTTCTCATAGTATTCAATGCACTTTATGTGAAAGTTATTACTATACTCATCTTGGATGCCTATCATATTAGGACAAATTTTATAACCAAAGCACATTACCATGCTGTTCTAAAAGACTCCCAAATAGGTATAAGTGAAGCATGAGAGATCAACAATTTCTACAAAATAAAACCACCACCGTCACCGTGCTCTAAAAGATATAAGTGAAGCACTAGAGCAAAACTATCTAGCTCAAAAGATATAAGTGAAGCGCATAGAGTATTCTAATAAATTCTAAACCATATTTATCTCTCTCAAAAGGTGTGTCCAGCAAAGATGATTGTCGCAAACTAAAAAGCAAATACTCAAATCATACATGACTCTCCAAGCAAAACACATATCATGTGGTCAATAAAAATATAGTCCCGAGTATAGTTACCGATAGATGAAGACGAAAGAGGGGATGCCTTCCCGGGGCATCCCCAAGCTTAGGCTTTTGGTTGTCCTTGAATTTTACCTTGGGGTGCCTTGGGCATCCCCAAGCTTAGGCTCTTGCCACTCCTTATTCCATAGTCCATCAAATCTTTTCCCAAAACTTGAAAACTTCACAACAAAAACTCAATAGAAAACTTGTAAGCTCCGTTAGTATAAGAAAATAAAACAACCACTTAGAGCATCTCCAGCCGCGCCCCCAACAGGCCCCCCATGGCCACTTTTTAGGCGTCGGCGCCGAAAAAACGGCCCAGCCGCACCCCCAGGACTCCGAAAATCGCCGGATTGGGCCGAAACTGGCGCCGGCGGACCCAACCCGAACCCGGGGCGCTGGGGGTCGCCTGGGAGCGCCGGGTGAGGCGTTTTTGTTGGGGAACGTAGTATTTTAAAATTTTCCTATGATCAGCAAGATCTATCTACCAGATGCATAGCAACGAGAGGGGAGAGTGTGTCTACGTACCCTCGTAGACCGGGAGCGGAAGCGTGAAGTGACGCGGTTGATGTAGTCGAACTTCTTTGCGATCCAACCGATCAAGCACCGAACGTAAGGCACCTCCGCGTTCAGCACACGTTCAGCTTGATGACGTCCCACGAGCTCTTGATCCAGTTGAGCTTCACGGGAGAGTTTCGTTAGCACGACGGCATGGTGACGGATATGATGTATCTACCGGCGCAGGGCTTCGCCTAAGCACTGCAACGGTATGACCGAGGTGTGTTTCTGTGGAAGGGGGCACCGCACATGGCTAAAACAATTCAACTTGTGTGTCTTTGGGTGCCCCCTGCCCCCGTATATAAAGGAGCAAGGGGGAGGCCGGCCGGCCCCTTGTGGCGCGCCTAGGAGGTGCAATCCTACTAGGAATAGGATTGCAATCCTATTCCTAGTAGGAACTACCAAAAGGGAGAAGGGGGAAAGGAAGGAGAGGGAGAAGGAGAAGGAAAGGGGCGCCCCCCCCCTTCCCTCCTTGTCCAATTAGGACCAAGGGGTGGGGGGCGCGCGGCCCAGCCCTGGCCCTCCTTCGCTCTTTCTCCTACGGCCCATTAAGGCCCATAGCTTCCCCAGGGGTTCCGGTAACCCCCCGGTACTCTGGTAAATTCCGAAACTTTTACACAACACTTCCGTTGTCCGAATATAGTCGTCCAATATATCAATCTTTACGTCTCGGACATTCCGAGACTCCTCGTCATGTCCGTGATCTCATCCGGGACTCCGACCTACCTTAGGTACATCAAAACTCATAAACTCATAATACCGATCGTCATCAAACGTTAAGCGTGCGGACCCTACGGGTTCGAGAACTATGTAGACATGACCGAGACTCATCTCCGGTCAATAGCCAATAGCGGAACCTGGATGCTCAGATTGGCTCCTACATATGCTACGAAGATCTTTATCGGTCAAACTGCATAACAACATACGTTGTTCCTTTTGTCATCGCTATGTTACTTGCCCGAGATTTGATCGTCGGTATCTCTATACCTAATTCAATCTCGTTACCGGCAAGTCTCTTTACTCATTCTGTAATACATCATCTCGTGACTAACTCATTAGTCTTTTGCTTGCAAGGCTTATTATGATGTGCATTACCGAGAGGGCCCAGAGATACCTCTCCGACACTCGGAGTGACAAATCCTAGTCTTGATCTATGCCAACACCACGAACACTTTCAGAGACACCTGTAGAGCATCTTTATGATCACCCAGTTACGTTGTGACGTTTGATAGCACACAAGGTGTTCCTACGGTATTCGGGAGTTGCATAATCTCATAGTCATAGGAACATGTATAAGTCATGAAGAAAGCAATATCAGTAAAACTAAACGATCATAGTGCTAAGCTAACGGATGGGTCTTGTCCATCACATCATTCTCCTAATGATGTGATCCCGTTGATCAAATGACAACTCATGTCTATGGCTAGGAAACATAGCCATCTTTGATCAATGAGCTAGTCTAGTAGAGGCATACTAGGGACATACTATTTTGTCTATGTATTCACACATGTATCAAGTTTCCGGTTAATACAATTCTAGCATGAATAAAAGACATTTATCATGATATAAGGAAATACAAATAACATCTTTATTATTGCCTCTAGGGCATATTTCCTTCAGTCTCCCACTTGAACTAGAGTCAATAATCAAGATTACAAAGTGATGATCCTCACACCCATGGAGTCCTGGTGTTGATCATGTTTTGCCCGTGGAAGAGGCTTAGTCAATGGGTCTGCAACATTCAGATCCGTATGTATCTTGCAAATCTCTATGTCTCCCTCCTTGACTAGATCGCGGATGGAATTGAAGCATCTTTTGATGTGCTTTGTTCTCTTGTGAAACCTGGATTCCTTCGCCAAGGCTATTGCTCCAATGTTGTCACAAAAGATTTTCATTGGACCCGATGCACTAGGTATTACACCTAGATCGGATATGAACTCCTTCATCCAGACTCCTTCATTTGCTGCTTCCGAAGCAGCTATGTATTCCGCTTCACACGTAGATCCCGCCACCATGCTCTGCTTGGAACTGCACCAACTGACAGCTCCACCGTTCAATAAAAATACATATCCGGTTTGTGACTTAGAGTCATCCGGATCAGTGTCTAAGCTAGAATCGACGTAACCGTTTACGACGAGCTCTTTGTCACCTCCATATACGAGAAACATATCCTTTGTCCTTTTCAGGTATTTCAGGATGTTCTTGACCGCTGTCCAGTGATCCACTCCTGGATTACTTTGATACCTCCCTGCTAGACTTATAGCAAGGCACACATCAGGTCTGGTACACAGCATTGCATACATGATAGATCCTATGGCTGAGGCATAGGGAATGACTTTCATTTTCTCTCTATCTTCTGCAGTGGTCGGGCATTGAGTCTTACTCAACTTCATACCTTGTAACACAGGCAAGAACCCTTTCTTCGACTGATCCATTTTGAACTTCTTCAAAACTTTATCAAGGTATGTGCTTTGTGAAAGTCCAATTAAGCGTCTTGATCTATCTCTATAGATCTTGATGCCTAATATATAAGCAGCTTCACCGAGGTCTTTCATTGAAAAACTCTTATTCAAGTATCCTTTTATGCTATCCAGAAATTCTATATCATTTCCAATCAACAATATGTCATCCACATATAATATTAGAAATGCTACAGAGCTCCCACTCACTTTCTTGTAAATACATGCTTCTCCAAAAGTCTGTATAAAACCATATGCTTTGATTACCTCATCAAAGTGTATATTCCAACTCCAAGATGCTTGCACCAGTCCATATATGGATCGCTGGAGCTTGCATACTTTGTTAGCACCTTTTGGATCGACAAAACCTTCTGGTTGCATCATATACAACTCTTCTTTGAGATATCCATTTAGGAATGCAGTTTTGACATCCATTTGCCTGATTTCATAATCATAAAATACGGCAATTGCTAACATGATTCGGACAGACTTAAGCATCGCTACAGGTGAGAAAGTCTCATCGTAGTCAACTCCTTGAACTTGTCGAAACCCTTTTGCAACAAGTCGAGCTTTGTAAACAGTAACATTACCATCTGCGTGAGTCTTCCTCTTGAAAATCCATTTATTTTCGATGGCTTGCCGATCATCGGGCAAGTCAACCAAAGTCCACACTTTGTTCTCATACATGGATCCCATCTCAGATTTCATGGCCTCAAGCCATTTTGCGGAATCTGGGCTCATCATCGCTTCCTCATAGTTTGTAGGTTCATCATGGTCTAGTAACATGACTTCCAGAACTGGGTTGCCGTACCACTCTGGTGCGGAACGTACTCTGGTTGATCTACGACGTTCAGCAGAAACTTGATCTGAAGTTTCATGATCATCATCATTAGTTTCCTCACTAATTGGTGTAGGAATCACTGGAACAATTTTCTGTGATGTACTACTTTCCAATTCAGGAGAAGGTACAATTACCTCATCAAGTTCTACTTTCCTCCCACTCACTTCTTTCGAGAGAAACTCCTTCTCTAGAAAGGATCCATTCTTAGCAACGAATATCTTGCAGCTGTAGAACTTATTGGAAATCTCATATTTCTCAATCCGGGCATTTGCTTGAAATATTAACTTCAACTCCTGGAACATCTCATATGGTCCATGATGTTCAGAACGTCGTTGAAGTCCCGGTTCTAAGCCGTAAAGCATGGCACACTGAACTATCGTGTAGTCATCAGACCGCATCTGCCAGACGTTCAAAGCGTCTACATTAGCGGGAGGGGGCTTGTCACCTAGCGGTGCTTCAAGGACATAATTCTTCTGTGCAGCAATGAGGATAATCCTCAAGTTACGGACCCAGTCCGTGTAATTGCTACCATCATCTTTCAACTTAGCTTTCTCTAGGAATGCATTAAAATTCAAAGGAACTGTAGCACGGGCCATTGATCTACAACAACATAGATATGCAAAAACTATCAGGACTAAGTTCATGATAAATTAAAGTTCAATTAATCATATTACTCAAAGAACTCCCACTTAGATAGACATCCCTCTGGTCATCTAAATGATCACGTGATCCAAATCAACTAAACCATGTCCGATCATCACGTGAGATGGAGTAGTTTCAATGGTGAACATCTTATGTTGATCATATCTTCTATATGATTCACGCTCGACCTTTCGGTCTCTAGTGTTCCGAGGCCATATCTGCATATGCTAGACTCGTCAAGTTTAACCCGAGTATTCTGCGTGTGCAAAACTGGCTTACACCCGTTGTATTTGAACGTAGAGCTTATCACACCCGATCATCACGTGGTGTCTCGGCACGACGAACTTTCGCAACGGTGCATACTCAGGGAGAACACTTATAGCTTGAAATTTAGTAAGGGATCATCTTATAATGCTACCGTCGTTCTAAGCAAAATAAGAAGCAAAATAAGAAGCATAATAAGATAAACATCACATGCAATCAAAATATGTGACATGATATGGCCATCATCATCTTGTGCTTTTGATCTCCATCTTCAAAGCACCGTCATGATCACCTTTGTCACCGGCGCGACACCTTGATCTCCATCGTAGCATCGTTGTCGTCTCGCCAACTATTGCTTCTACGACTATCGCTACCGCTTAGTGATAAAATAAAGCAATTACATGGCGATTGCATTTCATACAATAAAGCGACAACCATATGGCTCCTGCCAGTTGCCCATAACATTACAAAACATGATCATCTCATACAAAACCGTATATCTCATCATGTCTTGACCATATCACATCACAACATGCCCTACAAAAACAAGTTAGACGTCCTCTACTTTGTTGTTGCAAGATTTACGTGGCTGCTACGGGCTTAGCAATAACCGTTCTTACCTACGCATACAAAACCACAACGATGTTTCGTCAAGTATGTGATGTTTAACCTTCACAAGGACCGGGCGTAGCCACACTCGATTCAGCTAAAGTGAGAGAGACAGACACCCACCAGTCACCTTTAAGCAACGAGTGCTCATAACGGTGAAACCAGTCTCGCGTAAGCGTACGCGTAATGTCGGTCCGGGCCGCTTCATCTCACAATACCGCCGAAGCAAAGTATGACATGCTGGTAAGCAGTATGACTAGTATCGCCCACAACTCATTGTGTTCTACTCGTGCATATCATCTACGCATAAACCTGGCTCTGATACCACTGTTGGGGAACGTAGTATTTTAAAATTTTCCTACGATCACGCAAGATCTATCTACCAGATGCATAGCAACGAGAGGGGAGAGTGTGTAATGCCCCGGATGTAACACTTTCCCTATATGGCAATATATAAACTTTGGCTTCATCAGTTCCTTTTCGGGTTCTTCTTCATTTCGGGTTTTCTTGTTTTGTCGTGTGCATTTCATCCATGTCATGTTGTCATGTGCATTGCATTGCATTGTGTTGTCACTTGCATCCGGTCCCACTCGTCTCTTCCTGTTGTCCGTTTCGAGTTCCGACGCTCTCACACGTGCCCGTGGCATCCCCGAGTCCTTCTTTCGTGTTTGGCCGTGTAACGTTTCCGGATTGGTGTGAGACTTGTCGTGCGATGTTGTTTTGGTATGTGTAGGCCGCCTGTCAAGTTTCGTCGCGTTTGGAGTTCGTTTGGTACTCCAATGGGTAACCTAGTGGGCTAAAAGAACCCCTTCTTTGAGGCCCAAGACCCCCTCCACAACAGCCCACCAACCCAGCACAACCCTTCCCATCATCTCAGTCATCGAATTGTGATCGCGTGGCCGAAAACCGCTCCCCATTTGGAGTCTCCTAGCTTCTTGTGCCTATAAAAACGTCCACCCCTCCATTTTCGTCCAAAAAACCCTAGATCTAGCCCTCCTCCGCTGCCGGACACGTCCGAACCGAGCCGGACGCGTTCGCCGCCGCCACCGCACCTATCGAGACGTGCCACGTGGCAGTTCCAGCCGCTCCGCGCCGCCGGCCCGCGAGCCCGTCGCGGGCCCGCCGCCGCCGCCGTCCTGGGCCTCGCCCCGCGCGCCCCTCGCCACCGTTGACCGCGCCGCCGCCGCGGATCTCCGCCGCCGCCCCGATCTCGGCCGCTGCCGGCCGCTGCGCTCGCTGGCGCCGCCCGCGTCGGGCCTCAGCTCCCGCCGCCGGCCGAGCCCCGGCTCTCCTCCAGCTCCCTTCGAGCCGCCGCCCGTCAAGCTCCCTCGCCGGAGGAACGAGCCGCCGCCGATCCCGTTCGAGCCAGCGGCCGCGCCGCGATCCCGATCCAGCGCCAGCGGTTCCCAGGCTCGACCCGCAACCCGCGGACCCGCGCGCCCGTTCGCCCGCACCCGCGGACCCGTTGACCGGCGACCCACCACCCGTTTGACCGATCCAGTCTGCAGGTTGACCCTTGTTTTTGCTAAGTCTTTTAGTTTTTAGTTGTCTGATGCATTCTTGTGATAGCAATAACTTTTACTGTGCTTGTCCGATTTGTGCATATAATATGTCAAAATGATCGTGGTTATGTGTACTATGTTTTGTTCCATTGTGTCATGCATGTTTGAGTCCATCTAGATGTCTTAATCATCATGACAAGAGTGCTACTTGATATAAACTACTGCTATTAGTTGTTTTCATGCCATGTTTGAGATGTGATAACTTGGTGCATGTTTATCCAAATGAAGCAAATGATATGTCAAATTGTTCATCATGAGATGCTCTACATGTTGGTTGCTATAGCATGCATGTTAGAGTTCATATTGCCATGTTTTTCTCTGTTGCAAAAGTGCAAGTGGTTGCTAGGTTTTGTAACTTGTTACGAGATGCCTAGTTGAGGAGCTCGTTGCTATTGTTGTGTTTGTCCCCTTGTTGCATGCTCATATGTTTTAGATTCCCCATCATGTGATCTTTGTTGTGGTGCAAACCACTTGCCATGATATGCTTTGAGGTGACTTAAACATGCTCACAAACATGCCATGATAATATTGTTGTTTTAACACTTAGTGAAATTTCACTAAGTCTGGAATCTGTAATATCCTGATGCTATGTTTGCTTGATGTCCTAGGCAAATACATGTTAGTTTTGGGGTGGCTATTGATCATTCCTTGTTGTATATGTTGTTGTCTATCCATCCATGTCCTCACATGCTCATTTGGGTTGCTGTAGCCTATTTAATTCTTGCTCCCAAGTGGCTATAAAATATTGCTGTCAGGTTTTTATTGTCATGATCAAAATGTTGTAGCTTGTTGCTATTGATCCATGCCTCTTATGGAGTTGCTCAAATGGAGTTGTTTGCTGTAGGATATGTCTAATTCATGTCCATGCTTCTTGTCACCATGTTGGAGTGCTGTAGAGTTTATATTTCTTGCCCCAAAGTTGCTATGTGGCTGTTAATTTCAGCTTTGCTTCGTTTCTTGTTTCGGGTGTATCTTTTAGCCTGTTGCTCCGTTTTGGGTGAGTCCTACATGAAACTTGTGTGGTTTTGCATGTAGATTCATAATATCATCTTGTTTACATGTTTGGAGTATGTTTGCTTGATGTTTGGGTGCATCTTGCACCGTTGTCATGCTTATCTTGTTTTGATCATATCTTCTAGACCGTAGCTCCGTTTTAAACAAACTTTATATGAAACTTGACTAGAATTTCGTCTAGATTGTCATGGTGCATGTTAACTTGCTGTTTAACAACTTTAACTTAAGGTTTGTTCAGATCTGGACTATTTTCAAACTATGCATATGAGGACTTACCGGATTTGTCTTAAGTAGTTTCCGGCCTCATTTAAACCTACTGTTTCTTGTGTTGTTTCTCTGTGCTTCCTACCTTGCCATGTTTTGCATCCTAAATAGACTTGTCTTGCATCCTACTTGCTTGAGTAAATTGTCTTGTTCTTGTGTTGTTTCTCTGTGTTTCCTATGTTGTCATGTTATGCATCCTAAGTGCATCTGCAGTGCTTCCTTAGTGCATCAGCCATGCATCCTGTAGTTTGCGCATTGCACCTTGTTTGATTCCGTGCCTCGTGTGTTCTTATGTTGAGTAGAGCCGGAAGCCGAGACCGAGTACGAGAACGAGGTTACTACCGAGGTTGAGAACGAGGAGCTGTCTTACGATCCCATCGATGACTCGCCAGGCAAGATGACCTGACCCAGATATCATTACTATCTTTGCCTATTGCTAGAAGTCTCGCTCTTTAGCTTATTGCCTCGATGCCCATGTTTTCCTGTCAGCCTCCTATTGTAACCATGAATCTGTCTAACCACCCAACCTATGCAAACCTTTGTTTGGCTACGTAGGCTTCGCTCAGCCCCTCTTATAGCAATTCTAGTTGCAGGAGAAGATTTGAAGATTCTTGCTTCATGTTGAAGCTTGTTGGGATATCACATTATATAAACTCTTAAATGAAATCATCTATATATTGGTAATGGGTGGAAGGCTGAGCCTCTTGCTCGGTGATTTATTCCACTCATGCCGCCCTAGGAACCGTATAAACCGGTGTTATGTTCCTTGATTATGCGTTCCACACACGGTTGGGGTTATGGGACCCCCTCGATAAACCGCTTAGCGCTAAGTCTTTTCCAGCAAGTCCCAACATTGGTACTCCTTTTGCCTAATAACTAAAACTTGCATAGGGCCTTGGAAACCCGAGTTCTTAATTAACAACCCCCGGGCCAGTGCTCCACATGAGTGTTGGTCCAACCGGGCCGACTGCGGGGCCACCACGAGGAAACTCGAGGATTGGTATTTTCCTGTAGGCTGTCCCATCCGGTCGTGGCCTGAGACTAGATACGCGCGGCTATTGTCAGGGTGTCGGCAAGCCGGGAGGATTTGCTGGATTAGTCTTACCTTAGTCGGAGTATCTTGAGCACGGGATTCCGAGAATACTCGGGCCTTCCCACCTTGGAGTTGTGACTCCACGGATCGTGGGCTTGTAATGGGCCAAGTTGGAACACCCCTGCAGGGTTTTGAACTTTCGAAAGCCGTGCCCGCGGTTATGTGGCAGATGGGAATTTGTTAATATCCTGTTGTAGAAAACTTGACACCATGTTCAGAACACACTACCAGCATGAGTACCGTGACGGTCATTTTCCGAAAGGGGTTCGGGAAGTGAACACAGTGGGGTTATGTTTGACGTGCTTAGATAGGATCACTTCATGATCACCTTGTCGCTCGTGGCACTTCTCTTCTCGCTCTTATTACGTAAGTTAGTGCTAGTGCTGCTGCAACCTTTTATTCTTTCTTTAGCCTTGTTCCACACCCAAGGCTTAGATAGTTCTGCTACCCGGGAACGGGATTGCTGAGTCCTCCGTGGCTCACAGATTCTACACCACACCAGATGCAGGTACCATTGTGAGCTACTCAGGTGACGGCATAGAGCTATACTGGGAGTACGATGAGGAACGTAGCCGTTACTATGTGCACTATCCCGATGATCAGTAGTGGTTTCTACTAGGGGCGATTCGAACATGTGGCTTTATGTATGTTTGGTATCTTTCATTTGGATCTTCACCCGTAGACGGGTTGTGATGTTATTTGGATGATGATTTGCTATGTAATGAATTGTGTGATGTGGCGAGTGTAAGCCAACTATCTCTTTTGCTTTTCATCCCTATTTTTACATGAGATGTGCAAAGATACCGAACTTGAGATCATTCCAGAATGGGCTTATACCTTTAAGTCGTGCCTCGACACGTAGGAGGTATAGTCCCATCCTGGGCATTACAGAGTGTGTCTACGTACCCTCGTAGACCGGGAGCGGAAGCATCAAGTGACGCGGTTGATGTAGTCGAACTTCTTCGCGATCCAAGTGATCAAGCACCGAACGTACGGCACCTCCGCGTTCAGCACACGTTCAGCTTGATGACGTCCCACGAGCTCTTGATCCAGTTGAGCTTCACGGGAGAGTTTCGTCAGCACGACGGCGTGGTGACGGATATGATGTATCTATCGGCGCAGGGCTTCGCCTAAGCACTGCAACGGTATGACCGAGGTGTGTTTCTGTGGAAGGGGGCACCGCACATGGCTAAAACAATTCAACTTGTGTGTCTTTGGGTGCCCCCTGCCCCCGTATATAAAGGAGCAAGGGGGAGGCCGGTCGGCCCCTTGTGGCGCGCCTAGGAGGTGCAATCCTACTAGGAATAGGTGTCAGGACCCCGATCCTAAGTCACACCGATCTAGCTGTAACACGTCATATCACTTTGCGGCCTCACGCACGGTATCCCCACGGGTGCCACCTTACCTGGCCCGGGACCGTTTGCGCATTTTGGCACACGTATATGACAGTGTCGCTAGCATCCATATGACAGAGAACCCGGTCCGACATGGCTAGTTATAAACCAAAAGTGGCACTAAATTACAAAGACAGGCATCCATGACCCAGCAGCGAACGTGTCGGTCATCAACGTATGAACCCAAGTCGTAGCAAGCTACATGGACTTAAAGGAACAACTCATGACATTTCCCCTAAGGGACAGACATAGGAACGAAGAAGGACACATGCCGGCCAGCCTACGTGTTCCGAGCAGTAGCAAGCTACCAAGGCTCATTGGAAACACTAGGAGGCATTTCCCTGTAAGATAGGCTACCAAAGGAAAACAACTAGGTGTCGGATCCCACACATACCAAGCATTTCAATCATACACACAATATGCTCAATATGTGCAAATACAACATTGCATTACAACAGAACTCTATGACTCAAAGTACTTTATTTAAAAGGCTCCAAGAGCCATACATAACATATCCATACAGGTAGGGGTCACATGACCCAACACTCAAGTCATACAGTCATACAAGCACAAGCGGAAGCTACATGTCTGGGTACAGACAACTTAGAAAATAAAAGAGGCTTGGTGTAGCCTGACTATCTACAAGGCCCTTCACAAGCTCCAGATCTCCGTCTGGGTGACAAGCTACTCGTCGACGTCAACGTCTATGTAGAACCCATCAGAAGGGGCAGGGTTCTCCTCTGCAACAGTTATTAAGCAAACATGAGTACAAAGGTACTCAGCAAGTCTTATAACAGAACCTATCATACATGCAACATTATCAACAGGGGGTAGTGGAGTTCATAGCAGATAGCCAGCTTTGACTCTTGGCTAACCTATACTACAACTCTCAACAGATTGCAAGATATTACTACGTACACGAGTCCTCTACTCACCACAACAATACACCACCGAGGATCCTCTTCCGTCAACCTACGGAAGGGCCATCCACGGCACTCACACTTGTCTTGAGGCTTTTAGTAGTATCCATCAACTTGTCTATGAACTGTAAGAGTAACCAAGTAGTCCGTACCGCAAACAACGGCTATTCGAATAGATTGGTAACCCTGCAGGGGTGTACTTCTTCACACATGCTTCCACCACTTATCACCGTTTACTCGACATGTACTCGGAAACCTTCAAGCGGAAGCCCAGCGAGGGTGTCGGCCACGACCTGACTAACTACACAAGTCTCTCATCCAGGTCTATCGCCTATTTGGGTTCCATCCGTGGGGAGATCCGGCCGGGGTGTCGCTCACGTCCCCAAACGATGTGTACAGGATTCCCGAGTCACCAAACGGGCAACCGGTACACCGTGCCACGTACCTGTCGCATCACAGCCCACCCCGAGGGTCAGCGTTGTGCACGACCACCAGTAAACTACAAACACCAGAAACTAGTTGCAACTCCTGGACAGAGATCAAGGGTAATTAATAAGCCGAGAGGGTCCATTGGTTTCGGGCCTAATGCATGGTAGTAGCTGGAACTTGAACCACACATACAGATCTCGGGTCCTATGAACGGTTCCAATGAAACAACCCACCACGTACTCCTACATGGCCTTTCATCGACACCTTTACCAAACATGTTCCACACTTCTTTCTCTTTACCGGTATGATCATTTCACTCTGATCCATCACCCAGATGAACCAGACCTGACACAACTCTAAGCATAGCAGGCAACATAAACAAATAGCATGGTGGATCACACATCACATGGCTCAATCAACTCCTACACATGCTAGTGGGTTTCAACTATTTACTGTGGCAATGACAGGTCATGCAAGGGAATAGGGTTCAACTACCGCAGCAAGTAGCAGTTCACACGCTGTTGCCTTAATGCAGTAAAAGAGAGCAGGAGCGAGAAAATGTGTTTGTATCGGAATGATCAATGATTGCTTGCCTGACAGAGTGGTTGTCGGGTACTGCTCTTCTGCTGGATACGCAGAAGTATCCTCGGGAGCAAGACCTAACACGGAGAATACCGGCGACACAATCAATAAACAAACAAATGCAACAATATGATGCATGCTCATGATATGGCAAGATGCATGTGTTTTGGCTAATGCAACTATAACCAGAAGGGTTTGAGCCTATTTGAATCAAAGATTCAAATTGAAACTCAAACTATTATTTATTTAAGTGCATTATCTTGTTTTAATGTAAACAGCAAGGTTAACTTGCTCAAACATGCATGAAACCAGTGCCATTGGAAAGATTGGATTTTTCTGATCAATTTTCATATATAAATCTTTTCCATCTGAGCTACTGTTGAATTTATATGATTTTTTTGAAGTTACAGCATTTTCTGGAATTTCCTAAATTATTTTTAATCTAAAAATCCCAGAAAATCCTTTACTGCATCAGCATGACATCATGCTGACGTCAGTCAGTCAACAGGGCGGCCTAGGTCAAATCTGACCAGTGGGACCCACTGGTCAGTGTCATAGTTAGTTAATTAACTAATTAGAATTAAATTAAACACTAAACTAGGTTTGACTAACAGGCAGGGCCCACATGTCAGTGACTCAGGGGGGTCAAACCCTTGGTCAAACAGGGCTAACTCGCTGGCGTTTAGCTGCCGGCGAGGCCAAACGCGGCGGTGAGGTGCGGGTTTCGTGCTCCGGCTGCCAAAACGACGGCGGAGCACACCTACGGGTAGCTGGGAGTGAACCACGTCGAGTGGTGGTGGTGGCTGGCCTCGGGGTCGCCGGAGACGACGCCGGCGACGAGTCCAGCGGCTGCCGGAGTTCAGGTGAGATCGAACTCGTCGGTGCAGTGCTCGTAGAGGTGCGTGGAGTGTTCCTACAGCATCTACACGGAACGGTGAAGCTGATGGGCACGGTGGCCGGACCATTAGATGGCCGGAGCCTCGTCGGCGACGAGCTCCGCGGCGGCGCGTGCAGGTGAGTTACGTGCGGTGCATTCAGTGTAGGAGAGAGCCAACGGAGAGGGGGAGGACGAAGCTGGGCTCACAGCGGTTGCAGTAGACACCGAGGCGAGCTTGGGGACGGTCAGAGCTGAGCGGGACGGCGAGGGGGATCTCGGCGGCCGGAGTTCGGGAAGACGGGGTCGGGGGCGTCTCCAGAGCGGGCGAGCGCTCGGGGCTCAGCCTGCTCGACGTAGTCGAGGACGGCGGAGATGACGGACACGACGACGGGGCTCAGGGACGACGGTGGACGCGGCTACCACGACGGCGCAAGCACCGCGGCGTCGGCCATGGTGCGGGGAGGGCGAAGGAGAGAAGCTGGGGAGGAGTGAGCGTGTCAGTGAGCTCGGGGACGAAGTGGACGATCTATCCAAGCCTCCAGAGCGGCGAGGGGAGGAAGCAGGGCGGCGGGCAGCTGCGTGGCGCGCGCTGCGGCCGCCGTCGAGCACCTGCCTGCCTGCCTGGCCGAGCCAAGCAGCTCGCTGGAGCGGTGGCTGGGCTGGGCCGGCAGGTGGGCCGGTTGGGCGCCAGGTAAACTCTTTCTCTCTCTCCTTTTTCTATTTCTTTCTGTTTCATTTCTTTTGCAACTTTGTTGAATTAATAAAAATGCCAGAACATTTTTGTAGCTCATAAAACTAGTCATGCCCACTGTAAATAATATGAACAGCATGGAACATTTTAGTTTATGATTATTTGGGCACACAAATTATTTTTTAGCATTTAAATGCCCAAATGCAAATACCATATGAATTAATCCAGAGACCTTAGATGTCCTAGAAAATTGTGCACCATTTTTGGCAGAGGTTTAAGACCAAGGCAGAAATGATGAACATTTTTGAAGGGCATTTTGGGTACATTGGAAAAGATTTTATTAAACCCTGGTTGTTAGAAGAGGGGTGCTGGGGTTTCTGTCATTCCCATTTCAAGTTTCTTTGAAAAGTAAACATGATGCACACTCTAGCTAGTCCTAATGCAAGCACTGACTAGGGATGTGACAACTCACCCCCACTCAAAAGAATCGCGTCCCGAGATTCAGATTCCTCCGGAAAGAGGGTGGGGTACTCAAGTCGAAGACGATCCTCCCTTTCCCAAGTAGCTTCACTCTCGGAATGATGTGACCATTGAACCTTGAGAAACTTGATATTATGACGTCGAGTGGTGCGCTCGGTTTGATCAAGAATACGAACGGGGTATTCTCGATATGTGAGATTGTCCTGGAGTTCAAGCGTTTCGTGGTCCACTCCGTGGATAGAATCCGAGAACCAACGCCTGAGTTGAGATACGTGGAAGACATCGTGAACTCTGGAGAGGTGCGGAGGTAGTTCCAATTAGTAGGCAACTTCTCCTCGTTTGGCAAGAATGCGAAAAGGACCGATGTAACGAGGGGCCAATTTGCCTTTGATACCAAAGCGATGGGTTCCCTTAAGAGGAGTAACCCGAAGGTAAGCCTTATCACCGACTTCAAAAGTCACAGCCTTATGATGACTATCATATTGGCTCTTCTGGCGAGACTGGGCTGTTTTCAATTTCTCACGAACGATGCGAACTTGCTCTTCTGCTTCCTGGATCATATCCGGACCAAAGAATTGTCTTTCCCCGGTTTCTGACCAGTTAAGAGGTGTTCGACATCTTCGTCCATATAGAACTTCGAAGGGAGCTTTGCCCAAGCTGGCTTGATAACTATTGTTATAAGCAAATTCGGCAAATGGAAGGCACTTCTCCCATTCCATACCAAAAGAGATGACGGAGGCTCGAAGCATATCTTCCAGAATTTGATTGACTCGTTCCACCTGACCACTTGACTGAGGATGGAAGGCGGTGCTGAAAGAGAGATGAGTTCCCATAGCATTCTGGAAACTTTCCCAGAATCGTGAAGTGAAAAGACTTCAACGGTCTGAGTTAATCTCCAACGGCACACCATGAAGTGATACTATCCGAGAGATATACAAATCTGCTAGCTGGCTAGCGGATATACTTTCTCGAACAGGTAGGAAGTGGGCTACTTTGGAGAGGCGGTCGACAACGACGAAAATAGCATTATTCCCTTTTCTGGTCCTGGGAAACCCGGTAATGAAGTCAATTCCGATCTTGTCCCATTTCCATTCAGGAATAGCTAAAGGTTGAAGGGTGCTAGCAGGCCGTTGATGCTCTGCTTTGACTCGACGACAAACGTCATAGTTAGCAATGAATTGAGCGATTTCTCTTTTCATCCTAGTCCACCAGAACCTCTGACGTAGGTCCTGATACATTTTGGTACTACCGGGATGAATGGTGAGAGGAGATTCATGAGCCTCCTTAAGGATCAACCGTCTCAGGTTTCGTACCTTAGGAACCACTAAACGGTTGCTAAAGAGCACGACTCCTTGATCATCAATTGAGAAACATCCCGCGACTCCTTTCTTGATGTTCCTCTTAATACGGGAAATTCCCGGATCAACCTTCTGTGCTTTGATGACCTGAGCCGTAAGGGTAGGTTCCGCCACCAGGGTGGAAAGGAATCCTCGAGGAACGATGCGAAGGTTAAGCTTACGAAATTCCTCGTGAAGAAGTGGTTGCCCTTGTTGTAACATCAAGTTATTACAATAAGACTTACGACTTAGTGCGTCGGCCATGACATTGGCCTTCCCAGGGGTGTAAGTGATTCCTAGGTCGTAATCTGTGAGCAATTCAACCCAACGTCTTTGCCTGAGATTCAAATCCGGTTGGGTGAAGATGTATTTCAAACTTTGGTGATCAGTGAAGATTTCACAGCGATTACCAAGAAGGTAATGTCGCCATGTTTTGAGTGCGTGGACTACAGCTGCAAGCTCTAGATCATGTGTAGGATAGTTATCCTCATGTGGACGCAACTGTCGAGATGCGTATGCGATCACTTGACGATCTTGCATGAGTATGCAACCTAGTCCTTGTCGCAGGGCGTCGCAGTAGATAATAAAATCCTTGGAAAAATCTGGTGGTACCAGTACAGGTGCAGACGTCAGGCGTCTTTTTAGTTCCTGAAAGCTGGACTCGCACTGTGGAGTCCACTCAAACTTTTTATCTTTCTTGAGGAGTTCAGTTAGAGGTTTTGCAACCTTGGAGAAATTCTCGACGAAGCGTCGGCAATAGCTCGCTAAGCCAAGGAAACTCCTTACTTGCTTGACCGATTCAGGGGGAGTCCAATCAAGAACGGCTTGAACTCGCTCGGGATTGACAGCAATACCCTTGCCAGAGATCACATGACCTAAATAGGTCACTTCCGGCAACCAGAATTCACATTTAGAGAATTTGGCATAAAGACGGTGCTCTCGAAGTTTCGTCAATACCAGCCTTAAATGCTCGGCATGATCTTCCTTATGCTTGGAGTAGATGAGTATATCATCGAGGTATACCACGACGAATTTATCCAAATATTCCATGAATATAGAATTCATTAACCGGGAGAAGGTGGCTGGGGCATTGGTTAACCCGAAGGACATGACGGTGTACTCGTATTGGCCATAACGAGTAACAAAAGCCGTTTTAGGAATGTCCCCGTTCTTGATTTTGATTTGATGGTAGCCCAACCTCAAATCCATTTTAGAAAAGACTGAGGATCCAGCGAGCTGATCATACAGGTCGTTGATCCTGGGGAGCGGATACTTGTTCTTTATAGTGACCAAGTTGACAGGTCGGTAATCTACAACCATCCGTTCCATTCCATCCTTCTTCTTGACAAAGAGGACGGGACAAGCCCAAGGGGAAGAACTAGGACGGATGAAACCCTTTTGCAAGGACTCATCGAGTTGTTTCTTAAGCTCAGCTAATTCTAGGGGTGCCATCTTATAAGGTCTCCTAGAGATTGGGACAGTTCCTGGGATAAGATCTATCACGAACTCGACATCTCTGTCAGGTGGAACTCCTGGCAGTTCTTCTGGAAAGACATCCGGAAAGTCACGGACTACCGGGATATCTTCGAGTTCTGGTAGAGGGCTGGCATTAAGAGAGTAGAGCTGACGCTCAGCCATTCGGGTCAAGACATTGACTATCTTGCTGGATGGGTGTGTAAGTTGAACGGTCCTAGTGTAGCAATCAATCTTGGCGTAATGAGTTGTCATCCGATCCATACCCAAAATGATGTTTATGTCCGAGGACTTGAGGGCGATTAGAGATGCAAGGAAAACAAGTCTATCAACAAGGATTTCATTTCCATGGCTTACCCTAGAGGTTTGCCATTTTGAACCAGGATTTGAAAAAACCATGGAAGTAGGCATGTCACAAAAAGTCATGTTGTGCATTCGAGCATAGCTCTCAGATATGAACGAATGGGATGCTCCAGTATCGAAAAGAACAGATGCCGGATGGCAGTTAACGAGAAGTGTACC
This sequence comes from Secale cereale, assembly GCA_902687465.1. NCBI lineage: Eukaryota > Viridiplantae > Streptophyta > Magnoliopsida > Poales > Poaceae > Secale > Secale cereale. Next base: position 539,778,050 of record LR738709.1, on the reverse strand, counting down.
AAGGACGACGTTAGGATCCTCATAAGCTTCCTCAGCAGAGACATAGTTGACATGACCACGTGCAGTGGGAATTGGCTTGACATAATTCACCTTGCCGGTTGGCTTACCACGGCCAACGGGTTTTCCTGGTTGGTTCTGAGGACATTCACGCATGTAGTGCCCCGGTTCTCCACACTTGAAGCATGTCACAGTGCCAGTGCGTGGAGCAAAGTTGGTAGGTGGTCCTCCATAAGTCTTGGCAGGTGCATACTGTTGAGTTGGGCGAGGCGCCTCATAGGATGGCCTCGGTGTGTACTTGGGTGGCAGAGCAGTGTTAGGAACCCACACACGGCGCTTGTGAGAGCCAGAGCCGGATGAGGAACCAAAGTCACGTGGATGCTTGCGTGTGGCTTCAAAATCAGTCTGGCATGTCTCAGCACTGATAGCCTTATTTACCAGCTTCTGGAAGGAAGTGCACTCGTGCAGACGTAGATCTCGGCGGAGTTCAGGGCTGAGTCCCTTGCGGAACCTCGCCTGCTTCTTGGCATCGGTGGATACTTCCTCAGGTGCATAGCGTGCCAAGTTGCCAAACTTGCGACTATAGCCATCCACGGTTAACCGGCCCTGGGTGAAATTGCAGAATTCCTCCCGCTTGCGATCCATGAGACCTTCCGGAATGTGATGTTCACGGAATGCCTCACTGAACTCAACCCAAGTAGTGATTTGGCTAGCAGGACGCATAGCCTCAAAGTTCTCCCACCATAGACTGGCAGGGCCTTCAAGATGGTAGGCGGCGTAGATAACCTTGTCAGCTTCGGCCACACGGGCAGAGTGTAGCTTGTGAGTGATACTACGAAGCCAGTCATCCGCATCCAGAGATTCAGTGGAATGATGGAACTTGGGTGGGCACATCTTGATAAAGTCATTGATTGACACCACGTCATTCCTCTGGCGGAACCCAGTGTTCTGCTCTATGCGTTCCAGCAGACGGTTGGTCTCTCTCTTGTTCCGTTCTGCCTCGAGCATAACTTCAGCCAAGGAGGGTGGCTGGGGCAGATTCTCATCTCTATCCCCACTAGCCTCACCCTGCTCCTGAGCAGCAGGAGTGCTGCGAGTGTTGACCATCCTAGGAAACAAAGCAATGGTTTAGACAAGGATGGCAAAAATTTGACATAGGAGTGCAGAATGTAATGGATGACACGGAATGCAGAGATGTTCATCCGTACGACATGGTAATATAGAAACTGCTATATATACACCAGTGGTCATACAATCCATACATAGTTTAGTACAAGCCAAGGCTAAAGTACAACTGTGGTGAAAGACGATACATCCCATCAGAGGCATTCCAAGCTCCTATACATTATTTAGCTACACCTCCGAAACTCGGTACTAGCTAAGTCATATTCCACAAGACGCGCAGGACTGTGGAAATACAACTACTACAATACTACTACTGCCACGGTCTAGCTCAGACATTCCCGTAGTAATCTTCATAAAGATTACCACCATAGCCTGGAAGTGGAACAGACGGATCTTGAAACTCTCGAGCACTCGAAGTCTGTGGACCATAAGGACATGGATGTGGCCTCGGGCCTGATACTGGTGGTAACCGACGCCCACGTGGAGGTGTAATACCCCCAACGTCACGCCAATCCATACGATCAGGCAGACGAGTCCACACGGGGTACAAATCCCGCATATCTAGATATCCGGCGTGCACAGCAGGTGCAAGCCGTGTCAAAGTAGTCCAGTGGGCGGCTCGAGTGTTATACAGCTCCATTCGGAGGGCACGGACCTCACGGTCCCTATCCTCCAGCATCTGAATAGTAGTCTGAAGCAGTGGCTCTTCATGAGTGGCATCAGTATACAGACCTTCCTCTCCGGAAAGTGAGGCTGGCATGTAACAGAACTCAGTGTTCAGCAACAGGGCATGCCTAGCCCGGAGAATGGTCATCATCGAATAGGCGGCATCCTGCACTGCCATCTCGATAGTAACCCCGAGTCCATAAGGCCAACGGATGGGGTCGTTAGCTCCGGGATATGAGGGGTATATCCGAACTGTGCAGAAATACTGACTCTGATTGAAATCCCGGTACTGTTCCTCCACGGTGTACTCAGGATACCAGCGGTAACCGGTCTCAGTCAGCACACGGACTAGCATGGCCGTGTGACCGGGCACATTAATGCACCGAGTCAAACGAACCACTTGGTGAGGTGTGCGGCCAGACATCTGAAACACGAAGTAATGCAAAGGCATTAGTGTTTCTGGAAGAAATAGGGCAACATAACAACTGTAAATGCTCAAAAAAAGATTTGGGACATCATACAAATGATAGCATAGCCACTCAACAATATCATATCAAGGTTCCGGTCCAACAAATCATCATACTAAAAGGGGTAGAAACTGAACTGAGGCTTGAAACCAACAATCCTAAGAGTCTACGGATTAGTAACACGTGAACCTAGTAAGGATAAGAGGCCTAGTCCTAAATCCCCGTGGAAAGAATAGACTGACTCAGATCAGAAGGGCATAAGGTAAAGGAGTAAAAAGAGCCTTACGTTCCCTTCCACAATCAATTCCCCTACATATAACTAAGAATTTTTCTAGACTCAACATCGACCAGTTTGGCTTGAGAAACCTACAGGCAGTCCAGCTCTGATGCCAACGCTGTCAGGACCCCGATCCTAAGTCACACCGATCTAGTTGTAACACGTCATATCACTTTGCGGCCTCACGCACGGTATCCCCACGGGTGCCACCTTACCTGGCCCGGGACCGTTTGCGCATTTTGGCACACGTATATGACAGTGTTGCTAGCATCCATATGACAGAGAACCCGGGCCGACATGGCTAGTTATAAACGAAAAGTGGCACTAAATTACAGAGACAGGCATCCATGACCCAGCAACGAACGTGTCGGTCATCAACGTATGAACCCAAGTCATAGCAAGCTACATGGACTTAAAGGAACAACGCGTGACATTTCCCCTAAGGGACAGACACAGGAACGAAGAAGGACACATGCCGGCCAACCTACGTGTTCTGAGCAGTAGCAAGCTACCAAGGCTCATTGGAAACACTAGGAGGCATTTCCCTGTAAGATAGGCTACCAAAGGAAAACAACTAGGTGTCGGATCCCACACATACCAAGCATTTCAATCATACACACAATATGCTCAATATGTGCAAATACAACATTGCATCACAACGGAACTCTATGACTCAAAGTACTTTATTTAAAAGGCTCCAAGAGCCATACATAACATATCCATACAGGTAGGGGTCACATGACCCAACACTCAAGTCATACAGTCATACAAGCACAAGTGGAAGCTACATGTCTGGGTACAGACAACTTAGAAAATAAAACAGGCTTGGTGTAGCCTGACTATCTACAAGGCCCTTCACAAGCTCCAGATCTCCGTCTGGGTGACAAGCTACTCGTCGACGTCAACGTCTATGTAGAACCCATCAGAAGGGGCAGGGTTCTCCTCTGCAACAGTTATTAAGCAAACATGAGTACAAAGGTACTCAGCAAGCCTTACAACAGAACCTATCATACATGCAACATTATCAACAGGGGGTAGTGGAGTTCATAGCAGATAGCCAGCTTTGACTCTTGGCTAACCTATACTACAACTCTCAACAGATTGCAAGATATTACTACGTACACGAGTCCTCTACTCACCACAACAATACACCACCGAGGATCCTCTTCCGTCAACCTACGGAAGGGCCATCCACGGCACTCACACTTGTCTTGAGGCTTTTAGTAGTATCCATCAACTTGTCTATGAACTGTAAGAGTAACCAAGTAGTCTGTACCGCAAACAACGGCTATTCGAATAGATTGGTAACCCTGCAGGGGTGTACTTCTTCACACACGCTTCCACCACTTATCGCCGTTTACTCGACATGTACTCGGCAACCTTCAAGCGGAAGCCCAGCGAGGGTGTCGGCCACGACCTGACTAACTACACAAGTCTCTCGTCCAGGTCTATCGCCTATTTGGGTTCCATCTGTGGGGAGATCCGGCCGGGGTGTCGCTCACGGCCCCAAACGATGTGTACATGGTTCCCGAGTCACCAAACGGGCAACCGGTACACCGTGCCACATACCTGTCGCATCACAGCCCACCCCGAGGGTCAGCGCTGTGCACGACCACCAGTAAACTACAAACACCAGAAACTAGTTGCAACTCCTGGACAGAGATCAAGGGTAATTAATAAGCCGAGAGGGTCCATTGGTTTCGGGCCCAATGCATGGTAGTAGCTGGAACTTGAACCACACATACAGATCTCGGGTCCTATGAACGGTTCCAATGAAACAACCCACCACGTACTCCTACATGGCCTTTCATCGACACCTTTACCAAACATGTTCCACACTTCTTTCTCTTTACCGGTATGATCATTTCACTCTGATCCATCACCCAGATGAACCAGACCTGACACAACTCTAAGCATAGCAGGCAACATAAACAAATAGCATGGTGGATCACACATCACATGACTCAATCAACTCCTACACATGCTAGTGGGTTTCAACTATTTACTGTGGCAATGACAGGTCATGCAAGGGAATAGGGTTCAACTACCGCAGCAAGTAGCAGTTCACACGTTGTTGCCTTAATGCAGTAAAAGAGAGCAGGAGCGAGAAAATGGGTTTGTATCGGAATGATCAATGATTTCTTGCCTGACAGAGTGGTTGTCGGGTACTGCTCTTCAGCTGGATACGCAGAAGTATCCTCAGGAGCAGGACCTAACACGGAGAATACCGGCGACACAATCAATAAACAAACAAATGCAACAATATGATGCATGCTCATGATATGGCAAGATGCATGTGTTTTGGCTAATGCAACTATAACCAGAAGGGTTTGAGCCTATTTGAATCAAAGATTCAAATTGAAACTCAAACTATTATTTATTTAAGTGCATTATCTTGTTTTAATGTAAACAGCAAGGTTAACTTGCTCAAACATGCATGAAACCAGTGCCATTGGAAAGATTGAATTTTTCTGATCAATTTTCATATATAAATCTTTTCCATCTGAGCTACTGTTGAATTTATATGATTTTTTTGAAGTTACAGCATTTTCTGGAATTTCCTATATTATTTTTAATCTAAAAATCCCAGAAAATCCTTTACTGCGTCAACATGACATCATGCTGACGTCAGTCAGTCAACAGGGCGGCCCAGGTCAAACCTGACCAGTGGGACCCACTGGTCAGTGTCATAGTTAGTTAATTAACTAATTAGAATTAAATTAAACACTAAACTAGGTTTGACTAACAGGCAGGGCCCACATGTCAGTGACTCAGGGGGGTCAAACCCTTGGTCAAACAGGGCTAACTCGCCGGCATTTAGCCGCCGGCGAGGCCAAACGCGGCGGTGAGGTGCGGGTTTCGTGCTCCGGCTGCCAAAACGATGGCGGAGCACACCTACGGGTAGCAGGGAGTGACCCGCGTCGAGTGATGGTGGTGGTTGGCCTCGGGGTCGCCGGAGACGAGTCCAGCGGCTGCCGGAGTTCGGGTGAGATCGAACTCGTCGGTGCAGTGCTCGTAGAGGTGCGTGGAGTGTTCCTATAGCATCTACACGGAACGGTGAAGCTGATGGGCACGGTGGCCGGACCATTAGATGGCCGGAGCCTCGTCGGCGACGAGCTCCGCAGCAGCGCGTGCAGGTGAGCTACGTGCGGTGTGTTCAGTGTAGGAGAGAGCCAACGGAGAGGGGGAGGACGAAGCTGGGCTCACAGCGGTTGCAGTAGACACCGAGGCGAGCATGGGGACGGTCGGAGCTGAGCGGGACGGCGAGGGGGATCTCGGCGGCCGGAGTTGGGGAAGACGGGGTCGGGGGCGTCTCCAGAGCGGGCGAGCGCTCGGGGCTCAGCCTGCTCGACGTAGTCGAAGACGGCGGAGATGACGGACACGACGACGGGGCTCAGGGACGATGGTGGACGCGGCTACCACGACGGCGCAAGCACGGCGGCGTCGGCCATGGTGCGGGGAGGGCGAAGGAGAGGAGTTGGGGAGGAGTGAGCGTGTCAGTGAGCTCGGGGATGAAGTGGACGATCGATCCAAGCCTCCAAAGCGGTGAAGGGAGGAAGCAGGGCGGCGGGCAGCTGCGTGGCGCGCGCTGCGGACGCCGTCGAGCACCTGCCTGCCTGGCCGAGCCAAGCAGCTCGCTGGAGCGGTGGCTGGGCTGGGCCGGCAGGTGGGCCGGTTGGGCGCCAGGTAAACTCTTTCTCTCTCTCCTTTTTCTATTTCTTTCTGTTTCATTTCTTTTGCAACTTTGTTGAATTAATAAAAATGCCAGAACATTTTTGTAGCTCATAAAACTAGTCATGCCCACTGTAAATAATATGAACAGCATGGAACATTTTAGTTTATGATTATTTGGGCACACAAATTATTTTATAGCATTTAAATGCCCAAATGCAAATACCATATGAATTAATCCAGAGACCTTAGATGTCCTAGAAAATTGTGCACCATTTTTGGCAGAGGTTTAAGACCAAGGCAGAAATGATGAACATTTTTGAAGGGCATTTTGGGTACATTGGAAAAGATTTTATTAAACCCTAGTTGTTAGAAGAGGGGTGTTGGGGTTTCTGTCATTCCCATTTCAAGTTTCTTTGAAAAGTAAACATGATGCACACTCTAGCTAGTCCTAATGCAAGCACTGACTAGGGATGTGACAATAGGATTGCAATCCTATTCCTAGTAGGAACTACCAAAAAGGAGAAGGGGGAAAGGAAGGAGAGGGAGAAGGAGAAGGAAAGGGGCGCCGGCCCCCCTTCCCTCCTTGTCCAAGTCGGACCAAGGGGTGGGGGGCGCGCGGCCCAGCCCTGGCCCTCCTTCTCTCTTTCTCCTAAGGCCCATTAAGGCCCATAGCTTCCCCAGGGGTTCCGGTAA
>LR738709.1:539759041-539771044 GCA_902687465.1 Secale cereale | reverse complement strand
ACCCCCCCCCCCCCCCCGGTACACCGGTAAATTCCGAAACTTTTACGGAACACTTCTGTTGTCCGAATATAGTCGTCCAATATATCAATCTTTACGTCTCGGACATTCCGAGACTCCTCGTCATGTCCGTGATCTCATCCGGGACTCCGAACTACCTTCGGTACATCAAAACTCATAAACTCATAATACCGATCGTCATCAAACGTTAAGCGTGCAAACCCTACGGGTTCGAGAACTATGTAGACATGACCGAGACTCATCTCCGGTAAATAACCAATAGCGGAACCTGGATGCTCATATTGGCTCCTTCATATTCTACGAAGATCTTTATCGGTCAAACGCATAACAACATACGTTGTTCCTTTTGTCATCGGTATGTTACTTGCCCGAGATTTGATCGTCGGTATCTCTATACCTAGTTCAATCTCGTTACCGGCAAGTCTCTTTACTCGTTCCGTAATACATCATCTCGTGACTAACTCATTAGTCTTTTGCTTGCAAGGCTTATTATGATGTGCATTTCCGAGAGAGCCCAAAGATACCTCTCCGACACTCGGAGTGACAAATCCTAGTCTTGATCTATGCCAACACCACGAACACTTTCGGAGACACCTGTAGAGCATCTTTATTATCACCCAGGTACGTTGTGATGTTTGATAGCACACAAGGTGTTCCTACGGTATTCGGGAGTTGCATAATCTCATAGTCATAGGAACATGTATAAGTCATGAAGAAAGCAATAGCAGTAAAACTAAACGATCATAGTGCTATGCTAAAGGATGGGTCTAGTCCATCACATCATTCTTCTAATGATGTGATCCCGTTAATGAAATGACAACTCATGTCTATGGCTAGGAAACATAGCCATCTTTGATCAATGAGCTAGTCTAGTAGAGGCATACTAGGGACATACTATTTTGTCTATGTATTCACACATGTATCAAGTTTCCGGTTAATACAATTCTAGCATGAATAAAAGACATTTATCATGATATAAGGAAATACAAATAACATCTTTATTATTGCCTCTAGGGCATATTTCCTTCAGTTTTTTGGCGCGAATGGGATGGGCCCGCCCTGTCAGCGACGTGTTGCTTCATCGTCCTCATCGCCTCGGTTCCCACGGGAATCAATGCCAAAGCTGCCGCACTGCCGAGCCGTCGCCTGCCATTGATGCCGCCCCCAGCGACCCGTCGCGTCCCCCGGAACCACGGGCGACCGCCACGCGTCGCCTGGCATGCACCTCTCGCCGCGCGAGCTCCGGCTATAAAAGCATCCTACCTCGCCGGTGAACGCCCACATCGCCCACTGCACTCTCCTACGCACTGCCACGCACTGCGCCCCTCCGGCCGCTGGCTGCTTCGTCGCCGACACGCTGATACGTCCAAAACGTATCTATAATTTCTGCTTGCTCCATGCCTCTTTTGTGTGATATTGCTATGATATTTATGCACTTCCATACACTTTTGATCATATTTGGACTAACCTATTAACTCAGTGCACCACACTGCTAGTTCCTGTTTTCTGCTGTTTTTCTATTTCAGGTTTCCCCCATATTAAAAGTGCCCTAAAAATTCCGGGAAAAATACAGGAAAAATCAGCGTATCGGGAGCTTCAAGAAAAACCAAAGCAGGGCCAGAGGGGAGCCTGGGGTGGCCCAGGCGGCCACCCGGCGCGGCCCCACCCCTGGCCGCGCCAGGGGGGCGCCTGGGGCCCCACCTCCGCCTCTGGTGACCGCCTTTGCATATATATTGCTCGCGTCCCGAAACCCTCGAGGACGGAACCCTTTTTTATGATCTCGCCTCTGTTCCGCCGCCGCCGCGCTTCCAAGATTGGGAGCACCAGGAGAACTCTTCCCGACACCCTGCCGGAGGGGAGAACCACCACCGGGAGCTTCTCCACCACCATGGACGCTTCCCGGATGAGTTGTGAGTAGTCCCCCTTGGACCATGGGTCCATGACCAGTAGCTATGTGATGTTCTCCTCCCCTCTTTGTTCTTCATGGATTAGACCTCGTGAGCTGCCCTACATGATCGAGGCACATATGTAATCTTTATGCTGTTGCTCTGCTGAGTTTGCTGGGATCGGATGGATTATGAGATTATGTTCAGATTGTGTGTGAGTAATATATTTGATTCACCTCTTTTATATTTATGTTCTTGAGTAATTCTTGCATGTTCTCCGTTGCTGTTTATTGCTTTGGCCGAGTAGTAGGTAGTAACTCCAAGAGGGAACGTTATGCTTGATTGTGGGTTCATGCCCCTCGATGACTAGTTTGAGTGACAGAAACATGAGTCTAGGGGATGTGCTGTTGCCACAAGGGGGAAAACAACGGTGCTTGTACTTGCGGGTGCAAGGATTGTTTACTTTACGCAAAGTTCTTTTAATGCAGTTGTCTGTTGCTTTGAGTTTACACTATGGGTGGGACTCGCAACTTAATACCAGCGAGATGTTCTGGATAGATATCTCAAGGTGGATGATTAGTAGTAGATGCAGATGGATTTCGGTCTACTTGCCTTGGCGTACCGCCCATGCTTTTGAGCCTCTACCTTTCTTTACAGCATAGTTAGCATTGGTTTGCGCACATAATCCTGTCAATTGCCCAGCTGTAATTTGTTTACCTCGCTTAGCTGTTTTATCGTCTTTTGGGAGAGAGACATCACTAGTGAACATCATGGGACCCCGGTCCATATTACCATCACTGATCACACCCGCTATTTACTTTCTGTTCTTATTTCCTAGTTGCAGTCATACCTATCACTATTACCTCTTGCGTTTGATCCTTTGTAAACAGCAAGGCCGGAGGGATTGGCAACCTCTCTGTACTCGTTGGGAGCAAAGTTATTTGTATATGTGTGCAGGTCCTGTCAACCGCTAAGTTGGCGCCGTTAGCGTTGACACCTACTTGTTGGCCCTCGGAGTCTCACGGGATTCGATCCTTGGTATCTTGCCAAGGGAAACTTGCCATTACGCTACATCTCAAACCTTCCACTTGGGGTAACCAACGAGGGGCGAGAAGCCATCAAGCAAAGTTTCTGGCGCCGTTGCCGGGGACTCCACTCTTCAAGATAGGGGAGTTGCACGCTATCTTTTATCTTTGCTTTTTAGTCTTGTTAGTTTACCTTTCAGTTTTTGCTTTAGTTTCCTTTACCAAAAATCACAAAAATAGTTATCTTGCTTGCTGCTGCTATGGGTTCCACCAAAAACACTAAGTGGGAGGAGTACACCCCTTCTTCCATCACGCCAATCACCACAGTCGGGATCTACAAAAGTAATAAACCTTGTGATTATGTTAGTTTTAATGGAGAGTCGTGCCCATGGCATGGTCTTCCGGGAAAAAGGTATGAGCCTCTGTTTAAAGTTGCTCCCACACTTCCCCAAACTTGGGAAGACGTTCAAACTCTTATAATAGAGAGCAATTCAAACAAAGAAGATGACACTACAATTCTGCTCAATAATGATAAAATCGATTTTGATAATTGTAGCCTCTCAGAAGTTGTCACCTTTTTACAAAGAATGTCTAGAGATCCCTACACTAGCACACTTAATCTTGCCTTCACAGAGCATATCACTAATGCTCTCATCAAAACTAGGGAGGAGAAGCTTAGGTTAGAAGCCTCCATGCCTGGAAAGCTAGAAGATGGTTGGGATCCTATGATTAAAATTAAGTTGATTAACTTCTCTTGCTATGCTTTATGTGATGTTGGAGCTAGTACCTCCGTTATGCCCAAAAGAATGTATGATATGCTTAAATTGAAACCTTTTTATCCTTGTTCTTTTGGTGTTCGTCTTGTTGATTCTTTCGTAAAGAAACCTTTGGGGAAGATCGACGATGTTCTTATCGTTGTCAATGACAATTATGTTCCCGTTGATTTTACTATTATGGATATTGAATGTGAACCTTCTTGTCCAATCATTTTGGGACATCCTTTTCTTCGCACCGTTGGTGCTATCATTGACATGAAAGAGGGTAATATAAAATTCCAATTCCCTCACAAGAAAGGGATGGAACACTTCCCTAGAAAGAAGATTAAGTTGCCTTTTGAGTCCGTTACACGGGCTAGCTATTCTTTTACTCTTGATAAAACTTGATCCTCTCTTTTTGCATCATGCCTAGCTTAAAGGCATAAAAGAAAGCGCTTTTGGGAGGCAGCCCACAACGAATAAAGTTTTATTTTGCTTTTGTTGTGTCTTGATATTTGTTACTACAGTAGCATCATCATTGTATCTTTTCTTTTCAGCTTTGTGCCAAGTTTAGCCTCCGATTGCAAGAAAGTTCAAAAGTTGTGACGTGCAGTCCAGAAAACAGATTCTGTCCTTGGACAGAAAAATTCGTATAAAATCACCAGATCATCTTTTTGATCTGAATTTTCTTGACAGCGTGATCTATACAATTGGCTTTCGGGCGTCTGTTCTGAGTTTTTTGATTTGAGTTGCAGAAGTGCCCCGAAAAAATTATTTACTACCTGCTGGTCTGTTTTTCACAGATTCTGTCCTGTTTTGCCTTTTCTTCGTTTTGCAAACCTTGAGCTTGCTTTTTCTTTGCAAAAACCTTTTGGCAATCTTAAGAAACAGTAGCTCTTCAAGATTATCTTTATTTCCAGCAAGGAAAAATTATTTTATTATGGGTACTAACCTCGCTAATCAGATTATGATGAGTTATGTATGAAGGGAGTTTTCAAGTGTGCGAGGGAAGATGATAAAAAGATTCAGGAGGGTCAAACGCTCAAGCTTGGGGATGCCCCCATGCACCCCCAAGAAATATTCAAGAAGACTCAAGCGTCTAAGCTTGGGGATGCCCCCGTGCATCCCCTTCTCCATCAACAATTATCAGTTCGTCTTTCGTTCCATTATATTTTAATCACTTCATGCGTTATGTGCTATGCTTGGAGCGTCTTGCTTTTAGTTTTCTTTTTAGTTTTCTTTAGCTTTGCTTGCTGTTCATAACAAGTTAGAACCCAGCTTTCTTTGTGTGGGAGAGAAACACACTCCACTTCAACCTAGAACACAACATAGGATTTTCATGCTTATCTTTGCTGTGTGTGTTCTTTGTCTTTCCATAGCTACTGTCATGTTTAGCTCTTAGTTTTCATGCCTTTCTTTTTAAAGAGCTTTTGTTTAGTTGGTTGTTGAACTCTCTTGAGTTTTCACGTTTATCTTGTTAAGAGAGTTTGTCTGTTGCACTGAGTTGTGTGTCTTAACTTAAAATAGGTAATTGAGGTTGCTATTTAATTTTAGTAGTAACTTGCAATAGTTTTGAGGTATTGCTATGAGTAATGTCTGAACTTTTGGTGTCAAGAGCTTCAGCCTATTAGTGATAGATGTCGTATTTTGGGCAATCCGTGTTTATTTTCGAAAACCTACAAAATAGTTGAGAACTTTAGCTACTAAATGGATCACTAATCTTTGGAGGGATCGAATATTAGAGTACACTCAGGTACCATGAGCCGAGGATGCGCAAGGATAACCAAATCCCCATACACTCCTCCTCGAGGTACTTGTCTCTTTGTGAACCTCCTCATTAGATTGAGAGTTACCGATAATAAGTGCATGAGTTCTTCGGACTAATGTGAGTATTCGAAAGTTGACATTTCCACCTATCCATATTTTTTCTAGCCTCTTCGGTACCGTGCATTGCCCTTTCTCACCTCGAGAGTTGGCGCATACTTCGCCGGTACATCCAAATTCTTGGCACGATACGCTCTGTCATCATAAGCCTCATTATATCCTTCCTCAAAACAGCCACCATACCTACCTATTAAGGCATTTCCATAGCCTTTCCGACATACATTGCCATGCAACAGCCATCTTCTCATGACTTGATCTTCATGTCATACATGCTTTTTGCTTGATCGATGAGCCGCATGCTAGTTGGGCCTTGCCCTAATCATTGCTACATGATGCGCTAGTATCATTGCATATCCTGCTACACTGGTAGAGGCATACATTTGCATACATCATGATAGTTTCATTTTCTTTATGTTGAGTACTTTTTGTAAAGTGTGAAAGATCTTCTATACTTCTTGTAATATATAGAGTGTTGCCCCTAAAGTGAGGAAAAGATCCCAAAGAGGACAAATCAAAAGATCCCAAAGAGGACAAAATCAAAAGATCCCAAAGAGGACAAATGAGAGATAAATAGAAAGAGCCATTGAGGCCACACAAAAATAAAAAAAAAATAAAAAAGAGAAAAAGAAATAAAAAGAGAGAAGGGGGCACACTACTATTTCTTTTGAGAGATCCACACTCGTACTCCATCTTATACCTTGTACTCCATAGAGATTATCATTCATGCATATAGCTATGTGGGGACCTTTACACTATAGAACTTGGCTTGTATATTCCAATGATGAGCCTCCTCAAAAGAGCTCTAGGTCTTCTTGAGCAAGCAAGTTGGATGCACCCCCACTAGTTCCATTGGAGAGCTTACCTTAGCTCATATGTGCATCCGTTGCATGGCAATCCTTACTCCTCACATCATATCTATCATTTGGCTTTCTCTCGCCGATGATTGTCCTCATTAATGTGAGCCCTTCACACATTTTTTGTCTTCCCCCTCTATCATTTTTCTCTCTTTGCCATCCTAAGTGTCGACTTTCTTGCTTACGCTCATCCATTGCATGAGTGCTCAAAATATCGAAAGGGAGTGGATCATTTTGACTTGTACCTGGCTGACGGTATGGGGATGAGTCAAGATAAGATTCCAAAGAAGACCAAGTGTGAAACTTTAGTAGATTAAGTTCTCAACAATACAAAAACTATGTTTTACTCTCTCATATATCCCTATCCCCTTTCTTGCACGCAAACACCATTTGGAGACATTCGAGTCACGGACAGCGAGAGCTCTTGCACCTTTATGTTCTTATGTTACTTGTTACAATGCTAATATAGACTCTTGCTTGTTATGACTTGAATTGGATTACATGCCTTGATTGCTTTACTTAAAAGTTCTTATATGGTTGATAGCATGTCACCACAGAAATTATGCTTGTTATCATTTACCTACTCGAGGACGAGCAGGAATTAAGCTTGGGGATGTTGATACGTCCAAAACGTATCTATAATTTCTGCTTGCTCCATGCCTCTTTTGTGTGATATTGCTATGATATTTATGCACTTCCATACACTTTTGATCATATTTGGACTAACCTATTAACTCAGTGCACCACAGTGCCAGTTCATGTTTTCTGCTGTTTTTCTATTTCAGGTTTCCCCCATATTAAAAGTGCCCTAAAAATTCCGGGAAAAATACAGGAAAAATCAGCGTATCGGGAGCTTCAAGAAAAACCAAAGCAGGGCCAGAGGGGAGCCTGGGGTGGCCCAGGCGGCCACCTGGCGCGGCCCCACCCCTGGCCGCGCCAGGGGGGCGCCTGGGGCCCCACCTCCGCCTCTGGTGACCCCCTTTTGCATATATATTGCTCGCGTCCCGAAACCCTCGAGGACGGAACCCTTTTTTACGAACTCGCCTCTGTTCCGCCGCCGCCGCGCTTCCAAGATCGGGAGCACTAGGAGAAATCTTCCCGGCACCCTGCCGGAGGGGAGAACCACCACCGGGAGCTTCTCCACCACCATGGACGCTTCTCGGATGAGTTGTGAGTAGTCCCCCTTGGACCATGGGTCCATGACCAGTAGCTATGTGATGTTCTCCTCCCCTCTTTGTTCTTCATGGATTAGACCTCGTGAGCTGCCCTACATGATCGAGGCACATATGTAATCTTTATGCTGTTGCTCTGCTGAGTTTGCTGGGATCCGATGGATTATGAGATTATGTTCAGATTGTGTGTGAGTAATATATTTGATTCACCTCTTTTATATTTATGTTCTTGAGTAATTCTTGCATGTTCTCCGTTGCTGTTTATTGCTTTGGCCGAGTAGTAGGTAGTAACTCCAAGAGGGAACGTTATGCTTGATTGTGGGTTCATGCCCCTCGATGACTAGTTTGAGTGAAAGAAACATGAGTCTAGGGGATGTGCTGTTACCACAAGGGGGAAAACAACGGTGCTTGTACTTGCGGGTGCAAGGATTGTTTACTTTACGCAAAGTTCTTTTAATGCAGTTGTCTGTTGCTTTGAGTTTACACTATGGGTGGGACTCGCAACTTAATACCAGCGAGATGTTCTGGATAGATATCTCAAGGTGGATGATTAGTAGTAGATGCAGATGGATTTTGGTCTACTTGCCTTGGCGTACCGCCCATGCTTTTGAGCCTCTACCTTTCTTTACAGCATAATTAGCATTGGTTTGCGCACATAATCCTGTCAATTGTCCAGCTGTAATTTGTTTACCTCGCTTAGCTGTTTTATCGTCTTTTGGGAGAGAGACATCACTAGTGAACATCATGGGACCCCGGTCCATATTACCATCACTGATCACACCCGCTATTTACTTCCTGTTCTTATTTCCTAGTGTTAGTCATACCTATCACTATTACCTCTTGCGTTTGATCCTTTGTAAACAGCAAGGCCGGAGGGATTGACAACCTCTCTGTACTCGTTGGGAGCAAAGTTATTTGTATCTATGTGCAGGTCCTGTCAACCGCTAAGTTGGCGCCGTTAGCGTTGACACCTACTTGTTGGCCCTCGGAGTCTCACGGGATTCGATCCTTGGTATCTTGCCAAGGGAAACTTGCCGTTACGCTACATCTCAAACCTTCCACTTGGGGTAACCAACGAGGGGCAAGAAGCCATCACACGCACTGCGCCCCCATGCCGCCTCGCCGCCGGGGAGGTGCGTGCTACCGCGGCGTCCGGGTTCGTCCGTCCGGCACCTACTCCGCCGAGATTCAGTCGGGCGACGTGCGCCTCCGCCTCGGAACCTTCGACACCGCTCAGGAGGGCGCCCGCGCGTACGACGCTGCGGCGTAGCGCCTTCGGCGTTCCCATTGGGACATGAACTTCACGGATGTGCCGACTCTGGAGCGGGCACAAGAGCTGGCGCCTCCCCCGTGGCTTAGAACCGACGAAGATCGTCGGAAGAACCGTAGGTGGGCGCACCGTCTCCACTTGGCCGAGATGGATGAGGAAGCCATGGCGACGTGGCGCCAAAACTTCCCGCAAGACTTCATCGACGAGCACCGGTTCTTGGCCGAGAGGAGGGCGGAGAGGAAGAAGAGGAGGAAGGAGCGAGCGGCTTATCGCGAGGACAAGCGAGCGCGGAGGGCGGTCGCTAAGTCCAACGTCGAGCAAGGAGATGCGTCCTCCTAGGACTTCACCAACGAGCAGTTCCTTGATGCCTACGCTGAGACGTCGGAGGAGGACATCACCGAGAAAGAGTCCGAGTCAGAGAATGACTAGTAGTAGGTCGTAGGAGAAGACTATGTGAACTATCTATTATCTATCTATCGTATGAAATATCTATCTATCTATATATGTGAACTATCTATCTATCTATATATGTGAAATATCTATATGTGAACTATCTATCTATCTGTGTTAACTATCTACAAGAACGTCGAGCCTGGGCCGTTTTGCGCCGGAAATGGACTGAAAAGCGCCGAAAATGGGCTGAAAGCACCGAAAATGGGCCGATATCGGCGCCTGGGGGCGACCTGGGGGCCGGCGACTGGGAACGAACTGGCACCCAAGCCGAAACTAGCGTCGGCTCGCCCCCAGGCGGCGGTTTTCGGCGCGTCCTGGGGGGCCAATGGCTGGAGATGGTCTTAGGTACTGTTATGAACTCATTATAAATTCATATTGGTGTAATATCTATTGTATTCAAACTAATCCATGGTTCATACCCTCCGATAGTACTCATAGATTCATCAAAATAAACAAACAACACAATGAAAACAGAATCTATCAAAAACAGAACAGTCTGTAGTAATCTGTAACTTTCGAATACTTTTGTAACTCAAAAAAAAGAATCAACTAAAAATCACTCTCCGGTAAAAAATGGCAGCTGATCTCGTGAGCGCAAAAGTTTCTGTTTTTTATAGCAAGATCACATAGACTTCACCCAAGTCTTCCCAAAGGTTCTACTTGACACAAACACTAATTAAAACACAAAACCACATCTAACCAGAAGCTAGATGCAATATTTATTCCTAAACAGAAGCAAAAGCAAAGAAAATAAAATAAAGTTGGGTTGCCTCCCAACAAGCACTATCGCTTAACGCCCCTAGCTAGGCATGATGATTTCAATGATGCTCGCATAAAAGATAAGAACTGAAACATAAAGAGAGCATCATGAAGAATATGACTAGCACATTTAAGTCTAACCCACTTCCTATGCATAGGGATTTTGTGAGCAAACAACTTATGGGAACAATAATCAACTAGCATAGGAAAGCAAAACAAGCATAGCTTCGAAACTTCAAGCACATAGAGAGGAAACTTGATATTATTGCAATTCCTACAAGCATATGATCCTCTCTCATAATAATTTTCAGTGGCATCATGAATGAATTCAACAATATAACTAGCACATAAAGCATTCTTCTCATGATCTACTTGCATAGTAATTTTACTACTCTCCACATAAGCAAATTTATTCTCATCAATAGTAGTGGGAGCAAACTCAACAAAATAACTATCATGTGAAGCATAATCTAATTGAAAGTTAAAATCATGATGACAAGTTACCTGGTTATCTTTATTCTTTATAGCATACGTGTCATCACAATAATCATCATAAATAGGAGGCATGCTTTCATCATAATAAATTTGCTCATCAAAACTTGGGGGGCTAAACATATCATCTTCATCAAACATAGCTTCCCCAAACTTGTGGCTTTGCATATCATTAGCATCATGGATATTCAAAGGATTCATACTAAAAACATTGCAATCATGCTCATCATTCACATATTTTATGCCAAGCATTCTATGTAATTCTTCTTCTAGTACTTGAGCACAATTTTCCTACCCATCATTTTCACGAAAGATATTAAAAAGATGAAGCATATGAGGTAACCTCAATTCCATTTCTTTTGTATTTTTCTTTTATAAACGAAACTAGTGATAAAACAGGAAACTAAAAGATTCGATTGCAAGATCTAAAGATATACCTTCAAGCACTCACCTCCCCGGCAACGGCGCGAGAAAAGAGCTTGGTGTCTACTACGCAACTTTCTTCTTGTAGACGTTGTTGGGCCTCCAAGTGCAGAGGTTTGTAAGACAGTAGCAAATTTCCCTCAAGTGGATGACCTAAGGTTTATCAATCCGTGGGAGGCATAGGATGAAGATGGTCTCTCTCAAAAACTCTCCAACCAAACAACAAAGAGTCTCTTGTGTCCCCAACACACCCAATACAATGGTAAATTGTATGGGTGCACTAGTTCGGCAAAGAGATGCTGATACAAGTGCAATATGGATGGTAGATATAGGTTTTTGTAATAAGAAAATATAAAAACAGCAAGGTAACTAAAGATAAAAGTGGGCATAAACGGTGTTGCAATGATAGGAAACAAGGCCTAGGGTTCATACTTTCACTAGTGCAAGTTCTCTCGACAATAATAACATAACCGGATCATATAACTATCCCTCAACATGCAACAAAGAGTCACTCCAAAGTCACTAATAGTAGAGAACAAACAAAGAGATTATTGTAGGGTACGAAACCACCTCAAAGTTATTCTTTCTGATCGATCTATTCAAGAGTCCGTAGTGAAATAACACGAAGCTATTATTTCTGTTCGATCTATCCTAGAGTTCGTACTAGAATAACACCTTAAGACACAAATCAACCAAAACCCTAATGTCACCTAGATACTCCATTGTCACCTCAAGTATCCGTGGGCATGATTATACGATATGCATCACACATTCTCTGATTCATCTATTCAACCAACACAAAGTACTTCAAAGACTGCCCCAAAGTTTCTATCAGAAAGTCAAGACGAAAATGTGTGCCAACCCCTATGCATAGATTCCCAAGGTCACGGAACCCGCAAGTTGATCACCAAAACATACATCAAGTAGATCACGTTATATCCCATTGTCACCACAGATAAGCACATGCAAGACATACATCAAGTGTGTTGGGGATCGTAGCAGAAAATCAAAA
>LR738709.1:539734030-539757148 GCA_902687465.1 Secale cereale | reverse complement strand
GAGCTAGTCGTCTAGAGGCTCACTAGGGACATGGTGTTTGTCTATGTATCCACACATGTATCCGAGTTTCCTATCAATACAATTCTAGCATGGATAATAAACAATTATCGTGAACAAGGAAATATAATAATAACCAATTTATTATTGCCTCTAGGGCATATTTCCAACAGTCTCCCACTTGCACTAGAGTCAATAATCTAGTTCACATCGCCATGTGATTAACACTCATAGGTCACATCGCCATGTGACTAACATCCAAAGAGTTCACTAGAGTCAGTAATCTAGTTCACATCAATATGTGATTAACACTCAATGAGTTCTGGGTTTGATCATGTTATGCTCGTGAGAGAGGTTGTAGTCAACGGGTCTGTAACATTCAGATCCCTATGTACTTCGCAAAACTTTATGTCATATCGTAGATGCTGCTACCACGTTCCACTTGGAGCTATTCCAAACTGTTGCTCCATTATACATATCCGGTATCTCCTACTTAGAGTTACCCGGATAGGTGCTAAGCTTGCATCGACGTAACTGTTTACGTCGAACTCTTTATCACCTCCATAACCGAGAAACATTTCCTTATTCCTCTAAGGATAATTTTGACCACTATCTAGTGATCCACTCCTGGATCACCTTTGTACCCTCTTGCCAGACATGTGGCAAGGCACACATCAGGTGCGGTACTTAGCATGGCATACCGTATAGAGCCTATGACAAAAGCATAGGGGACGACCTTCGTCCTTCCTCTTTCTTCTGCCGTGGTCAAGCTTTGAGTCTTACTCAACTTCACACCTTACAAATCAGGTAAGAACTCCTTCTTTGACTGATCTATTTTGAACTCCTTCAAAATCATGTCAAAGGTGTGTGTTCTTTTGAAAGTATCATCAGGCGTCTTGATCTATCTGTATAGATCTTGATGCTCAATATGTAAGCAGCTTTATCCAGGTCTTCCTTTGAAAAACTCATTTCAAATAACCCTTTATGCTTTCCAGAAATTCTACATCATTTCGGATCAACAATATGTCATTCACATATACTTATCAGAAATGTTGTGATGCTCCCACTCACTTTATTGTAAATACAAGTTTCTAACAAACTTTGTATACCCAAAAACTTTGATCACTCCATCAAAGCATATATTCCGACTCCGAGATGCTTGCTCTAGTCCATAGAAGGATCGCTGGAGCTTAGCATATCTTTTAGCATCCTTAGGATCGACAAAACCTTTCTGATTGTATCATATACAACCTTTCCTTACGAAAACTGGTAAGGAAACTTGTTTTGTCATCCATCTGCCAGATTTCATAAATGCAGCTAATGCTAACATGATTCCGACGGACTTAAGCATCGCTACGGGTGAGAAAATCTCATCGTAGTCAACTCCTTGAACTTGTGGAAAACTCTTCACCACAAGTCGAGCTTCATAGACGGTGACATTACCGTCCACGTCCGTCTTAGTCTTAAAGATCCATTTGTCTCAATGGCTTGCCGATCATAGGGCAAGTCCACCAAAGTCCATACTTTGTTTTGATACATGGATCCTATCTCGGATTTATCGGCTTCTAACCATTTGTCGGAATATGGGCCCACCATCGCTTCTCCATAGTTCGTAGGTTCATTGTTGTCCAACAACATGACATCTAAGACAGGATCACCGTACCACTCAGGAGTAGTACTTATCCTTGTCGACCTACGAGGTTTGATAGCAACTTGATCTGGAGCTTCATGATCACTATCATTAGTTTCCTCTTCAACTGTCGTAGGTTCCACAGAAACATCTTTCTGTGTTGCACTACTCTCCGGTTGAAGTGAGGGTTCGACAACCTCATCAAGTTCTATCTTCCTCCCACTCAATTCTTTCGAGAGAAACTCCTTCTCGAGAAAGGACCCATTCTTAGCGACAAACATTTTTGTCCTTGGATCTGAGATAGAAGGTATACCCAACTGTTACCTTTGGGTATCCTATGAAGATGTTTTGTCCGCTTTGGGTTCGAGCTTTTCCCGGCTGAAGCCATAAGCCTCGCAGCCCCAAACATTGAGAAACGACGACTACGGTTTCTTGCCAAACCATACGACGTCGTCTCAACGGACTTAGATGGTGCCCTATCTAAAGTGAATGCAGCTGTCTCTAATGCATAACCTCAAAATAACAGCGGTAGATCGGTAAGATACAT
The DNA here is from genome assembly GCA_902687465.1 of Secale cereale. Taxonomy (NCBI): domain Eukaryota; kingdom Viridiplantae; phylum Streptophyta; class Magnoliopsida; order Poales; family Poaceae; genus Secale; species Secale cereale. Next base: position 539,754,974 of record LR738709.1, on the reverse strand, counting down.
CATAGATCGCACCATATCTCATAAGGTTCGATTACGATGTCTGGACACACCATTATGCTATGGTATTCCAGGTGGCTTCAACTGTGAAACATTTCCACAATGTCTTAAGTGATTGCCAAACTCATAATTCAGAAAATCTTCCCTTGATCAGATCGTAGGAACATGATCTTCTTGTTATGATGATTCTTAATCTTCACTCTGAAATTGCTTGAACTTTTCAAACATTTCAGACTTTTGCTTCATTAAGTAAATATACCCATATCTACTCAAATTGTCAGTGAAGATGAGAAAATAACGATATCCACTACACGCCTTAATTCTCATTGGATCACACACATCAGCATGTATGATTTCCAACAAGTCACTTTCCCGTTTCATTGTACCTAAACACGGGATCTTAGTCATCCTGCCCAAGAGGCATGGCTCGCATGTGTCAAGCGATTCAAAATCAAGTGACTCCAAACATCCATCAACATGGAGTTTCTTCATGCATTTTATGCCAAAATGACCTAAGCGGCAGTGCCACAAGAAAGTGGTGCTATCATCATTAACTCTACATCTTTTGGCATTAATATTATCATCATGTGTATTACTATGATCGAGATTCAACGAACCATTGGGTGTAAGACCATAAAGGTATTATTCATGTAAACAGAATAACCATTATTCTCTGACTTAAATGAATAACTGTATTGCAATGAACATGATCTAATCATATTCATGCTCAACGTAGACACCTGGTAACATTTATCTAGGTTCAACACTACTCTCGAAAATAGAGGGAGCGTGCGATGGTGATCTTATCAACCTTGGAAACACTTCCAACACACATCGTCACCTCGCCCTTAGCTAGTCTCCGTTCAGTTTGTAGCTTTTGCTTCAAGTCACTAATAATAGCAACTGAACCGGTATCCAATACCCATGTGCTACAAGGAGTACTAGTAAGGTACACATCAATAACACGTATATCAAATATACTTTGTTGAAGTTGCCAGCTTTTCTTATCTACCATGTATTTGGGGTAGTTCCGCTACCATGTGACCGTTACCCTTACAATCGAAGCACTTAGTCTCGAGGTTTGGGTGCAACCTTGGGTTCCCTCATTAGAGCGACAACTGGTTTGCCATTCATGAAGTTTCCCTTCTAGCCCTTGCCCCTTTTGAAACCAGTGGTCTTGTTAAACCATCAACACTTGATGCTCCTTCTTGATTTCTACTTTCGCGGTCTTAAGAACCGCTAATAGCTCCGGGATCATCTCCATCCTTTGCATGTCATAGTTCATCACGAAGTTCTAGTAGCTTGGTGATAGTGTCTAGAGAATTCTGTCAACCACTATCTCACCTAGAAGATTAACTCCCACTTGGTTCAAGTGATTTTAGCACCCAGACATTCTGAGCACATGCTCACTAGTTGAGCCATTCTCCTCCATATTTTTGGCAAAAGAACTTGTCAGAGGTCTCATACCTCTCAACACGGGCATGAGCCTGAAATCCCAATTTCAGCTCTTAGAACATCTCATATGTTCCATGGCGTTCAAAACGTCATTGGAATCCCGATTCTAAGCCGTAAAGTATGGTGCACTAAACTATCAAGTAGTCATCAGGACGTGTCTCTCAGGTGTTCACAACATCCACAGACAACGTTGTAGGGGTTTGCACATCGAGCGGTGCATCAAAGACGTAAGCTTTCTGTGCAGCAGTGAGGACACTCCTCGGACTACGGACCCAGTCCGCATCATTGCTTACAATATCTTTCAACTTAGTCTTTCTCTAGGATCGTATTAAACAGGGAGCTACAACGCAGTTATTGGTCTATAACATAATTTGCAAAGACAATTTAGACTATTGTTCATGACAATGAAGTTTATCTAATGAACTCCCACTCAGATAGACATCTCTCTAGTCATCTAAGTGATACATGATCCGAATCGACTAGGCCGTGTCCGATCATCACGTGAGACGGACTAGTCATCAACGGTGAACATCTTCATGTTGATCGTATCTTCTATACGACTCATGTTCGACCTTTCGGTCTTCCGTGTTCCGAGGCCATGTCTGTACATGCTAGGCTCGTCAAGTCAACCCTAAGTGTATCGCGTGTGTAAATCTGGCTTACACCCGTTGTATGCGAACGTTAGAACCTATCACACCCGATCATCACGTGGTGCTTCAGAACAACGAACCTTTGCAACGGTGCACAGTTAGGGGGAACACAATTCTTGAAATTTTAGTGAGAGATCATCTTATTCACTACCGTCGTTCTAAGCAAATAAGATGTAAAACATGATAAACATCACATGCAATCAAATAGTGACATGATATGGCCAATATCATTTTGCTCCTTTTGATCTTCATCTTCGGGGCTCCATGATCATCATTGTCACCGGCATGACACCATGATCTCCATCATCATGATCTCCATCATCGTGTCTTCATGAAGTCGTCTCGCCAAACATTACTTCTACTACTATGGCTAACGTTTAGCAATAAAGTAAAGTAATTACATGGCGTTATTCAGTGACACGCAGGTCATACAATAAATAAGACAACTCCTATGGCTCCTGCCGATTGTCATTCTCATCGACATGCAAGTCGTGATTCCTATTACAAGAACATGATCAATCTCATACATCACACATATATCATTCATCACATCCTTTTGCCCATATCACATCACACGGCACATGCTGCAAGAACAAGTTAGACGTCCTCTAATTGTTGTTGCAAGTTTTTACGTGGCTGCTATAGGTTTCTAGCAAGAACGTTTCTTACCTACGCCAAAACCACAACGTGATATGCCAATTTCTATTTACCCTTCATAAGGACCCTTTTCATCGAATCCGATCCGACTAAAGTGGGAGAGACAGACACCCGCTAGCCACCTTATGCAACTAGTGCATGTCAGTCGGTGGAACCTGTCTCACGTAAGAGTACGTGTAAGGTCGGTCCGGGCCGCTTCATCCCACGATGCCGCCGAATCAAGATAAGACTAGTAACGGCAAGTAAATTGACATGATCTACGCCCACAACTACTTTGTGTTCTACTCGTGCAAGATACTACGCATAGACCTAGCTCTGATACCACTGTTGGGGATCGTAGCAGAAAATCAAAATTTTTCCTACGCATCACCAAGATCTATCTATGGAGTAATCTAGCAACGAGCATAAAGGGGAGTGCATCTACATACCCTTGTAGATCGCGAGCGGAAGCGTTCAAGGGAACGGGGATGATGGAGTCGTACTCGTCGTGATCCAAATCACCGATGATCCTAGCGCCGAACGGACGGCACCTCCGTGTTCAACACACGTACGGAGCGGGGACGTCTCCTCCTTCTTGATCCAGCAAGAGGGGAGGAGAGGTTGATGGAGATCCAGCAGCACGACGGCGTGGTGGTGGAAGTAGCGGGATTCCAGCAGGGCTTCGCCAAGCGCTGCGGGAGGAGGGAGATGTGTCACGGGAGGGAGAGGGAGGCGCCAGGGCTTGGGGTGCGTCTCCCATGCGCCTCCCCACTATATATAGGGGTGGAGGGGGCTGGTTTCTTGCCCTCCAAGTCCATTGGGGCGTTGGCAAAGGTGGGGGAAAGAAATCCCATCATTTCCTTTCCCCACCGATTGTTATTTTTCCTTTTTAGGGATCTTGATCTTATCCCTTCGGGATATGATCTTATTCCTTCTAAGGGGGGATCTTGGTGCGCCTTGACCAGGGGTGTGGGGCCTTGCCCCCACTACCCACGTTCATGTGGGTCCCCCCATGCAGGTGGGCCCCACTTCGGAACCTTCTAGAACCTTCCCGGTACAATACCGAAAAATCCCGAACATTTTCCGGTGGCCAAAATAGGACTTCCTATATATAAATCTTTACCTCCGGACCATTCCGGAACTCCTCGTGACGTCCGGGATCTCATCCGGGACTCCGAACAACTTTCGGGTTTCCGCATACTTATATCTCTACAACCCTAGCGTCACCGAACCTTAAGTGTGTAGACCCTACGGGTTCGGGAGACACGCAGACATGACCGAGACGACTCTCCGGTCAATAACCAACAGCGGGATCTGGATACCCATGTTGGCTCCCACATGCTCCACGATGATCTCATCGGATGAACCACGATGTCAAGGATTCAATCAATCCCGTATACGATTCCCTTTGTCTATCGGTATAGCACTTGCCCGAGATTCGATCGTCGGTATACCGATACCTCGCTCAATCTCGTTACCGGCAAGTCTCTTTACTCGTTCCGTAACACATCATCCCGTGATCAACTCCTTGATCACATATTGTGCACATTATGATGATGTCCTACCGAGTGGGCCCAGAGATACCTCTCCGTCATACGGAGTGACAAATCCCAGTCTCGATTCGTGCCAACCCAACAGACACTTTCGGAGATACCTGTAGTGCACCTTTATAGCCACCCAGTTACGTTGTGACGTTTGGTACACCCAAAGCATTCCTACGGTATCCGGGAGTTGCACAATCTCATGGTCTAAGGAAAATATACTTGACATATAGAAAAGCTTTAGCATACGAACTACACGATCTGTGCTAGGCTTAGGATTGGGTCTTGTCCATCACATCATTCTCCTAATGATGTGATCCCGTTATCAACGACATCCAATGTCCATGGTTAGGAAACCGTAACCATCTATTGATCAACGAGCTAGTCGTCTAGAGGCTCACTAGGGACATGGTGTTTGTCTATGTATCCACACATGTATCCGAGTTTCCTATCAATACAATTCTAGCATGGATAATAAACAATTATCGTGAACAAGGAAATATAATAATAACCAATTTATTATTGCCTCTAGGGCATATTTCCAACAAAGTGTTCTCAAACCCTTAAAGACTCAATCCGATAAGATAACTTCAAAGGGAAAACTCAATCCATTACAAGAAGGTAGAGGGGGAGAAGCATCATAAGATCCAACTATAATAGCAAAGCTCACGATACATCAAGATCGTGCCATCTCAAGAACACGAGAGAGAGAGAGAGAGATCAAACACATAGCTACTGATACATACCCTCAGCCCCGAGGGTGAACTACTCCCCCCTCGTCATGGAGTGCGCCGAGATGATGAAGATGGCCATCAGAGAGGGATTCCCCCCTCCGGCAGGGTGCCAGAACGGGTCTAGATTGGTTTTCGGTGGCAACAGAGGCTTTCAGCGGCGGAACTCCCGATCTAGGTTATTTTCCGGAGGTTTCCATATATATAGGAGGTGTTGGAGTCGGGGGCAAGTAAAGGGGGTCTCCGGGCTGTCCACGAGGCAGGGGGCGCGTCCAGGGGGAGGGCGCGCCCCCCACCCTCGTGGGCAGCCCTGGACCTTCTGGTCCTCCTCCGGTACTCTCCGGTCTTCTTCTGGTCCAAAAACGTCCTCCGTTGAGTTTCAGGTCAATTGGGCTCCTTTTGATATTCCTTTTCTGCGATACTCAAAAACAAGGAAAAAACAGAAACTGGCATTGGGCTCTGGGTTAATTGGTTAGTCCCAGAAATCATATAAAAGTGTATATGAAAGCCCAGAAAACATCCTAGAAGGGAAAGGATCCTTTGGACATCGAGGAACGGCAGAAGGTCACACCCGGCAGTGGAGCCCACTATCTGGTCAATGTGTGGCAAAGGGAAAGGATCCTTTGGACAAACTTTATTGATATTTTATAGTCGATACACAGCCTCCATTTCACATTTGCCTTATGCACTATCATTGGATTGGCCAACCACGTGGGGTGGAGTACTCCTCTGACCAAGCCTGCCGCTTCCAACTTCCTGATCTCCTCGATGATGAACTCTTGGCGCTCCAAAGCTTGCTTCCTGACCTTCTGCTTGACGGTCCGCGCATGGGGACAGACGGCAAGGTGGTGCTCAATCACCTCCCTGGGAACGCCAGGGATGTCAGATGCTTGCCATGCAAACACGTCGACATTCGCCCGCAGGAAGGTGACGAGTGCGCCTTCCTATTTGCTGTCAAGGGTGGAGCTTGTGGTAAAAGTTCCACCCGTGCCATCCCCCCTGACGGGGACCCTCTTGGTTTCTAGTGGGTCCGCCTTGGACCTCTTGCTCCCACTGGCGGAGCTCTATGGCACGTCCCCAATGGGAACGCGGTGCTTTCAAGAGGCGCGTTTGCCGGAAAGGGTGCAGGAGCTCTTGCCGGGGTCAGAAGTCTTGCCGGAAGGGGCCTTGCCGGTAGTGGCAGAGGCCCTGTCGGTTTTCTTCTCCCTTGGAGCAAGTGCCTTGGCGACAACTACTGCAACTGCCTCTCGGTATAGTTGGTCGGCGCAGATGAGCGCGTCTTTCTTGTTGGAGGGGACGGTGATGATGCTCATTGGCCCGGGCATCTTCAACATGCTGTAGGCGTAATGTGATGCCACCATAAACTTGGCCAGCATTGGGCGGCCGAGGATCCCATTATAGGGCAAGGGGATCTTGGCAACATAAAAAACAATCATCTCCGTCCTATGATTCAGCTCGCTCCCAAATGTAACGGGCAACGCGATCTTACCCTTTGGATCACTCCTCCCCGACTTGACCCCTTGAAATGTGCCTGTCTCCTCGAGATCTCCATCGGGGATTTGTAGCCTCTCGATCATAGCGGGCGAGATCAAGTTTAGACCGGCCCCACCGTCAACTAGCACTTTTTTCACCTTGAGGTTGCGTATCGTTGGTGAAACCAACAATGGCAAACACCTGATCGCCGTTGTGCGATCAGGGTGATCCTTAGTGTAAAAAATGATAGGCGTGCTGTACCACTTTAGTGGCTTCTGGGCGTCGAATGATGGCTCTGCCACAGTGATGTCACGTGCCCACTGTTTTAGTTGGCGGTGAGAGGTATGCAATGAGGCGCCACCGTCGACGCACATGGCCTCCGTAGCTTTCTGGAACCCGTGCTCGCTGGACTTGTCGTCCTCATCATGATCATCGTCTCCCTCTTTCTTGTCACGGCCTTGAGCGGGCCTCTCTCATTGATTATCTTTTCCGCGGCGACCTCCTCGGTCGGCACGCTTCTTGCCGGGCGCCTCAGTACCATTCGGGCCCTTCCCCTTATCGCGCCTCTCATATTCAGCTTTTTTGCTTCTCTGCAAGCATCTCAACCTGCCGACAATTCTGGAGGTCATGGCCCTTGATGCGATGGATCTTGCAGTACTGCTTGTCGGAGCCTTCTGGCTTGTCGGCGGCCGCCAAGTCCCGGCAGGCGGCACACCTGGCAACTTCTTTGCCGGGGTCGTCAGCCTTGGCCTTCTTGGCGGTGCTGGTGTCGTCGGATCCCTCGACGGCAAGCATGGCCTTGCCCTTACGCTTCCTGTTGCAGCGCCGGCCCTTATTTGTCAAGGCGACGGCGTCTCCGTCTGTGGAGTCGGTTTCCACGCCGACATCTTCGCTGGGTTACTTCCTCCCTTCTTCAGCCCGAGCACATCTATCAACCAGAACATAAAGCTCGGCTACATCCCTAACCTTGTTCATCGCCAGCTCCTCACGCATCTTGCGGTTGCACACATTCTGATGGAATGCACTGATGACGGCGGCGGGGTGAACATCTGGGATGTTGTATTGCACACGGCTGAACCTTTGTATGTACTTGCGCAGGGTTTCGCCGTACTTCTGGGGGGTGACATGCAAATCACTTGCCTGGCCAGGAGCTTGGTGGCCCCCGGTAAAGGCGCCAACAAACTCGTGGCACAGATCCGACCAAGAGGAAATGGAATCCATGGGCAGGTGCATCAACCATGACATAACGTTGGGCTTAAGCGCCAACGGGAAGTAGTTGGCAAGCACCTTGTCGTCGCGAGCCCCAGCGGCTTGCATCGCGATAGTGTAGATGCTGAGGAACTCCGACGGGTGAGTCTTGTCATTGTACTTTTCTCCGACCATAGGCTTGAATGTGCGGTGGGTGGGCCACTGGAATTGCCGCAGCTCACGGGTAAAGGTTGGACAACCCACCTCGTAAGGTAATTCACCAGAGCCCCCCGGCGCTGGGCGGTCCATAGTGGGCCCCGCACGCCTATCTGACTGATGGCGCGCTTCCCGCCATCGCTTGATAGTAGTCCGAGCGTCTTCCCGGGCTCGCTCCCGAAGAACTTGACGTTTGTCGCAACGGGCTCGCGGATCGGACGACACTGTGGAAACATTTTCACGAGCGCCGGCCCGACGAGCCGGCGGCTGCTGTTGCTGGCGTGGGGGAGGAGAGTGCACGGTGGTCGCAGTAGCTCCGATCCTTCCACCACCGGTGGGCGCCGGCTCTACGGAGCGCCGACACGAGGGTTTCGCTGGTCGCTATTCATCTTTATTGGCGAAGCTGATGAGGCTCCGGATGGTGGCTCTCCACTCATCGAGCTTCTCCACGGTGGGAGGAAAGTCGAGGAGCAGTTGCACGTGGGCCAACGCTTCTGCTGGCGTGGGTGGTGGTGAAAGTTGCGTGGACCGTGACGCACTCTGACTTCTAGCCACGTTAGATGGAGCTCTATCATGGTCTCGCGGTCGCACACCGCTTCCGCCAGCGTCTGGACGTGCATGCTGGCCCAGTGTATCTTGAGTGACGCAAAGGGCTCTTCCCGCGGCGGCACCTGGGGGCACCGATGTCGCGGTGTTTCTCATCATGCACGAGCTGGGAAGACCGCGACGCGGGCACCGGTGGGGGTGTCTTGGAGGTCGCTGCGCCGCCTATGGGCAGTGCGGCGACGCCCTTGGACCCAGAGGCGTGTGGCTCGTCGTCTTGGGCACGAAGGATGCTGCTCGCCTGGCTCCGAGGGCTAGAGTGTTGTGGATGCTCGTGGGCCACGCCTCTGTCACCATCCGCGGCCGCCCCATCGCCCGCCCGCATTGGCACGGGCGATTCGGCTCCAGACGGACTGATCGCCGCGACCCCCTTCTTCTTGGGAGCCATGGCGATGAAGAAGTCGTGGCGCTGACTTCTAGACCAGATTTTCACAGCCTAGCGCCCCCTATCTGGCGCACCAAGGATGTCCGGGGAAACGACACCTATGGGATCCCGAAGATCCCTACTATGGTTGGCGGTGGCGTAGCCCTGCGCAAATAGCAGGTCTAGCGGTCAACGCGTGGGAATTTTTACCCAGGTTCGGGCCGCAAATGATGCGTAACACCCTAGTCTCGCTTGTCTGTGTTTATCTTGTGTTCTTGAGTTCTTGAACCAGATACTATGCGTGCCCTGTCCAAAAAGTCTGAATCCTTCCACAGTACGCCTCGGGCCTCCTTTTATATGGAAAAGGGGTTACCACAGTGGCACACAGGAGGTGGAAAGTATCTACAATGTACAAGTTTATCGCTTGTCCTCGTAGGACAAACGCATTTAATGTGCTACCTACGTGCCCTCTTGCTTTATCGGAGACGGCAACAAAGCTCGTCCCATCCGTCGCCGCCTCGCCTTGTTCCGACGTGCGTCCAAACTGACGAGGCATGCAACGCCATGCTGGCTGGTTGGTCGCTCTGCTGGTGCGGTGGCAGGGCTTCACGAAGATCTGCATGCCACCACGCAGGTGCTTGTGTAGTTGGCGAGCTGGTTGCCGCGTTAGAACGGCCGGGGGGCAGCGAAACCTTGGCAGGTGCGGGCCTATTCGTGGCCTCGCAGACGCCCCCCGGCAAGGGTCTTGCCGGGGTCTTGTGGCCATCCCCGGCAAGGATCTTGCCGAGGGTCTTCGGTCGTCCCTGGCAAGAATCTTGCCGGAGGTCTTCGTCTTCTAGTCCTTATCCAGATTCGTAGGCCTTTGGTCTCCACAAAGACCTGCATGCCACCATGTAGGCGCCCCTGAGTCTTGGTCTTGATGTTGTCGATGGTGTCAGAGTTCTCAGGCTCAAGGGTGGCAGCCTTGCTGGTGTTGGGAAAGTCGCCCCGGCAAGACTACTGTCGGGGCTATGTAGGCCGCCCCGGCAAGGGTGTTGCCGGGAGGAGTCCATCTTTCCCCTATACTCTTCATGCCTCTGGCTTGAGTGCTGCCTTGGCAGTCTCGTACTTTTCCTCCCGCTGCCCCGCCAAGCATGGCCGCAGGTGTGGCTACGACTACCCGCGCACAAGTAAAGGGGTACAGAAAGGCCCCTACTTTGGTACACTGACACTTTTTATAAAACAAACTAGTGATAAGACAAGAAACTAAATATTCGATTGCAAGATCTAAAGATATACCTTCAAGCACTCACCTCCCCGGCAACGGCGCCAGAAAAGAGGTTGATGTCTACTACACAACCTTCTTCTTGTAGACTCGTGTTGGGCCTCCAAGCGCGGAGTTTTGTAGGACAGTAGCAAATTTCCCTCAAGTGGATGACCTAAGGTTATCAATCTGTGGTAGGCGTAGGATGAAGATGGTCTCTCTCAAGCAACCCTGCAACCAAATAATAAAAAGTCTCATGTGTCCCCAACACACCCAATACAATGGTAAATTGTATAGGTGCACTAGTTCGGTGAAGAGATGGTGATACAAGAGTAATATGGATGGTAGATATAGGTTTTTGTAATTTGAAAATATAAAAACATGCAACAAAGAGTCACTCCAAAGTCACTAATAGCAGAGAACAAACGAATAAATTATTGTAGGGTACGAAACCACCTGAAAGTTATTCTTTCTGATCGATCTATTGGGCTATTCCTATAAGTGTCACAAACAGCCCTAGAGTTCGTACTAAAATAACACCTTAAGACACACATCAACCAAAACCCTAATGTCACCTAGATACTCCAATGTCACCACAAGTATCCGCGGGTTTGATTATACGATATGCATCACACAATCTCAGATTCATCTATTCAAACCAACACAAAGAACTTCAAAGAGTGCCCAAAGTTTCTACCGGAGAGTCAAGACGAAAACATGTGCCAACCCTATGTATAAGTTCATAAGGTCACATAACCCGCAAGTTGATCACCAAAACATACATCAAGTGGATCACGTGAATATCCCATTGTCAATACAAATAAGCACATGCAAGACATACATCAAGTGTTCTCAAATCCTTAAAGACTCAATCCGATAAGATAACTTCCAAGGGAAAACTCAATCCATTACAAGAAGGTAGAGGGGGGACATCATAAGATCCAACAATAATAGCAAAGCTCGGGGTACATCAAGATCGTGCCAAATCAAGAACACGAGAGAGAGAGAGAGAGAGAGAGAGAGAGAGAGAGAGAGAGAGAGAGAGAGAGAGAGAGAGATCAAACACATAGCTATTGGTACATACCCTCAGCCCCGAGGGTAAACTACTCCCTCCTTGTCTTGGAGACCGCGGGGATGATGAAGATGACCATCAGTGATGGTTTCTCCCTCCGGCAGGGTGCCGGAACGGGCCCCCGATTGGTTTTTTGTGGCTACAGAGGCTTGCAGCTTGCGAAACTCCCGATCCAGGGTTATTTCTGGGGGTTTCGGTATTTATAAGAATTTTTTTGCGTCGAGAACAAGTCAGGGGGACCCATGAGGCGACCACAAGGTAGGGGACGCGCCCTAGGGGGGGCGCCCCCACCCTTGTGGTGGCCTCGTGGCTCTCCTAGTCCACCTCCGGCGCTCCGTGGGCTTCTTTTGGTCCATATAAAATCACCATAAATTTTCGTTCCGTTTGGTATTCCTTTTCTGCAAAACTCAAAAACAAGGAAAAAACAGAAACTGGCACTAGGCTCTGTGTTAATAGGTTAGTCCCAAAATTCATATAAAATAGCATATAAATGCATATAAAACATCGAAGATAGATAATATAATAGAATGGAACAATAAAAAATTATAGATACGTTGGAGGCGTATCAGAGCACACCAGCCCACAAGGGGTGGCGCGCCCCCTAAGGAAGGAGGCCGAGTGGGGAAGGGAAAGAGGGGTTCGCCCCCCTTCCTTCTCCTCCTCCTCTTCCCTTTCTCCCCTCCAGAAATAAGGAAAGGGGGGAGGTCGAATTGGGAGAGGACCCCAAGTAGGATTCCTCCTACTTGGGGCTCCCCATGGCTGCTCCCCTCCCCCTCCCCCTATATATACATGGGGAGGGGACGCCTAGAACACACAACAACATTTGTTAGCCGTGTGCGGCGCCCCCTCCATAGTTTACTCCCATGGTCACATCTTCGTAGTGCTTAGGCGAAGCCCTGCGCGAATCACATCACCATCATCGTCACTACGCCGTCGTGCTGACGAAACTCATCTACTTCCTCGACATCTTGCTGGATCGAGAGGACGAGGGACGTCATCGAGATGAACATGTGCAGAACTCAGAGGTGCCGTACGTTCGGTGCTTGATCGGTCGGAGCTAGAAGAAGTTCGACTACATCAACCGCGTTGTCAAACGCTTTCGCTTTCGGTCTACGAGGGTACGTATACACACTCTCCCCCTCTCGTTGCTATGCATCTCCTAGATTGATCTTGCGTGAGCGTAGGATTTATTTTTGAAATTGCATGCTACGTTCCCCAATATAAGTGACCTTAGCTCAAGGGGAATAAGGTGAAGATGTGGTCTTCTGAGTTCAATCTCAGCCTCCCTAACCAAACGTACATTTGTCACAACAACTAGAACTGGTCTACCAAATCATTGTCTTCGTCATACAATTTAGCTTCGTGAAGTCTTTGCTTGCATGCTCTGATTGAATTCATGGTGTGAAGACATTCATCTCTGTTTGCATATTTGACTTCATACCGTCTTCCTATCCTGGTCTACTCTGCCTAGTTGCTGATGGGCCTCTAACCCCTCGTTGGTTACCCCAAGTGGAAGGTGTGAGATGCTAGTCATCGAGGGGCATGAACCCACAATCAAGCATAACGTTCCCTCTTGGAGTCACTACGTATTACTTGGCCAAAGCAATAAATAACAACGGAGAACATGCAAGAATTACTTACGAACATAAATATAAAAGAGGTAGATCAAATATATTACTCAATCACAATCTGAACATAATCTCATAATCCATCGGATCCCAGCAAACTCATCATAGCAACAGCATAAGGATTACATATGTGCCTCGATCATGTAGGGCAGCTCACGAGGACTAATTAGTGAAGCACAAGAACAGGAGGAGAACATCACATAGCTACTGGTCATGGACTCATGGTCCAAGGGAGACTACTCACAACTCATCCGGGAGGCGTCCATGGTGGTGGAGAAGCTCCCGATGGTGATCCTCCTCTCCGGCAAGGTGCTGGGAAGAGTTCTCCTGGTGCTCCCGATCTTGGAAGCGGCGGCGACGGCGGAACAGAGATGAGATCGCGAAAAAAGAGTTCCCGTTGGTGATCCTCCCCTCCGGCAGGGTGCCGGGAAGAGTTCTCCTGGTGCTCCCGATCTTGGAAGCGGCGGCGGCGGCGGAACAGAGATGAGATCGCGAAAAAGAGTTCCCGTCCCGAGGGTTTCGAAGGACGCTCTAAATATATGCCAAAGGGGGGCACCAGACGGGGCTCGGGGGGCCCAGGCGCCCCCCCGGCGCGGCCCAGGGGGGGGCGCGCCGCCAGGGCGCCTGGGGCCCTGGTGGCCCCCCCGGCTGTACTTCGGGCGCAAGGTAGGTTCTGGAACGCTGATTTTTTATATAATTTTTCTGGATTTTTCCTGATAGTTCTCGTAATGTGAAAACCTGAAATACAAAAACAGCCGAAAACAGAAACTGGCACTGGGGTGCACTGGATTAGTAGGTTAGTCCAAATATGATCAAAAGTTTATGGAAGTGTATAAATATCATAGCAATATGACCCAAAAGTGGCATGGAGCAAGCAGAAATTATAGATACGTTTTGGACGTATCAACATCCCCAAGCTTAATTCCTGCTCGTCCCCGAGTAGGTAAATGATAACAAGAATAATTTCTGTGGTGACATGCTATTAACCATATAGGACTTTTTATAGTCATATGACAAAAGCTTACTGAGACAATGATTCTATAGTAATTAAGTTGCCTCATGAGAAAATCACAAAGGACTGAAAGTTTTACAATATGAAACTGAAACATCAAAAAGATTTGCAATGAACATGATGTGCAAATATGATAAAGTGATATCTAGCTTGCCCCCTTTAGTGAAGCAAAACATAAATGCAGGGGCACCTTCAAGGTTTCAGTGATGACTAGATACAATGATTTCAAAATAAACGATATCACAATCATGCAAAAGACAATGCTACTTTGGAACAATGCACATTACACTTAGAATGACAATCATGCTCTCAGTAGTTGGTGCTTGAAGAAAGAAGGTGGAGACTCAAAAAGTAAAAGAATGTTTATGTGCTAGAGCTTTTTATTTTGAAAACATAGAAGCAATTTTGTCAACGGTAGTAGTACTTCATATGTGTCATGCATAAGACATCCTATAAGTTGCAAGCCTCATGCATCGAATACCAATAGTGCTCGCACCTTGTCCTAATTAGCTCGGATTTCCATGGGTTATCATTGCATTACATATGTTTCAACCAAGTGTCACAAAGGGGTACCTCTATGCCACCTGTACAAAGGTCCAAGGAGATAAATCGCATTTGATTTCTCGTTTTTGATAGATCTCAACTTGAGGACATCCATACCGGGACAACATAGAAAATAGATGATGGACTCCTCTTTAATGCTTAAGCATATTCTCATAAGAGATTGAGGATTAATGTCCAAGCTAAAACTTCCACCATGATACATGGCTTTGGTTGGCGGCCCAATGTTCTTCTCTAACAATATGCATACTCATTCAACCCATGGCAGATCACCCTTACTTCAGACAAGACGAACATGCATAGCAACTCACATGATATTCAACAAAAGTGTGACAGTTGATGGCGTCCCCAGAAACATGGTTACCGCTCAGCAAGCAACTTATAAGAAATAAGATACATAGGCAACATATTCTTTACCACAATAGTTTTTAAGCTACTTTCCCATGAGCTATGTATTGCAAAGTTAGTCTGCTTAGTATAGGTGGAGGTTAGCAAAAGACTGGGAGCGACCAACTAAGAGAGCAATGACGGTCATAATCATGCAGAGCGACAAAGCAACATTGATTCAGGCATGGTAGTTATATCGCTACTCAGAAATAAAAGATCATCAAGGTTTGACAGACTTTCTTTACAGTCTTAAATATGCGTGAGCATACGCCAAGTCAATCAAAATAAATTCTCGAAGGAAGATATTACTAAACCATACCACATCATAGGCAAACAAATCATGTTGGTACTCCAATAACACATTGGGAATCCCCCAGCTATTTGAGACTAACCATAAGAAAACCTGAATTACTAAGCGCCATTATGCACGTAGCATCTTTATCATAGACATATGAACCAATGCAACGGAAGCAAACTCTCTTAATAAGATAAGCATGATAATTAAAGAGAGTTCAAGCAACCAACTAAACAAAAGCTCTTTGAAAAGATAAGCATGAATACTAAGAGCTGAACATGATAGTAGCTATTAAAAGACAAAGAACACACACAGCAAAGATAGACATGAAAATTCTATGTTATGTTCTAGGTAGAAGTGGAGCGTGTTTCTCTCCCACATAAAGAACGCTGAGTTCCGACTTGTTATGAAAAACTAAAAAGGAAACTAAAAGCAAGACGCTCCAAGCATAGCACTTAACACATGAAGTGATAAAAATATAGCGGAACGAAAGACGAATTGATAATGTTGATGGAGAAGGGGATGCACGGGGGCATCCCCAAGCTTAGACGCTTGAGTCTCCTTGAATATTTCTTGGGGGTGCACGGGGGCATCCCCAAGCTTGAGCGCTTGACACTCCTGAATCTTTTTATCATCTTCCCTCGCACACTTGAAAACTCCCTTCATACATAACTCATCATAATCTGATTAGCGAGGTTAGTACCCTTAATAAAATAATTGTTCCTTGCTGGAAATAAAGATATTCTTGAAGGTCTACTGTTTCTCAAGATTGCCAAAAAGTTTTTGCAAAGAAAAAGCAAGCTCTTGGTTTGCAAAATGAAGGAAAGGCAAAACAGGACAGAATATGTGAAAAACAGAACAGCAGGTAGTAAATGATTTGTTCGGGGTACTTCTGCAACTCAAATCAAAAAACTCAGAACAGACGCACGAAATACAATTATATAGAGAACGCTGTCGAAAAAATTCAGACCAAAAAGATGATCTGGTGATTTTATACGAATTTTTCTATCCAAGGACAGAATCTGTTTCCTGGACAGCACCTCAACTTTTGAACTTTCTAGCAATCAGAGGCTATACTTGGCACAAATATGAAAATCAAAGATACAATGATGATGCTACTGTAGTAAACAACATCAAGACACAACAAAAGCAAAATATAAAAATTTATTCATGTGGGCTGCCTCCCAAAATCGCTTTCTTTTATGCCTTTAAGCTAGGCATAATGCAAAAAGGAATCAATAACCATCATAATAATCGGAGTTATAAATTGATTCATATGGTTCCTCAACAAGTTCACTCTTGTTCCTTCTAGGAAAGGGGTACACACCTTTTGCCTTCCCGCGTAAGCGGATTTGTCCCTTACCTATATCGATGAAGCCTTTTACCGCTCGGAGGAAGTCCCTTCCAAGCACTATATTTCCTTGGTTTGGCTCCATGATGAAGAAATCAACCATTGCAATCCCTTTAAGGAATTTAACTGGCACATCTTTTATTCTTCCCTGGATTTCAGAAATATCTCCATTAGTGTGTTCATGATAAGATGGTAGTCTATCCATGTTAAATTTTAAAGAATCATGAACAGTTTTTGGCATAGTAGAAACCATAGATCCAATATCACAATAAGCAAGGAAGTCTTGATTAGAGATGCTAATCCTAACAAGAGGCTCCCAGTCATTATCTATTTCCAAAATATCTCTCTTATTGGGTTTGGGTTTCTCTACCTTCATTAAGTCTAGAGCATCCATTCTCTTTTCAATAGTAGCAAGTCTATCTATGACAGTAGCAAAATTATGATTATAAACAAAGTAACTAGATAGACCATGTATAATTTCAAGAGCTCTAGCTTCATCACACTCTAGGAAATCTCCCTCGGCTGTAATATCAAGAGAGTGTTTACACCATTTAAAAAGACCCTGGTAAAAATTCCTAAGCACAATTTTTATAGGTATCCAAGGCATAATTCTCCTATGTGTATGAAATTCTGTCCCATGCCTTCTTCATATTTTCTCCATCCCTTTGATGGAAATCTAGAACTTCTGATTCCCTCAAAGCACCATATCCTAACATGTTTAGCTAAACAGATAGGACTACTAACAGGAAGGCAAAATAAATTTTTTTGTAATTTTTGATAAAGGATACTAAAGCAAAAACTGAAAGGTAAACTAACAAGACTAAAAAGCAAAGGTAAAAGATAGCATGCAACTCCCCTATCCTGAAGAGTGGAGTCCCCGGCAACGGCGCCAGAAAAACTCCTTGATGGGCCTCTAACCCCTCGTTGGTTACCCCAAGTGGAAGGTGTGAGATGCAGTGTTGTGGAAGTTTTTCCCTTAGCAAAGATGCCAAGGATCGAATCCCCAGAGACTCCTAGGTTCAACAAGTAGGTGTCAACTGCTAACGGCGCCAGATATTAGCAATCAACGTGAACCTGCACACAGATACAAATAACTTTGCTCCCAACGAGTACAGAGAGGTTGCCAATCCCTCCGGCCTTGTAGTTCACAAAGGATTAAACGCAAATGATAGTAGTGATAGATAATGTTTGCAATAGTAAGTAAAAGCGAAAAGTAAATAGCGGATGTGATCAATGATGGTAATATGGACCGGAGTCTCATGATGTTCACTAGTGATGTCTCTCTCCCAAAAGACGATAAAACAGCTATGTGAGGTAAACGAATTACAGCTGGGAAAATTGACAGGACCACGAACGCAAACCAATGCTGACTACATTGCAAGAAAGGTTGAGGTTCAAAGCATGGGCAGTACGCCAAAGTAAGTAGACCGAAATCCATCAATATCTACTACTAATCATCCACCTTGAGATATCTATTCAGAACATTTCGCTAGTATTAAGTTGCGAGCCCCACCCATAGTGTAAACTCAAAGCAACAGACAACTGCATTAAAAGAACTTTGCGTAAAGTAAACAATCCTTGCACCCGCGGGCACAAGCACCGTTGTTTTCCCCCTTGTGGCAACAGCACATCCCCTAGACTCATGTTTCTGTCACTCAAGCTAGTCATCGAGGGGCATGAACCCACAATCAAGCATAACGTTCCCTCTTGGAGTCACTACGTATTACTTGGCCAAAGCAATAAATAACAACGGAGAACATGCAAGAATTACTTACGAACATAAATATAAAAGAGGTAGATCAAATATATTACTCAATCACAATCTGAACATAATCTCATAATCCATCGGATCCCAGCAAACTCATCATAGCAACAGCATAAGGATTACATATGTGCCTCGATCATGTAGGGCAGCTCACGAGGACTAATTAGTGAAGCACAAGAACGGGAGGAGAACATCACATAGCTACTGGTCATGGACTCATGGTCCAAGAGAGACTACTCACAACTCATCCGGGAGGCGTCCATGGTGGTGGAGAAGCTCCCGATGGTGATCCTCCTCTCCGGCAGGGTGCCGGGAAGAGTTCTCCTGGTGCTCCCGATCTTGGAAGCGGCGGCGGCGGCGGAACAGAGATGAGATCGCGAAAAAAGAGTTCCCGTTGGTGATCCTCCCCTCCGGCAGGGTGCCGGGAAGAGTTCTCCTGGTGCTCCCGATCTTGGAAGCGGCGGCGGCGGCGGAACAGAGATGAGATCGCGAAAAAGAGTTCCCGTCCCGAGGGTTTCGAAGGACGCTCTAAATATATGCCAAAGGGGGGCACCAGACGGGGCTCGGGGGGCCCAGGCGCCCCCCCGGCGCGGCCCAGGGGGGCGCGCCGCCAGGGCGCCTGGGGCCCTGGTGGCCCCCCCCCCTGGCTGTACTTCGGGCGTAAGGTAGGTTCTGGAACGCTGATTTTTTATATAATTTTTCTGGATTTTTCCTGACAGTTCTCGTAATGTGAAAACCTGAAATACAAAAACAGCCGAAAACAGAAACTGGCACTGGGGTGCACTGGATTAGTAGGTTAGTCCAAATATGATCAAAAGTGTATGGAAGTGTATAAATATCATAGCAATATCACCCAAAAGTGGCATGGAGCAAGCAGAAATTATAGATACGTTTTGGACGTATCAGTTGCTAATTGCCTTCGTACTCTATACCTACCGTACCTTGACTAGTACATGGCTAGTGTAGTTTATCTTCCGCTGTGTTCTGTTTAGTTGATGTTTTAACCGCCTATCTTCAAAGACATTCCCTTTTTCAAATACTTTCATAAAAATCGCCTATTCGCCCCCTAGTCGATAACTGGCACTTTCATTTTTTTTTACAATTTAACCTTTCCACTATAAATTGTCTGGCAAGTTCACATTCCTTCACTTTCAATCATATCTCCGTTGAAAACTTGCACCACTTTGTCGGTCACTGCGTCAATTAAATGCAATGTCCAGTAAATTGAATGAGTATGGACAACTTTTTACTATTGGCATATACACAAAGCGTTGTATTGTGGAATTGATGTCAATTCAAGGAAAAGTTGCACTAATCCCCAAACAAACAACGAGTGGCTTAGATTCTGGTGGGTGTCGTCGCCGTGTGCTCTTCGTCTGCATCGCCATAATATGTGCAAAGATTGGTTACATGGTATTTACAAGCTATTTTACACACATATTCTCGTGGGAAGGACAACCTTATATCTTAACCAGAATGATGTGGTTCTTAACACAAAATGTGTTTCATTTGTGCAGTTTATTTATGCATGCACATGATGTCTTCATAGTTGATCTATAAGCAAAATGATAATTTCTTCTTGGTTATGTTGGACGTGCTAGGTGTGTGCAATGACAGAGTTAAAACTGGGCCATATGTGTCATGTCCCACCTAAGGCCGGACTAAAAAATAGATCATATGAAGCCCAAGCCGTAGCATTCCCAACTTAGTCAGCCTCACACGCCCATGGTCGACATCGACACGGAGCAATACTGCACCGACCTGCCTCACACGCGTAGCAGTCCATGAAAAAAATGCATGCATCGGAGGAGCTCGGGACCAGACACCGACCGCCTCCGCATAGCGCAACACAACACACAATGGAAAAAGTGTGCTCTCTGGCCCGCCCAACCTTTTCTTCGTTGCTTCATCACTGGTTCTGTGCATCGTGCTATGTGAAGGCGAGGCATTAGCTCAGTGCGATTGTGTCACCTCAATATATCATACATTGCTCTTATCTTATCAATTGGTGCAAATAGTAATAACCTATCAAAGGGCAAGAGAAGAAGGTGAACGGAGACTATCCAGATGGACAGTGGGGCAACTTTAGACCAGAATATGGTCCTCTTGATGGAGATTAAATGTTTAATGGATAGTAGGATGTTTGTTCCAGTAAAAGTTTCTCGTGACCTGAATAGGATTGCACATAGCTTAGAGCATCTTCAACAGCCGCCGAACGCGTCGCGCGCTAAAAACTACTTTGTCGCGCGTCCATCGCCTGATTTGGCGCGGCGGGCAGCGCTGGCTTCAGCAGCCGCGCTAAAATGTAGCGCGCACGCAGCTCCAGCAGCGCACACGACTGTCGCACAAACAACATATGCATTCCAAAACAGAAGCAACAAGATCAAACACAAACAAAATAAATCAAAATAAATAGTTCAATTTCGTTATTACAACTCAAACAAACAGTTTACCGTTCAATACAACAAATAGTGCAATAAACACAACAAATTCTTCTCCTCTTCCATATTGATGTGCATAGCTAGGATCATTGCAAGATCCTTCTCCTCTTCCATATCAAATTCTTCTTCGGAAGAATTATACGACAAACTCATCTACAATGTTCAATACTATGCTATAAAAACTACAATCAACATGCACAAAATTCATGAAGTTTGAGCAATACATACCTTGCAGGCGTTTTGTCGAACACCTTGCGGGCGCCGAGCGACAGCGAGCGCCCGGGCGTTGTTCGTGGGAGGACGGAAGCGCGCGAGGGGCGGCGGTGACTAGAGGG
>LR738709.1:539698725-539727281 GCA_902687465.1 Secale cereale | reverse complement strand
TGTCTCTCTTTTCTGGTTGGTTGACCCATATCCTCTGGATTGAATTTTTTCTAGTCGTTTGATTTGGGACTTGTGTTCATTTTTGTGTGCAAGATTGATGCAGTATGGGAGCAGAGGCAACATAACATTCAGCTTAGAGATGAACTGTAGAAAGAGAGAATATAAGTCTCTGATCACGATCTTACAAAAGCACTGCACAACTTTGAAATCCAGCAATTGCAGGAGAAGATGCAGATCCAAGCTTTAGAAATAACAACAGTGAAGCTGAACTCAGGCTGGAGTTTGTTTAGGCAGATCTTGTGGTTTATTTCCTTTGCATTTACTATGTACTGATATTGGTAGGGGTATGTCAGGCTGGTGATAATGACAACATGGTGACAGTGTGAATTTTTCTACAAGGTTGGGACAATTTGTATCACTAGTTTGTATCAGCAGTACTTCCTGCTGTAGTCCAAATTTATTTGAATATTGTATAAAAATGCAAGATTTTGCCCGTCTGCAATGAGTATGTATGTGTCATTTCACTGGAAAAGAACGATATGTTCTGGCATACATCATAACAACATGAAGCAACAAAGTGGGCATTCAAAGCAACAATATCCATCATAAACTGAAGTTTAACATGTCCAGAAGACAAAACTACAACCTTTCCATTTTTCATGTCCAAAAACACAGGTTTAAACATGATGTTTGACATCAATAGAAGAACTTGGCCTAATGTTAAACATTTCTTCACACTGATGTTTGACATCATCTTCACCGATCAGAACTTATCACCAAATAGCAGCCATTGGAATCTGTTATCTGTTGGAACTTGTCCTGAAGACCCAGGTTGAGGCATTGACACTCCTGCAGTTTGCTTGGTTTTCTTACTTTGAGGTCTTTGTTGTGCCCTTTCTGCTCCTCCTGCACTTCCCGGTGATTGTGATCTTGGTGTTTGCTGGGAGTGCATAGGTGCTGGTTGTGATCCTGTTGGCTGGGAGCTTCCATTTGCATATTGAGAAAACTTGCATTAGGTGTTGGCTGGGAGCTTGCTCCTGTTTTCTTAGAAGCTTTGCTCTTGCTTCTGTTTGCTTGTTGAGTTGGCCGCATCAAAAAGAAATACATGGTTAATTACAATAACCAGTGCATGGAAAATAATAAAAAAAGTTGCTTGTGCATATATGGAATAACAATGTATGTATAACTAAGATGCTTAAATACTCTAAAATGAATAAAACAGTAGCTAAAACAAATAATTAAATGCCATCTATATTGGTAAAATACTAAACTATATTATTTTGGGGTGAAACTTTTTGTGGCTGTGACATATGTTGTAACATCAAATTAGGTGCCACTTGGTATTTTATTAAAACTAAAATAAATAGAAACTAAATAGAAAACAGAAATGATTTAAAAAAAGGAAAATACAAAAGAACAAAAAAAGGAATTAAACAGGGCAAAGCCCTGGTCCAACTGGCCCGAAGCCCACCTACACACTACTTAAACCACCCCTCACCCCAGCCCAAAACAAAGTAAAATATCCCACCGACACTTTCCCCCCCTCTCTCTCGATTGGATCGGGAGCTAACGAAGCTCCATCGTCGCCCGACGCCGGCCTGCGGATCGCCGCCGCCTGGGCTGCCTCGCCACCGTCTCCGTCGCCACCGGACTGCCGCCTCGACCCCACTGCCTTTTCCCTACAACGCTCGTGAGCTCGCTTCCCCTTCCCTCTGCTCACTCACCACCGAGCACGCTCGCGCGCCGGAGCTCGTGCTCCGGGCCGCACACTTGCCCCACCAGACGCTCGTGCTCCTAGCCGCGTCCCACCGGAACCCCTGCCTCCTCTGCACAACGCTCGCAGCCGCCCCGCCGCCGCCCTACTGAGGCTGCCGCCGCCCACTTCAACGCCGCGACGCCGAGCCGCACCGCCCGCGGCCCCTCCCGTACGCCCTCGCCCTGGCCAGCTCGGGCCACCGCCGCTCTGGCCGCCCCTTCCCCCCTGCTCCTTCCTCCGCCAGGCTGCGCGCCCGCCCCGGCAGCCTCGTCGCCGTCCGCCGATGCGCCGTCCGCGCCCAGCTCTCGGTGCCGCCGCGGCGCACACCTCGCCCCCTTCCCCTCGCCGCGGTTGCGGCCCCATCGCCGGACCGCCGCCCCGTGCCGGCCGCACCACCTCGCTGCGCCGCGTCGGCCGCGTCGCCGTTCCCCCCCGGCGCTCGCCACGGCCTCGCCCTGCCGTGGCCGTCGCTGCAGCCCCGCCTCCGCCGGCGTCGCCCTCCGCAAGTGCGCCGTGCCCCTGCCGCCGCGCGGCCGCCTTGCGCCGCCGCTGCGCCGTGCCGCGGCCGCCACCCCTACGCGCCGCCGCCCCACTGCGGTCGCCGTCGCCTGCGGCCGGCCGGCGGGCCTCGTCCCGCCTCCCTGCGGGCGAGTGCCTGCTTGGGTGCGGGCGCGCCCGTTAACCCGAGCGCCCAAAACCGCTAAGGGCCCCAGGCCCAATGACATGTGGGGCCCCATGGCCCCAAAACGTTTAAAAAAAAGTATAGAAAATAATAATAATAATAATAATTAAAATATAATTAATTAATTAATTATTTAGTGATTTAATTAAGTTAATTAATCATATTTAATTAAACTAATTAACTAGTTAGCTTAATTAAACTGTAATTAGATTAGCTAAACTATTAACTATCTAAACAGTCAATGACAGGTGAGACCCACTAGTCATGTTGACCAGTCAACAATGATGACGTCAGCATGATGTCGTGCTGATGTCATAAATCCTTTTTCGATTTAATTATATTAATATTAAATTCCAGAAATTAATAAAAACTTTAGAAAATCATATCTTTTAAACCGTAACTCGGATGAAAATAATTTATATATGAAAATTGCTCAGAACGACGAGACGCATCCGAATACGCGGTCCGTTCGTCCGCCACACATCTCTATCATACCGAACGTGCAACATTCACCCTCCGTTTCATCTGCCCGAAAAGGTGAAACACCGGGAATACTTTCCCGGATGTATTTCATCCTTGCCAGTATCACCTCCTATCGCGTTAGGTCACACGTAGCACCGCGTATTGCCATGTTATTCTTTGTGTTGCTATTGTTTGCTCTGTTATTTATTTGTTTCCCCTTCGTTGTTTCTTTTCGGTAGACTCCGATACTGTAATAGACCCCGAGACCATTGATGCTTCGGTGTTCGACTACGGCTACGATTCCGAAGGTTCCTTTCATCTGCAGAGCTTTCAGGCAAGCCCCCCCCTTTGATCACCAGATATCGCCTATTCTTCTTTCTACTGCTCGCATTAGAGTAGCGTAGCATGTTACTGTTCGGTTACTCCTATTCTATTGCATAGCCTGTTTTTGCTGCTACAACTATTGATACCTGTACCTGCCATCCTAATGCTTAGTATAGGATACTAGTATTCCATCAGTGGCCCTTCATTCTTGTCCGTCTGCCATGCTATACCATTGGGCCGTGATCACTCGGGCGGTGATCACGGGTTTATACAATATACATACTTTACATACACATGATGATGATTCGGAGATGGGGGCTAAAGGGGCAGGTGGTTCCACCCAGGTAGTGGTGGGCCTGGGTTCCCGACAGCCCCCTGATGGTTACTTTGTGGCGGAGCGACAGGGCGGGTTGCAACCACCTAGGAGACAGGTGGGCCTGGCCCTGGTCGTTGTCCGTGGTTATTTCATAATAACACGTTTAACGGGATCTTGGTATTTGATCTGAGTCTTGCCATTTGGTCTATACGCACTAACCAGCTGCGTGGGAACAGTTATGGGCACTCGACGTCGTGGTATCAGCCGAAGCCTTTTTGACGTCAGCGACTTAGCGGCGCGCGCCGGATTGGACTGGAAAGCCTACTCTGGTATTAGGAGAGGCTAGGTCTGCTTACCGGCCGCGTACGCAACGTGCAGGTGTGCGTTGGGCGATGGGCCTGGACCCCTGCGCGCCTAGGACTTAGACCGGCGTGCTGACCTCTCTGCTGTGCTTAGGTAGGGCTGCGACGTGTTGATCTTTCGAGGCCGGGCATGACCCTGGAAAGTGTGTCCGGCCAAATGGGATCAAGCATGCTGGGTTATGTGGTGCACCCCTGCAGGGAAGTTAATCTATTCGAATAGCCGTGTCCCTCGGTAAAAGGACGACCCGGAGTTGTACTCTGACCTCATGACAACTAGAACCGGATACTTAATAAAACACATCCTTACAAGTGCCAGATATAACTCGGTGGTTGCTCTCTCACAGGGTGACGAGGGGAGGATCACCGGGTAGGTTTATGCTATACGATGTTACTTGGTGAACTTACCATCTATTCCCTTCTACTGCTTCAAGACGGAGGCTGTCAGAAGCGAGGATACTTGTTACTTCCAGCTACTCTCTTCCTCTGCTGCAAGATGGACGTTGTGAGAAGCGTAGTCTTCGTTTGGATTAGCTATCCCCCTCTTATTCTGGCATTCTGCAGTTTAACCCACATATATTATCCCTTTACACAGATATCATTGCATATGTAGTGTAGATCCTTGCTTGCGAGTACTTTGGATGAGTACTCACGGTTGCTTTGCTCCCCCTTTTCCCCCTTTCTTCCTTTCTTCTCGGATGTTGCAACCAGGTGGTGGAGTCCAGGAGCCAGAGGATCCCGACGATGTTTCTACGTGGAGTTCGGCTTCGAGGAGTAGTTAGGAGGTCCCAGGCAGGAGGCCTTGCCTTTTCGATCGTTGCTATATTTGTGCTAGCCTTCTTAAGGCAAACTTGTTTAACTTATGTCTGTACTCAGGTATTGTTGCTTCCGCTGACTCTTGTGTTTTCGAGCTTATGTATTCGAGCCCTCGAGGCCCTTGGCTTGTAATATAAAGCTTGTATTATTTTATTTTGTGTCTAGAGTTGTGTTGTGATATCTTCCAGTGAGTCCTTGATCTTGGCCGTACACATGCGTGCATGATTAGTGTACGGACAAATCGGGGGCGTCACAGCTTTCTAGGAGAAGAAATCTAAAGAGACCCACTTGTCACATAAGTAGTCTAACTAATATGAAATGCCTCTCTTACTTGATATCTGATTGATCTTGCAGAGCCGAATTGTTTGAACTTGACCGACCTTGAAACTTGATATATGATTGATCTTGCAGAGCCGAATTGTTTGAACTTGATCGACCTTGAAAGGCTAGTTCAATTCCAGGAAGAGAAGATGATATCCCGAAAGCAACCCAATAGACATGTCGAGTGCAAATGTTCCTACTCCTCTTCTCACCATCCCAGCTTTATTAGCTTCCAGGGAAGTCGTGTCATGAGTGCACGGACCGGCGGTGACAGACTGGCTTTGCAAAAACAGGCAGTAAGGTGTTGCAACCAGCAAACACAAGAGCTACTACCAAAGGCACTAATGGTGGTGCACGTGACATGGGGATGGGATTAGAGAGGACATCACCGGAGCTGCGAGCTACAATTGGCTTCTCATCCGGCTACAGCTGGAGTCGTGTTTTTCTACATACGACCATGAAGATGCATCCCGCAGAAGAAAAAAGTTACAACTGGTAAACGAAAAAGCTACAACTCGCTGACCATTTTGCTGCAAGCGGCGAAGGTTGAAGGCGACGGTGAGCATCGGGGCTGCGACGACGGGCGGGGTCATGCACCAGAGCTGCAACCGCCCACGAAAAAGCTACCACTGGCAGCCAATTTTTTGCTACATCGACGATGGTGAAGTTATGGCCAACGGCAGACGACTGCAACCCGACGATAGGAAGATGCATCCAGCAGAAAGAAATGCTACAACTGGCAAACGAAAAAGCTACGACTCGCGGACTATTTAGTTGCAAGCGGCGATGATGAAGCTGTGGCCGGCGACGAGGAGCATCATACAAAGCTGAACCCGCTCATGGAAATGCTAAAACCAGCAACGCCCACCGTGCTTGACGGGGACGTGTGTGTGGTCACACGGGAAGCTGCAGCGGCGAGCCCAACGTCTAGCTGCTTGCGGGTGTGGGACGGGTGTGCATTCCCCATGCAGTCATGGCTCCCATGCGTACTGGTGTCTGAATCTAAGACGCAGGGGGAGGAAGACCTGTTGGCGCCTAGCAGTGGCCATTAGTGTAGGTCTTAAATACCCCATCCGGAAATACTTACCTTAAAAATGGATAGAAATTGATGTACCTAGACTTAAAATATGTCTACTCCATTTCTTTGATATATGTAATTCCGGACAAAGGGAGTATGTGCTGCTTGAATACTCCATCCGTCCACGAATAAGTGCACGTTTGTCATTTAAAATTGCACTTCTATCTTTCCAATGCCCTTTAAAGTAGAATTTTCTGTCTCTCATCATACGGTAATCAAGATCAATACCATTTAACACATGGTCTCCTCACGTTCTATATGCACCTAGTGAAGGAAATATGCCCTAGAGGCAATAATAAAGATGTTATTTGTATTTCCTTATATCATGATAAAAGTCTTTTATTCATGCTAGAATTGTATTAACCGGAAACTTAGTACATGTGTGGATACATAGACAAAACAGTATGTCCCTAGTATGCCTCTACTAGACTAGCTCATTGATCAAAGATGGTTATATTTCCTAGCCATAGACATGAGTTGTCATTTGATCAACGGGATCACATCATTAGGAGAATGATGTGATGGACAAGACCCATCCGTTAGCATAGCAATATGATCGTTTAGTTTAACTGCTATTGCTTTCTTCATGACTTATACATGTTCCTATGACTATGAGATTATGCAACTCCCGAATACCGTAGGAACACCTTGTGTGCTATCAAACGTCACAACGTAACTGGGTGATCATAAAGATGCTCTACAGGTGTCTCCGAAAGTATTCGTGGTGTTGGCATAGATCAAGATTAGGATTTGTCACTCCGAGTGTCGGAGAGGTATCTCTGGGCCCTCTCGGTAACACACATCACAATAAGCCTTGCAAGCAAAAGACTAATGAGTTAGTCACGAGATGATGTGTTACGGAACGAGTAAAGAGACTTGCCGGTAACGAGGTTGAACTAGGTATAGAGATACCGACGATCGAATCTCGGGCAAGTAACATACCGTTTGACAAAAGGAACAACGTATGTTGTTATGCGGTTCTGACCGATAAAAGATCTTCGTAGAATATGTAGGAGCCAATATGAACATCCAGGTTCCGCTATTGGTTATTGACCGGAGATGAGTCTCGGTCATGTCTACATAGTTCTCGAACCCGTAGGGTCCGCACGCTTAACGTTTGATGACGATCGGTATTATGAGTTTATGCAACTCCCGAATACCGTAGGAACACCTTGTGTGCTATCAAACGTCACAACGTAACTGGGTGATCATAAAGATGCTCTACAGGTGTCTCCGAAAGTATTCGTGGTGTTGGCATAGATCAAGATTAGGATTTGTCACTCCGAGTGTCGGAGAGGTATCTCTGGGCCCTCTCGGTAACACACATCACAATAAGCCTTGCAAGCAAAAGACTAATGAGTTAGTCACGAGATGATGTGTTACGGAACGAGGAAAGAGACTTGCCGGCAACGAGATTGAACTAGGTATAAAGATACCGACGATCGAATCTCGGGCAAGTAACATACCGTTTGACAAAAGGAACAACGTATGTTGTTATGCGGTTCTGACCGATAAAAGATCTTCGTAGAATATGTAGGAGCCAATATGAACATCCAGGTTCCGCTATTGGTTATTGACCAGAGATGAGTCTCGGTCATGTCTACATAGTTCTCGAACCCGTAGGGTCCGCACGCTTAACGTTTGATGACGATCGGTATTATGAGTTTTTGAGTATTGATGTACCGAAGGTAGTTCGGAGTCCCGGATGAGATCACGGACATGACGAGGAGTCTCGGAATGTCCGAGACATAAAGATTGATATATTGGACGGCTATATTCGGACACCGGAAGTATACCGGAAAGGTTTCGGATTTATCGGGAATGCCGGAGGGGGTTACCGGAACCCCCTACGAGAGGGGATGGTCCATAGTGGGCCTAAAGGGTGAGAGAGAGGCAGCCCATAGGGCTGGCCGGCGCCCCCACCTAGGAATCCTAGTTGGACTAGGATTGGGGGGGGCGCCACCTCTCCTATTCCTTTCCCCCTTCTTCCTTTCGGTGAATCCTACTAGGAATAGGATTGCAATCCTATTCCTAGTAGGAATCCCTTCCCTAGCCGCACCAGGAGAGTTGGCCGGCCCCTCCTCCCTTGCTCCTTTATATACGGGGGCAGGGGGGCACCCAAAGACACACAAGTTGAATTGTTTTAGCCGTGTGCGGTGCCCCCCTCCACAGAATCACACCTCGGTCGTACCGTCGCGGAGCTTAGGCGAAGCCCTGCGCCGGTGAACACATCATATCCGTCACCACGCCGTCGTGCTGACGAAACTCTCCTGTGAAGCTCAACTGGATCAAGAGCTCGTGGGACGTCATCAAGCTGAACGTGTGCTGAACGCGGAGGTGCCGTACGTTCGGTGCTTGATCGGTTGGATCGCGAAGAAGTTCGACAACATCAACCGCGTCACTTGACGCTTCCGCTCCCGGTCTACGAGGGTACGTAGACACACTCTCCCCTCTCGTTGCTATGCATTTGGTAGATAGATCTTGCGTGATCGTAGGAAAATTTTAAAATACTACGTTCCTCAACAGTGGCATCATGAGCCAGGTCTATGCGTAGATGATATGCACGAGTAGAACACAATGAGATTGTGGACGATACTAGTCATACTGCTTACCAGCATGTCATACTTTGCTTCGGCGGTATTGTGAGATGAAGCGGCCCGGACCGACATTACGCGTACGCTTACGCGAGACTGGTTTCACCGTTACGAGCACTCGTTGCTTAAAGGTGACTGGCGGGTGTCTGTCTCTCTCACTTTAGCTGAATCAAGTGTGGCTACGCCCGGTCCTTGTGAAGGTTAAAACAGCACATACTTGACAAAACATCGTTGTGGTTTTGTATGCGTAGGTAAGAACGGTTCTTGCTAAGCCCGTAGCAGCCACGTAAAACTTGCAACAAACAAAGTAGAGGACGTCTAACTTGTTTTTGCAGGGCATGTTGTGATGTGATATGGTCAAGACATGATGAGTTATACGGTTTTGTATGAGATGATCATGTTTTGTAAAGTTATCGGCAACTGGCAGGAGCCATATAGTTGTCGCTTTATTGTATGAAATGCAATCGCCATGTAATTGCTTTACTTTTTCACTAAACGGTAGCGATAGTCGTGGAAGCAATAGTTGGCGAGACGACAACGATACTACGATGAAGATCAAGGTGTCAAGCCGGTGACGAAGGTGATCATGACGGTGCTTTGGAGATGGAGATCAAAAGCACAAGATGATGATGGCCATATCATGTCACATATTTTGATTGCATGTGATGTTTATCTTATTATGCTTCTTATTTTGCTTAGATCGACGGTAGCATTATAAGATGATCCCTTACTAAATTTCAAGGTATAAGTGTTCTCCCTGAGTATGCACCGTTGCGAAAGTTCGTCGTGCCGAGACACCACGTGATGATCGGGTGTGATAAGCTCTACGTTCAAATACAACGGGTGTAAGCCAGTTTTGCACACGCAGAATACTCGGGTTAAACTTGACGAGCCTAGCATATACAGATATGGCCTCGGAACACTGGAGACCGAAAGGTCGAGCGTGAATCATATAGTAGATATGATCAACATAAGATGTTCACCATTGAAAACTACTCCATCTCACGTGATGATCGTACATGGTTTAGTTGATTTGGATCACGTGATCATTTAGATAACCAGAGGGATGTCTATCTAAGTGGGAGTTCTTTAAATTAATATGATTAAATTGAACTTTAATTTATCATGAACTTAGTCCTGATAGTTTTGCATATCTATGTCGTTGTAGATCAATGGCCCGTGCTACCGTTCCTTTGAATTTTAATGCATTCCTAGAGAAAGCTAAGTTGAAAGGTGATGGTAGCAATTACACGGACTGGGTCCGTAACCTGAGGATTATCCTCATTGCTGCACAGAAGAATTATGTCCTTGAAGCACCGCTAGGTGACAAGCCCCCTTCCGCTAATGCAGACGCTTTGAACGTCTGGCAGTCGCGGTCTGATGACTACACGATAGTTCAGTGTGCCATGCTTTACGGCTTAGAACCGGGACTTCAACGACGTTTTGAACGTCATGGAGGATATGAAATGTTCCAGGAGTTGAAGTTAATATTTCAAGCAAATGCCCGAATTGAGAAATATGAGATTTCCAATAAATTCTACAGCTGCAAAATGGAGGAGAATAGTTCTATCAGTGAACACTTGGTCAGAATGTCTGGGTACTACAATCATATGACTCAACTTGGTTGCAATGTTGACGAGGATAGTGTTATTGATAGAGTTCTTCAATCACTGCCACCAAGCTATAAAGGCTTCGTGATGAACTATAACATGCAAGGGATGCAAAAGACAATTCCCGAGCTCTTCGCTATGCTCAAAGCTGCGGAGGTAGAAATCAAAAAGGAGCATCAAGTGTTGATGGTTAACAAGACCACTAGTTTCAAGAAAAAGGGCAAGGGAAAGAAAGGGAACTTCAAAAAGAATAGCAAGTCAGTTGCTACTTCAACGAAGAAACCCAAATCTGGAGCCAAGCCTGAAACTGAGTGCTTCTACTGCAAGGGGACTGGACACTGGAAGCGGAACTGCCCCAAGTATTTGGCGGATAAGAAGGATGGCAAGATAAACAAAGGTATATGTGATATACATGTTATTGATGTGTACCTTACTAATGCTCGTAGTAGTACCTGGGTATTTGATACCGGTTCGGTTGCTAATATTTGTAACTCGAAACAGGGACTACGGATTAAACGAAGATTAGCTAAGGACGAGGTGACGATGCGCGTGGGAAACGGTTCCAAAGTCGATGTGATCGCCATCGGCACGCTACCTCTACATCTACCTTCGGGATTAGTTTTAGACCTAAATAATTGTTATTTGGTGCCAGCGTTAAGCATGAACATTATATCTGGATCTTGTTTATTGCGAGACGGTTATTCATTTAAATCAGAGAATAATGGTTGTTCCATTTTTATGAATAATATCTTTTATGGTCATGCACCCTTGAAGAGTGGTCTATTCTTATTGGATCTTGATTGTAGTGATACACATATTCATAATATTGAAACCAAAAGATGCAAGGTTAATAATGATAGTGCAACTTATTTGTGGCACTGCCGTTTAGGTCATATTGGTGTAAAACGCATGAAGAAACTCCATAAAGATGGACTTTTGGAATCACTTGATTATGAATCACTTGGTGCTTGCGAACCATGCCTCATGGGCAAGATGACTAAAACTCTGTTCTCTGGAACCATGGAGCGAGCAACAGATTTGTTGGAAATCATACATACTGATGTATGTGGACCAATGAGTGTTGATGCTCGCGGCGGGTATCGTTATTTTCTGACCTTCACTGATGATTTGAGCAGATATGGGTATATCTACTTAATGAAACACAAGTCTGAAACATTTGAAAAGTTCAAAGAATTTCAGAGTGAAGTAGAGAATCATCGTAACAAGAAAATAAAGTTCCTATGATCTGATCGTGGAGGAGAATATTTGAGTTACGAGTTTGGTCTTCATTTGAAACAATGTGGAATAGTTTCACAACTCACGCCACCTGGAACACCACAACGTAATGGTGTGTCCGAACGTCGTAACCGTACTTTATTGGATATGGTGCGATCTATGATGTCTCTTACCGATTTACCACTATCGTTTTGGGGTTATGCTTTAGAGACAGCTGCATTCACGTTAAATAGGGCACCATCTAAATCCGTTGATACGACGCCTTATGAACTGTGGTTTGGCAAGAAACCAAAGTTGTCGTTTCTTAAAATTTGGGGCTGCGATGCTTATGTGAAAACACTTCAACCTGATAAGCTCGATCCCAAGTCGGAAAAATGTGTCTTCATAGGATACCCAAAAGAAACTGTTGGGTACACCTTCTCTCACAGATCCGAAGGCAAAATATTCGTTGCTAAGAACGGATCCTTTCTAGAAAAAGAGTTTCTCTCGAAAGAAGTGAGTGGGAGGAAAGTAGAACTTGATGAGGTAATTATACCTTCTCCCATATTGGAAAGTAGTACATCACAGGAAATTGTTCCAGTGATTCCTACACCAATTAGTGAGGAAGTTGATGATAATGATCATGAAACTTCGGATCAAGTTTCTACTGAACGTCGTAGATCAACCAGAGTACGTTCCGCACCAGAGTGGTACGGCAACCCAGTTCTGGAAATCATGTTACTAGACCATGATGAGCCTACGAACTATGAGGAAGCGATGATGAGCCCAGATTCCGCAAAATGGCTTGAAGCCATGAAATCTGAGATGGGATCCATGTATGAGAACAAAGTATGGACTTTGGTTGACTTGCCCGATGATCGGCAGGCCATCGAAAATAACTGGATCTTCAAGAGGAAGACCGACGCAGACGGTAATATTACTGTTTACAAAGCTCGACTTGTTGCGAAAGGTTTTCGACAAGTTCAAGGAGTTGACTACGATGAGACTTTCTCACCTGTAGCGATGCTTAAGTCTGTCCGAATCATGTTAGCAATTGCCGCATTTTATGATTATGAAATCTGGCAAATGGATGTCAAAACTGCATTCCTAAATGGATATCTCAAAGAAGAGTTGTATATGATGCAACCAGAAGGTTTTGTCGATCCAAAAGGTGCTAACAAAGTATGCAAACTTCAGCGATCCATCTATGGACTGGTGCAAGCATCTCGGAGTTGGAATATACGCTTTGATGAGGTGATCAAAGCATATGGTTTTATACAGACTTTTGGAGAAGCCTGTATTTACAAGAAAGTGAGTGGGAGCTCTGTAGCATTTCTAATATTATATGTAGATGACATATTGTTAATTGGAAATGATATAGAATTTCTGAATAGCATAAAAGGATACTTGAATAAAAGTTTTTCAATGAAAGACCTCGGAGAAGCTGCTTACATATTAGGCATCAAGATCTATAAAGATAGATCAAGACACTTAATTGGACTTTCACAAAGCACATACCTTGATAAGATTTTGAAAAGGTTCAAAATGGATCAGTCAAAGAAAGGATTCTTGCCTGTTTTACAAGGTATAAAGTTGAGTAAGACTCAATGCCCGACCACTGCAGAAGATAGAGAGAAAATGAAAGTCATTCCCTATGCCTCAGCCATAGGATCTATCATGTATGCAATGCTGTGTACCAGACCTGATGTGTGCCTTGCTATAAGTCTAGCAGGGAGGTACCAAAGTAATCCAGGAGTGGATCACTGGACAGCGGTCAAAAACATCCTAAAGTATCTGAAAAGAACAAAGGATATGTTTCTCGTATATGGAGGTGACAAAGAGCTCGTCGTAAACGGTTACGTCGATTCTAGCTTTGACACTGATCCGGATGACTCTAAGTCACAAACCGGATATGTATTTTTATTGAACGGTGGAGCTGTCAGCTGGTGCAGTTCCAAGCAGAGCGTCGTGGCGGGATCTACGTGTGAAGCGGAATACATAGCTGCTTCAGAAGCAGCAAATGAAGGAGTCTGGATGAAGGAGTTCATATCCGATCTAGGTGTAGTACCTAATGCATCGGGTCCAATGAAAATCTTTTGTGACAACACTGGCGCCATAGCCTTGGCGAAGGAATCCAGGTTTCACAAGAGAACAAAGCACATCAAAAGACGCTTCAATTCCATCCGCGATCTAGTCAAGGAGGGAGACATAGAGATTTGCAAAATACATACGGATCTGAATGTTGCAGACCCGTTAACTAAGCCTCTTCCACGGGCAAAACATGATCAGCACCAAGACTCCATGGGTGTGAGGATCATCACTTTGTAATCTAGATTATTGACTCTAGTTCAAGTGGGAGACTGAAGGAAATATGCCCTAGAGGCAATACTAAAGATGTTATTTGTATTTCCTTATATCATGATAAAAGTCTTTTATTCATGCTATAATTGTATTAACCGGAAACTTAGTACATGTGTGGATACATAGACAAAACAGTATGTCCCTAGTATGCCTCTACTAGACTAGCTCATTGATCAAAGATGGTTATGTTTCCTAGCCATAGACATGAGTTGTCATTTGATCAACGGGATCACATCATTAGGAGAATGATGTGATGGACAAGACCCATCCGTTAGCATAGCAATATGATCGTTTAGTTTAACTGCTATTGCTTTCTTCATGACTTATACATGTTCCTATGACTATGAGATCATGCAACTCCCGAATACCGTAGGAACACCTTGTGTGCTATCAAACGTCACAACGTAACTGGGTGATCATAAAGATGCTCTACAGGTGTCTCCGAAAGTATTCGTGGTGTTGGCATAGATCAAGATTAGGATTTGTCACTCCGATTGTCGGAGAGGTATCTCTGGGCCCTCTCGGTAACACACATCACAATAAGCCTTGCAAGCAAAAGACTAATGAGTTAGTCACGAGATGATGTGTTACGGAACGAGTAAAGAGACTTGCCGGCAACGAGATTGAACTAGGTATAAAGATACCGACGATTGAATCTCGGGCAAGTAACATACCGTTTGACAAAAGGAACAACGTATGTTGTTATGCGGTTCTGACCGATAAAAGATCTTCGTAGAATATGTAGGAGCCAATATGAACATCCAGGTTCCGCTATTGGTTATTGACCAGAGATGAGTCTCGGTCATGTCTACATAGTTCTCGAACCCGTAGGGTCCGCACGCTTAACGTTTGATGACAATCGGTATTATGAGTTTTTGAGTATTGATGTACCGAAGGTAGTTCGGAGTCCCGGATGAGATCACGGACATGACGAGGAGTCTCGGAATGTCCGAGACATAAAGATTGATATATTGGACGGCTATATTCGGACACCGGAAGTATACCGAAAAAGTTTCGGATTTATCGAGAATGCCGGAGGGGGTTACCGGAACCCCCTACGAGAGGGGATGGTCCATAGTGGGCCTAAAGGGTGAGAGAGAGGCAGCCCATAGGGCTGGCCGGCGCCCCCACCTAGGAATCCTAGTTGGACTAGGATTGGGGGGGGGGGGGGGCGCCACCTCTCCTAATCCTTTCCCCCTTCTTCCTTTCGGTGAATCCTACTAGGAATAGGATTGCAATCCTATTCCTAGTAGGAGTCCCCTCCCTAGCCGCACCATAGAGGTTGGCCGGCCCCTCCTCCCTTGCTCCTTTATATACGGGGGCAGGGGGGCACCCAAAGACACACAAGTTGAATTGTTTTAGCCGTGTGCGGTGCCCCCCTCCACAGAATCACACCTCGGTCGTACCGTCGCGGAGCTTAGGCAAAGCCCTGCGCCGGTGAACACATCATATCCGTCACCACGCCGTCGTGCTGACGAAACTCTCCCGTGAAGCTCAACTGGATCAAGAGCTCGTGGGACGTCATCAAGCTGAACGTGTGCTGAACGCGGAGGTGCCGTACGTTCGGTGCTTGATCGGTTGGATCGCGAAGAAGTTCGACAACATCAACCGCGTCACTTGACGCTTCCGCTCCCGGTCTACGAGGGTACGTAGACACACTCTCCCCTCTCGTTGCTATGCATCTGGTAGATAGATCTTGCGTGATCGTAGGAAAATTTTAAAATACTACGTTCCTCAACACCTAGCTCATTGGGTGGGATAATTGAAAAGGAGATACGCTGACTTGCACCTTCTCAATGCATTTTTTACTTCACTCCATAATTTATCTTAAAATTTCAATTTTCATTTTATTTGTGGACGGAGGGAGTACAGAGGTAAAACAACCAATCCCAATATATTTTTGCGGAATATAATGGTCATATGATTGGTGGTGCTTTCCTAAATATAACTAGTAAGCTTGCACGTGAAAACGCACGTCTGCACTAATGGTACAAACATACGAGAGAATTAAAATACAAAGAAAGAATTTTGTTTGCACCAGGTAATGATTCAAGTTGATTGATCAGGGCAGAGCATGGAACACAATTGCAATATCTCAACATATCACATTACAGACATGTAACACAATAGTCTAAGAAATAATAATTGAAAAGGAGAGACACTGACTTGCACCTTCTCAATGCATTTTTTACTTCACTCCATAATTTATCTTAAAATTTCAATTTTCATTTTATTTGTGGACGGAGGGAGTACAGAGGTAAAACAACCAATCCCAATATATTTTTGCGGAAAATAATGGTCATATGATTGGTGGTGCTTTCCTAAATATAACTAGTAAGCTTGCACGTGAAAACACACATCTCCACTAATGGTACAAACATACCAGAGAATTAAAATACAAAGAAAGAATTTTGTTTGCACCAG
This sequence comes from Secale cereale, assembly GCA_902687465.1. Classification (NCBI taxonomy): domain Eukaryota; kingdom Viridiplantae; phylum Streptophyta; class Magnoliopsida; order Poales; family Poaceae; genus Secale; species Secale cereale. The sequence continues at coordinate 539,710,963 of LR738709.1, read as the reverse complement.
GTAATGATTCAAGTTGATTGATCAGGACAGAGCATGGCACACAATTGCAATATCTCAGCATATCACATTACAGACATGTAACACAACAGTCTAAGAAATACTTGTAATTACACTAACATTTGGGATATTTGAGATACTTGTCATGAATAATTTCTCCCATCAACATCATCGCAATTTAGCACAATTCATTTTCTTTTCTGCAGAAGGTCAATCTTATTTCTTCTAACATGTCTACTCTATGGATCTTGGAGCTGCAAGCAGATGGACACATATTAGTTCACAACATGTCTGTAAGCAAAATGATACCTAACAGTATAATCTACACAGACCTAATGCTCATGCATAAATACTAAACAGTCAAAGGCTTAGCATTTGACGGTGAAAGTACATTACAAGTTGAAGTTTCCGGTTCCAACAAATTCCAGCCATTGGTTTCTGTCAGCCAATAGTTTATTATCGTATTAACCAAGGTTTGTGCTTTACTTATGGAGGTCGCCGGTAGAAACTATTTGTGCATACAAGTGTTTTTCAAGCTATACCATTTTAATTTAGGTTCCATTTTCATCCATCACTACACATTTTAATTTCTGTGTGCAGGAAAAAAAACTTGATGACGATGCTCGGTGCACAAGAAGTCATCATCATCTAGGTTGGCATTGACATACCGTTCATCCAAATCCTAGTCAAGATGAGTGCAAGCAGTTCAGACAGAAGCTAGGAGACAGGAAAGCCCATCCATGTGGTAAGTCATAGTAACTATGACTTAGAAGCCCTTACTATGTATTTAATCACAGTTTCAACTTCCAGAGGCAACACTTCTAGATAAAAATGATACTGCTTTCTTATTCTTATGACACAAGATTCTCCATCAAACCATTTTGTACCCATTCTATGCTAGTTTTACAGATGTAAATTGAAAAGATGTATGAAAGATCTAACGAACAGAGTCAAACTTCTCAATATAACTTGACGACAATGGTACAGTAGCAAGATGTTAAATATCACATTTGAAGCGCTAACCAACTCCGAACATACATTAAGCGCATGGTTAATTAATTCCACCAATTAGCCCCTAGAAATCTGTACCACTTCGTCCTCATGAACATTCTCCCTGTGCAACTGCCACGCCATCGCTCCTCTGCCCCGTGCTGCGTCCCAGGCCTCCGCTCCTCTGCCCCGTGCTCCTAGAAACTATCAAAAGAATGATAACTTGACATAATATGGTTGAAACATATATAGTTGAGATTTCATTGGGCAACATTTTTGTGCGAATGCAAAGGAGATCTAACATATTTATGGGAATGTTCGATCCTTTTTGCAACTGCAACTAAATAAACAAATTAAAACTAATACATTTACAGGAATATTCAATCTTTTTAGCCAATCCAACTAAAGCACATCATATCCAAATAGGAAGCACACTAAAAATATAATATACATAATCATCATATGCAAATCTCTAACTTGAGCTGAAAGGTCTAATGTCATGAGTGTACAGTTTTGCACAACGCATGTGATAACCCAGTTTTGCACGCCCGAATTAATATATACTTAGTTAAACATATTAAAAAGTCTGAAATTATAATTGTTACATGATAAATCATAAAGAATATAATTGATAAATAATGAATTTCCTTGTCTTTTATATATCTTAATTTTACATAATCCTGCTGCCCATTTCATGTCTTTTAAGAGAAAGAGTTAACAATTGAAAACCAGGGGTGGGCCTAGACCAAAAACAACCTGATGTCACACTATGTAATCACATATAATTTTCAATAATGTCAGGGGTGTCGCACACTATATGCAGATACAATTTATGGATAAAAATGTTTTTGACCCGGTGTCTAGGGCTGGAAAAAAAGTTCGAAGCTCGCGAGCTAAACTAGTAGCTCGTGACTCGGCTCGAATCGACTCGAACTCGAACAATAACTAGTCGAGCCGAGCTTTAGTTTGAGATCGTTTAAAGACCAAGTTAAACGAACCGATCTAACGAGTACTCGCGTAACTCGTTAGGCTTGGTAGAACCCCAGTGGTTTTCTAGGGGTAGTAAAAACAGCCACTAAACACATTGTGTCCCAGCATAAGGCCAGACCGCTCAAGGCCCGGCCTCCCTGGAGACTCTCATGTACATGTCCATATATCTACATGTTAAATTCTCAATTAATCTATTTTTTATCATTTTTGTAAGGTTTTATGTTCATATCTTTAATGAGCTTAACAAGCTAAACGAGCCAGCTCGCGAGTTATACGAGTCGAGCCAATCCTGGATTTGAGCTCGTTATTGTAACAAGTCGAGTCGAGCTAGCTCGTTAATGAAATGAGCTTTAGCGAGTTGAGTCGAGCTGGCTCGACTCGGCTCGAAATCCACCCCTACCGGTGTCCTATGCACCCCCTTAGCGTAACCGTAGGTACGCCCCTGTTGAAAACGACATTTCAAAACAAAATATCTAGTCTAAATGATCCATCAGTGGCATTAGATATACAATGTGCGAAGAACTATACTCACAAAAATGTGTGACATATCTTTACAGGAATAGTTTTTAAAAGCTATATGAACCCAACTAAAAGAACACAATAACTGACTTAGCTTGAATCTTTGTTTAGCCCCAAACATACCCATTTTGCAAGAAGGCTTTAGTGAGAGCGCCCAATATTTCCCTTGTGTCGGAATGTTTTTTGGAACTTCATGTGGTCAGCACATATAACAAAAGCTCACGAGCTAGTTCAAACACAAAACAAGCGTGTGAATGAAATGTACATGTTAGACTGATAAAATATTCTTCAAAATACTCAAAATCATGTGCATCGTATCATGATCTTCTCTATCTCGATGCATGAAAAGTAGGAAAAGAGCTCTACACTGATATCATCCTAATATAAATTGTACTGACTAATACTCATTTTTTTTAGCGAACTTGCAACACCGCTGATGACCATCTAGAGGTCATAGGCCAAATTGTATGTTGTAGCCACTTAGTATTGTATGGTCATATGATTGGTGGTGCTTTCCTAAATACAATGCTGAAGTCAAATAAAGGTTTGGATCCTAGAGTGCAGTCATTCAATTGAGAAAGGCCTCATGTACATGTCTCCCTGACCCTTCTAGCAATATCATTACTCCATATACCCATTCCTCCAAGACGTGCGTGTGGATTTGTTTGATGAACGTGCTTGTGTGCCTGACTTGATCTCAGCTATTTCCATATGCTTTCTGTTGTCAGATTTTGGCTTATTTCCCTGGGAGATTAGCAGAGATGTAACTCATATTACTGAACTGAACTGTTTGTAGAATTGTATTGTATGTACATATGTGATTTTAGCTGTTAAAAGACCTCCTTTTGATATAATAAAAGTGACTCTCCCGCGACCGCGTCGCCCTCGACGCCTCCTCCCCGATTCCCCCTTTCCTCCCTCCCCGCCGTTGTTGCTGGTGTCCGACGTCGGGCCTGGCCCGGGCGGTGCTAGAAGCGGCGACCACTGGCCTTTCCCCTCTTGGTGTCGCACTGACGCAGGGCGGAGCGGCGCTGCAGGGTACACCTAGGTGGCGGCGGGGACCTTCGTCGTGGTGGCGGGCGATTTGTTGGGCGGTGGCGTTGCCGTTGGCGGCTGGGTGGCGCGGCGGCGCCCGCTCGCCCCAGATATGGGCCATTTGTGCCCTATGTGGGTCTGGGCGGGCCGGCGGCGGGGAGGGTCGATGGTTTGGCTTCCGAGAGGCAGGGGAGCGGCGATGGGCAAGTGGGTGCTGGCGCCGACCTGCTGCAGCGTGGCCGACGGGGCTTTGCGGGCCCGTGTTGGGCCTGGCCGGGCCAGGAGTGTCCTGGTATGCCCTACCGCCGTGTTCGGACAGCGATCACAATGGTGCCGGAGGCACGTGCCTCCCAAACGACGGTGGTGGACATGGTTCCCTCCCACGCGGCTTCGGTGCTGCTGCTCCTGACGTCTGGTGTTTCTTTCTCCGTCCCCTTGGCCTTGTGTCGGTGATCGTAGTGAGGCGGCGTGGGTGGCGCCAAGACCGCGGTGGCGCATGCTGGTGGGCGGCGAGTTGACTGGTTGGCTCCGGCTCGGTTGGGCAGTGGGGTTTGAAGTGCAGGAGAAATCCTTGTCGGTTCTTCCGGTGTTGATGTGGTGACACCTACGGGTGCTGCCATTCCTTCTTGGAGGGTGTCGGTGGTATTCATCCCCCACCCCCTTCCGTGTGCTGGGGGAAATTATAGGACACGTCCGGGCAGCAGCGTCGATGGCGTCACATTCCTTCTTGAAGGTACTGCTTGGTACGCGGCAAATCGAAGCCTTGGACTGTGGTGGGTCGAATCCGAAGGGCACAGCGATGGTGGGTCATCCGCGCTTTGTCGAGCTGCCGTTGTTAGCATTTGTTTCTTTTTTTTTGGAACTTGTTGTGCTACTCGCCTCAACAATTGATATGTGATCGGTGTTGGGTTGCTTTGTAATTCAAAGCGGAAAAACCCTTTTCCGGTATAATAAAAGTGATTGTAGCTTTGCCAATGCTTTCTAACTGTCGGCTAGAGTGAAAATATTGTGCCTCCGTGAACTTTTGGTTACATAAGAGCATCTCCAACAGCCGCGCTATACTAGCGCCGCGCCGCAAAAAACGCCATTTTAGCGCGCGCGCAACGCGTCGGACAGCTCCAGCGGGCGCGCAAAAAACGCGCGCGCTAAAATGAGTTGGGCGCGCTGGTGAAAGCCTCATCCCACGCTGTTGATTTGGTGCGTCCACTTCCGCGCGCGGCACACTCGAGCGCGCGCGAACTCTCCTTTCTTCCTTCTTCCCACTCGCGCGCGCCGGCGCTCGCGCCCCTTCCGTCATGGATGCGCACACCGGAACCCCTCTCACCCCGCTGTACAGCCGCGACCCCCCCGACGCCGCAGCCGCCGCCGCCGCCGAAAACCCTAGCGCGGCGAGCGTTGGCGCTGGCGCTGCCGTCGCCACCGGAGCTCCGCCATCGGTCGGCCTCGCGCGCAGCCTCTTCTTGCCGCCGCGGATGACCACGCCGACGAGTGGCGTTGCGCCGGCGCCGTCCCGTGCTACCGCCGCACCGTCAAAGCTCCCCAATGCGTGGCGAAGTAAAGAAAAATATCCGCGAAGAAGAAGGCGGCGGACGGCTTCGGCACCTCGAAGAAGAAGAAGCTTGCAGGGCGGCGGACGGCTCCGGCGTCTACCGAAGCGCCGGCGAGCTCAATAGTTGAGCCGGCGGCCGACGCGCACCTGTATTTTGTGTCCAAATGCCATATTTGGCGTTGCTGTAGCGGCGCGCGCGCTGCATTTTTGCGCGCTGCTGGAGCGGAGCGCGCGCGCTGCATTTTAGAGCAGCCGCTGGAGCCAGCGCGGCGCGGCGCGGCAAACCAGCCGAAGCGCGCGCGGCAAATCCGATTTTTGGGGACGGCGCGTAGCGCGGCTGTCGGAGATCTTAGAGGTCAAACACGCGCTGTTTACTGCAACCTTTACATTTTTTATATTTAAAAATCACTGTACATTTGTCGCTCTGCAGGTGCAGGGGTTTGTTTATATCTAGTACTAGACAATGCCCCGCGCGTTGCGGCGGGATGATAGTGTGACAAATAGCTTAAAGAAGAAGAACACTTCAGAAGAAAAAACAGTGAGAAAAAAGGTAAAACTACAGAATTTAGCTTGCATATAACGTAACAATGAAATCACCTTTCATTGTATGATCAGTTCGTGACCAAACTTGTACACGGTCTTAGAAAAGTAGTATGTCCATCTCAATGGAAAAAAGACAGTGGAACTTGATGTTCTGCTAATACAAAATTATTACTCCTTCCAATCCAAAATATGAGACATAATTTATTTCAGGAAGTACACTAATCAGAAAAGGGAAAGAAAGAAAACATCATGCCATCAGGGAAATCAGACATAATATATGTGAAGGTACAACTGCAAGTCTGCAATACAAATTGATTGTCTCCACCTCGAATGAATTAATTATTAACTTTAATCTATCTCGTGTACAGGACTTCAGTCGACTTAACAGTGTATCAAGCAGTCAGATTGCAAAAAAATGTGACAACATGTTCTGAAAACAGTACAAAGGAAGCACGGATCGAAGATCCGGGTTTGTAGACCCTTTCTCCCCACAACAACTTGATAGCCTCAGCGCAACCAGGAAATGCTGCGAGTATAGGTGGAGCATGCAAGCACAGGCCAACCAAACGTCCTATTGTCGGTGATGCAGCGTGATGACCTGCTCGTTAGGTGGTAGAAATCGGACAGATGTGTGAAGAAAACATAGTGAGAGATGAGGGAAGACGAACATGCATGACCAATTGTGTTGGATGAGTCTGCAAGTAAGCCTGGTCTGTAGTAGAAGGCAGGCCAGATGGTGCAGACCGAGAGCATCGTGGTGTCGGCCAGCACTATCATGGAGTGGGCTCGGCATCGGCAACGTCCTCAGCAGTGGCGGCAACGCCTCCTCGTCCGACTGGGTTGGCATGGTCGACGACATGCAGCGCGTCACGCTCTTGTCCGTCACCATCATCTATGGCACGAATGTGGTCGAGACGGCCACATCGACGCATTGGTCTGCGTTCAAAGAAACAAAGTGCTTAAGGGATCGAGAAAGGAAAGGAATAAAAATCCACGAGCACTTGATTCAGAGCCCTTGATGAGGAAACCGACCTTAGCCATGAACATGTAGAATGGTAGTCAATCTTTCAACGTATCCTCATTCCCAAATGAAAATGTAGATAAACCAAATCCTGGGGAAAATCAACTTCCTAACTCATCTCGGAATCGACAAAATATTAACCACTCCAATGTCTCTGCGAGGGTGGCCAGAAGATCCCTTGGTGGAGCCATGGCGAGGCGATGGCTAGTGCATGCTAGGCAAGGAGTTGCAGTATTCCGTTTATGAAGACAGGGATAGGGAAAGGTTTCATCCTATGAAGATATGGTTGCTTAGTATATATAGGAAGGACAAAAAAAGATGCATGGAAGGGGAGGAGATATGCGTGACACTGGAAGGGGAGGAGATATGCGTGACACTGGAAGTGCATCATTTTCGTCCAATAGTGGGCTGCATGTGGATGGAGTAATGGATTGCATGTCAGCATGCATGTGCTTGCTATTTAGCATGCGAAGGAAACTGAACCAAAGGAATTGGAACGGACGGCTCTCAGGAATTCTTGTTTGGAAGGAAACTGAAGGCTTATGTGGCATCATGCTGACATGGATAGTGTGCATGTTGAGAGAATTGTTATTAGGGCATGTACAATGGTTGCTAAGATAGTCTTATCTTAAGTTTTGCATGTAAATTAGAGATGACAAAAAAACAAGTCTACAATGGGTCATCTCTTAGCCTTATCTTCAATAATTAGTTATTCCTAAAAACATGGTGAGACAAATTGTGCTAAGCTATCATCTCTTGTCTTTGCTTAAATAAGCTAAGACAAGCCTTCTCTTATGATTTTTCTCCCCTCCACCTCATCATTTATCTTACGTGACATCCTTAAGCTAGAACCATTGTACATGCCCTTAGTGGGGATCAACTTCTTAAGAATGTAAGATTTGTTTCGGGTGCGTTCAGGCTTAATCAGTTGCCGACGAGTCTGTTTCTAGATCGCCGTCCATGGCGCTATGTCCGGTAACAACGACTGCACGGCGGCCCGTTTCTTTCGAATTTTGTTAGTACCTGATCTCCAATTCATCGACAATAATGAAAAATAAATGAATCGAACGACATTTCATCATGAAATCTAAGAGGCACGATGGTAAACGCCAGGATGCATCAACTGCTGCGGTCTCTGCTCTAGCATTGCAAGGCCCCCCTGCCCCTGCATGCCATTCTTGCCATACTGTTGCCACACCATCTGCTCCCCCGCCAGAAGTTGCTGCTTCGTCTGCATGTCGGACATCTGCACGTACGTCGGCGGCGGCACCACCATCGACGCCGCGAAGGGGTCCGCACCTGGCGCGGCGCTGCACATCCCCGGCGGCGCAGGCAGGGCCAGCATGGGCGCTCCGGGCGGCCGCAAGGCCACGCTGCTCGCGCTGCCGGAGAACACCTGCGCGTTCGCCGCCGTCGCGTGGTTGTACATGCCGTCGAGGGCCATCATGTCGAGCCCGCCCCCTAGCATCGCGCGCTGGTGCGCGAGCGCGCTCGCCGACTCGACCAACGCCGTCTCCCAGTCCGCCGATGACGGGTCGAACACGTCGCATGTCGGCGCCGATCCGGCCGGGTTGCCATCGAACAGGGCCAGCGCCAGCTGCCGCCCGTGCTCTTCCCCGGACATGGCGTCCGCCTTCAAGTTCAAGAAGTCCGCCTCCTCGTCGACCACGTCGGTTGTGATCAGCGGAGCCTCCGTCTCAACATGCGCCGTCTCGCTGGCATCGTGCTCCTGCTCCACGGCAGCCGGCGGCTCCGCGGGCGCCGGAAGGGCCCTGGTGGCGCTCATGTCGTACTCCTCGACCTCTGGCTCCGGGCTGGACGGCTCCGGCGACGGCGGCGGCAGCCTCTGCTGATACTCGGCGCCGCGCCTGTCGCAGATGAACTCGTCCATGAGCTCTAGCCTCTCCTGCGTGATGACCTCCACCTCCGGCACGTCGGACTGGCGGCAGACGTAGGCGTCCTTGCACCACCCGTAGAAAGAGTCGAGCTCGTCGATCTGCTTGGCGAGGCCGCAGAAGACTCCGTTCACGCGTTCGCAGTCCGCGATCTCCATGTCCGGGAACTGCTCCATGAGCGCGGCCATGACCTCCGTGAGCTCGCAGTACAGTTGCACGCTCTCCTTCACCAGAGGGTACAGAGACACCGTCACCACCCGGTTCGTCTTCGCCGCACCTGAGACGCGTCGTTCCATGTCAGTGCACGCTCGGCGATGGCGTGATCCCAATCCCACACGAGAATGTGAGCAAACAGTTGCGTGCACGCACGGATGGACTCACCTACGGGTCGGCAAGCGATGAATCGGTCGAGGAGATGCTGCAGTTGTTGGACCTTGCCGAGGAGCTGCTCCAGCGTCATCTCGCTCGTCGGCGTCTCCCTCGGCACGATCGCCACCACCTTGGCGGCGTCGGCGTCCGCCGCCGCATCCTCCCGTTTACCCCCGTTAACACCCTCGTAGCTGTAGCGGTTTCCGGGGGACATGTAGAGCTCGTCGCGGAGCAGCTTGCAGCGGTTGGGGCCGCCCTGCCTGGCCTGCATCCGGTGCTCGAGGCGGTCGTCGAGGTAAGCGGCGTAGGTGCGGACGAACGCGGAGAAATCCCACGCGTCGTCGTCGCTTGCGCGGCCGCAGAAGTCGGACATGTTGAGCATGCGCGTGCCCCGCCGCGTGGCGTAGAATAGCTCCTGCTCGAACACCGGCTCGCCGTCAGCGAGGAGGCGGTGCACGATCACCAGCGTCTTGAGCGCCACGTCCCAGCTCCGGGTGCGCCCGAGACGGCGCGACAGCGCGGCCACACAGGCGCCTGCGGACCCGCGGGAGTCGCGCGTGAGCGAGACGATCTCACGGATGTGGCGCTCGTCGGCGGGGAAGCTCTCATCGTGCTTGGTGGCCTTGACGATGGCCACTTCGAGCTCCGGCGACGCGAAACCGCTGCCGCCGCCCACCTTGGCCAGACCGATGCTGGTCTGGTCCTTGACCGCTCCCAGCGCCTTGCGGAGCTTGCTCGGCGGCATTGTTCGTATGTCCGGCCGGGGGCAATTGGTAGATTCTTTCGCGTGTAGTGCGTCGCGGCGATGGGGAGGGGGGCCAGACGGTGGTGTCTGAGGCGAAGCGCGGATGATGATGCATGGGAAATGCGAGCGCGTGGAAGCGGGTGGCGGAGAGGAGGTCCGAGGAAGGAGGGCGCCATGGACGGTCACGGTGCAGGGGAGGTTTTGACATTTGGCTGGCTGGTTTCGTCTGTTTTTGTTGTATATATATATATATATATACTCCCCGTTTCTTTATATAAGATGTATTTACATTTTTTAAAGTCAAACGGTTGCATGTTTGATCAAGTTTTTAGAATAATGTATCAATATCCACAATACAAAAATTCATATCATTTTATCCATTCAGAAAAGTAGTTTGCTCTAATACCAACTTGTCAGGTCCAAGATGCGATTCTATCCCGATCACGTGACACTTACGTGATTGGGACACAATCGCATATCGGGCGCTTAGCAAGATGGATATCATTACATCGTACCGTTACATACATACATGGGGATACAACAATACATACAAGTCACATGAATACAACAACATCAATACAAGGCATCCGACTACGAATGCAAACATGAAAAGCACAATGACATCCATCTGCTATCCCAGGCTGTCGACCCGGAACCTAACCCAAGACTGAAGAAGAAGAAGAAAGAAAGAACTCCAACACAACGAACAACGCTCTCACGTCAAGTCATCGGAAACCTGCACCTGCAACTGTTGTTATAGTATCAGTGAGCCACGAGGACTCAGCAATCCCATAACCATGGGTAACAAGACTAGCAAAGCTTAAAGGGTAGGAAGAGGTAAAGTGGTGAGGTTGCAGCAGCGGCTAAGCAATATATATGGTGGCTAACTTACGAGTACAAGAATAAGATGAGCATCTACGCAAACGGTCGCAAACTAGTAATGATCGCTAAAGTTCCTGAACTACCTACGGGTCATACATAACCCCACTGTGTTCTCTTCTCAAGGTGAAAAGAGACAGTCACGGTTACTCACACAGTTGTGTGTTTTACTTCGGATCCTCTGTCAAATTATCTACAACCGGACATTAACAAATTCTAATCTGCCACATAACCACGGCACGGCTTTCGAAAGATCATAACCCTGCAGGGGTGTCCCAACTTAGCCCATCACAAGCTCTCACGATCAGCTGAAGTAATAATAATTATTACCCCTTATCTTAGGGAAATCCGATCAGGCTCGGCATCCCGGTGCACAAGACATTTCGACAATGGTAAAACAAGTCCAGCAAGACCTCCCGGTGTGCCGACACCCTGATAGTAGCCGCGCGTATCTCGTCTCAGGCCACGACCGGATGGGACATCCTACAGGAGCCAGATACCTCAAGTTTCCCCGAGGCGGTCCCGCAGTCCGCCCGTTTGGGACCAACACCATCAGCACTGGCCCCCCTGCTATGTAGAAGAATCCACGGGTAGCGCTAACTCCCTATGCAATTTAATTAATTGATTAATTTGTTATTATGAGAAAATTAAAAACCAATGTTGGGCCTTGCTGGAGGAGTTTTATTCAAAGACGAAGTGTCAAGGGGTCCCCATATAACCAACCGTGTAAGGAACGCAAAATCAAGTAACATAATGCCGGTTTATCGGCGCCTAAGGTGGCATGAGTGGAACAAAACACCGAGCAAAAGACCAAGCCTTCCACCCATGCCCAGTATATAGGTGTGTTAATAATAATAATATATATTGTGATATTCCAACAACAAGTTCCAACATGGAATGATCTTCATCTTCACCTGCAACTAACAGCGCTATAAGAGGGGCTGAGCAAGCGAGTAACATAGCCAAACAATGGTTTTGCTAGGAAGGTGTCAATAGGTTAGAGGTTTCATGGCAACAAGGAGAGGGGCTGACAATAATGATGGGTAGCGCGACATGTAACGATAGCATCGAGACAACTAAGCATGGCAATGATAGTAAAGGTATCCAAGGGTATGGTCATCTTGCGTGAGATCCCGCAAGGAATAAGAACGGATCCATGAAGAAGACGAAGAAGAAGCCTTGAAGAAGAATCACGGGTAGACGAACGAATCCTCACGATCGCAACGGAACAAGCACTAACGAGAAGAAGCAAGCAATACGGTAAACACACAACACAAGAACATGACAATATGCTCAAGCAAGTATGATGCAAGACAAGTATATATATGATGCAATACATGGCAATGTAGGAAGCACAGAAAAACAACACAAGAACATGACAATATGCTCAAGCAAGTATGATGCAAGACAAGTCTATATATGATGCAATACATGGCAAGGTAGGAAGCACAGGAAAACAACACAAGAACATGACAATATGCTCAACCAAGTAGGATGCAAGACAAGTCTATATACGATGCAATACATGGCAAGGTAGGAAGCACAGGAAAACAACACAAGAACATGACAATATGCTCAACCAAGTAGGATGCAAGACAAGTCTATATATGATTCAATACATGGCAAGGCAGGAAGCACTCAAAAACAACACAAGTCAACAAGTTTAAATGAGGCCGGAAACTACATATAACAAATCCGGTAAGTCC
>LR738709.1:539636846-539698715 GCA_902687465.1 Secale cereale | reverse complement strand
AACACAAGAACATGACAATATGCTCAACCAAGTAGGATGCAAGACAAGTCTATATACGATGCAATACATGGCAAGGTAGGAAGCACAGGAAAACAACACAAGAACATGACAATATGCTCAACCAAGTAGGATGCAAGACAAGTCTATATACGATGCAATACATGGCAAGGCAGGAAGCACAGGAAAACAACACAAGAACATGACAATATGCTCAACCAAGTAGGATGCAAGACAAGTCTATATATGATTCAATACATGGCAAGGCAGGAAGCACTCAAAAACAACACAAGTCAACAAGTTTAAATGAGGCCGGAAACTACATATAACAAATCCGGTAAGTCCTCATATGCATAGTTTGAAATTAGTCCAGATCTGAACAAACCTTAAGTTAAAGTTGTTAAACAGCAGGTTAACATGCACCATGATGATCTACACAAAATTCTAGTCAAGTTTCATATAAAGTTTGTTTAATTCGGAGCTACGGCCTAGAAGATATGAGCAAAACAAGATAAATAAGTCAACGGTGCAAGATGCATCCAAACATTAAGAAAACACACTCCAAATATGAAAACAACATGATATTATGATTCTACATGCAAAATCACACAAGTTTCATATAAGGCACACCCATAACGGAGCAACGGGCTAAAAGATACACATGAAACAAGATATAACAACAAGATGAAGTTAACAACCACATAGCAACTTCGGAGCAATGTAAATATAAGCTAAAACACCCAAACATAATAACAAGAAGCAAGGATGTGAAGTAGACATGTTACTTAACAAGCATGAACTTAGAACACACCCAAAAGCTTGCTGGAACACATTTAAACAAGCATGACAAGTTGCAATAAAATATTCCAGACTTAGCCAAAATCTAGGAAGGCAAAAAACATCATCACGATGCTGCCTTCGGAGGCACAAAACAACATGCATATCAACTCAACTAAGCATATAAAGATCATGGACATGTAGTAGACATATCCTACAACAAACAACTCCATTGGAGCATCTCCATAGGAGGCATGGATCAGTAGCAACAAGCTACACCAAATTGAACATGCTGTTAAAAACCTGACAGTTATATTTTATAGCAACTTGAGAGCAAGAAATAAATAAGCTACATCAGGTCATTTGTGCAAGTAAGAGCATGAATGGATAGACAATAACATGGACAACAAGACATGGTCATTGGCCACTCCAAAACAAGCATGGATTTGACTAGGGCATCAAGCAAACATGGCATCAGGATATAATAGATTCCAGACTTAGTAGAATTTTCACTAAGTATAAAACAGCAATAACAAAATGGCATGTTTACAAGCATGTTTAAGTCACCTCAAGGCATATCATGGAAAGTTAAAAGCACCACAACAAAGACCATATAATGGTGCTTCTAAAACTTCTAGACATGTGGCATGAGGACAAACACATCAATAGCAATGACCAAGTGAAATCAGCATCTCATAACAAGTTTCAGCACCTAACCGCCGAATGCACTTTTGCAACAGAGATTAGAGCATCTAAATGAAGTCTCACCACTTTACCTCTTCCTACCCATTAAGCTTTGATAGTCTTGTTACCCATGGTTATGGGATTGCTGAGTCCTCGTGGCTCACAGATACTACAACAACAGTTGCAGGTGCAGGTTTCCGATGTCTTGACGTGAGAGCGATGATCGTTGTGTTGGAGTTCTTTCTTCTTCTTCTTCAGTCTTGGGTTAGGTTCCTGGTCGGCAGCCTAGGATAGCAGATGGATGTCGTTGTGCTTTTCATGTTTGCATCCGTAGTCGGATGCCTTGTATTGATGTTGATGTATTCATGTGAATTGTCTGTATTGTTGTATCCCCCCATGTATGTATGTAATGGTACGATGTAATGATATCCATCTTGCTAAGCGCCCGAAATGCGGTTGTGCCCCAATCACGTAAGTGTCATGTGATCGGGATAGAATCGCATCTTGGGCCTGACAAGTTGGTATCAGGGCCTCGACCGACCATAGGAGCCCCCTTGATTGATCGTAGTCTGGCCATTGTTGAGTATAGCAGAAAACTTTTTCAGAGTCTAGTTATATCAGAGTGTAGGAATTCTTTTTACTCCCCTGCCCCTTCGTCGCTCTGGTGAGGAATCTTGACGTAGGTGTTTTGAATTACCCCTCTCCCCTTCAATTTTTTTAGGATCACGCGGTTAGTTTTCGTTTGTTGCGTTGTTAGTTCTTTCATCTGGTGCATCTCTCGTCAAGTGGATTCGACCCTCTTCTTCTTTGCAAGTTCAACCCTCAGTTCTTTTCCTTCTGACGGTGTTTCCCCGTCCGATGGGGTCTTTCTTTTTCCCACCCGCCCACCCTTTTGCTTCTCGTAGCCGGAGTCCTTAATCAAGTATCCTTCCTACTCGTGTGAATCCTTGCATTCTTTCCTCAATATTTTCAACCGATATTTTCCCTCTTCAAGTAATTCGTCAGTTCCAGTTCCAAGTTGCCTTTGTTTTTACCCCCCATCCACCCCTTTAATTCCCGGAGTATGAGCCTCTATTCGAGCATCAATTCCATTCGTGCGGAGCCTCTTCAATCTTTCCTCGATTGTCTCAATCGGTGAATTATCATCGAATTCATCATTCTTCATCTCTCTTCTTTTCCGGTGGATTTCAATTTCAATTTCTCGGTGTTGTTAATATTATTTCTTCGACTCAAGTGTTTTCCTCTTGCTTGTTCGCCTCTCGCCATTTAATAATTCCGCAGTTCCGAAGATATTTCATGAGATTCGTGTTGCCTTCAATTTATTCGAGGTTGGCACCTCATTCAAGTTTTTCAATCGTTCCGGCGCATTATCTCTTTTCGATCCTTTCCAACGGTGGTTTTTCTCTTCGATGGGCTCATAACCCACAGGTTTATTCCCAGGATCTTACCTGACTCTTCTAATTTTCCGGAGTGTTCCGTAATTCTTTTCAAGTGTGACATAAGTATGGATTTCATCAGTCATATGCCTTCTCGAAGATCACTTTAATTCTTTTCATCATTGGTTCAACCTTAATTCTTTTCATTCTTCCGGAGTATTTCATGAATTCTTTTCTTGTGTTCCTTCGAAGGCCATCATTTCAGAAGATTTCTTCGTTCTCAGTTTTCAACTTCATCCTCTAAATATTCTTCATTGATGCCTTTTCGTCTCACATTCTTCCGGTGGCTTGTCCTCTTGCATCGTTCAATTTCATTCCTTACGGTGGTCATTCTCGTTCTTCACTCGATTGTAATTCTTCCCGGTGGTTCGTTCCTTTTCTTCACTCGGCTTTAATTATTTACGATGGCTCGCTCAAGAGTTCTTTTCCGGTGCTATCATATCAATCCATTCATTTTTATTCCAATCCTACCGGTGGTTCACGAAGATTTTCCCGAGTTCGCGATATATCCCTCTTTAATCTTTCCAACGAGAATAAGTAGTATGCAAATCCATTGTTTCTCATCAATTTAATTGGCGGAGGATAAGCATAACATAATTCTTATTCATTCTCCTCATGTTGACTAATTCTTCCCTTCGGAGTTTATTCTTGATGAATAAATTCTAGTTCTAAGTGTTTTAATCTTTTCTTTCCAGAGTTCAAATTTTCTCGGTTATCTTGTCGGAACCCCATCAAATCATCGCAATGCTTTAATCTTATTCTTTTCATCCTTTATAATTCTTTTGTTACCGGAGTTCTTCACGGTGGTTCTTCACGATTTAACTCATTCCTCAAATATTCATCAAATTCTTTGGAGAAGCTCAAGCATTATTCTTTTGTGTCTCAGAATGCAAATAATTCTCCTTATTCCTTTGAAGTGGAGTTTTGCATTTCTTATTCTCAGCTAATCCATATTTTCGTTGCGGCGGTAATTCACCAAGTTTTGAGATGACTTCTATAAGTCCACATCAAGCTTATTCTTTTCGTTGTTGATTTTCAACAACTCCGTTCGCCCTGCCTTCGCAAGGATGTTTGCAAATTCTTTTCGCTAGAAGATGTTGTTCTTCTCCCTTCTTCTCATTCCATTCTTTATTTCTTCCGGAGGCATTGTTTTGTTCATCTTGTCAACTTCTTGTCCTATTCCATTCATGTTCAACCGGTGTGCTATTTCTTTCAGTTTCAGCCGGAGTGCTGCTTAAATTCATTCGTTCGAAGTTCTTTTTTATCTTTTTCAACCGGAGTGGTTTCAATGTCTCTCTTGTCATTTATCCTCTTGGTTCTCGTCGTATGCCTTTTGCTTATTTACCGGAGCTCCTCAAATCTCGTTCATCTCCGTTGTATCCTTTCTTTCAAGTTGTTCAACCCCTCAATCTTCTTTGATTTCAGTCTTTTGTCCTCGAAGAACTTTGTTCTTCCTTTTTCCCCTTCCGTCTCGTTCCTAAGATCTCGGGACGAGATCTCTCGTTAGTAGGGGAGTGTTGTGACACCCCGAGACTGGTGCGCCAGGTGTCAGCCAGTTATTCGTGTCAGTGCCATGTCATCTGCTTGCGTGTGCGTCTTTGCCTTGTCATCATGTGCATTGCATCATCATGTTTTCAAAACTTGCATCCGTTCGAGTCCGCCGTCCTTTCCATTGTCCGTTCTGAGCCCAGACACACTCACACGCGCTCGCGGTGCCTCCGAATATTTATTTTACGAGTGGCCGAAAAACGTTCTCGGAATGGGTTGAAACTTGGCGTGTGGTCTTATTATAGTGTAGACAGGCCGCCTGCCAAATTTCATCGCGTTCGGAGTCCGTTTGCTAGCCCAACCGTTAAGTATAGCGGCAATAGTCGCCGGATATTTCGTCGGACGTTTTCGGTCTCCGAAAACCCCCGCGGGCCTCTCTCTTCTTTCCTCACAGCCCACTCATGCCTCCAACACAGCCCATCTAGGCCCAACCTACTACCCCTCCATGCCATTTTTGGGCATCCCTAGCCCTAGCCTCCTCAATTTCCGTGCCCCTCCAACCTCCAGCCGCCACCTAGCCTCCCTGCCCCGAGATCCGCTCCTCCCTCTCAATTTTCAGCCCTCAGATCTGAAATTAGAGGCCCAGATTCGTCCCTAAGCCCCACCGGACATTGTCCGCCGCCACCCGGACAATGTCCGCCTGGCCCGTGCGCCGCCGCCGCAGGCGTCCGCCCGTTGGCTCCTCGAGCACCCTACGCCCGAGCGCCTCTCCTCCGCCGTCCTCCCGCTGGGTGCCCTCGCCGGCGACCAGCGACGCCACCGCCCCGCCAGGTCGCTCCGCCTCGTCCCTTCCCGTGCCCCCTCACCGTCGCTTAGAACCCGACCAGAGCGCCCCACGCCGCCGCCATGTGCAGCTTCCCGCGCTGCCGCCGATCTGCTCCACTGCCGCCGTTCGGCTCCCTCTCCCACCGGATCCGGCCGGAATGGGTCCACCGCGGCCGATCTGTCCGGTCCGACCAGCCTCGCCTCGACCCGCGCCTCCTCGGGGTGCCGTCGGTCGTTCCATCGACGGCGACGAGCCACCGCTGCTGCTCCTACCTCCCTCGGTCCAGGGGAGATCGAGGACGACCCCAGCGCCTCCCTAGGCTGGCCCCCAACGCCGCGTGGGCCACGGCCTGCCCCGCCGGCCCAGCTTCCCTGCCTCCTCTTCTGTTGGGCTAGGCTCGCTAGGTGAGCCCACCTAAACCTCGCTCGGGCAACTTTTAGTTTGCCTCCGCTCTTCCTGTTGTTTTTTTCCTAAGTCAAAAACTGCTAAGTCCCAGAAAATGCAAATTTTGTTGCTATGTTCATGTGGCTGTAATTAATTGTGTGCTTATCCAAATTGTGCGAATAATATGTCAAAATGATCGTGGTGATATGCTCTACACTTTGTTCCATTGTGCCATGCTTGTTTAACTTCATCTAGATGCTCTAATCTCTGTTGCAAGAGTGCTACTTGTTATAAACTGCTGCTACTTGTTATTTTTATGCCATGTTTGAGATATGATAACTTGATGCATGTTTATCCAAATGATGCATATGATATGTCAAAATGTTCCTTGTGAAGTGTACTACATGATGGTTGCTGTAGCATGCTTGTTTGAATCCATATTGCCATGTTAATCTCTGTTGCAAAAGTGCATTTGGCTGTTAAGAGCTGAAACTTGTTATGAGATGCTGATTTCAATTGCTCTTTGCTATTGATGTGTTTGTCCTCATGCCACATGTCTAGATGTTTTAGAAGCACCATTATATGGTCTTTGCTGTGGTGCATTTAACTTTCCATGATATGCCTTGTGTTTACTTAAACATGCTTGCAAACATGCCATGCCAACTTAACTGTTTTATACTTAGTGAAATTTCTGCTAAGTCTGGAATCTGTTATAACCTGATGCTATGTTTGCTTGATGCCCTAGTCAAATCCATGCTTGTTTTGGAGTGGCCAATGATCATGTCTTGTTGTCCATGTTATTGTATATCCATTCATGCCCTTACTTGCTCATATGACCTGCTGTAGCTTATTTATTTCTTGCTCTCAAGTTGCTATAAATTATACCTGTCAGGATTTTATCAGCATGTTCAGTTTGGTGTAGCTTGTTGCTATTGATCCATGCCTCCTATGGAGTTGCTCCAATGGAGTTGTTTGCTGTAGGATATGTCTACTACATGTCCATGCTCTTTACATACTTGTTAGAGTTGATATGCATGTTGTTTTGTGCCTCCGAAGGCAGCATCGTGATGATGTTTTTGCCTTCCCAGATTTTGGCTAAGTCTGGATAATTTTATTGTAACTTTCCATGCTTGTTTAAATGTGTTCCAGCAAGCTTTTGGGTGTGTTATAAGTTCATGCTTGTAGAGTATCATGTCTACTACACATCCATGCTTCTTGTTATCATGTTTGAGTGCTTTAGCTTATATTTACATTGCTCCGAAGTCGCTATGTGGCTGTTAACTTCAGCTTGTTGTTATATCTTGTTTCATGTATATCTTTTAGCCCGTTGCTCCGTTTTGGGTGTGCCTTATATGAAACTTGTGTGTTTTTGCATGTAGAATCATAATATCATATTGTTTTCATGTTTGGAGTGAGTTTGCTTGATGTTTGGGTGCATTGCATCATTGCCTTGCTTGTCTTGTTTTGCTCATATCTTCTAGGCCGTAGCTCCGAATTAAACAAACTTTATATGAAACTTGACTAGAATTTCGTGTAGATCATCATCGTGCATGTTAAACTGCTGTTTAAAAACTTTAACTTAAAGTTTGTTCAGGTCTGGACTAATTTCAAACTATGCATATGAGGACTTACCGGATTTGTTATAAGTAGTTTCCGGCCTCATTTAAACTTGTTGACTTGTGTTGTTTTTGAGTGCTTCCTGCCTTGCCATGTATTGCATCATATATAGATTTGTCTTGCATCCTACTTGGTTGAGCATATTGTCATGTTCTTGTGTTGTTTTCCTGTGCTTCCTACCTTGCCATGTATCTTCCTATATAGACTTGTCTTGCATCATACCTTGCCATGTATTGCATCATATATAGACTTGTGTTGTTCTTATGTGCTTCCTACCTTGCCATGCATTGCATCATATATAGACTTGTCTTGCATCATACTTGGTTGAGCATATTGTCATGTTCTTGTGTTGTGTGTTTACCGTATTGCTTGCTTCTTCTCGTTAGTGCTTGTTCCATTGCGATCGTGAGGATTCGTTCGTCTACCTGTGGTTCGTCTTCGAGGCTTCTTTTTCGTCTTCTTCATGGAACCGTTCTTCTTCCTTGCGGGATCTCAGGCAAGATGACCATACCCTTGGATACCTTTACTATCATTGCCATGCTTAGTGTCTCGATGCTATCGTTATATGTCGCGCTACCCATCTTTATTGTCAGCCCCTCTCCTTGTTGCCATGAAACCTCTAACCTTTGAAACCTTCCTAGCAAAACCATTGTTTGGCTATGTTACCCGCTTGCTCAGCCCTTCTTATAGCGTTGTTAGTTGCAGGTGAAGATGAAGATCGTTCCATGTTGGAACTTGTTGTTGGAATATCACAATATCTATTATTATTATTAACACACCTATATACTGGGCATGGGTGGAAGGCTTGGCCTTTTGCTCGGTGTTTTGTTCCACTCATGTCACCTTAGGAGCCGATAAACCGGCATTATGTTCCTTGATTTTTGCGTTCCTTACACGGTTGGGTATATGGGGACCCCTTGACAGTTCGTCTTTGAATAAAATTCCTCCAGCAAGGCCCAACATTGGTTTTATTTTGCTTATAATAACAACTTAATTAATTAATTAAATTGCATAGGGAGTTAGCGCTACCCGTGGATTCTTCTACATAGCAGGGGGGCCAGTGCCGATGGTGTTGGTCCCAAAGAGAGCAGCTTGCGGCGCCGCCCCTTGGAAACTTGGGGTATCTGGTCGTTGTAACCATAGCTCATCCGGTCGTGGCCTGAGACGAGATACACGCGGCTACTATCAGGGTGTCGGCACACCGGGAGGTCTTGCTGGGCTTGTTTTACCATTGTCGAAATATCTTGTGCACCGGGATGCCGAGCCTGATCGGATTTCCCTAAGATAAGGGGTAATAATTATTATTACTTCAGCTGATCGTGAGAGCTTGTGATGGGCTAAGTTGGGACACCCCTGCAGGGTTATGATCTTTCGAAAGCCGTGCCCGCGGTTATGTGGCAGATTGGAATTTGTTAATGTCCGGTTGTAGAAAACTTGATAGAGGATCCGAAGTAAAACACACAACAGTGTGAGTAACCGTGACTGTCTCTTTTCACTTTGAGAAGAGAACACGGCGGGGTTATGTTTGGCTCGTAGGTAGTTCAGGATCTTTAGCGATCACTACTAGTTTGCGACCGTTTGCGTAGATGCTCATCTTATTCTTGTACTCGTAAGTTAGCCACCATATATTTTGCTTAGCCGCTGCTGCAACCTCACCACTTTACCTCTTCCTACCCATTAAGCTTTGATAGTCTTGTTACCCATGGTTATGGGATTGCTGAGTCCTCGTGGCTCACAGATACTACAACAACAGTTGCAGGTGTAGGTTTCCGATGTCTTGATGTGAGAGCGATGATCGTTGTGTTGGAGTTCTTTCTTCTTCTTCTTCAATCTTGGGTTAGGTTCTTGGTCGGCAGCCTGGGATAGCAGATGGATGTCGTTGTGCTTTTCATGTTTGCATCCGTAGTCGGATGCCTTGTATTGATGTTGATGTATTCATGTGAATTGTCTGTATTGTTGTATCCCCCCCATGTATGTATGTAATGGTACGATGTAATGATATCCATCTTGCTAAGCGCCCGAAATGCGGTTGTGCCCCAATCACGTAAGTGTCACGTGATCGGGATAGAATCACATATATTAGGATTTTATTCTACTAGCAAAAAGACTCGTGGGTTGCAACGGAAGAAAAAAAATCACATGCCCCTGACAAAATATGCTAGCTCCCAATATCCGTGTTCTCTATGATCTATGGATACTAAAGATGGATTGCCACTTAGCCTCGGCTAGAGACCTTTTATGGAAAAGAAGGCTGGTTTATGCGAAATTCATGTCAGACATCCCATTGCCATGCGCTCAACAATTCTCCTAGACGAAGAAGAAGATGATAGTCACACCTTCTATCTATTTCGAGAAAGTTGCCATGTGATCCTGCGTGCAGTAGATGGTTGTGGGTTCAATGCCTACTTGTCGCATCTGCGGGCTCATCAACCTGTGAGCGGCGAAGCATCACACTTAGGTGCGCGAGCGCAATTCACCAGTGCAATTGGACATTTCGGTCCAGGTTCTTCCTCGATGATGAAATATGTGTTGAAAATATGCCCTAGAGGCAATAATAAATTGGTTATTATCATATTTCCTTGTTCATGACAATCGTTTATTATCCATGCTAGAATTGTATTGATCGAAAACTCAAATACATGTGTGGATACATAGACCACAAGAAGTCCCTAGTTAGCCTCTACCGGACTAGCTCGTTGATCAAAGATGGCTATGGTTTCCTAGCCATTGACATGAGTTGTCATTTGATAACGAGGTCATATCATTAGGAGAATGATGTGATGGACAATACCCAAATTATGAACGTAGCATATGACCGTGTCAAGTTTATTGCTATCATCTTCTGCATGTCAAGTATACGTTCCTATGACCATGAGATCATGCAACTCACTGATACCGGAGGAGTACATTGTGTGTACCAAACATCGCAACGTAACTGGGTGACTATAAAGGTGCTCTACAGGTATCTCCAAGGGTGTCTGTTGAGTTGGCATGGATCAAGACTGGGATTACAAAAAAGGGTTGTACCCCAATTGTGAAGATGGTGACACAAAGCTCGGTACCATACTGGAATTGCCGCAGTGGAAGGCAGAGAATGGTGTGCCTGACAAAGGATTTGAGAAGTTACTAAAAATATTGAAGAAGAAGTTTCCAAAGGATAACGAATTGCCCGATTGTATGTACGCAACAAAGAAGGTCGTATGCCCTCTAAGATTGGAGGTGCATAAGATACATGCATGCCCTAATGACTGCATCCTCTACCGCGGTGCGTACGAGGATTTGAACGCATGCCCGGTATGCGGTGCATTGCGGTATAAGATCAGACGAGATGACCCTGGTGATGTTGACGATGAGCGCCCAAGGAAGAGGGTTCCTGCCAAGGTGATGTGGTATGCTCCTATAATACCACGGTTGAAACGTCTGTTCAGAAACAAAGAGCATGCCAAGTTGATGCGATGTCACGCAGAGGACCGTAAGAAAGACAGGAAGTTGAGAGCACCCGCTAACGGGTTGTAGTGGAGAAAAAATGAGAGAACGTACTGGGAGGAGTTTGCAGGTGACGAAAGGAACGTATGGTTTGGTTTAAGTGCGGATGGCATTAATCCTTTTGGGGAGCAGAGCAGCAATCACAACACCTGTCCCGTGAATCTATGTATCTATAACCTTCCTCCTTGGCTGTGCATGAAGCGGAAGTTCATTATGGTGCCAATACTCATCCAAGGCCCTAAGCAACCCGGCAATGACATTGATGTGTACCTAAGGCCATTAGTTGAAGAAATTTTACAGCTGTGGAATGGACAAGGTGTACGTGTGTGTGATGAGGACAACAAGGAGGAATTTGACCTACATGCGTTGCTGTTTGTAACCATCAATGATTGGCCTGCTCTCAGTAACCTTTCAGGACAAACAAACAAGGGATACCACGCAGGCACGCACTGTTTATATGACACCGAAAGTATATACCTGGACAAATGCAGGAAGAATGTGTACCTGGGGCATCGTCGATTTCTTCCAACCAACCATCAACGTCGAAATAAAGGCAAGCATTTCAAAGGCAAGGCAGATCACCAGAATAAGCCCGCCATGCGTACCGGTGATCATGTACTTGCTATGGTCAATGATTTACAGGTAATCTTTGAAAAGGGTCCCGTCGGACTATCTGTTCTGAATGACGCTGAGGGACGTGCACCCATGTGGAAGAAGAAATCTATATTTTGGGACCTACCCTACTGGAAAGACCTAGAGGTCCGCTCTTCAATCAACGTGATGCACGCGACGAAGCGTGAACCTGCTAGGCTTCTTGGGCGTGTATGGGAAGACAAAAGATACACTGGAGGCACGGGAGGAACTACAACGTTTGCATGAAAAAGACGGCATGCCTCCAAAGCAGTATGAAGGTCCTGTCAGCTATGCTCTTACCAAAGAAGAGAAGGAAATCTTATTTGCATGCCTGCTTAGTATGAAGGCCCCGTTTGGCTTCTCGTCGAATATAAAGGGAATAATAAATATGCCAGAGAAAAAGTTCCGGAACCTAAAGTCTCATGACTGCCACGTGATTATGACGCAACTGCTTCCGGTTGCATTGAGGGGGCTTCTACCGGAAAACGTCTGATTAGCCATTGTGAAGCTATGTGCATTCCTCAATGCAATCTCTCAGAAGGTGATCGATCCAGAAATCATACCAAGGCTAAGGAGTGATGTGGCGCGATGTCTTGTCAGTTTCGAGCTGGTGTTCCCACCATCCTTCTTCAATATCATGACACACATCCTAGTTCATCTAGTCGACGAGATTGTCATTCTGGGCCCCGTATTTCTACACAATATGTTCCCCTTTGAGAGGTTCATGGGAGTCCTAAAGAAATATGTCCATAACCGCGCTAGGCCAGAAGGAAGCATCTCCATGGGCCATCAAACAGAGGATGTCATTGGGTTTTGTGTTGAATTCATTCCTGGCCTTAAGAAGATTGGTCTCCCTAAATCGCGGTATGAGGGGAGACTGACTGGAAAAGGCATGCTTAGAGGGGACTCAATAATATGCAGGGACGGGCATTCTTGGTCTCAAGCACACTACACAGTTCTACAAAGCTCTACCTTGGTGACCCCGTATGTCGATGAACACAAGAACAGTCTGCGCTCCAAACACCCGGAGCAGTGTGACGACTGGATTACATGTGAACACATCAAGACTTTCGGCAGTTGGTTGGAAACACGTCTCAGAGGTGACAACACTGTTTGTAAGGAGCTGTACTCGTTGTCCAGGGGACCATCTTCGACTGTATTGACTTACAAAGAATACGAGATAAATGGGAATACATTTTACACGACCGCCCAAGATCAAAAGAGCACCAACCAAAACAACGGTGTCCGCTTCGATGCAGCAACCAAGAAGGGAAAGGACACATATTATGGTTACATAGTGGACATATGGAAACTTGACTACGGACATGATTTTAAGGTCCCTTGTTTAAGTGCAAATGGGTCAATCTGTCAGGAGGCGGGGTACAGGTAGACCCAGATTACAGAATGACAACAGTGGATCTGAACAATCTTGGGTACGCAGACGAACCATGATACGTCTCCAACGTATCTACTTTTCCAACCCTTTTGCCCTTGTTTTGAACTCTAACTTGCATAATTTGAATGGAACTAACCCGGACTGACGCTGTTTTCAGCAGAACTGTCGTGGTGTTGTTTTTGTGCAGAATAAAAGGTTCTCGGAATCGCCTGAAAATCAACGGAGAATTATTTCGGAAAATATAAAAATACCTGCAAGAAGATCCACACCGGGGGGCCCAGGGCCTGTCCACGAGGGTGGGGGCGCGCCCCCCTGCCCAGGGCGCGCCCCCCTGCCCAGGGCGCGCCCCCACGCCTCGTGGGCCCCCTGGTGCTCCACCGACGTACCCCCAGATCCTATATCTTCCGTTTTGGGGAGAAAAAAATGAGAGAGAAGGAATTATTGCATTTTATGAGACGGAGCCGCCGCCAAGCCCTAATATCTCTCGGGAGGGCTGATCTCGAGTCCGTTCGGGGCTCCGGAGAGTGGAGATCGTCGCCATCATCATCATCAACCTTCCTCCATCACCAATTCCATGATGCTCACCGCCGTGTCTGAGTAATTCCATCGTAGGCTTGCTGGACGGTGATGGGTTGGAAGGGATCTATCATGTAATCGAGTTAGTTTTGTTAGGGTTTGATCCCTAGTATCCACTATGTTCTCATATTGATGTTACTATGAATTTGCTATGCTTAATGCTTGTCACTAGGGCCCGAGTGCCATGATTTCAGATCTGAACCTATTATGTTTTCATGAATATATGTGTGTTCTTGATCCTATCTTGCAAGTCTATAGTCACCTACTATGTGTTATGATCCGACAACCCCGAAGTGACAATAATCGAGACCACTCCCGGTGATGGCCATAGTTTGAGGAGTTCATGTATTCACTATGTGTTAATGCTTTGGTCCGGTACTCTATTAAAAGGAGGCCTTAATATCCCTTAGTTTCCAATAGGACCTCACTGCCACGGGAAGGTAGGACAAAAGATGTCATGCAAGTTCTTTTCCGTAAGAAAATATGACTATATTCGGAATACATGCCTACATTGCATTGATGAACTGGAGCTAGTTCTGTGTCACCCTAGGATATAACTTCTACATGATGAATTGCATCCGACATAATTTCCCATCACCGATCCAATGCCTACGAGCTCTACCTATATTGCTTGTCGCTTATTTACTTTTCCGTTGCTACTATTACAAAAACTATACAAACACTATCGTTACTTTTATTGCTGCTACCGCCACTATCATATTACTTTGCTACTAAACTATCTTGCTGCAGATACTAAGTTTCCAGGTGTGGTTGAATTGACAACTCAGCTGCTAATACTTAAGAGTATTCTTTGGCTCCCCTTGTGTCGAATCAATAAATTTGGGTTGAATACTTTACCCTCGAAAACTGTTGCGATCCCCTACACTTGTGGGTTATCAAGACTATTTTCTGGCGCCGTTGCCGGGGAGCATAGCTCTATTCTTTAAGTCACTTGGGATTATCTACTTATCACTATGAAGAATTTTAAGGACTCAAAAACCAAGATCTTACCCTCAACTACAAGGGGAGGTAAGGAACTACCATCTAGCTCCACATTTGATTCTCCTTCTGTTATGAGTAAACTTGCGACACCTACTCCTGCTATTGAATCTGATATGTCGTATGTTCTTGATGATGCGATTTCTGCTATGTATGATGAAACTACTTCTATGCGTGTTACTGTGCCACTAGGTGAATTTCTAGATGAACAAATTGCTAAGGTTAGGGAGAGTTCAAATGTTGAAACTGATGATATTTACGAAAGTGATGATGAAACTACTCCCAATAGATATGAATTGCCTGTTGTGCCT
The DNA here is from genome assembly GCA_902687465.1 of Secale cereale. Lineage (NCBI taxonomy): Eukaryota > Viridiplantae > Streptophyta > Magnoliopsida > Poales > Poaceae > Secale > Secale cereale. Next base: position 539,684,105 of record LR738709.1, on the reverse strand, counting down.
AAGGGTTATGTTATGGATGAAGAAACTGCTAGAGACTTTCTTGCTTGCAATGATAGATATGATCTTAAGAAGTTATTAGCTAAGCTAAAAGAAAAGTCCTTGAATGCTAGAATGAAACATGACCCTACTTTTGCTACTTCACCTATCTATGTTACTGATAAGGATTATGAATTCTTTGTTGATCCCGAGTTAATTACTTTGGTTGAATCTGATCCTTTCCATGGCTATGAGTCTGAAACTGTTGTGGCACATCTTACTAAGTTGAATGATATAGCCACCCTGTTTACCAACGATGAAAAGATTCGTTACTACTATATCCTTAAGTTGTTTCCTTTCTCGTTAAAGGGTGATGCTAAGACTTGGTTTAATTCTCTTGATCCTGGTTGTGTGCGTAGTCCCCAGGATATGATGTATTACTTTTCTGCTAAATATTTTCCTGCTTATAAGAAACAAGCTGCCTTACGGGAAATATATAACTTTGCTCAAACTGAAGAAGAGAGTCTCCCACAAGCTTGGGGGAGGCTTCTCCAGTTACTTAATGCTTTGCCTGATCATCCTCTTGAGATGCATGATATACTTGATGTCTTATATAATGGACTAACCGAAGCTTCCAGAGACCACGTGGCTAGTTGTGCTGGTTGTGTTTTCAGGGAAAGAACAATTGAACAAGCTGAGTTACTATTGAATAATATGCTGGCCAATGAAAATAATCGGACACTTCCTGAACCAGCCCCTAAGCCAACTCCGAAAAAATAGGTGTCCTATTTCTCAGTCCTGAAGATATGCAAGAGGCAAAGAAATCTATGAAAGAAAAGGGTATTAAAGCTGAAGATGTTAAGAATTTACCGCCTATTGAAGAAATACATGGTCTTGATAACCCGACACAGGTAGTGAAGGTAAATTCTCTTTATAGACTTGATGAAGGTGATATTCTTCGTTATAAGTCTGCTAGCCAATGCTTAGATGAGTTTGACAATTTTATTGTGAAACAAGAAAGCTTCAATGCTTATGTTGGTAGACAATTACAACACAATGCTTATATGATTGAACGCTTGAGTGATTATCTGTCTAGAGCTAAAGGTGAACTGAAACTCATTAGTATACATGCTTCTATGGTCACCACTCAAGTAGAACAAGTACTTAAGGCTCAGAATGATTTGCTCAATGAATTAAATAGTAAGAATAATGACTATGCTGTTAGAGTTGCAACTAGAGGTGGTAAAATGACTCAGGAACCTTTGTATCCCGAGGGCCACCCTAAGAGAGTTGAGCAAGATTCTCAGAGAGCTAATTTAGATGCACCTAGTTCTTCTAAGAAGAATAAAAAGAAAAATGATAAGACTTTGCATGCTCCTAGTGAACCTGTAGCCGACACACCTGAGAATCCCAATGATATATCTGTTTCTGATGCTGAGACACAAACTGGTAATGATCATGAACATAGTGATAATATTAATAATGATGTTCATGATGATGCTCAACCTAGAAATGATAATGATGTAGAGATTGAACCTGCTGTTGATCTTGATAACCCACAATCAAAGAATCAACGTTATGATAAGAGAGACTTTGTTGCTAGGAAGCATGGTAGGGAAAGAGAACCATGGGTTCAGAAACCCATGCCTTTTCCTCCGAAACCATCCAAGAAAAAGGACGATGAGGATTTTGAGCGCTTTGCTGAAACGATTAGACCTATCTTTTTGCGTATGCGTTTGACTGATGTGCTTAAAACAAATCCTTATGCTAAGTATATGAAGGATATTATTACCAACAAAAGAAAGATACCTGAAGTAGAAATTTCCACCATGCTTGCTAATTACACTTTTGAGAGTGGAATGCCTAAGAAATGAGGAGATCTTGGACTACCTACTATACCTTGCTCCATTAAGAGAAACTATGTTAAAACTGCTTTGTGTGATCTTGGAGCCGGTGTTAGTGTTATGCCTCTATCTTTATATCATAGACTTGACTTGAGTAAGTTGACACCTACTGAAATATCTTTGCAAATGGCCGATAAATCAACTGCTATACCTGTCGGTATTTGTGAGGATGTGCCTGTTGTAGTTGCAAATGTTACTATTCTAACGGACTTTGTTATCCTTGATATTCCCGAGGACGATAGTCTGTCTATTATTCTTGGAAGACCTTTTTTGAATATTGCAGGGGCTGTTATTGATTGCAACAAAGGCAATTTCACTTTTCATGTGAATGGTAATGAGCATATGGTACACTTTCCGAGGAAACAACCTCAGGTCTACAATATCAATTATATTGGAAAAACTTCGACTATTACTATTGGAGGTTTTGAGTTTCCCCTTCCTACTATCAAGAAGACATATGACATCCTTATTGTTGGGGACATACATATCCCCATTGAGGTAACCTAGTGTTATTCGAAAATTCTCCGGTTTCATGTTACTCGGAAAGAGTTTATTAATAAGACCTGATCAACCTTGTTAATGGATTCCTTTTGATGAACATGGGATAGGTGAATCTAGATAGCACAATCTTCTGTACCCTCTTTTTACTCTCGGTTAATTAGGATAAATAAAAGAAAAATAGCATTGTCTGTCTGTTTCCAGACTTATCCGTGCAATAAAAAAATATCCCGAAAATAAAAGTTCTCCAAATGCCAAAATGAAATATGATTTTTCCAGAATATTTAAGAAAATATGGCACTGAACACACAACGAGGGGAGCCAACACGTGGCCACGAGGGTGCAGGGCGCGCCCCCTGCCTCGTGGGCCCCACGCGGCCCCCTCCACTTATTCTTGCACCCATGCTCTTCTTCTTCCTCCCAAAAAAATCCCCAACCAGCTCAAACCCGAGTTCTAGCTCATCTAGCTGCCATTTTCGATCTCCTTGCTCAAAGCACCATTCACCAAACTGTTTGGGGAGATTGTTCCTTGGTATGTGACTCCTCCATTGGTCCAATTAGGTTTTGTTCTAGTGCTTTATGTGTTGCAAATTTATGCTGCCGTGGTGACTTTGTTCTTGAGCTTGCATGTCAAATTTTCTTGGTCCCAAGTAGTTCTAATGCATGATATAGCCTCTAGGCACTAGTAGGAGTTGTTGCTATCAATCTTGTTGAGTTTGGTTAACTTTTATTTCGAAGTTACTAAAAATTTCAGAAAAATGTCTAGGAGAAACTTCCAAGGTGATCCTTCAAGGAAGCAAGAACCGAGGCTCACGTTCCGTGAGCCAGACGATGAACCACCGAGGGATGCTGATGTGCGGCCTTGTGAATGGCCGTCAGATGAATTCATGGGTCAAGCTGGCATCAAAGATGAATTTTACGCATATGTGCACAATGCTGACCTCGAGGACTTCATACAAGATAAGTGTCCTCAATACCGTGGCTTAACTAATAGCTTTGTGAGAAGGTTTAAATTTTCATCCTCATGTAATTCTTACACTGTCCTGTTTGACCTTTATGATAAATCTTATACCATGGATTTAGAGGATTTTAATGTTGCCTGCAAGCTCCCACAGTGGGGTAGTATGAGTGATCCTCGCAAATCTGAATTTAGAGAATTCCTAGCCAGTATTACAGTGGGGGAATCCAGGGACGTCATACAAGCTACCACGGGGAGCATGCATTTTCCTGCTATTCATTACTTTGCTCTCTTTATCGGTAGATGCATAAACGGTAAAGATGAGGCTTGTCACATGTGTGTCGCTGATCTTAGTGTTCTCATGAGTGCTGTACTAGGTGATAGGCAATATAACTTGGGAGCAATTGTTGCACGTAGGCTACACCATAATGGTTTGCATGGAGATTTATTTGGTGGGATCTATGCTTCCCGCATAGCCCGCTATCTTGGTGTGTCTGTGCACATGAATGATGAACCTTTACCGCCTGCTTATTTAGACTGCCATGCTATGACTAGTCACCGGTTTATAGAGTGGGATAATAAAACCCTCAAATATCGATTAATCTTTAATAGGCAGCATGCCATCCCTATTGTTCTTCCTGCCCCTACTTTGTTTAACTTTCAGGAAAAATGGAGATATACTATAACTATGGAGGAGGCAAATGCTTATTATAACATGACAGAGGCAGCCCGCCTTCGAGCTGCAGCTCAGCATGCAGCATCAGCTGCGTCTCAGTATGACCCCAACTACAACTTTGGATATCCGTCAGGCCAATACTGGCCATAGTCCAACTTAGGCCAAAAGCCTAAGCTTGGGGGAGTACGTGTTTCTCACCGACTTACATTCATGTTCACACTTATTCTAGTTGTCGGTGCTCACATTCTTTCACTGTACCATCCACGCTTAGTTTCAATTTCTTTTTCTTAGTCTTTTTCTTGCGTGCCAGAAAAACCCAGAAAAACAAAAAATATTAGTTGTAGCTTCTAGCTAGATTATTCTCTTTGCTAGTAGTAGTTGAAAAAATGAAAACCGAAAAAGATTTATCGTTCTTCTTTTGCTTGTTGGGAGCTTTCCCGTGTAAATAGTTTCTTTTCTTTTCTTCAGGGGTTAAGAGTAGAAGACCATGATTGAAATTGTTTAGTGGCTCTCATATGCTTTGTTGTGAATTAAACCTTGAGCCATATTACCTTATCTTCTCTCTTGTATTAAATGTCTGCAGATTCCAGCTTAGCCCAATGCACATGCACTATTATTATTATTCACACCGTTCGGTCGTGCGAGTGAAAGGCAATAAGGATGATATATGATGAACTGGTTGAGATGACAAAAGCTGGTATGAACTTGACCTGTCTTGTTTTTGTAAATATGATGGCTCATCGTTCCTGATTCAGCTTGTTATGAATGAAACATGTTTGCAATGACAATTAGAGATCATAGCTGCTTATGCCATGCTTAATTAGCTGAGAGTTTATAATGGTCTATCTTGCGTGCCAACATGATATTAAAATGGTTGTGATGTGGTATGATTGGTGGTATCCTCCTTTGAACGATTTAAGTGATCTGACTTGGCACATGTTCACGCATGTAGTTGAGACAAATCAACATAGCCTTCACGATATTTATGTTCATGGTGATTTATATCCTACTCATGCTTGCATTCATTGTTGATTAATTTTAATGCATGTTCATGACCGTTGTTGCTCTCTAGCTGGTCTCTTCCCAGTCTCTTTCTAGCCTTCACCTGTACTAAGCAGGAATACTGCTTGTGCATCCACTTCCATAAACCCCAAAGTTATTCCACATGAATCCACCATACCTTCCTATATGCGGTATTTACCTGCCGTTCCAAGTAAATTTGTATGTGCCAAACTCTAAACCTTCAAATGAAATTCTGTTTTGTATGCTCGAACAGCTCAGGTATCAACTAGGGCTGTCTATATCTTCCATGCTAGGTGGGTTACTCTCACGATGAGTGGACTCCGCTCATCATTCATGAGAAAATGGCTGGTAATCGGGATGCCCAGTCCCATGCTCAAAATCATAATAATTAAACAAAACTCCCCCAGGGCTGTTGCTGGTTTGGACGGTACTCGTTGTTTCGGGCTAGCCGTGGAGTGTGCTTGTTGGTGGTTGGGGGAGTATAAACTTTACCATTCTGTTTGGGAACCGTCTATAATGTGCGTAGCATGGGAGATATCGAGATTCTTGGTTGTTATGTTGACAATGAAAGTATACCGCTCAAAATGTTATTCATCTCTATTAAAAAAAAGAGCTCTGGCACCTCTACAAATCCCTGCTTCCCTCTGCGAAGGGCCTATCTATTTACTTTTATGCAGAGTCATCATCCTCTTATCAAAAGAGCACCAGTAGGAGAGCACCTCTGTCATTGCATGTATTGCTATTAATTTACATTGAGTATGATCATGACTGGATCTCTTTTACCATGAATTACAATGTTTAGTCAGTCCTTGATCTTTAAGGGTGCTCTGCATTTATGTTTTGCAGTCTCAGAAAGGGCTAGCGAGATACCATCTTGTTATATCATATCATGATTGTTTTGAGAAAGTGTTGTCATCCGAGGTTTATTATTATTGCTCGCTAGTTGATTATGCCATTGATGTGAGTAGTCTTGAGACCTGAAAGTTATTGTGAATGTGGTTAGTTCATGATCTTGTTGAAAACCTGAATGCTAGCTTACATATTTACAACAACAAGAGCAAACAGAGTTTGTCAAAGTTTTTCTTTTTCACTTTCAGTTTATCAACTGAATTGCTTGAGGATAAGCAAAGGTTTAAGCTTGGGGGAGTTGATACGTCTCCATCGTATCTACTTTTCCAAACCCTTTTGCCCTTGTTTTGGACTCTAACTTGCATGATTTGAATGGAACTAACCCGGACTAACGCTGTTTTCAGCAGAACTGCCATGGTGTTGTTTTTGTGCAGAATAAAAAGTTCTCGGAATCGTCTGAAAATCAACGGAGAATTATTTCGGAAAATATAAAAAATACCTGCAAGAAGATCCACACCGGGGGGTCCAGGGCCTGTCCACGAGGGTGGGGGGTGCGCCCCCTGCCTCGTGGGCCCCTGGTGCTCCACCGACGTACCCCCAGATCCTATATCTTCCGTTTCGGGGAGAAAAAAATGAGAGAGAAGGAATTATCACGTTTTCGAGACGGAGCCACCGCCAAGCCCTAATCTCTCTCAGGAGGGCTGATCTGGAGTCCGTTCGGGGCTCCGGAGAGTGGAGATCGTCGCCATCATCATCATCAACATTCCTCCATCACCAATTCCATGATGCTCACCATCGTGTGTGAGTAATTCCATCATAGGCTTGCTGGACGGTGATGGGTTGGATGGGATCTATCATGTAATCGAGTTAGTTTTGTTAGGGTTTGATCCCTAGTATCCACTATGTTCTTAGATTGATGTTACTATGACTTTGCTATGCTTAATGCTTGTCACTAGGGCCTGAGTGCCATGATTTCAGATCTGAACCTATTATGTTTTCATGAATATATGTGTGTTATTGATCCTATCTTGCAAGTCTATAGTCACCTACTATGTGTTATGATCCGGCAACCCCGAAGTGACAATAATCAGGACCACTCCCGGTAATGACCATAGTTTGAGGAGTTCATGTATTCACCATGTGTTAATGCTTTGGTCTGGTACTCTATTAAAAGGAGGCCTTAATATCCCTTAGTTTCCAATAGGACCTCGCTGCCACGGGAGGGTAGGACAAAAGATGTCATGCAAGTTCTTTTCCATAAGCACGTATGACTATATTCGGAATACATGCCTACATTGCATTGATGAACTGGAGCTAGTTCTGTGTCACCCTAGGTTATAACTTCTACATGATGAATTGCATCCGACATAATTTCCCATCACCGATCCAATGCCTACGAGCTCTACCTATATTACTTGTCGCTTATTTACTTTTCTGTTGCTACTATTACAAAAACTACAAAAACACTATCGTTACTTTTATTGCTGCTACCGCCACTATCATATTACTTTGCTAGTAAACTATCTTGCTGCAGATACTAAGTTTCCAGGTGCGGTTGAATTGACAACTCAGCTGCTAATACTTAAGAGTATTCTTTGGCTCCCCTTGTGTCAAATCAATAAATTTGGGTTGAATACTTTACCCTCGAAAACTGTTGCGATCCCCTACACTTGTGTGTTATCAAACCGTTCGTCCTAGCCAATGATGTGGCGCAGGTTTTCTATGTGAAGGACATGTCTACCAAACCCAGAAAAAGAAAAGATAAGGAAGCGAACACATTATACGATGAGCCAAAGCGCCACATAGTTCTTTCAGGAAAAAGAGACATCGTGGGAGTGGAGGGCAAGATAGACATTTCCGAAGATTATGAAAAGTTCCATGAAATTCCTCCCTTCCAAGTCAAGACTGAACCAAGCACCCTGATAAACGATGAAGATTATCCATGGTTATGGCGCAATAAGCAAAGGACACAAGCGAAGAAAAATTGAAGACTTTCTCTCCACAACTATTATGATGATGCCTTTGACCTTGAATATCACTGCACTTACATGTGAAGAAATGAAATGCATGTTGTAATAGACGAGTTTCCGTATGAAACCTTGATACCTCGAAAGAGATTGTCCGTTTTGTACATGAAGTGCATCCAGTTTTTGCCGTAACCCCGTCTACTTTTTTGCACATGCTATGTGGGTGAAATGATGATACCATGCCAACTCTCAACATTTTCAAAGTTCATTTAAAATGCTTTTGTAACATCCCAAATTTTCAATTTGGAATGTTATACATAGATCATACTGCATTGCATATTCCTTTGCATTTTGTTCGTGGCGATCCTCGAAAATTCTAAGCAACTCAAGGACCTACGGAGAGAGTTGGGAATTCTACCGTTTTCGTATTTGAGTTTACTCGAATACCGGTACGAAGATAGTGTTGGTTTTAATTATTTTTCTCTCCTAAAAATATTTCTAAACAAAATATATGAGCGGAGATAATATGACTTCTCCAAAATAACAGAAATATTGAAGGAAAAATATTAAAATCACTTTTGGTATTTTTTTCGGATTTATTTGCGATTTTATTTGCATAGGAAAAATACGCGTTTTTCAAAATTGCATTTAGATCCGGTAAAAATGTTCACTTTGTCCTAAATATTATTAGAGGATGGTGAAAATTTATTTCGGAATTTTTGGACTCCGTTTAGTATTTTTTTCGCCCGTTTTACTACGTCAGGACTCGTTATAAAAAAGGGGGGGACCGCCTTTAGGCTGTACCCGACTAGGACTCTCCTAGCCGGGGGGCCTTTATAAGCGCTGCCGCCGGCCCACGAGCCCGCCAGCCGCGCGAACCCTGGTGCCGCCGCCTCGGGAGCCGCGCCGCCGCCGCCCTCACACCCCGCGCCGCCGCCCCGCCGCCCCGCTCGCCGGAGTTCGCCGCCCCGCCGCCGCGCCCCATCGCCGCGCCGCAGCACCCCGCCGCCCTGCTCGCCGGAGTTCGCCGCCGAAGAGGTAGCCGCCGCCGCCGGTTTTTCCTAAAAACCGATCAGTTTTTTTCACGAAACCCTAGATCCATTCTTTTAGATTAGATCATTTTTTTTGGTTTAGTTATTTAGCGGACGTTCGTCCGTACGTTCGTTTTAGCGAACGTTGTTCGCCCGATAGCCGCAGACAGTGAACGTTCGTTCGTTAGCCTGTTCGTCAGTTTTCTTTTTCGGGGTATTTATCCGCGATTATTTCGATCACGATTTCTGCCCTGATCTTGTTTTTCGTTTTTCTTTTCGCTCGAGAGTCGGAATCAGGTGATTCAAAATCCCAGATCTTTGTCTCGACGCCCTCTTTCGGTTTAACCAACTGGAACCAAATTTTGCTACTGTAAAATTTGACTTTAGATCAAATTAGTAACCGGATCTCGTTTCTTTCGCAGTTTGAGTTTCGTTGGTTCTTTCGATTTGATTCTTTTTGCAAACCGGAGTTCTTAAGTTGAACTTTCTGGTTAGATCTTCTCTTTTGGAGTTTTGTTTGTGCACCATTGCTTGATTGCTTATGTATGCTATTGTTTGCTTGCGATAGAATACCCGGACTGTGAAGCGTGCTACTACGAGTCTCTAGGTTTTACGAATCGTCATCAAGGCAAGTAACACTTTGATCATACCCTTTTATTACCCAGTTTTTATGCATTAGATCAAACCCTCACACATTGCATGAGTAGGATCTCTTAATTTGTGGGTCTGGGAAGTAGTTTGAGATATAACCTATTACCTGCATTATTTTCAAATCCTTGGGAGTTACTTCTACATTGTGCTTTGGTTATCATGCTATGCTCGTAGACGTGGTTTGGGTTTGAATGAAATCCATGTCAGATGTGAGTTGTTAACTAAGGGTTCAACTTAAGGTGGCCACTTGAATACACATCTGGGTGGATTGGTTGCAGGGCACCTGGGGTATCCAGTGTTGTCCTAGGAAATCCCGGAGTTCCGTGTGATTGTCCTATGGAATGCCACCCAGGCTCAAAGAGATCATAAAACTATTCATGCTAGAAACTTCCGTGTGCAGCCACAATGCCATTATGGGCTCTGGCATAGTTGAGTAAGTTGTAGGAAACCTTTCCATGATGGGCTAGCAGATGTAGAGGGATTGTAGGTGTACTGGCCTACCTATCGGTTAAGGGGACCTCTTTGGAAAGACTGTGTCTCGGTCATCCGTTTCTCAAACACCATGAAGTGCGAGAAATCAAACGGAGGCGATCGAGTCTTGTGTGAAAAGTGCACAAACCTCTGCAGAGTGTACAAACTGATCATGATTAGCCGTGTCCCCGGTTATGGACAATTTTGAGTATCTGGTACTTGAATTATTGGTTGATCTCATCACTCTAAAGTTAATTTGTTGGGTTAATGATAACTTTAATTGGGATTGAGTTGGAGGTACCTTCTCAATGATGTTTCAACTACCATGATAGTTAAATTAATATTTATTCCTTTGTTGTAGGAAAAAATTGGCTTTACACAAAAACTTTAACCCTAGAGTCTCCACCAGCCAAATATGCATATAGTATAGCCTTTATTCTATTACTTGCATTCTTCTGTGTTATCTTGCCAGCATATTCCATGTGCTGACCCGTTTCGGGCTGCAACATATTACGTTGCAGACTTTTCAGACGAGGAGTAAGACGTTCTAGGTAGTTTGTCATGCACCCAGCTATGCCGTTGGAGTTGATGGACTCACTTATCTTCCAAGCCTTCCGCTGTTATTTTGTTAGATGGCCTTAAGCCATAGACTTTTGTAATAAGTTCTCTTTGGAGACATTCGATGTAATAAGTGTGTGATTGCCACTCTGTTATAAATCCTTCAAGTACTGTGTGTGTCAGCATTACCGATCCAGGGATGACACTGAAACACAGAGACTTCGGTCCATTCGGATCGTGGTCGCTACAACTTTTAAATTTCAGGGTCTTATAGCTCAAAAAATTCAGTAAATGCATGAAAAATAACAAATGAAGTCAGAAAGGGTTGAAAATTGATGATGTGGCTTTGAATGGTTCATTTTGAACACAAAAAAAGTCTGGAGTTCAAATAAGTTCAAGAAAATGAAATCCCTTTGTAATAGATGAGTTTTCGTCTCAAACCCTGATACCTCGAAACAGATAGTCCGTTTTGTACACGAAGTGCATCCATTTTTTGCCGTAACTCTCTCTACTTTTTTGCACATGCTATGTGGGTGAAATGATGATGCCATGCCAACTTTAAACCTTTTGAGAGTTCATTTGAAATGCTTTTCAATTTCAGGGTCATTTAGCTTAAAAAAAATCAGTAAATGCATGAAAAATAACAAATGAAGTCAGAAAGGGTTGAAAATTGATGATGTGGCTTTGAATGGTCCATTTTGAACACACAAAAAGTCTGGAGTTCAAATAAGTTACAAAAAATGAAATCCCTTTGTAACAGATGAGTTTTCGTCCGAAACCCCGATACCTCGAAACAGATAGTCCGTTTTGTACACGAAGTGCATCCAGTTTTTGCCGTAACCCTTTGTACATGAAAAATAACAAATTATCTAAGAATTTTCTGCTCAAAACATTAAAAGCTAAAATAATTTTCATAAAGAAATTTTTTGTTAGAAACTTTAATAGCAAACTAAAATAACAAAATCCGTTTTTCATTAAAACATATATTTAAAATAACCTAAAATTACCAAATTGAGTATAATGATAAAAAACAGTAATATTAAATAGTAGGAAAAACAATCACTCAAAAATCTATTTTATAGTAAAGTTATTCACAAACTAGTGATTCACACAAATTTAAATAAAATCAAATTTGAAAACTAATGGCAGTAAAAAAAGTTTATAATTTTTGTGACCTAAGAGCCAAAAAAAAACAAAATAAATAATGCAAGAAACAAAACAAAAAAACTGGAAAAAATAAAAAAATGCCGCCTACTGGGCCACCACAGCCTGAATACGACTAGAAACCCAACCAGCTAGGTGGGACAGGATTCAGGTCCGCAGAAGGCCCAGTAGGCCCACAGGCATGTACAAAGAGGTTAGGCTAGTAAGCCTGCTTTAGAGAGGAGCTTGACAGCTCACGCGCACCGCACCTTATTAACAGGTGCGGCTCTCTCTCAGCTAGCGAGGTGGGACTAAACTCCCACCACCACGCCACTGTGCAAGGCCCATTGGTCCCGGTTGGTCGCACGAACCGGGTCCAATGCCCCCCTTTGGTCCCGGTTCGTGCCACCAACCAGGACCAATGGGTTGTGCTTCCCGCCCTTTCGCTTGGCCAAAACAGACCTTTGGTCCCGGTTGGTGGGCATTGGTCCCGGTTGGTGGCACGAACCGGGACCAAAGGGGGCCATTGGTCCCGGTTTATGCCACAAACCGGGACTAAAGGTGTGGCTATATAAGCCAACACTTGGGAAAATTTCCCCAACTTCTCCCATTCTCCCCTGACGCCGCCAGGCCGCTCCTCGTCGATGTCGCCGTCGCTGCGCCCTACCCCATCGCCGCCAGGCTGCCTGGACGCCGCCTGCCGCCCCCGCCGTCGCCGTCACCATCGCCCGCGCCCGTCATCGCCGTCTTCCCAACCCACGCGAGCACGGATGCCTAACAGCTTCACCATCTCCATCGTCTTCAAGCTTCGGCTCCAGCGCCCTTCTCCTTCGATTCGACCACTCCGGCGCGTCCCCGAGCCCGCTAACCATCCCTGCAGCTCCGAGGTGAGCCGCTGACCCAATTCCCCCTTGCCCTGTCGTCCATCGCGTCCTCTAGCTGTCGTCCCCGAGAGCTCCTCGACGCCGTCCATGTCGCCGCAGCCACCGCAGCCACTGAAGCTTGCGCCTGAGCGTTGCCCTGTGCTCTGCACGTAGACAGGAGCTGGGCGCCCCCACCCATTCGACCTGCTCTGCACCCTGCCGCCACAGCACCTCGCCGGTGGCCAAACTCCGGTGAAAACAACATTTAATTAGTGCTAATGACCGCCCTAGGTGATTGACAGGGGGGCCAGCCTCTATTTAACCACTAGTTTAGTTTAAATCTAAACCTAATTAGCAAAGTGACACTGACATGCGGGGCCCGCAGTTTAGGTTTGACCCTATTGACTTGCTGATGCAAGGCTGATGTCATGCTGACGTAGTTAACAATTTTCTGGATTTAAACTAAATGTATGTATGTTCATATGTAACATTTAAGAAAAAATATATTAAATGTATGTATGTTCATATGCAAGAATTATTTTTGGATGAAATGAGATGAGATGAGATGTGTTTTGTGGAGACGAGATGAGATGCCGCCGTCGCCGTCACCGTCGCCCGCGCCCGTCATCGCCGTCTTCCCAACCCACGCGAGCACGGATGCCTAACAGCTTCACCATCTCCATCGTCTTCAAGCTTCGACTCCAGCGCCCTTCTTCTTCGATTCGACCACTCCGGCGCGTCCCCGAGCCCGCTAACCATCCCTGCAGCTCCGAGGTGAGCCGCTGACCCAATTCCCCCTTGCCCCGTCGTCCATCGCGTCCTCTAGCTGTCGTCCCCGAGAGCTCCTCGACGCCGTCCATGTCGCCGCTGCCGCTGCAGCCACTGAAGCTTGCGCCTGAGCGTTGCCCTGTGCTCTGCACGCAGACAGGAGCTGGGCGCCCCCACCCATTCGACCTGCTCTGCACCCTGCCGCCACAGCACCTCGCCGGTGGACAAACTCCGGTGAAAACGGCATTTAATTAGTGCTAATGACCGCCCTAGGTGATTGACAGGGGGCCAGCCTCTATTTAACCACTACTTTAGTTTAAATCTAAACCTAATTAGCAAAGTGACACTGACATGCGGGGCCCGCAGTTCAGGTTTGACCCTGTTGACTTGCTGATGCAAGGCTGATGTCATGCTGACGTAGTTAACAATTTTCTGGATTTAAACTAAATGTATGTATGTTCATATGTAACATTTAAGAAAAAAAAAATTAAATGTATGTATGTTCATATGCAAGAATTATTTTTGGATGAAATGAGACTAGATGAGATGTGTTTTGTGGAGACGAGATGAGATGTGTTTTGTGGAGACGAGATGAGATGTATGTATGTATGTTCATATGTAACATTTAAGAAGGAGAAGAAGAAGGAGAAGAAGAGGAGAGGAAGAAGAGGAGAAATAAATAAGAAGAGGAAAAAAGAAGAAGAAAAAAGAGGAGAAGAAGAAAGGAATAGGGGAGATTCTATTTTTTCTTCTTCTCCTCTATTCCTTTCTTCTTCTCCTCTTTTTTTCTTCGATCCTCTCCTGTATTCCTTTCTTCCTCTCCTCTTTTTTCTTCTTCTTCCTCTTCTTATTTTTTATCGGGTATGTCATTGTCGATATACCCCCTCCCCGATAACTTCGACATGAGGGGGGCGGGTCGATGGTCACCGAGGGGTCGAGGGTCGCCAAGGGTTCGAGGGTCACCGAGGGGTTGAGGGTAGCTGATGGGTCGAGGGTCGCGGAGGGTTCGAGGGTCGAGGGTCGAGGGTACGAGGGTCGTCGAGGGGCCGAGGGTTCGAGGGTCGAGGATCGCCGAGGGATCGAGAGGTTGCCTAGTGTCAAAGTATTGATGAAATCCATGGCTTCATCATTAGCTGGAAGTAACCGGGGCATGATGGTACGAAGCTCTTCAAAGTTATTCTGGAACGGAGTCCCGGAAAGAATAATCCGCCTTTTGGTACGAATTTCAGCAAAGGCCTTCCAAATAGCGATATTCGGAAGGCTCTTGCCGAACTTTGTACCAAAAAATCGAATTATCCTATCTCGGACTCCGTTCCAGAACAACTTTGAAGAGCTTCGTACCATCATGCGCCTGTTACTTTCGCCTATTGATGAAGACATGTTTTTGTTGAATCCTTTGACACTAGATAAACGTGACATGAGGCGGTTGACGGTCGAGGGTCCTGATTTATCAAGAATGCCCCCATTATGGATGTGCACAAGTTGATCCAATTTTTTTTTCTGATCTCATATATATATATATATATATATATATATATATATATATATATATATATATATATATATATATATATATTCTTCTATATGTCACGTTGCCTGTCAAAGTATTGAAGAAATCCATGGCTTCATCATTAACTGGAAGTATGTAACATCCCAAAAATTTTGACCTTGATTTATAAATCAAAATTTTTACCAGGAGTTTAAACCTTTCATTCTCTGGATTTTCTTAGGTTTTAGAACCACTTTTTCTTTTGAAATTATGGAGTTTTTGCCCTAGTGAAAACTTTTCAGATATGTTATTTGGACTTATTTGCCCTACCCAAAAAAACAATTTTTCTATCAGTGGGTTCATTTGCATTATTATTTTTCCCCTAAGCTTTATCACTTAAAGTGATTTTTCATTAGTTTAAAGCTCTATTTGCACTACAACCCTTTGATAGATTTATTAAAAAAAATTCCACCAAAAATTGGGGATGTCATGTGAAGTCCCTACATCACTTTTATGCAAAACTCTTTGGTGTTCTTTGAAAAAGTTGAGCAAAACATCCTCCTTTGCTCTCTGGTCCAGATTGACATTTTCTACTGCAGCCCTATGTTAACTTGCTCCTTTAACCATGAGTTTTCTCCTGCTTGTAGTCCTTCCTACAAAACCCTTAAGTCCTGGAGATTGGAGCATTTGGAACATTTTGGTCCATGCAATAATGCCTTCTAGTTTCTGTCCAGAATTGATCTTCTAAAAAACTTACACTTGCAAGTTTCTAGTTCTGCCCAACTAACCTTGTCACCACCTCCTACACCTAAAGAGGCATTGGTCTGGAGAGTTTGGTCAACCCAAGAGATGCCTAGATGCCTCTGGCATTTCACCAAACAGGTTAGGAGCATGGTCAGTCTTGGCACACTTTTAAACTTACATTAGGAAGTTACTCCAATGGCCTAACCAGCATGTCTCATGGCACTACCCTAGCCTATAACCCCACCCTGTTAAACCCCATGTGGATTGGAGCCTCCTGGCAGGCCTTGACAATTTGTCGAGCACCTAGTGTGCGTGCTCTGGGCGCACCCACAGCACGTTTTGCACGCGCGTGCACCGAGTCGCCACGTCCTGCCCCCTGGCCTTCGCTCGTCCGCAGGGCCACACCTCATTCCCGTCCACTCGCCAGAAGCCTCCAAGCGTCTCTGGCGCCCTACAGCGCCGCTGTCAGAGCCCCTTGGCGGCACGCCGGCGTCTGCAGTGAGCCTCTGCCATGGACGGCGCCGCCCGAGCCACAGCCGCACGCCAACTGCCCCCGGAACAGCCCATTCTCATCCACTCGACCTGCCGGACCCTGCCAGCCATCGCCGCGCACCCCCTTGCTACAGAACGTCGGTTCGCCGAGCTTATCTCCGGCCGCCGCGGAGCCGACCTCGAGCACTATATATAGGAGGCCCCCGAGCTCGTCCGAGCACTCAGGCGACCTCAAGCCACCTCCCTACAGCCCCCGTGGTCAGCAATTGTTAGGGGAAGAGCTATCTTCCTCGTCTCCGGTCATTTCGGCCGCCGCCGCATCCCAGCTCCATCCACAACAAATAGACCCTCCCCCGCCAATCCAGCACCACCGTCAGATTCCCCTTGCTCGTGCGGAGCTGCCCATGCTCTCAAATGCGACCAGAAACCACCGTAGCCGAGACCCCCAATTCCACCCGAGGCCACCTCCGCCGCTGAGCTCACCATCGGCGACTCCCTCCACCCCCGCTGACCTAGTGACTACCGGGCGGACCGCCCCAGACTGGCGGATCCATCCCCGCCCTCGGAAACTCTCAAGGAGCCGTGGCTCGTCGACGACGATCGCCGGAGCCCCGCCCCGCTCAAACAGAGGAGGAAGAAGGCGCTATGACCGGTCAAACCTGACCAGTGGGCCCAAGGGACCCACTGTCAGTGACCCCGCACCGGCCCGCGCTGGTTTAAGTGAAAGCGCAGAATCCCGAAGTACGTTTCCCCTCCTCGAAAGCGTATTCTTCCCCGAATCATTTTCTTTTATGGTTTTATTTAAAAACAGAACTTTGACTGGCTACAACTTTTTAAATATAAGTCCAAATGACTTGATTCTTTTTCTGTTGTTCCTCAAATTTGGTCTAGTTTGTTTTCATATTTATTTTAAAATTTTCCAGACAACTTTTTTGTGCTGTTTTCAAGCTATGTGTTGATTTTATATTCTCTCAAATAGGGTTTTGAAGAGGGAGAAAACTTTCAAAAGTTTGGGATGCACTTTACCTCTCCACTACTTGAAGGCAAGCATTTTTGAACCCTGGCCCAATACTTGTGGGTGTTGTTGATTCGATTACAACGTCACCTCGATATGGATGCATTCATTTTTCATACGTGATGATCTGACCATACCCATGAGTGCATGATGTAGACTCCTTGCTGTGAAAAACTAATATGCATGACGGGGATCCCCCTCGTATGCCTTCCATGCCAAACAGAAGAAAGCCGTGAAAGTCGCTGTCTTGTGTAGACACGAGCTTGTCACTAGTTCCTCGTCGGGACGGTGGAGTCCGGTATGGCTTGGTGAGGCATGACGGGTGGTGATTCCGACTGTTGTTATGGAATATATTGGTTATGCTAATCATACGAGTGATGCTTGAACCTCCTAAGTCGACCGTAGATCGAGTCTTATTCCAGTAACCCCATACTTGTTTCGTGCTACCACTTGTCCCTGCCATAGGTAGGGTATGGTTCAGTAAATTGTTGACCCCTGTTCTAGCACACACCGTACAGAGAGGCCATGGTGGAAGATACCGACTGCATCCAGTAGGCATGCCACCTGGTCTGGGGGCATGGGTGTTTTCGGTTGGAGCCGAAGGGGGTAGCTTCCCCAGTTTGCGCGCGTTATAAATTTTGTGATCCCATGCTAGTCGAGGTTGCAGCCTCCCCACTTAGAGTTTGGCTTAACGGGTGTCGTGGGTGATTCCATACACTGGTAAGTTAGGCTGGTGTGTGCGGTCAGGTGTGTTAGCAAATTAAAAGACCGTAGACGGAATTAGTTCCGATGGACTAAAGAAATCCGTTACTCGTGGGTAAAGAGTACACCCTCTGCAGAGATTAAATCTATTTGAATAGCCGTGTCCCTGGGTTAGGACTACAGTCTGGGATGGGTCAAGTGTCGGTCTTAGTGTCGGTCTTCGGAGGAGGTACTACTAAAACAGAACATGGATCATGACTTGTGACCTATGATGACTGTTACTATGATTATGACTATGGACTAACCATTTATGTATTTGAGTTATTGAGTACCCCTGGGATGGTTCTACCTCCTGGATATTCACTGTTATCTATTTTCCTTATAAGCCCTTTATGTGGTGTCGCTCAGACGCCCGACTGTGGCATGATCGTTATTTACTTTCCTTATAAGCCCTTTATGCGGTGTCGCTCAGACGCCCGACAGTGGCATACTTGTTATTCATTTTCCTTATAAGCCCTTTATGCGGCGTCACTCAGACGCCCGACTGTGGCATACTTGTTATTCATTTTCCTTATAAGCCCTTTATGTGGTGTCGCTCAGATGCCCGACTGTGGCATACTTGTTATTCATTTTCCTTATAAGCCCTTTATGTGGTGTTGCTCAGACGCTCGACTATGTCATGATTGTTATTTACTTTCCTTATAAGCCCTTTATGCGGTGTCGCTCAGATGCCCGACTGTGGCATACTTTTTATTCATTTTCGTTATAAGCCCTTTATGTGGTGTCGCTCAGACGCCCGACTGTGGCATGATTGCTATTTATTTTACTATCACCCCTGATTGCTTATTCATATTTATATGAACGACATGCTTGCATTATGGATTATCATTTCGTAGCTAACATTGTGATCATCAATTATTTCCGAGCATGATTATCTCTTACCCATGTTCATAATGTTTGTGAGTAAATTTAAAGTACTCACTGGCTTGTCCCTGGCTATTGTCTTGGCCAGATTTCTCGCACGGAGAGGAGCATTGCGACGACTACCCCGGAACCTATGCAAGGTGACTGCAGCCTCGGGAAGATAGGAGTTAACCTGGTCAGCTGTTCCCGTGGGAAATGGAGTCCCACAGACACCACGTGTTACAGACCGCTTCCGCCATCAGCCACTAGAAACCTTGTGTTGTACTTAAAGACCAGAATGGTCTTGTACTACATATTTTGTACCTTTGCTTGGAGTTTCTGTATCAAGTGGTGCCTCACCAGCTAACATTAATCCTGGGGCTGGTGAGCACATGGGCCACTTTTGGGGATTTAATACCCCGAAAACCCGGTCCTGACAACCTTGGTATCAGAGCCAGGCTGACCATTGGCTAATCCTATCTTAGCCAGTTCGAGAAACCTAGGTTAACCTCCCCACCAGACCTTATCCTAACCTCGACCAAGCTTCTCGTGTAAGATAGCCACACAGTGAACCGACACCTTTGGCAGTCGGTGCCCAACCTATCAACCTAGCCCGTCGATCACATGCCAGTGACCGACACCTAAATAGTTTCCTCCGCAAGCGTGCGAAGGAAGACTCCGTCCCCTTCTCTATAAGAAGGGCACGCTAGCCTCAACCCAGCACAACATAGCCTCTATCCCAAACCGAGCTAAAATGCCAGGACCCATTGTTCACAATGAAACCACAGCAACCAACCTTGGAGGTTTTGTGACCGTGCTCGCAAACCTCACCAGTCGTGCCTTTGCATTAGAGGAGCCCCCAGAATATGTTGTGTACCAAGGGTCCATGAGTGGTGAAAGCTGTCAATTCTGGGCCACTTGCACATCTACGGTAGGGGTCTGTCGCCAGAACGCCCCTATAGGTTCACCGGAAGGACAACTTCCTTTGAGCCACAAGCCATACAACTAGCTGCTCGAGAGGCTATAGTTCAACTCCGGCACTTGTCGCCCAGAGTTTACTGTCGATCATTCTACTACTACCCCTGCCGTGACGGGTATGGTATGACACCCAGGGTTGCCAGCGGAGACCACGAGACAGATCCTGCATTATTGCATCTGGTGCACTATATAAGTGCACCAGAGGAACTGTTTGATCAAATCACCCTTGATCTGATCGCAGCTCGTGGAGAACTGATTCGCCGAGCCCCGGCAAGAGGAGGAGATGAGCCCGGCGCCAACAACCCAGTCGTGCTATTCGGACAATCGATCGAGTCCTTGAGGTCTGCCCCGGTCATCGACCAAAATGCTTTGGTGTCCCCAGAAGTGATGCGTCGCCTGTTTGGAACGCGCTCCAACGGGATTGTGGCCCACAATCCCCGCGAGGGTCATCATCACTGCCCCGACCCTGCAGCCCCTCAGCCACCTCCAGCCAACACCGACGGTGAAGCCCTTGGAGAAGCCTCGGCATCCACAAGGCAAGGCCGCTTAGATATAAACGAGGTTGATTAAATCACTCGAGTAGTACCGTGCCTTATCTTGTCCACGCCCTGTTGTGGTGTGACCTGCATCTCCATATGTAAATACTGTTTGCTTGTGCACCCTTATCCTTATAGCAGCCATGCATAAATATGTCGGTGTATGGATGTTTTTTTAAATTCCGGGTGTAACTTCCAAAGCACCACACCGACAGCTCCTACTGTAAAAACGTCACTTTGCGAGATGTGTGTATCTGTAGCATTGACCCCGACCCCGTAAAGCAGAACCGACAAAATAGCTGCCCCTCACCGTGATTTAGTAACCCAGCCCAGCTGCTATATAAAAGGCCACCTCGTGACCTTGCCAAGCATCACTCACCTGGTGCACTACTCTCACAACCATTTCCTTCGCCATGCCAATTCCTAGTATTTATCTGAGAACCCCAGATGCCTCCCCAGGTAGTTTCGTTAAGATATTGTGGGATTTTACCTGCAGTACCATGAGTGCTACCCGTCCACCCCAGTATGAGCTGCTCAAATCGAGGATCACACCATCCACCTCGAAATATTGGGCAGTAGTGCACATCCCTCCCGCAAACCCAAACCAAGACCCAACAGAGGTTTCCTTCATGGGGAAATCTATGCCGACTCCGCAGATGGCCATAGAAGCTGCCACGTATGAAGCGCTTGCTCGCCTTCGATTCACGGTGCCCTACGCCAGCGAACGGGGGTATTATTACTTTCCGAGCCGTGCAGCGCCCGGAGAAGTAGCATCTTTTCCTGGTGGGCGAATTGAGAGAGACCCAGTGCTGGCCAACCTTACGCAGTATGTCATCGCACAAGAGCGTTTGACCCAGCGAGTAATGGGTTATCTCCAGAGCCTCGCCGATTTAAATCCTCGGATCGCCATCGGCAGACCACTGAGGCCCGGGCAGGAGAAGCACATTCATCGACTAGTCAACCCGCTCCCTCCGATAGAAGAAGAGTGTGCCCCAGCACCGGAGATGTTTTCCAAGGACCCTGTCCATTTACCGTTTCTATTTTAGACGTCACTGCTATGTTGGTTGTCCCAACGTTTATTTTTGAGTTGCCACTTGTGCGTGTTAGCCTAAAGTTGTGTGTCGAATTATATAGATTTGATTTCAGTTTATGGGAGTGGTTTTTACTGCTGATAATTCTTGATTTAACTAATTTTCACGCTAGGTAAAAACGTAGAGTGAGATATTGCTTTCCCTGAGTTGTTGCAACATATATCTCTGCTTGACATAGATTTTTTTCCCGCAACACCGCAACAACAGACTTACAACTCCGACCACTCCACACAGTACACTAAGTTGCTAACCCACGTACGCTTGTTGCATCTAATTGTTCACCTCTCTAGCACACCACAGTCTCTTGAGGAGAAACTTGTGGGGGTTTATTCAGGCACAAGTTGCCTTCCGCACACTGACAGCCGTTAGCGCCCGACACCCGCGCCTAATCCTCGTGATCGCCGCCACCACGAAGAGCTAGCACTCGAGCAGCAGCATCATGACGATCATCGAGGATCATCGCGCACAAGAGCACGGATAATCCCAACAATGCCGCCAACCCTCCGCACACTAGGATTATGCACCAGTCCGGCATCACCTCCGCCATTAGAGCCTCGTCCCGAGCTCCTGCAAATACAAACGAAGGTGAGGGACGGAGAAGAAGAAGCAAGGCTAGGTGCGAGGAAGAAGAAGGAGCACCTCGGTCATTTTATAGCTCGAGATCGGTGTACGGTGGGCGGAGTCCACCAGCACCGCCCGTCGCTCGACCGCCATCTACGGACATCTCCATGTCAAGAGCCCATGCGGAGCATCCTACGGACATCTCCATGTCAAGAGCCCATGTGGCAAGTGACACGTGCGCCATCTACTTCTCATACATAAAGGTGAATCTTCTCCTTTACACGTGTCCACTTGACCCCTTCAAGGATGGTATACTACTTGACACTCCACTTGTGTGCATGCATAGGTGTTGTCGGAGCTTCACGGACGACAAGGAGGAGCGCAAGCGCCAAGGAACGCCTACACCATCCGCGAGGGAAGCGTGGAAGCGAAGACGGAAGAAGAAGAGCCTGTCCAGTCCGGAACGGGCTGTACTACCGCCTACAAGCGGTACTACCGCTCCCAAGCGGTACTACCGCCTACATGCGGTACTACCGCTCCCAAGCGGTACTACCGCCCAAGGTCCGGTACTACCGCCCTGCCTGTGCGCAGCCGTGGGCCTTTGGCCTTGTATCCCTCGCCACTTACCCCTTCGTGGCTCAGACTATAAATAGACCACCTCCACCTCCTTTCTAGGGTTAGCGAATATGATAGCTCATTTGTATGTGAGCTTTGCTCCTACCTTCTCCTCTTGAGAGAGTGAGACTACCTCCACCTTGGAGAAGATCCCTAGTGGATGCAAGACCTCCCACGGGAGAAGAATCCTTGTGGATTGTCGAGACCTCCCACGGGAGAAGAATCCTCGTGGATTGTCAAGACCTCACTCCTCATAGGATTGGGATGAACTCTACCATGTATCTTATTTCCCTTTGATTGTTCGTGTACCTTGTGGATCTCATGTGTTTGTGAGTCTAGTGGATGTGTGATTGGACTTGTTCTTGAGTGTTTCTCTTGTGTTCTTCCCTTGTGTCCTTCTTGTTCTTGGGGATTCCCCTCCAATTCGTGAAAGATCTCCACCTAGGGTTCCACCCTACAACATCATGGTATCTAGAGCTATGGTTTCTCACGAAATTGGAGCCCCCCTTCGTGTTTTCTAGCCTTGTTTTGTTGTGTTCTTGCCTAATTTCGAAAATCCCCACCAAAAATAGCCCAAAATTTTTCTGTGATTTGTTGGTTTGATGATGTTTTGTTGGATTTGATCCATGGATTTGCTTGGTTTCGAGTGGATCTAGCATCTCCCCAAGTTTCACCACTTTCCATCCACGAAATCCATCCAATTTCGCCCCCGAAATCATCCATTTCCGCCCCAAACTCGCCCCGATCGCGATCTGCGAAGTTTTTCCCGACACCAGCGGTACTACCGCTCATCCAAGCGGTACTACCGCCCTACAAGCGGTAGTAATTTTTTAGTTCCGCTCAACCAAAGCGGTACTACCGCCCCGCACTTTTTCAGCCTTCCGAGTTTCACCATTTTGACCATAACTTCTACTCCCGAACTCCGATTTGAGTGTTCTTTGGCTCGTTGGAAAGCTAGCGACGTGCCCGAGCTGCTCATCTTGGTTTTACCACCATTTCACTCCATCATATTTTGTGAATTTTGACATCTCTTCCTAGGGCTTCCACCACATCATCCGCTATACCCCCACCGACTTCCGCAACCTAACCCTTTTGTTTCCCGTAGCATTTGTGGTTGCTTGAGTAGTGATTTGAGTCTCCTAAGGTGTTTAGGCTACTTAGGGACAATTGCTTATTCATCAACCACCACCACCACTTCCGCATTGTCATCTTTCACACCACCACCACCATTGTTTTCCGCTACCACCATTTGACATTTGTCCTTGAGATTTTGAGTTGTGGTTTTTCCGTTTCCTAAGGTGTTTCGGCTAATTAGGAACGGGTCTACATCAAGAGCACCGCATCTCATCATCATCATCGGACGGTAACTTCGACGACATCTTTGTATATTCCCCTTGCAATTGCATTGTTAACCCCTAGTCCATTTTGCGTCACTTGCCCATCGAGACTAGCCATTTGAGTATTGCCGGCAACGTTACTTGTGCACATTAGCGATCCGCCCTTCCATTGCATACATACCATATCTTGGTATCATCATATCATCCCTTGTGTCACAAGATTGTTCCCGCATATACACAATTGTTATCTTGGTTTGTGCATCGTGGCCATATAAAAAAAGAAAAAGAAAAGAAGAATAAGCTTTTAAGCAAAAAGAGAAAGACAAAGAAGCTTGTAAGCAAGAGCCATAGCATCATACCACTTTGCACTTAAGATTGTCATATCCGATCATCTTGGATCATCTTGAGAAGAACATCGGGAACATCATACACATAGCATACTTGGGATAGAAGGCTCATACATTTTGCATCTTATAGGTTGTGCACAAGTGTCGTATCCGCCTATTGAGCAATCGTGCTAGCGTCTCTCTTGAGTTGTGCAACACGAGCGTTTTCCGTGGATTCCACATTTTGTGCTCATTCCTTGGTTGCACGACCCCATTTATCTATCCGTGTGTGTGTTTCCGTGTGCCACATTTTGCTATTGGTCTACTTGTTTCACTTGCAAATTTGTGAATCTTTTCCAACATTATTGACTCTTGCTAACTTTTTGCATCAAATTTTTGTGCCACTATCCTCACCGAGCTCCACCATAAGCTTTAATTTGTAGGTGTGAGTGAACAAGTCCGGTACCAATTCCACTATTCTTTCATTTCACTTTGAGTGAAACGGGATACATCCTCAACTTTGGGAAACGGTATCTTGGTATTGTTTATCTCATTTCCTACTCACCCTCTACTCGAGTCTTGTGATGGATAGGCAAAGCACGTCTACTTCGGTCTACAACAACAACGACGAGTTCGGTGCCATGACTAGATCACATCGACATCGACACCATCACCGACAAGAACGTGAAGGTCACGAGCTCAACATCAACAACCGCTCAATGACTTCACCATCTACCTTGGCATCTTCGCCAAGTGGCTTCAAGGCATCTTCGCCTTCGGACTTGCGGCATCTTCGCCGACCCGCACCTCAAGAGAAGCTTCCCAAGCTCAAGTCCGCGACTTCCACGAGCTACTACGACCTCGTCAACGACCACGAGATTCCTTTCTATGGAACTCAAGACCCCGAGGAGTATCTTGAGTGGGAGCACAAGATGGACGACTACCTCAAGCTACATCAAGTTCCCCACGAAGATCAAGTGAAGTGCGCCACAAGAAACTTTCACGACAATGCGTCAACATGGTGGCTTCACACAACTTCGACGATCATCCACGTGAATTGGCCCAAGACGAAGAGAGCTATGCGGCGAGAATTCGTGCCTCCTACTTACACGGAACATCTTCTACGCCAATTGGAGAACACCATACAAGGATCCAAGTCCATCGACGCGTACTTCAAGGAGATGAAGAAGGCCTTGCGACGTGCCGGCGTGGACGACCCCATTTGGATGAAGTTTTACTTCATGATGGGATTGGACAACGACATCTCCAAGACTATCTTCCTCGAGAACTACAAGTCCCTCAACGACAACTACATTGGTGCTCTCAAGGCGGAACAAGAACTCATGAAGGCCAAGGCTTCTCCACCGCAAGCACACTTCTCGAAGACTAAGCTCCAAGATGGCGAGCATGAGGCTAGTACCACCACGATGTCCAAGCCCAACGAGCTCCAAGATGATGCTCCCAAGTTCGACTCCATCGCCATCCCTCTTTGTGGCATTGATGATGCCGAGTCTACTTCGACTCTTTTTCAAGATGGTGCGGCGCCGACTACGACTATGGAGCCATTCAAAGACCAAGCTTTGGAGGCGAGCGACAAGGTGGCGAGCGAGGATGATGCTTCCATCTTTGGAGGCGAGAGTGATGATGCGCCATCTTCGGCCTTCATCCACGACGACGACGAGATGGTTGAGCATGGGACTTTCCCTTCGACCACGGCGGCGTATGATGACTTGAGTGACTTTTGCCACCATATTGAGAGTGAGAGTGACTTCACCACTAGCCCCATATATGACGAGTTGCCCCAATTCCCATGTGAGGAGAGCCACAACCCCCACCACTTGAGTGAGATGAGTGACTCCACCATATGTGAGTTTGAGTGCACCTACCTTGAGGGAGTGAGTGAGCCACCACCACATAGAGAGAGTGAGGAAGTTGATAGGGCACGTGAGGCCATTCGCATTTCTAACAACTTGACCTCTACCTCTATTGTGTCTTCCCATTTGGTGCTAGGTCCCATATATGATGATGCGCCGATTCACGACGACTTCGTCCTCCCTTTGGACAAGACGATGGCCATGGTGGATTATGATGCACCCCCCACATGGTTCCATCAAGATGATGATGATGACCACCATATGGTCTTTGCCACCTCACCTACACTTGAGTGGAATGAACAAGGTAACATAGGTGATGGTGCTTCTCTTGTCCCACTAGTGGACTCCCTTGACATTGATTGCTTGCATGATGTTGATCCACCTATTGCCATGCTTCGTGCTAGTATGATTTCCACATGCGATGATTTACCCATTTATGATGAGTTTGATGATTGCCATGTGGAGTCTATTAGTTGTGATGCCATGTTGCATAGGATTTCATGTGATACTTCTCTCGGTCACATCATGTTTGACAATCCGCTTGACTTGTCATATGCTATGAATGAGATCAACCATATGTTACAATTGCAATCTCTTCGTAGTAACTATGCATATTCCATTAAGATAAACCCAATTTGCACATATGGCATAGATGACAAGCCCATGGTTATTGGCATTTGTTTTTCTTGTGATGATATTGACATGCTTCCTTTGCATCATATCCATCATATGCCATGCCATGAACACCTAGCTTCGGACATGCATTGTTTTCGATGTTGTCCCACTTCTCCACATTATGCTTCCGATATTGCTCATGAGGAGACCCCCATAGTTTCCTCATACATTTTCGGAGATTTTGATCCACCCAATCCATTGCATGATCCCCATACTTGTTTGCACAATATGCTCCCCATGAATTCCAATGATATTGTTGTGCCACATACTTGCTCTAATTTGAGTCTCCATTATGCTATCCATAATAACAAACCTCTCATGATGGATGACATGTTTCTATATCACGCATCTCATTTATTTGAGCATTGGTTACTTTGTGCTAACGAACACATGCACGTGCGCATCATGATGGATGATGTGTACATATACCACACACACACGATTTTTCCTTTATCTTTGTTTTGTGTAGGTACTCATGAACATTTGTCAACCTCACAATCCCATGAGTTGACAAAACGAGCTCTTGAGAGCGACGACGCTTTGGGATCCCGTGGATTGTGCCTACCACCGTTCTCTTCGCGCAACGACTACGCGCATCTCTTTTACTTGGCTCTCACACGGCTATGGGTTATTTACCACTTGTCACCTTATACCCATACTATCGTGTTCACTTTGCATGTTATGCCTCTTGCTATGACTTTGCCATGCAATTGTGACCCTTGTTTGCCTTTACACATGATTCACTATTATGCCACTTCTATGTGTATTTGCATGCTTGGAGGAGATACTAGTAGCTATTGCCAAGATTTCTTGGTGCCCCATGCTATTGTTGATTCTTGTGTTGGGAGAGTCATGATATCCCATTGCTATTTCCATATGGCCTTTCATCAACACATTGATGCTATTTTGCTCATATCTTGCTTTCATGCTTGTGCTATGCCATGTCCATCACGTATGCTCACTATTTGCACACATGACATGCTTGCCATGATTACCTCTAGTACGTTGCATCTTCGCACTACTAGCATATTTGACTTGATCACCATGATTGCTCGCTATGTTGCATCACCCATGTTCCACTCTTACTTGCTTTCTTGGGTTGATGACATATATGTTCATACCTTTCACATGATATACATTGATCATTGTCACTTGTCTCAATTTGGTGCATCCCTCATATCCACATACCTTGAGTGCAACCATGCTATGATTATTGATCTTGGAGACTTGGACAACTTACATGTGATGCACGCTTATTTCTTTGAGCTTCAAGATGATGAGTACTTGGTGATCATCCGCTTCTACACGACGACACCATCTCTTTCCCATGGTGATTTGGTTCTCGATCCGAGGTCGGACCTTTCCCAAGGGGGAGGGGATGATGCGGAGCATCCTACGGACATCTCCATGTCAAGAGCCCATGTGGCAAGTGACACGTGCGCCATCTACTTCTCATACATAAAGGTGAATCTTCTCCTTTACACGTGTCCACTTGACCCCTTCAAGGATGGTATACTACTTGACACTCCACTTGTGTGCATGCATAGGTGTTGTCGGAGCTTCACGGACGACAAGGAGGAGCGCAAGCGCCAAGGAACGCCTACACCATCCGCGAGGGAAGCGTGGAAGCGAAGACGGAAGAAGAAGAGCCTGTCCAGTCCGGAACGGGCTGTACTACCGCCTACAAGCGGTACTACCGCTCCCAAGCGGTACTACCGCCTACATGCGGTACTACCGCTCCCAAGCGGTACTACCGCCCAAGGTCCGGTACTACCGCCCTGCCTGTGCGCAGCCGTGGGCCTTTGGCCTTGTATCCCTCGCCACTTACCCCTTCGTGGCTCAGACTATAAATAGACCACCTCCACCTCCTTTCTAGGGTTAGCGAATATGATAGCTCATTTGTATGTGAGCTTTGCTCCTACCTTCTCCTCTTGAGAGAGTGAGACTACCTCCACCTTGGAGAAGATCCCTAGTGGATGCAAGACCTCCCACGGGAGAAGAATCCTTGTGGATTGTCGAGACCTCCCACGGGAGAAGAATCCTCGTGGATTGTCAAGACCTCTCTCCTCATAGGATTGGGATGAACTCTACCATGTATCTTATTTCCCTTTGATTGTTCGTGTACCTTGTGGATCTCATGTGTTTGTGAGTCTAGTGGATGTGTGATTGGACTTGTTCTTGAGTGTTTCTCTTGTGTTCTTCCCTTGTGTCCTTCTTGTTCTTGGGGATTCCCCTCCAATTCGTGAAAGATCTCCACCTAGGGTTCCACCCTACAACAGCGGAGTCCACCAGCACCGCCCGTCGCTCGACCGCCGGTGTTCGGAGGCGAATCCGTGAGCAGTGCCGACAGCGCACTGGCCCACGAGGTGAGTGCAAGCTGCACCGGCAGCTAGCACGCCGCGCACTACCGCAGTACGGCCTAGGTGCCCTATGCGCTAGGCATCGCCGGTAAAGCGCGCGAGAGAGAGGGAAAAGAGAGAGCCATAGGTAGAAGAAGAGACTGACAGTGGGCCCGGGCCCACCTGTCAGCCACAGAGAGCACTGTGCTCTCGGGTGCAACCAGCGTATTTTAGAATTGAGAAAAATATATTTCTAAATTCACTATAGCCAAGAGTAGAAATATCTCGTTTTCCCCGGCAGTAGATTTTTTTCCACGCATCGCCAGTATTTCACACTACAGTTTACACCACTTATTGTCCCTTACTGTAGCCGCATTATATTGCATGAGTAGATGGTCATTTTTGGTGATATCACTTGGTGACAGTAGAAGCAATGCTTTTCATGGCAATCCTTAGCAAATCTCGAGGACGAGATTTTTCTTAAGGGGGGTAGTGTTGTAACACCCCAAAAATTTTGACCTTGATTTATAAATCAAAATTCTTACCAGGAGTTTAAACCTTTCATTCTCTGGATTTTCTTTGGTTTCAGAACCACTTTTTCTTATGAAATTATGGAGTTTTTGCCCTACTGAAAACTTTTCAGATATGTTATTTGGACTTATTTGCCCTACCAAAAAAAAACAATTCTTCTATCAGTGGGTTCATTTGCATTATTATTTCCCCCCTAAGCTTTATCACTTAAAGTGAATTTTCATTAGTTTAAAGCTCTATTTGCACTACAACCCTTTGATAGATTTATTCAAAAAAATTCCACCAAAATTTGGGGATGTCATGTGAAGTCCCTACATCACTTTTATGCAAAAACCCTTTGGTGTTCTTTGAAAAAGTTGAGCAAAACATCCTCGTTTGCTCTCTGGTCCAGATTGACATTTTCTACTGCAGCCCTATGTTAACTTGCTCCTTTAACCATGAGTTTTCTCCTGCTTGTAGTCCTTCCTACAAAACCCTTAAGTACAGGAGATTGGAGCATTCGGAACATTTTTGGTCCATGCAATAATGCCTTCTACTTTCTGTCTAGAATTGATCTTCTAAAAAACTTACACTTGCAAGTTTCTAGTTCTGCCCAACTAACCTTGTCACCACCTCCTACACCTAAAGAGGCATTGGTCTAGAGAGTTTGGCCAACCCAAGAGATGCCTAGATGCCTCTGGCATTTCACCAAACAGGTTAGGAGCATGGTCAGTCTTGGCACACTTTTAAACTTATATTAGGAAGTTACTCCAATGGCCTAACCAACATGTCTCATGGCACTACCCTAGCCTATAACCCCACCCTGTTAAACCCCATGTGGATTGGAGCCTCCTGGCAGGCCTTGACAATTTGTCGAGCACCTAGTGTGCGTGCTCTGGGCGCGCCCAGAGCGCACGTTTTGCACGCGCGCGCACCGAGTCGCCGCGTCCCGCCCCTGGCCTTCGCTCGTCCGCAGGGCCACACCTCACTCCTGTCCACTCGCCGGAAGCCTCCAAGCCTCTCTGGCGCCCTACAGCGCCGCCGTCAGAGCCCCTTGGTGGCACGCCGGCTTCTGCAGTGAGCCTCTGCCATGGACGGCGCTGCCCGAGCAACAGCCGCACCCCAGCTGCCCCTAGAACAGCCCGTTCTCATCCACTCGACCTGCCGGACCCCACCAGCCATCGCCACGCGCCCCCCTTGCTACAGAACGTCGGTTCACCGAGCTTATCTCCGGCCACCGTGGAACCAACCTCGAGCACTATATATAGGAGGCCCCCGAGCTCGTACGAGCACTCAGGCGACCTCAAGCCACCTCCCTACAGCCCCCGTGGTCAGCAATTGTTAGGGGAAGAGCTATCTTCCTCATCTCCGGCCAGTTCGGCCGCCGCCGCATCCCAGCTCCGCCCGCAGCAAACGTACCCTCCCCCGCCCATCCAGCACCACCGTCAGACTCCCATTGCTCGTGCGGAGCTGCCCATCTTCTCAAATGCGACCAGAAACCACCATAGCCGAGACCCCCAATTCCACCCGAGGCCACCTCCGCCGCTGAGCTCACCGCCGGCGACTCCCTCCACCCCCGCCGACCTAGTGACTACCGGGCGGACCGCCCTCGGAACCCCTCAAGGAGCCGTGGCTCATCGACGGCGATTGCCGGAGCCCCGCCCCGCTCAAACAGAGGAGGAAGAAGGCACTATGACTGGTCAAACCTGACCAGTGGGCCCAAGGGACCCACTATCAGTGACTCTGCACCGGCCCGCGCTGGTTTAAGTGAAAGCGCAGAATCCCGAAGTACGTTTCCCCGCCTCGAAAGCGTATTCTTCCCTGAATCATTTTATTTTCTGGTTTTATTTAAAAATAGAACTTTGACAGGCTACAACTTTTTAAATATAAGTCCAAATGACTTGTTTCTTTTTCTGTTGTTCCTCAAATTTGGTCGAGTTTATTTTCATATTTATTTGAAAATTTTCCAGACAACTTTTTTTGTGCTGTTTTGAAGCTATGTGTTGATTTCATATTCTCTCAAATAGGGTTTTGAAGAGGGAGAAAACTTTCAAAAGTTTTGGAATGCACTTTACCTCTCCACTACTTGAAGGCAAGCATTTTTGAACCCTGGCCCAATACTTGTGGGTGTTGTTAATTCAATTACAACGTCACCTCGATATGAATGCATTCATTTTTCATACGTGATGATATGATCATACCCATGAGTGCATGATGTAGACTCCTTGCTGTGAAAAACTAATATGCATCTCGGTGATCCCCCTCGTATGCCTTCCATGCCTAACGGAAGAAAGCCTTGAAAGTCGCTGTCTTGTGTAGACACGAGCTTGTCACTAGTTCCTCGTTGGGACGGTGGAGTCCGGTATGGCTTGGTGAGGCATGACGGGTGGTGATTCCGACTGTTGTTATGGAATATATTGGTTATGCGAATCATACGAGTGATGCTTGAACCTCCTAAGTCGACCGTAGATCGAGTCTTGTTCCAGTAACCCCATACTTGTTTCGTGCTACCACTTGTCCCTGCCACAGATAGGGTATGGTTCAGTAAATTGTCGACCCCTGTTCTAGCACACACCGTATAGAGAGGCCATGGTGGAAGATACCGGCTGCATCCGGTAGGCATGCCACCTGGTCCGGGGGCATGGGTGTTTTCGGTTGGAGCCGAAGGGGGTAGCTTCCCCAGTTTGCGCGCGTTATAAATTTTGTGATCCCATGATAGTCGAGGTTGCAGCCTCCCCACTTAGAGTTTGGCTTAACGGGTGTCGTGGGTGATTCCAGACACTGGTAAGTTAGGCTGGTGTGTGCGGTCAGGTGTGTTTGCAAATTAAAAGACCGTAGACGGAATTAGTTCCGATGGACTAAAGGCATCCGTTACTCATGGGTAAAGAGTACACCCTTTGAAGAGATTAAATCTATTCGAATAGCCGTGTCCCTGGGTTAGGACTACAGTCTAGGATGGGTCAAGTGTCGGTCTTAGTGTTGGTCTTCGGAGGAGGAACTACTAAAACAGAACATGGATCATGACTTGTGACCTATGATGACTGTCACTATGATTATGACTATGGACTAACCATTTATGTATTTGAGTTATTGAGTACCCTTGGGATGGGACTACCTCCTGGGTATTCACTGTTATCTATTTTCCTTATAAGCCCTTTATGTGGTGTCGCTCAGACGCCTGACTATGGCATGATCGTTATTTACTTTCCTTATAAGCCCTTTATGCGGTGTCGCTCAGACGCCCGACTGTGGCATACTTGTTCTTCATTTTCCTTATAAGCCCTTTATGCGGTGTCGCTCAGACGCCCGACTGTGGCATACTTGTTATTCATTTTCCTTATAGGCCCTTTATGTGGTGTCGCTCAGACGCCCGACTGTGGCATACTTGTTATTCATTTTCCTTATAAGACCTTTATGTGGTGTCGCTCAGACGCCCGATTGTGGCATGATCGTTATTTACTTTCCTTATAAGCCGTTTATGCGGTGTTGCTCAGACGCCCGACTGTGGCATACTTGTTATTCATTTTCCTTATAAGCCCTTTATGTGGTGTCGCTCAGACGCCAGACTATGGCATGATTGCTATTTATTTTACTATCACCCCCTGATTGCTTATTCATATTTATATGAACGACCTGCTTGCATTATGGATTATCATTGCTTGTTCATAATGTTTGCGAGTACATTCAAAGTACTCACTGGCTTGTCCCTGGCTATTGTCTTGGCCAGATTTATCGCACGGAGAGGAGCGTTGCGACGACTACCCTGGAACCTATGCAAGGTGACAGTAGCCTCGTGAAGATAGGAGTTAACCTGGTCAACTGTTCCCGTGGGAAATGGAGTCCCACAGACACCGACGTGTTACAGACCGCTTCCGCCATCAGCCACTAGAAACCTTGTGTTGTACTTAAAGACCAGAATGGTCTTGTACTACATATTTTGTACCTTTGCTTGGAATTTCTCTATCAAGTGGTGCCTCACCAGCTAACAGTAATCCTGGGGCTGGTGAGCACAAGGGCCACTTTTGGGGATTTAATACCCCGAAAACCCGGTCCTGACAAAGTAACAGGCGCATAATGGTGCGAAGCTCTTCAAAGTTGTTTTGGAACGGAGTTCCTGATAGAATAATCCGCTTTTTCGTAATAATTTCAGCAAAGGCCTTCCAAATAGCGATATTCGGAAGGCTCTTGCTGAACTTTGTACCAAAAAGGCGTATTATTCTATCGGGAACTCCGTTCCAAAACAACTTTCAGGAGCTTCTCGTACCATTATGCGCCTGTCATTTCCAGCTAATGATGAAGTGATGGTTTTCTTGAAATCTTTGACACTAGAATATGTGACATATAGAAGGGTAGATGAGACCAGGAAAAATATGGACCATTTTCTGCACATCCAGAATGTCGCCATTTTGATAAATCCCTTGTCGGTCTGGGCATCGGACAATCATGAGAAAGGCGTTGCTGAGGCCACCCCAAACCCTAGAGAAGCGTCGAGGCCACTAATATGATTCCTTGTTGTGATTAGCTAGCTAGGTCTACGTTTGCGACTAATATATCCATCTGTCATGTTTGTATAATAATTGCCATGTCGTAATATTTGCAGAAACTATGGAGCACGGACGAGACGATGAAGCAGAACATGTGTTGGGGGACATAATCGCAGCCGGAGCTGATGTCGAGTTGTATCTCAACGAGTACGATGGTCTGGAAGGACAGGGTGAAGAAGCAGGCTACGGTGATACAATGGAGGAGGAAGGACATGATTATGATGGCTCCGGTGACCGAATACCGGTGGAAGAAGGACACCGTGATGATGGCTCCGGTGACCGAACGGAGTCCGGCCAGGTATATATATATTAAGCATGTGCTGACTATAGCTAATTGATGCATTATTTTTTTTGGTATGTACACATATTAACTCTCTTGTTTCTTCTTTTCTAGCCCTCCGAATCGAGCCAAACTTCGGTAAGGAGACGAGGCCCGAAGAAAAGGTTGCGCCAGGATGAAAAGTTCATCATCGAAGAAATCGCGCGTGATGGCCTACCGATTCAACCCATCCGGACCAAGGAAGCATTTTCTGCTCAGTGCGGGGTTCTTGTTAGGGACATGATCCCGATCAGCATCCACCTATGGTACAAGCCTCAGAACGAAGACCATCAGGTGTCTTATGTCAATGATAAGTAGAAAAATGATCTTTGGACCGCGCTGAAGGCCAATTTCACCCTACCGCCAGAGGAGGATCCGGAGAAGCCACCAGTTATAGAGCCATTGGTCAAGGGGGCTGCTCTTAAGAAGATGGGGGAACTATTTAGGAGGTGGAAGAATGAGTTGAAAGCAAAGTTTGCCGACAAAGACAAGACTCCATAATTCACCGGCCTGTTTGAGAAGATCAGAGATCACTGGGATGCATTTGTGTCCCACAAGAAATCGGAAAAGAGTAAGAAGATGTCAGCGACAAACAAGATAAATGCTGCGAAGAAGAAGCATCACCATCACACGGGGTCAGGTGGCTACCTCAAAGTCCAACCGTTGTGGTACAAGGTCGAGAATGACCTGCTTGGCAAAGGGATCGTTCCATAGACATTACACTGGCTAGACCGTTCAAGGACTTTGTTCTTCGGGGTTGGGGAAACCTTGGACCCTGAAACAAGGAAGTGTGTTTGGACAGACGAGCAACTGCGAATACCCATCACGAAGCTTCAAGAGTATATTGAAGCAGCGCAGGAAGGGACGTTTGTTCCTAACACAGAGAACGACGAGCTCACAATGGCCCTCGGGAATCCTGAGCACCCTGGATGGACACGAGGCACGCCAGGCTCCATTTCGTGGAAGGTTGGGTTTCCCGATGCATGCGGTTACAAACGACGGGAGAGGAAGAAGAAAGTGGAGCTGACCCAACTGCAGGCGTTGCATGCAAGGGTACAAGCGCTAGAGGACGAACGAGAAGCAGTTCGTAGCAAGCAACCTAATGAAGCTACCCCGCCATCTCAGTGAAGAAGCAGCGTGGCTTCCACCGAGCTGCTTCTGGAGCCTGTCTTCACGGCTCCTGCTAGCTACCCCGTGGATGCTACCACAGAGTCTCAACATTGCCACCTTATGACGCAATGGCAGCAATTCAAAGTCAAGGTGGCTGTCGGCTCTGTTTTACCTCCTGAACCCGGCTCAACTTTTCACTGCCGTCCGATTCCAGAAGGATATGCTCCGGTGATGGTAGATCAAATAACGAAGGGATTTGAGGAGCTCGAGCTTCACCACCCTACCGGTGAAGGGGAGACTCAGCTGAGTTCTTCTTTGAAGACTCCATGCCTATGGCGGAAGGAGCTCAACAACCTTCCGAACTGGATGGCTCCGCCTCCTCCGGCGAGTCAGTGCAGTCCGCCTCCTCCTTCGGCGAGGGATCAGGGCACTCCGCCTCCTTCTCCGGTTGCTCAGGCGCGTGGCAGCACTCCGCCTCCTTCTCCACCTGCGCCGGCGCATCTGAGCAGCCCGCCTTCTCCTCCGCCTCGTCAGCAAGGCGGGAAGAGAGCCACCACCGCTCTTGCTGCTACGGCGCGTCGTAGCACTCCGCCTCGTTCTCCTCCTCGTAAGCAACAAAAGAAGGCAGCCGCAACCGCTTTGACCGCTCTGGCGTCTAGCGGTACAACCAGAGGCAGGAGGCAATACAAATACGATCCATCTCTCGAGCCTTTAGAGAAGTTAGCATATGAGAGGACTGACGAGGAAAACGCGGAGATCTCTAAAGCCGAAGTGAAGGATTTTTTTGCAAAGAAACCTCCACCTCCGGAGGAGAAGATAGATCCAGTGAAAGTGAAGCGCAATATCAATGCCCTGAAGAAACCACCACCGTCTCCGCCGAAAACCAACTATGAGTGCATTATTGAAAGGTCATATGTCGAAGCGGAGCAGTCGGGAAGTACTTACAGTGATGGAAAGTTAGCAAAACGAAGAAGTGGGAAAAAATCCGCTGCTCGGTGAACAAGAGAAACAATCGTGCCCCCCACTCAAGGTGCCTAGCGACATCGTCGCTAATCATCCGGGGATGGCGCCCGGTACCAATCTTGGAGATTACCTGGGTGATGATGTAGTGTTTGATATGTTAGAGGTGGAGGAACACAAATACAGGTACGGGAAGCCTCTCGTCAAATATGTCACTACTCTAACAACGATGATGCGAAGATTCCATGAGTGGTACATGGATACCTGCAGAGAGTCTGGTGGGAAGGATACTTTGATGCTTAAAGTTAAAGAGGGGCACGACCTCGTTGGAATTGAGGTGTTGTCTGTTCCCTTTGAGGAGTTCTTCCAGTTTTTCAATCAAAGGGCCCTCGATAAATTAACGGTCACTTGCTATTGTCTGTAAGTACTACTTCTGTCATTAAGTCTCTATATATACCTCAGCTCTTTCATTGAATGTATATATAATTATCCTCACTATATTATGCAGATTGAAGATCGTTGAATGCATAAAAGCTGAAATATATGATATTGGGTTCATTAACACAAATCTCATAGATGAATATACGGTTACATTTCATGCCAAAGAAGCCGAGGCCAACTTGCTACGATCGTTGGTAATAAATCAAAACAAAGATAAAATACTCTTTTCTTACAACTTCAAGTGAGTATTACTGTCTTGTGCATATTTGGTTTCCCTTAATTATTACTCGAGGTTATAGTAATTAATGTAATTGATGAGTTATATGCATGCGTGTGCAGGTTCCACTATATTCTCCTACAGATTAAGCTTGAGTAGGGACTAGTAACCGTCTTAGACTCGAGACAAAAAGATCCCGAGGACAATGCGGTCATGTCTAAAATGCTCGACAAGTAAGTTAGATCGATCATTATCGCACCATATCGGCAACTTTGTTCATTTCCTGATATAAAGTAATTGTTTTCTTTGTCTCGTAGGGTTTGGAAAGTATTCATCACACAAGTTCCGGGACTCCCGCGGGATCTGCGATGGAATTAGCCAAAAGTTAGTACTACTAGCTAGCTAGTTCCGCGCATCTCCAGTTGATTCTAGCCACTTTCATCAATGCCATTTATAATGCTTCATTATTAGTTTGATTGACCTCTATTTCTCGTAAAGTGCTTGTGGGAGGAAGCTGGGAATAATTATTGTGGATACTACGTCTGCGAGTTCATCTACAATGCGACGACCAAGAATAGGCGGGGCTACTCTAAAAGACAATATGAAGTGCATAAGCAAAAATATTCACAATTTTATTTTATTATCATCATTTCTGTTGAGTTTCATTCATATATATGTATTGACCACCTTCTTCAAATTAGATGTGGCAGATGCGGGATGAACTCCTACCACAAGATCGCATGCGAGCAATTCAAGAGGAATTGGCGGGATTCTTTCTTGACCACGTCATCAATAAAGCCGGAGAATACCATGTGGAACTTGAGATCAGATGTTAGGGTATTGTAATAGATCTTACACAAGGTATCGTAAGATAGATATACGAAAACTTGTTGTTCGACCAATCTCTCAGAGAAGGAGAGAGGTCGATCATCACTTCTCTTTGTATATGTTCATGACGATCTTCTGTACTTAATGGTTTCCTTCATTTGCTTACTAGCTAGCATGTCGAGTCCTCTCGATCTATACGTATAATACGTAGCATCGACCAAGCACGGAGAAAAGAGATGACACTTCTCTCTATTAGCTAGCTAACTCAATATATGAAACCCCTAAATTAACCCTATAAAACCCCCAAACCCCCTCCCCCCTTTCAGAAAAAAAAACAAAAACCCTAGCCCCTGAACTGCTGACGCGTGGACGCTCATTTGTCCCGGTTGGTGCTACCAACCGGGACAAAAGGCCCCCCCTGCCTGGGCAAGCCGTAGTGGCCACGTGGAGGCCCATCTGTCCCAGTTGGTATAAGAACCGGGACTAAAGGTCTTAGGCATTTGTATCCATCGTTTAGTCCCGGTTCCCGAACCGGGACAAATGGGCCTTATAAACCGGGACAAATGGGCCTTATTCTACTAGTGCGAGGAGGTCAAGGCGTCATCAAGTCGTACGTGTGTTGAACGCGGAGGTGCCATCTGTTCGACACTAGATCGGAGTTCGCGGGACGGATCGTGATTGGATCGCGAAGACGTTCGACTACATCAACCGTGTTCTTGAACGCTTCCGCTTAGCGATCTACAAGGGTATGTGGATCCAACTCTCCTATCGTAGATGTGCATCTCCTAGATTGATCTTGGTGAGCGTAGGAATTTTTTTGTTTCCCATGCAACGTTCCCCAACAGTGGTATCAGAGCTAGGTCTATGCATATATGACATCACGAGTAGAACACAAAGGAGTTTGTGGGCGTTGATATTCAGATTGCTTCCTTCCCTAGTCTTATTTTGATTCGGCGGTATTGTGGGATGAAGCGACTCGGACCAACCTTACATGTCCACGTACCCGCGACCGGTTCCATCGACAAACATGCAACTTGTTGCATAAAGATGGCTGGCGGGTGTCTGTCTCTCCCACCTTAGTTGAATCGGATTCGACAAAGGCGATCCTTGTAGAAAGTTGAATAGCAATTTGCATATCACCGTTGTGGCTTTGTGTAGGTAAGAATCGTTCTTGCTAGATACCATAGCAGCCACGTAAAACATGCAACAACAATTAGAGGACGTATAACTTGTTTTTGCAGGGTATGTTGTGATATGATATGGCTAAAGACATGATGAGATATATTTGATGTATGAGATGATCATGTTTTGTAATAGTTTATCATGACTTTCATGTCGATGAATACGGCAACCGACAAGAGCCATAGGGTTGTCTTTAATTATTGTATGACACGCGTGTCAATCATTAAACGCTTTGTAATGCTTTACTTTATTGCTAAGCGGTAGCAATAGTAGTAGAAGCATGGTTGGCGTGACAATCCTGATGGCAGCACGATGATGGAGATCATGGTGTCATGCCGGTGACGATGGATATCATGCCGATGCTTTGGAGATGGAGATCAAAAGCACAAGATGATGACCATATCATGTCACTTATGATTTGCATGTGATGTTAATCCTTTTATGTATCTTATTTTGCTTAGGAAGACGGTAGCATTATAAGGTGATCCCTCACTAAAATTTCAAGATAAAACCGTGTCCTCCCCAAGTGTGCACCGTTGCGAAAGTTCATCATTTCGAAGCACCACGTGATGATCGGGTGTGATAGACTCCACGTTCACATACAACGGGTGCAAGCCAATTTTGCACATGCGGAACAATTGGTTAAACTTGACGAGCCTAGCATGTACAGACATGGCCTCAGAACACAAGGGACCGAAAGGTCAAACACGAGTCATATAGTAGATATGATCAACATGGGGGTGTTCACCATTTAAACCACATCATCTCACGTGATGATCGGACTTGGGTTGGTGAATTTGGATCGTGTTACACTCGGACAATTGGAGGGATGTTGATTTGAGTGGGAGTTCTTAAGTAATATGATTAATTGAACTCATTATCATGAACAATAGTCTAAGTTGTCTTTGCAAATTATGTTGTAGATCAATGGCTCGCGCAGTAGCTCCCCTGAATTTTAATACGTTCCTAGAGAAAGACCGAGTTGAAAGATATTGTGAGCAATTATGCGGACTAGGGCCGTGGTCTGAGGATTGTCCTCACTGCTAAATAGAAGGCTTATGTGCCTGATGCACCGCTCGGTGTACCAACCCCTCTAGCGTCGTCTGTGGATGTTGTGAACATCCGTCAGACACGTTCTGATGACTACTTCATAGTTTAGTGCTCCATGCTTTACGACTTAGAATCGAGGCTCCAAAGATGTTATGAACGCCACGGAACATATGAGATGTTCTGAGAGCTGAAATTGGTATTTTAGGATCATGCCCGTGTTGAGAGGTATGAGACCTCTGACATGTTCTTTGCCTACAATATGGAGGAGAATAGCTCAGCCAGTGAGCAAGTACTCAGAATGTCTGGGTGCTACAATCACTTGAATCAAGTGGGAGTTAATATTCCAGATAAGATAGTGATTGACAAAGTTCTCCAGACACTATCACCAAGCTGCTAGAACTTTGTGATGAACTATAACATTAAAGGGATGGAGATGATCCCAGAGTTGTTCACGGTAGGCCGCGAAGGTAGAAATCAAGAAGGAGCATCATGTGTTGATGGTTAACAAGACCACTAGTTTCAAGAAGGGCAAGGGCAAGAAGGGAACCTTCATGAATGGCAAGCCAGTTGCCACTTCAATGAAGAAACCCAAGGTCGAACCCAAACCCGAGACTAAGTGCTTCTATTGTAAGGGGAACGGTCACTGGTAGCGGAACTACCCCAAATACTTGGTAGATAAGAAGGATGGCGACTTCGACAAAAGTATATTTGATATACACGTTATTGATGTGTACCTTACTAGTACTCCTAGTAGCACCTGAGTATGAGATACTGGTTCAATTGCTAATATTGGTAACTCAAAACAAAAGCTGTGGAATAAACGAAGACTAGCTAAGGGTGAGGTGACGATGTGTGTTGGAAGTGTTTCCAAGGTTGATGTGATCACCATTGCACGCTCCCTCTACCTTCAAGATTAGTGTTGAACCTAGATAAATGTTATCTGGTGTCTGTGTTGAGGCATGAACATGATTAGATTGTGTTTATTGCAATACAGTTATTCATTGAAATCAGAGAATAATTGTTATTCTGTTTACATGAATGATACCTTCTATGGTCATGTACCCAATGTGAATGGTTTATTGAATCTTGATCGTAGTGATACACATGTTCATAATATTGATGACAAAAGATGTAGAGTTGATGATGATAGTACCACTTTCTTGTGGCACTGCCACTTAGGTCATGTTGGTGTAAAGCGCATGAAGAAACTCCATGTTGATGGACTTTTGGAGTCACTTGATTTTGAATCACTTGACACATGCGAACCATGCCTCATGGGCAACATGACTTAAACCCCATTTTCCGGTACAATGGAAAGGGCAAGTGACTTGTTGGAAATCATACATACTGATGTGTGCAGTCCGATGAGTGTTGACGTGCGCTGTGGATATCGTTATTTCCTTACCTTCACCGATGACTTGAGTAGATATGAGTATATTTACTTAATGAAGCATAAGTCTGGAATGTTTGAAAAGTTCAAGCAATTTCAGAGTGAAGTTGAGAATCATTGTAACAAGAAGATCAAATTCCTAGGATCTGATCGAGGGGAAGAGTATCTGAGTTATGAGTTTTGCAATCACTTAAGACAATGTGGAATTGTTTCACAATTGACGCCACCTAGAACACCACAGCATAATGGTGTGTCCGAACGTCATAATCGTACCTTATTGGATAGGGTGCATTCTATGATGTCTCTTGCCGATCTGCCACTATCATTTTGGGGTTATGCATTAGAGATGGCTACATTCACTTTAAATAGGGCACCATCTAAGTCTGTAGACACAACACCGTATGAACTATGGTTTGGCAAGAAACCTAAGCTGTCGTTTCTTGAGGTTTGGGGTTGCGATGCTTATGTCAAAAGGCTTCATCCGGAAAAGCTCGAACCCAAAGCGGACAAATGATTCTTCATAGGATACCCAAAGGAGACGGTTGGGTATACCTTCTATCTCAGATCCGAGGGCAAAGTGTTTGTCACTAAGAACGGGTCCTTTCTCGAGAAAGAGTTCTTCTCAAAAGAATTGATTGTTGTTTCTTCGTAAACAATCTTCATTCAAATTTCTTCCCGAAACTTTCCAAGAAAAATCCTGAATTGGATCCAAAATTGACGGGGGAGGAAAATAGAACTTGATGAGGTTGTTACACCTTTACTTCAACCAGAGAGTAGCACAACACAGAAAGATGTTTCTGTGGCACTTACTACAGTTGAAGAGGAAGTTGATGATAGTGATCATGAAGTTTCAGATCAAGTTACTATCAAACCTCATAGGTTGACAATGGTACATACAACTTC
The DNA here is from genome assembly GCA_902687465.1 of Secale cereale. Lineage (NCBI taxonomy): Eukaryota > Viridiplantae > Streptophyta > Magnoliopsida > Poales > Poaceae > Secale > Secale cereale. The sequence goes on along the minus strand of LR738709.1, from coordinate 539,641,638 downwards.
TGAGTGGTACGGTAACCCTGTCTTAGAGGTCATGTTGTTGGACAATGGTGAACCTACGAGCTATGGAGAAGCGATGGTGGGACCGGATTCCAACAAATGGCTAGGAGCCATGAAATCCGAGATAGGATCCAGTATGTGAACAAAGTATGGACTTTGGTGGACTTGTCCGATGATCGGCAAGCCATTGAGAATAAATGGATTTTTAAGAAGAAGACAGACGCTAATGGTAATGTCACCATTTAAGCTCGACCTGCCGCAAAGGGTATTCAACAAGTTCAAGGAGTTGGCTATGATGAGACTTTCTCACTCATAGCGATGCTAAAGTCCGTCAGAATTATGTTAGTAGTTGCTGCATTTTTCGATTACGAAATCTAGCAGATGGATGTCAAAACAAAGTTTCCTTAACGGTTTCCGTGAGGAAAGATTGTATGTGATACAACCGGAAGGTTTAGTCGATCCTAAGGATGCGAAAAGGTATGCAAACTACAACGATCCTTCTATGGACTGGAGCAAACATCTCGGAGTTGAAATATACGCTTTGATGAGGTGATCAAAGATTTTGGGTTCATACAAAGTTTGCAAGAAACTTGTGTTACAAGAATGTGAGTGGTAGCACTACAACATTTCTGATAAGTATATGTGGATGACATATTGTTGATCGGAAATGATGTAGAATTTCTGGAAAGCATAAAGGGTTGTTCAGAAGGATTTTTTCAAAGGAAGACTTGGGTAAAGCTGCTTATATATTGGGCATCAAGATCTATAGAGATAGATCAAGACGCACATACCTTGACATGATTTTGAAGGAGTTCAAAACGGATCAGTCAAAGAAGGGGTTCTTGCCTGAGTGGTAAGGTGTGAAGTTGAGTGAGACTCAAAGCTCAACCACGACAGAAGAATAAAAATGACGAAGGTCATCCTCTATGCCTTAGCCATAGGCTCTATACGGTATGCCATGCTGTGTACCACACCTACGGTTTGCCTTGCCACGTGTGTGGCAAGGGGGTACAAAAGTGACCCAGGAGTTGATCACTAGACAACGGTCAAAATTGTCCTTTGAGGAATAAGGAAATGTTTCTCGGTTATGGAGGTGATAAAGAGTTCGGCGTAAATGGTTACGTCGATGCAAGCTTTAACACCTATCCGGATGACTCTGAGTAGCAAACCGGATACGTATAGTGGAGCAACCATTTGGAATAGCTCCAAGTGGAGCGTTGTAGCAGCATCGACAACATGATATAGAGATTTGTGAAGTACATACGAACCTGAATGTTGCAGACCCGTTGACTAAAACCTCTCTCACAAGCATAACATGATCAAACCCTAGAACTCATTGAGTGTTAATCACATGATGATGTGAACTAGATTATTGAATCTAGTAAACTCGTTGGGTTTTAGTCACATGGCGATGTGAACTATGAGTGTTAATCACATGGCGATGTGAACTAGATTATTGACTCTAGTGCAAGTGGGAGACTGTTGGAAATATTCCCTAGAGGCTATAATAAATTGGTTATTATAATATTTCCTTGTTCACGATAATCATTTATTATCCATGCTACAATTGTATTGATCGAAAACTCAAATACATGTGTGGATACATAGACCACAAGAAGTCCCTAGTTAGCCTCTACCAGACTAGCTCGTTGATCAAAGATGGCTATGGTTTCCTAGCCATTGACATGAGTTGTCATTTGATAACGAGGTCATATCATTAGGAGAATGATGTGATGGACAAGACCCAAACTATGAACATAGCATATGATCATGTCAAGTTTATTGCTATCATTTTCTGCATGTCAAGTATATGTTCCTATGACCACGAGATCATGCAACTCACTGACACCGGAGAAGTACCTTGTGTTTACCAAATGTCCCAACGTAACTGGGTGACTATAAAGGTGCTCTACAGGTATCTCTGAGGGTGTCTGTTGAGTTGGCATGGATCAAGACTGGGATTTGTCACTCCGTATGACAGAGAGGTATCTCTGGGCCCTCTCGGCAATACAACATCACAAGAAGCTTGCAAGCAATGTGACTAAGGAGTTAGTCACGGGATCTTGTATTATGTAATGAGTAAAGAGACTTGCTGGCAATGATATTGACCTAGGTATGGAGATACCGACGATCAAATCTTGGGCAAGTATCATACCGATAGACAAAGGGAACTACATACGGGATTGTCTGAATCCTTGACATCGAGGTTCAACCGATAAGATCTTCATAGAATATGTGGGAACCAATATGGGCATCTAGGTCCACTATTGGTTATTGACCGTAGAGGTGTCTCGGTCATGTCTGCATAGCTCTCGAACCCGCAAGGTCTACACACTTAACTTTTGGTGACAGTATTAGTATAGTTGAGCCATTATGGTGGTTACCGAAGGTTGTTCGGAGTACCGGATGAGATCCTGGATGTGATGAGGAACTCCGGAATGGTCCGGAGGTGAAGATCGATATATTGGACGAAGGGTATTGGAGTCCGGAATTGTTCCGGCGGTACCGGGTGATGGCCACCATGACCGAAAGTGGTTTCGGAGGCCTCGGCAAGCGTTGGGGGACCTACTGGGCCAAGGGGAGGGGGCACACCAGCCCTCTAAGGGGCTGTGCGCCCCTCCCACCCCATCTCACGCAACTTGGAGATGTGGGGAACCTCCCCTAGGGCAGCCGCCCCCTCCCGGCTTAGGGGTCAAGTCTCCTAGGGGTGGGGGCGCTCAAACCCATCTAGGGTTTCCCCCGCGGCCTCCGCCCCTCCCCTAGGGAAACCCTATGGCGCCTCCTCCTCCACTTCCCCTATATATAGTGAGGGAGAGAGAGGGAAGCCGCACCCTTATACGCCACGACGCTGCCCCTTCTCTCTTCTGTAGCTCTTCTCCACATACACGTAGTGCTTAGCGAAGCTCTGCCGCAATTTTTCCACCACCACCGCCACCAGGCCATTGTGCTGCCGGAGGAATCGAGCTACTACTTCACCATCGCTCGCAGGATTGAGGAGGTGAATGCGTCATCAAGCCATACGTGTGTTGAACACGGAGGTGCCGTCCGTTCGGCACTAGATCGGAGTTCGTGGGACAGATCGTGATTGGATCACGAAGACGTTCGACTACATCAACCGCGTTCTTGAACGCATCTGCTTAGCGATCTACAAGGGTATGTGGAGCCAACTCTCCTCTCGTAGATGTGCATCTCCTAGATTGATCTTGGTGAGCGTAGGATTTTTTTGTTTCCCATGCAACGTTCCCCAACAATATGCATGGTGTTTTGAGTGGTCTCTCCTGTGCTTGCTAATTCGTTGGAAGGCCTCTCTTCCGTTTTCATCATATGTTTGTTTATTCCGGAAGCCACTTGTTGATATTCCAAGTAACTTATCAACATATATAAATTATTGGAAATAGGTATGAGATAGCAAGGTGGGACTATAATTTGTATATTCTTTTTTTGAATCATTCGTATATTCTTCTAAAACGCCCTCTCTCTTTTTATTGAGGTGATAAATTGCCCTGATTCGCACAAATTCCAAAAGATTAGCTCGATCATAGCCCATAAGAGGAGGACCATAAGAGAAAGCCCATAAGAGAAGGATAGTGCTACTCACAAAAAAGTGTAGATCGACGGTCGAGGCCAGCGTCCTACGTACCAATGGGAGGCTAGCTAATAACCCACAAGTGTAGGGGATCACAACAGTTTTCGAGGGTAAAGTATTCAACCCAAATTTATTGATTCAACACAAGGGGAGCCAAAGCATACTCTTAAGTATTAGCAACTGAGTTGTCAATTCAACCACACCTGGACACTTAGTATCTGCAGCAAGATAGTTTAGTAGCAAAGTAATATGATAGTGGCGGTAGCAGCAATAAAAGTAACGATATTGTTTTTGTAGTTTTTGTAATAGTAGCAACGGAAAAGTAAATAAGCGACAAGCAATATAGGTAGAGCTCGTAGGCATTGGATCGGTGATGGGAAATTATGTCGGATGCAATTAAGCATGTAGAAGTTATAACCTAGGGTGACACAGAACTAGCTCAAGTTCATCAATGCAATGTAGGCATGTATTCCGAATATAGTCATATGTGCTTATGGAAAAGAACTTGCATGACATCTTTTGTCCTACCCTCCCGTGGCAGCGGGGTCCTATTGGAAACTAAGGGATATTAAGGCCTCCTTTTAATAGAGTACCAGACCAAAGCATTAACACATAGTGAATACATGAACTCCTCAAACTATGGTTATCACCGGGAGTGGTCCCGATTATTGTCACTTCGGGGTTGCCGGATCATAACACATAGTAGGTGACTATAGACTTGCAAGATAGGATCAAGAACACACATATATTCATGAAAACATAATAGGTTCAGATCTGAAATCATGGCACTCGGGCCCTAGTGACAAGCATTAAGCATAGCAAAGTCATAGTAACATCAATCTCAGAACATAGTGGATACTAGGGATCAAACCCTAACAAAACTAACTCGATTACATGATAGATCCCATCCAACCCATCACCGTCCAGCAAGCCTACGATGTAATTACTCACACACGGCGGTGAGCATCATGGAATTAGTGATGGAGGAAGGTTGATGATGATGATGGAGACGATCTCCATTATCCAGAGCCCCGAACGGACTCCAGAACAGCCCTCCCGAGAGAGATTAGGGCGTGGCGGTGGCTCCGTCTCGTAAAATGCGATAATTCCTTCTCTCTGATTTTTTTCTCCCCGAAACGGAAGATATAGGATCTGAGGGTACGTCGGTGGAGCACCAGGGGGCCCACGAGGTAGGGGGGGGGGGGGGGG